>JAQQAC010015468.1:34689213-34823525 GCA_029783875.1 Phataginus tricuspis
CCCTCCCCTCCTCTCCCCTTCCCTCCCCTCCCCTCCTCTCCCCTTCCCTCCCCTTCCCTCCGCTCCCAATCCCCTTCCACTTTCCCCTCCCCCTCTCACTTTGCCTCCCTCCCACCCTCCCACCCAAACTTCCTTGTTTTCTGTTTTACATTTTATGGTAATAAATACTAAAAACTACCCTAAAGAATAAGAAAGAAAAGAAAAACATCTGAACACCCACCGTCCCTGAGATCATGACCCTGTGTGTGACAATCTTCTTATTCTTTTGCGTATAGTCATTTTTTAAAGTACACTCTTTAAGACAGTGTAGAGAATTCCCATATATACCACCTGCCACCCCCATCTTACTCAGTTTGGCTGCTACAAAAATACCATAGACTGGGTGACTTAAACAACAAACATTTATTTCTCAGAGTTCTGGGGGCTGGGAAGACCGAGCTCAAGGTGCCGCAGACCCAGTGGCTGGGGACAGCCTGCTTTCTGGTTCGCAGACAACCACCTTCTTGTATCCTCACATGGCAAAGAGAAAAGGGCATGAACAAGCTCTCACGTCTCTTCTTAGGAGGGCACTCATCCCATTCGTGAAGGCCCCACACTCATGACCTAATCACCTGCAGTAGCAGTTAACAGTCCAACGTGTGAACTTGGGAGGACATAAACATTCAGTCCAAAGCAGCCCCACAAAAGCAGTTTCTCCTGTTGTTATTAACATCTTAAGTATGTATAGCACTTTTGTTAAATGAACAATAATCATACAGCTAATGAACCAATACCAACACATTACTATTAACCAAAGCCTATACTTTACTCAGAGTTCCTGAATTTTACAGAATGTGAAAGGATCTACTCCAGATTCCATCCAGGAAAACACATTCCATTTAGTCATCCCATGTGCTTAGATTCTTGTTGGCTTTGACAGTTTCTCGGACTCCCCTTGTTTTTGGTGACCTTGAACGTTGGGAGAACTGGTCACATATATAATGTTTCTCAGTTGGGATTGTCTCATGTTTCTCTCATGACTGGAGGAGGTTGTGGGACAGGGGTTGGGCTCCTCTGGAAGAGCTGGCATCTCGTGTGGGCGGAGGGCAAGACCTGGGCCTTCCTTTAAGGGGAGCGGCTGGTCCGCCTCCAACACGCCCTCCTGATACGCGTCTGAGTCCTCAGACCAGCAGAGACGACGAAAGGATGCGGCCAGACTGGGGTCTCCTTTGGTGACCCAGGCTTCCTTCCTAACGGACTCAAGTTCATGTCCTTAAGTGGATCATTAATAACGCACGTCTGCAGCCGTTCAGAGCTTATGAAGGACTATTATTAATAATGAAATGAATCACTAGAAAAGCTGTTTCCGGGCCAAGCATTGAGGCTGAGTGCCATCGTTAGTAGCCCTGAAGGGGGCCAACATCATGTCCATTTCACAGAGAACCAGGCTCACTGAGGTGAGTGAGAAGTGAAAAAGCAGAGATTTAAACCCAACCTGTCCTGACTCAATTCTAGGCATCCTCTGTCACACTGCCCTCCAGCCGCACTGATTTACAACCACTGTTCTCAGTCCTACAAGTGAAGGAACCGCTGTCCACGCAGGTGAGGTGCCTCAGCCCCTCATCACCGACAGAATCTGGACCACAGCCCAGGCGTCCTGAGCCACTCGGGGCCAGACCCGTTGGGGCCCTGCGTGTGGCCCCCGGGGCACCTTGCAGGCAGGCGCGCCAAGTGGCATTCCATAGGAGGGACCTGTGCGGGCAGAGTCCCCCCGGGCTCTGGGGCCCTGCCAGGTTAGTGTTCTGTCCCGTGGCTCTTTCAGGGTCGCCCGTGCGTAGCTGGGGCTCCCAGCTAGACCTCTGCAGGAAGCAGGGAACCGAAGGGATCTCTATGACTGCCCCTCACAGGGCACCAGACAGCCTGGGCGCTTCAGCCCACAGCCGTCTCCTCTCTGCACCCTCAAGCCTGGTCCAGAGCAGGTGCTCAGGCCATACTGAGGGAATGAGTAAGTCCAGTGCCCAACAGGCTGGAATGCCATCCGCACCCGCCCTGCAGTGCCACCAATCTGGCTTTCTCCCAGAGGCAGGATGCTCACTCCCCACGACCAGAGGGCAGAAATGCATCGTCTCTGGTCTGCTTTGGGACTGTCCTATGTCTTTAACCCTTAGGTTTCCCTTCAACAGAACCAAAACATCCTCCCTTTAGCTTTAGTTCAACCCCCTGGCACCACACAGAACAGAAGGACTTTCGTCACTTCTTTTAATCCTCAACTGGCTGCCCCCAGCCCACCCCAACCAGCCTCAGCTTCATCTCCAGTCCCGCCTGTCCGGGGGGCTCTGCCGCCTGCTGTCCTCGCACTCCACTTCTGTCTTTGCCCAACCTGTTCCTCCTGTGCTGGGTTGAATTGTGCCACCCCACCCCGACCTCCTGCCAAATTCATATGTTGACATTCTAAGCCCCAGTACCTCAGAATGTGATCTTATTTGGAAATAGGGTCATTGCAGATATAATTAGTTAAGATGAGGTTATTAGAGTGAGTCCTAATCCAGTATGACTGGTGTCCTTAAAAAGGGGGAAATTTGGACACAGACATGTACAGAAGAAAGACTGTCAAGACACAGGGAGAAGATGGTCATCTGGGGGCCGAGGAGAGGAGCCTGGGGCAGGTCCTTCCTCAGCCTTAGGATGGAACCTACCTGCTGACACCCTTATCTTGGACTTGAACCTCCACAACTATGAGACTGTACATTTCTGTTGTTTAAGCCACCGGTCTGTGGTCCTTTGTTACGGAAGCTTGAGCAAACAAAAACACCCCCTGTCATTCATTCATTCAAAATACTGAGCTCCTGGCATGTGCCAAGGATAAAGCAATGAAGATAACGGGAGGGGCAGAGTCGTCGCTTCATGGGCTTACACTCCGCTGGGGAGGACAGACAGGCAGATGGCACCTTAAGGTTAGAGAATTCCCTCAGCCATAGCCACTCTGAAGGAACTGAACTTGGGTTCCTTTGGCTCTTAACTCTCCATCCCTATCAACGCTTTCCCCTCTTCCCAGAGAAGGGCCTGGGACTCGGCCATCCTAAAGAGGCTTCCCTGCTGTGCTCCACCCTCATCCCATCACTGCAGAAGTGTTTGAAAGTGTACTCCCCACTCCTGCCACCCCCAGCTCTCCTGCACTCCCTAACCTCCAAGATTAACAACCTCCTACCTACTGCCCTGCAAACTGCTCTTCGGCTGCCCACCATGTCCTTGCAAAACCCCACCAACTCTACTGCTTTCCTGGACTCAGGTTCTCCTCCGGCTGCCGGGACCCTGCCCTCTACCCTCCTCCTTTGCTGCTTCCTTTCCCTGTTCCCACGTCTTTAACTTCTGATTTGGAAGAATTTCAAGCATACAGAAAAGTTACAAGAATTGTACAATCCTTATAGCTTTCACCTAAATTCATCAATTGTTAACATTTTGCCATTTTGCCTTATCCCCATTTGTATAAACTTACTGTTATTATTTGCTGAAATATTGGAGAGGAAGTTGGAAACATTATGACCCATCATCCCAAAATACTTCAGCTGTATCTCCTAAGAGCAGTTCTCTTACATGACTACAATTTAAATATTAATCAAGGAAATTTTATAGTAACTCATTATTATCTAAAATACAGTCCGTATTTAAATTCTATCAGTTGTCCTAATTAGTGTCCTTTGAAGCACTTTTTTTTTCCTGATGCAAGAGCCAAACTGGAATCAAACTTTGCACTGAATTGTCACATCCTTCTTCCTCCGAGGGTTTCCTCCCTCAGCAAGAGCCTCTCCTGGCTTCCATTTACTCTTGGTGACTGGCCCCAGCTTGCGTCTGTGCCATCATTTTCAGCCCTGCTTTGGCCCCCTTTGGGCTCTGTCTCATGATTGTTTACTCCTCCCTGAACTGCTAGGTCCTCTAAAGTAGGGAGTCTAGTTCGTCTCTGTACCCTGGTGCCAGACCCAGGGCTTGGTGAATGCCCCATGGAAGAGTGGAAAACACTTGCCTGGAGTCAACCAGACAGACCCTGGATTTAAACTGTGACTCCCCCAGCCTCTGTTGTCGCGACGTCCACAGGGTTATTCAACAGTTGCTCTGAGAAGATAATACAACCTGCCTTGCAGGTCTGCCATGAGAATCTCCTCAGGTGCTGTTTGGCACTCAGTTTGCCTGGACGGAGAGAGGAAGGATTGTCTTCTTCAGCCACGTCTACCGGAACTCAAAATGTGGGGCAGCAAGGAAGCACGAACCCTGAGCTCCTGGGCTTTCCCTGTCCCCTCAGCCCTGGCTCTGAGCATCGTGAAGCTCTAAGCGGCCTGACCCTCCCAGGCTTGGTGGAGGGAGAGCCTCAGGTGAAGGAAAGCACATTTAATGATACAAGAAATCAAGCGGGCTCCCAAGATGGAGAGGTGCAATTCAAGCACCCTTTAAAGAGACCCAGTCCATCATTTGACCAGACGCTTCATGAACATGATAATCTGGCATAAATTAGCCCACCTAGGAAACACCCACTACTTTCCTACAGAATAAACAACCCAGGAGCCCATTGGCCTAGACCCCCTGCAAAACCTCTACCCAGGCTGTGGGCTCAGGGTCCGAGGCTTCCTGTAGTAGGAAGGACCTACTGCCCAGGAATGTGTTTGTTAATATCACATTCCAGGACAACAGCTGGATCCAATTTAGCTGCAGAACATTGACAGCAAGGCCTGGTCGCCCACCAGCACCCCTCAGGAGGGTCGCCTGCCATTCCCTTTTCCACGGAGCTGGAGTTGCTGCGACCCACTGGGCCCACGCAGCCCCCTTGTGCCTTCCAAGCAGCCTGGGAAGAAGTGACCAGACCGACTGGCAATCCAACCTTTGTTCCTGCTGACGTGTCTTCCTAACTGCCTCTCAGGTTTTCCAAAACACTGAAGTGATTTCCCCAGGGACATGGTGACAGGAATCTGCAAGGCTGTCTTCCTGCATGGGTTTTTGGGTTCCAGGGGTAACATCTGCATCTACCGCAAAGCGACACATATACAGTCATGCTCCCTCCCCACCCCACCACACAGGTGTGTGTGCACACACATTCCACTCTCTAGCATCAGACTTCCATCATGCCCTGCGATTGGAAATCCCAGGTTCTAGAGCAGGTAGAGTCCACCCCTCATTGTCCAGAGAGGGGCAGGGACTTGGCAAAGGTCAGCCAGCAAAGTAGGTCTCTGGTCCCAGTGCATTCCAATGTGAATAAATATTTATTAATGATAATAATAACATGTTTACTGGATGCCTTATTTATTTATTTGTTTGTTTGTTTATTATTTTTATCTTGGATACATTTAATAGGTTTCCAAAAACATATGTACATGTGTGTAAACCAGGATGCTAGTGGGGAAGTAGGTTCAGAAGATAAAAGAAACTAGCAGGGATTTTGAGGAACAGGACTCTGTCCTAGAAGGGGGACGGCATTAATTAGGTACCAGCTACGACTTCCATCAAAAAATGACCTTGACCGCAAAGTCTGGACAGTATATTTTCCATGTTTGGGATAGATGGAGATTATCCAATTCATTTCTTGAAAGATAAAGCCTGTTACTTTGTATAAAAGATGTATGGAACCAGAAAAAAAATGGGCAGTTGTCCTACTATTTAGGAAGATACGAAGAGAGAATCCTCACTTTCACCTCATGATACAGTGGTGGACAGCTGACCAGGTTAATTATTACTCTGCTTCAACATCGTGAGTTATACAGTTTTCACAAGCAGAACAAAAAAAGAAGGCCTTTTTATTGTTACTTGCTATTTGTACTTTTAGATCATTTCCATTGCCTTTTCCAACAGCATGAATTGAATAGATAATGAGCTTTTTTATTGAGGACTTTTACTGGAGCGAGAGTACAGTTGTACGTATTTTTCACATCCACAAAACATCCAACACCTGCTCTGAGAAGGAATTTAGTTCTGACGCTTCTATCTGTTCGTCGTTCTCCAGAGTGATCAAGGCTGTGCCCTGCAGTTTTAAGTATTTCACTGGCAATAAGGCGGGCACACCCCATAGTTCCAGTTCTGCCTTTGTCTCCCTTACAGTGAATCACAGCGATGTTCTCATTATCTTGAGCCATCCACTCATCTACTTCCGTGGTGAATGCCGGCATCCCACTCAGAGAGGGGTCTTTGTGATCATCAATCATTATTTGATGGGCCCTATAATGGGAATACTTAGGATCATAATCTCCTTCACTGCATAGACTGTAGACTTGGTAGTGGTTGCGAAGCTACAACTTCCTTGATGGGATTCCTATAATAAGACGCCTTTCCAGAAGATGGGAATGACATGGCAATAATACGTCCAGTAATGTAAGTGAGATCTAAGTCAAATCCGTCCTTCTTGTATCGCCGTTTATTTCTTGAAACCATCCTTCTGGACAGCGTTTCAAGATGTTTTTTTTGATAAGCCAGATGAAAAACTCTTATCAGAATGATAAGTCGTAGAAGTCAAAATAAAATTGCCAGTCTGGGACTATCTTTAAGACCATTAAAGTCATGAAAAATGTAACAGTAGAGTTACCACAATGATGACAGCACCTAAAGAGTTAAGTATGTCAGAAAAATAAGATTGTATCCCTTCTACAAATACTTGAAGACCATCCATTAAAAAAAACAAAGCAATAGCTAAAGAAATTGGATGAAATGCCGAAGGAGTATACATTGTGTTATCAGGGACAGGTCTGTAATGATGAGGGACAAATCCACAAAGGTCAGCAAAACTCCAAATATTCTGAGTGCGAAAGGTGATGCAATTAAGTGCACAGTCCTCTTAATCACATGATCACGTGAGTTAGGAAAATCGATGACTTCATCACCATTGTCAAGCTTGGAAAGTTGTTGTATTTTACTGTCATTCGCGGCTCTAACACAGATTACTTTTTCCAGCTCACCTGAGTCAGAGTTTGCCCTGGGGATTCCCTCAGAGGATACTGCTGTCAAATCACTCAGTGCAGAGTTTTCATCGATGATGTCGTTGCTGGTCACTGATGTGAACTCATTCCGTTCAGAGCTACTGAAGACATTCTGGCCAGAACGCACAGCAGTGGCTGTTAGAGCCTTCTTATCTTCATATGAATTAGGAAAAACGGTGTCTTCGTCACCATCATCAAGCTTGGAAAGTTGTTGTATTTTACCTTCCTTGGCGGCTCCATCAGAGATTACTGATGTCAATTCATCTACATCATTCCCCTTGTTCTTGTTGTTGTCAGAGGACGCTAAAGAGTCACCCATAACTTTCTTTTATTCAGATGCAGGAACCAGAGATATATAGGGCCCTCCTTTAATCTCTGTGTGTTGTCATCTTGTGGCTGAATTTAATCGAGAATTAATCTGTAAATAGTCTTTACAGGTGAACAGGAACACCAGTGGGAGTAGGAATTCCAAGCTCCGAGGCTTCTGCCTTTTTTTGTTCCCGAGAGGCGGGTCCAAGAACCAGGACAGGCCAAGGTAGGGACCAGTTTCTGGGATCCCCTGCGCTCTGCAAGGCCAGGATCTGCTTACCTGATGCTCCTACTGGCCAGTACTGGACTAGAGCTCTGTGTCCATGGCAACCACAAACAACAGATGCCAGGTGGTCCTGAGATCATACCGTTGTTTTTTTTTTTTTATTGAGATATACTTGACATATAATGCTGCATTAATTTCAAGTGTATAGCATGTGATTTGATATTTGCATATACTGGGAAATGATCATGACAATAAGCCTAGCATCCATCACCATATATGGTTATAAACGTTTTGTGATTCTATTATCTTAACAACTTTCAAATATGCAATACAGTATTATTAACTACAGTTGCCATGCTGTACATTACACGTCCATGACTTACTCATTTCATTTTCATAACTGGAACCCCCTTCACCCATGTCACACACACCCTCCTCCCCTACCACTGGCAATCATCAATCTGTTCTCTGTATCTATGAACTCAGGTTTTCTTTGTTTTTTTCAGATTCCACATATAAGTGAGATCACATGGCATTTGTCTTTCTCTGACTTATTTCACTTAAGATAATGCCCTCAAGTTCCATCCATGTTGTCACAAATGGCAAGATTTCCTTTTTTATGATTAAATAATATTCCACTCATATATTTTATATATATGTATCACATTTTCTTTATCCTCTCGTCCATTTATGGACACTTGTTTCTATATCCTGACATGAACATGTAGTGCATGTATCTTTTTCAGGTAACATTTTCATTTTCTTCAGGAAAATACCCAGAAGTTGAATCTTTGGGATCTATGGTGGTTGTTTTTAATTTTTTGAGGCACCACCATACTGTTTTCCATAGTGGCTGCATGAATTTACATTCCCATCAGCAGCTCACAAGGATACCCTTCTCCCCACATCCTTGCCAGGGCTTGTTATCTCTTGTCTTTTTGATAATAGTCATTCTAACAGGTGTGAAGTGATACCTTGTGGTTTTAATTTGAATTTCCCTGATGATTCGTAATGTTGGGCATCTCGTGTGCTCATTGGCCATCTTGTGTGTCTTCCTTGGGGAAACGTCCCTCCAGGTTCTCTACCCATTTTTAAATTGGACTGTTTGTTTGTTTTCCTTAAGAGTTAATATCATGAAGCTCTTAGAACAGTGCAAAGCACAGAGTGAGCACAGTGTAAGGGCTAGCAGGTATTATTTGGGGAAATCTGAATGAAAAAGCAGGTTTGGAGAGAAGATCAGGTGTTTCCTTTGGATGTATATTAACGCTGAGATGTCTGTTGACTCTCCAAGGGAATGTCATTGATCAAGAGCTCAAATATGCAAGTCTGGAGGTCGGGGGACAGGCCTGCGTTGGAGATGCAAAGCTGCGGGTAATTGGCAAATAGGTGGTATTTGAAGTCATCAAACTAACTGATATCACCAAGAGAGTAGCGGTGAAGAAGAGAAATATCCCTAGGACTGAGCTCTGGACACCCCAAAGTTTAGGGGGTGGGGATCTGTGAAGGAAAATCAAAGGAAATTGAGAAAGGACAGGCAGCGAGGTAGGAGGAAAGCCTGGAGAGGAGAGTCTTGGAGACTAATTGAAGAAAGCTTGACAAGAAAAGAGGAAGGTCAACTCTTTAATGCTCCTGATGGGTCAAGTGAGATGAAGACTGAGAAGTGGTCATTGACTGGCCACGGGAAAGCCACTGAGACCCTTGGAGCAGTTCTGGTGAGATGGAGGAGTCAAATGTCACATCAGAGTGTGTTTAAGAGAGAATGGGAGGACGTGAATTGAAGGCCATGCATATAGGCAAAACTTTTGAAGGTATTTCTATAAAGGAAAACAAAGAATGAGGGGGAGAAGTGAATATGAAGTCAGGGATTTCCTTGTTTGTCTTTGTTTTTGTAAGACAGGCTTTGGTTCGGCATATTTGCACATCCATATATTTGAAGTATTCCTTTATGGGGCATTTGAATTAGGTAGTTTTATCAAAGAAAGGCACAGAACTCCAGGAGAAATTGTCACTGTTGGAGGTCATACCACTTCATGAGGTTGGAAACCTCTCTAATATACCGAGTAAAGGTTAACTCCAGTGTTTGGTAATGTAGGTCATTGATGTTTAACAGCTGATGTTACAAAATCCTTGGAGGGTTTTATAACTAAACACATGTGTGGTTAGGGGTGATGTATGCCATCGTGTGTTGTATTTGAAAAAGAAGAAAGCTGGTAACTCAAAAGGAAAAGGTAAAAATGGAAAAGTTATTATGTGAAGTATGATGGGAAAGGGCTTTAAGACGCTTCTGGACAGTCAATAAAACAAAGCTGACTGGCCTTTCTGGGGTCACCCAATGAAAGCAGTAAACACAGCATGATGAACACGAACCTCAGAGTTCAGGCTTCTGCTGCCATCTTTCACCAAGGGGAGCCAGAGCTTCCCTGATGGGATGGGTGAGTGGGCTGGGGGCACTAGGGGTGGGCCTTGGGGGTAAGACAGCAACAGAGGCCGGAGACATCTTGTGGTGAGGAAGCAAGGATGCTTTCAAAGGCTCTGTGGAGCTAGGGGAGGAGGCCAGCCTGAGGGGAGGACTCCCACTTGGAAGGGTGACCGTGGAATGAGGCGCTCAGAGGGACATCCATAATCTCGGCCTTTCTGAAGCTGAGTCTGTGACTCTCAGGTGCTGGAAAGAGAATGCTAATGTGGTGTGTTCTATAAGGCAGTTATAATGCCTATGTGGATTTTCAGTACTATTTACTAGAGAAAATGCTATATGTGGATAGAACCAAAGCATGAGCTTTTTATTAAAGTTTTGTTCAACAAGCAAAATGCCAAACTATTTTTCCCTACATCTTACTCAGTTTGGTCGATAAAGAAAAAGCTATAGACTTGGTGGCTTATTAACAATGGAAATTTATTTCTCGTGGTTCTGAGCTGGGAAGTCTGCGATCGTGGCGGCAGGTTCAGTGTCTCGTGGGGCCCCCTTTCCAGTTCACAGATGGCAGGCTCCTCCATTCACCCTCATGTGACAGGAGGGGTGAGAGAGCTCTCTGGAGTCCTGTTTTAAGGGCACTGATCTTCATGAGGGCTCCGCTGTTATGACCTCACCACCTCCCACAGGCTTACTTCCAAATACCATCCCACTGGCATTAGCTTTCAGCATAGGAATTTTGGGAAGACTCCAACATTCAGGCTGTACTACCCTACAAGCCTTTTGATCTGTTCAAGTTGTTTGGTTAGATATTGAGAATTTCTGAAGCTTCTGTCTGTTCCAAGTAGTGTTTGATTGGAATGTAATATTAATCGGTGTGTTAATCAAAGGATGTCTATGATAGTCTGCAGAAACTGGTTTAGACTCTTGATGTATATACAAGCTTGCCATCTGCCTGTATAACCAGACAACATGTCCATCTGCCTTTACCATGAGGAAAGTAGTTCTCATTCTTAGTCTAAAGAAACACTGGGGAAATATTTAACTAAAGTTCAAGGACAAAGATGTGTCGTTCCCCTGGCCTGTTTTTCATTTGATGTTTTTATTTTAACACCTGCTCCCTGTGCGTAGCCCAAGTTGCAGAAGCCAAGCTCTAGTTGCAAACTTTTCCCACTGTCCAATTCCACCAAAACTGACTTTGCCACCCATTCCAGGCTTGCTGCAATTAGCACTTGAACTGAGCAGTATGTAGCCCGAGGGCATATCTGGAGAAACTAGAAGATTAGCACAAATAAGGAAGCACAAGGTGAAGGACCTAAGCTGCCCAAGGCTTGTCATCCTCAGAGCCCCAGACTCAGCTTCCTCGACTGGGGCAGTCCAACTCTGATAGCCTCAAAAATACATATTCGATCTTTGTCCTGGCTCCTGGCATGCAGCTCCTAAAACCTTTGGAATCACCAGAGAGATGAGTGTCTTTTGTATGCTAGTGGCATGACTGGTGGCTGGGAGTATTGCAGCACGTCCCCAGAAGACCAAGGCATGATTGGAGATTTGGAGCTTACAGCCCAACACCCAGACCTCAGGGGAGGAGAGAGGAGCTGAAGAAAGAGTTAATCACCAATGGTCATTGATTTAACCAATCATGCCTACATAATGGAACCTCCAGAAAAACCCTAAACAGTGAGGTTCAGAGAGCCTCCAGGTTGATGAGCACATTGAGGTGCCGAGAGGGTGGTGTCTCCCAGACCTTGCCCTGTGCATCTCTCCCAACTGTTTCTGAGTTGAATCCTTTATGGTAAACTGCAAATCATAAGTAAGGTGACTTCCTAAGTTCTGTGAATTAGTGAGTGATCAAAACTGAGGAAGGGGCTTGGGGTACCCCCTGAACTTACAACCAGTTGGTCAGAAGTGCCAGTCCGAACCTGGGATTTACACCTAGCATCTGAAGTGGGCGCCAACTTGTGGGACTAAGTCTTTATCTTGTGGGATAATGTCAGAATTGAGTTGAACTGTAGGACACACAGCTGGAGAGGCAGCACTGGACAAGACACCATGTATTTGGTGTCAGAAGTGTCATGAAAAAAAAACAGCTTACCAGCCACCAAAGCCTGCAGCAAGGGGAGGGAAGAAGTCTGGGAAAAAGCAGGGAAGACAGGCAAGGGGACATTTAGGCAGGATCCATGTTGTAGGCCAGGACAGCAGTTATGTTCAACAAGCAATCTTTTAGTCTAAAATCTCACATTTAATGGAGAGATGTTGATGATTACTATTTTTACTTTCTGTCAAACTCCTAAGAGGAAAGCAAACCCATAGCTTCAGGTGGGGACAGCAATTGGTTAAGTGTCAAAGCTGGATCTAATCACTGAGCAGTCAGGTCAAGGACTGGTACAAAATAATGGTGACCTTGCCAATTTGGAAGGAGGATGAGATAAGGTCATGTATTTAAACTCCTAGCACAATGCCTGGAACAGAATCGATCTGTCTACAGTCATTGCAGGGAGAGGGAAGCGACCCAGGTTTCTTGACTCCCTGTCAACGGTTTGCGTTTCATTTTGTTACCTGAAAACTTGTTTATTTGAATGAAACCCTAGACCTAGAATCCAGCAGACAGGGAAGGAGATGCTTCCTGATAACGAGACACTGTAGGGGAAACAAAAAATTATTACATTTCAACCCAGTACTTGGAAATACAGATATATTTCATTTCATTTATTCATGTTCACTAATGTCTTTATTGGAACTGGAACATCTAATATGTCCAAACAACACATGATTAGTCTCTATAATATGAATCAAACCTGCTCCAGTGAACTAATCAGCTAATCACGTTGCGGTGGGTGTTCAGCACTTTTCCAGGACAATTTGGTATTCAGTCAGTCCCCTGACACCTCGCACTCATGTGCACATGGGGTGTCATCTGTCCCAGCACCTGCTGATTTCAGATGCATCAGCGTCCTCAGTCACTGTGGCCTGACACCCTCCAGGTATTGGGCTCAGCGCCAGGCCTCTGGGGGAATCAGACCTGATTCCAGACTATGAGAGATCATAGTGAGACTGAAAAGTGTTGACTGGCCTGTTTATTTAATTAAAAAAACTAAAAATCTCCACTGTTACAGAACAAAGAGTGAAAAGCAAGCCCCCTGGGCCTGGACCTGTTCCTGGCTCCATTATATTACTTACGTATTTTATAATGCTTAGTCAATATGGAAAATTGCACTGTTGCTTAGCAACCAAAATTAAAGAGAAAATTAGATCCGAAAGACCCGTGACAATAAGCAGTATTCTAAAGGGAGATACAGTAAAGAGAGGGGCCCAGCGTGACTAAGCTCAAGGATGACTCCCCTCTGAGCCTCCACTTGGTCTCTAATAACAATCAGAGTTAACGTGAACTGAGCACTTTGTGGCCAAGGTACAATGCAAAGCATTTTACGTTCCATTATCTCATTTATTTCTCACAACAATTGCAGTAGATATAATGATTAACTCTTCTTCCTCACAAGACAATGGAATCATAGAGAGTATTGGTCAACATCACTCAGCCAGTGAGGGGTGGGTCCAGACTTTTAACTCCCGACCATGGCTTCTTTGGCATCATGCATACTGACCCAAAAGTGTAGCTCCTTGAGCCCCAAACATCCAAATAATACAGTTTACAGGAAAAGATATGATTAGTGGACCAGATAATCCATATGGTCAACTCAAGTTTTTCCTTCATTGAGAGACATAGTTATAGATCACTGGAGCAAAGATGAAGGTCTCTGGTCTGTTCTGTTATTTTCACAAAAACAAAAAAGCATCATTGTTTTTACTGATTGCAAAATAAAATGCATGCTTATTATAAAATATGCAAATGATATAGGACTGTAGAAAGTGAACCCCCAAAATACACATAGTCTTACCTAATCCCATTTGTCACATATGTCAGAGAAAATCACTGTTAAAATTTTTCTCTATATCACCTCACACCAGATAGGATGGCCACTATGCAAAAGACAAGAAACAACAAATGATGGCAAGAATGTCGAGAAAGGGGAACCCCCTACACTGTTGATGGGAATGCAAATTGGTGCAACCATTGTGGAAAACAATTTGGACATTCCTCAAAAAACTAAAAATAGAAATACCATTTGACCCAGTAATTCCACTTTACCCAAACAAAACAAGATCCCAGATTCAAAAAGACATATGCACCCCTATGTTTATTGCAGCACTATTTACAATAGCCAAGATATGGAAGCAACCTAAGTGTCCATCAGTAGATGAATGGATAAAGAAGAGGTGGTACATAATACACAATGGAATACTATTCAACCATAAGAAGAAAACAAAACCTACCATTTACAACAACATGGATGAATCTAGAGGGTGTTATGCCCAGGCAGAGAAAGAGAAGTACCAAATTATTTCACTCATCTGTGGAGTATAACAACAAAGCAAAAACTGAAGGAACAAAACAGCATTAGACTCACAGACTCCAGGAATAGACTAGTGGTTACCAAAGGGAAAGGGTTTGGGGAGGATGGGTGGGGAGGGAGGGGTAAAGGGATTAAGGGCTATTATGATTAGCACCCATAATATGGGGCAGGCACAGGGAAGGAAATATAACACAGAGAAGACAGTAGTGACTCTATAGCATCTTACTGTGCTGATGGACAGTGACTGTAATAGGGTTTTGTGGTGGGGACTTGTTAATAGGGGAGAATGTAGTAGCCACAATGTTGCTCATGTGAAACCTGAGCATAAGATTGTATATAAATTATACCTTAATAAAAAACAACAACAACAAAAGTATCTTGAAGGCAACAAGAAAAACAAAGGCAAACAAACAAACAAAAATCTCATCATATACAAGGGATCCACAATAAAAATAGCTCACTTTGCACTGGAAACTATGGAGGCCAGAAGATAGTGTAATGACATATCCAATATGCTGGGAGAGAAGGAAGATTATCAATCAAGAATTCTATATCCAGCAAAACTATACTTCAAAAATGCAGACATACCCAGAAAATTCATCACTAACAGACCGGACCTGTATGAAACACTAAAGGGACTCTTTCAGGCTGAAATGAAAGAACACTAGATAATTTGAATATACACAAGGAAATAAAGAGCATCAGAGAAAATAATTACATAGGTAAGTATAAAATACATTTTATAACTTTATTTTTTGTTTGTAACTCTTTTCTACTCCTTTCTGTTTTAAAATACAACTACATAAAGCAATAATTATAAAACCATGTTAATGGACTTATAATGTATAAAGATGTAATTTGTATGACAATAATAGCAAAAAGGAGGGGAATGGAGCTATACTGGAGCAAAAGTTTTGAATAAGGTTGAAATGAACTTGGTATTAATCCAAATTAGATTGTTTTGCATGAAGATGTTAACTGTAATCCTAAGGAAAACCACTTAGAAATAACTCAAAAAGCATAGTAAAGGAAACAAGAAAGAAATTAAGATGATACACTATAAAACATCTACTTAATGCAAAATGTAGCAGTAGTTGCAAAGTGGTGGAATAAAAAATATATAACATATGTAGAGAACAAATAGCAAAATGGCAGGCATAAATCCTACCTATTAAATATAAATGGTAGAGATTGGCATATTGAATTTTCTTTAATGATCCCTCTCTATGCTGTGTTCCAGAGACACATTTTAGATTCAAAGATGTAATAGTCTGAAAATAAAAGGATAGAAAGAGATATATGCTATATAAATATTTAACTAAAGACTCATAGAGTGGCTCTACTAACATCAGACAAAATAAACATCAAGCCAAAAATATTTACTAAGACAAAGAACAAAAATTTTTAATGGTGAAAGGTTTAATCCATTATTAGGACATAACATTATAAACATGTGTATGCTTAACAACAGAGCTTCAAAATACATAAAATACAGGAGAAAATACATAAAATAGTTTAAGGAGAGGGTAAGGAAAGATGGAGTTAAAATGTTCTAAGGACCTTCCATTATCCAGAAAATACAAAAGTACTAATTTGTGTTAGATTCCAATATTCAAGGATGCATATTATAATGTCTAGATTAAGCCCTTAAAAAACAAAAGAAGGCCTAACAAACTAATAGAAAAGGAAAATGTATTGAAAAATTGGTTAACCCAAGAAAAGGGAAGAAAGGAAATGCAAATGAACATGGCCTACTCAGTTATAGAATAAAATGACAAATTTAAAATCTCATTATATCAGTAGCTATACTAAGTGTAAATGGACTAAATATGTTAATTAAAAAATAAAGATTTTTAGTCTGGATTTTAAAATCTATGTTGTTTATAAGAGAATGACCTTAAATGAAGGATACAGAAAATTTGGGTATAAGAGAATGAGAAAAGATATAAACATTGACATTAACCAAAAGAAAACTGGAGAAGTTATTCTAATAAGACAAAGTAAGTAGACTTTAAGTAGAAGCCTTTAAAGTAGAAGACTTTAAGTAGAAGACTTTAAAGAAGACTTTAATCAGAATAAAGAGAAGCATTTCTAATATAACAACTCTAAATCTTCAAGCACTTAATAACATCTCTAATCATATAAAGTAAAATATATAGAATTAAAAGGAGAATAAATATTTAAAATATAGAATTAAAATTCATATCATAGTGGGAGATTTTAGCAGAACTTATCAATAACATAAAACAGACAAAATGCCAATAAGTATTAGATAACTCAAACTTGATTAACACATTTCACCCAACTGACATATATAGAGCAATATACTCAACAACTCAAAGCATAATATATGTTCTTTTCAATGTACATGGAGAAATTTTTAAAGTGAAAGTAGGCTTAGACATGAAGCAAATCTCAACAAATTTCAGAGAATTAAAATCATGTAGAGTGCATGTTTCTGTGTATCTATAGCTTGATATGAATTGCATAAGCTCAATATGAATTACAGAAAGAAAATAAGAAAAGTCCCAGAGTTTGCAAATTAAGCAGTAAACTTATCAATAACCCATGGATCAGAAAAGAAATTACAGTGGAAATTAGAAAGTATTTTGAATGGAATTATAAAAACAACATATCAATACTTCTGGGCTTCTGTTTAGGCATTATATAGCCCTAACTTCACGTATTAAAAAAAATAAATACCAAAACTCAGTTATCTAAATATCCAGATCAAATAGTTAAAAAATCGCAAAATAAACACAAAAGAAATTAGAAGGGAGGAAATAACAGAGATTAATGAAGTTGAAAACAAGTACACAATAAAAAATAAGGAAAAAAATTCACATTATAAACCCCTAGCAAAACCAATTTAGAATCAAAATAGTAAAGACACAAAATATTGATACCAGGAACAAATGGGATCACATCACTACAGATCCCATGTATCAGAAAGATGGTAAAAGAATATTATGAACAACGTGACAGTGAGCTTGAAAATTTAATTGAAATAGACACATTCCTAGAAAATCACAACTTACCAAAATTGACATGAGGTAAAAAAAAAGAAGATATAAGTAGGTATTTAAAAATATATATATCAACCATATTTACCAAAGAAATTAAACCTGTAGTTAAAAACCTTTCTAAAATGAAAATTCCAAGCCCAGATGACTTCCTTGGTAAATATACCAAGCATTTAGAGCAGAAATAAAACACAATTCACACATAAACCTTTTCAGAAACAGATGAAAGAATATTTCCCAACTTGAATAATGCCATCACATAACCTTAATCCCAAAATTTGACAAGGATAGTACAACAAAGTAAAAGTACCCACCAATCTTTCTCAGAAACATAGAGGGCAAAAAAAAAAATCCTGAAAAAAGAAAAGAGCAACTCAAATTAAGCAACATATACAAATAGTAATATATCATGATAAAGTTGGGTTTATTCCAGGAATGAAAATTCAGGCTAAAATAAATCACTGTAACTCAGTTTATTACTAAAATAAAGGAGAAAACTGCATTAAAAAAAACAGACACAGAGAAAGCATTTGTTAAAATTCAAACCCACTCACAATGCACAGCAAACTACAAATAGAGAGGAATTTTTAATTTTTATTTTTAAAAAGATTTTAGACTTACAGAAAGTTGTAAAAATAGAACACAGAGTTTCTGTACACTCAACCCAACTTCCCATAGTCTTACATAACCAGAGTACAATTATTGAAACCAAGAAATTAACATTGATGCAATATGATTAACTAATTTACAGACCTTATTCACATTTTGCTAGTTTTCCCATTAATGGCCTTTTCTGATGCAGGATCCAATCCAAGACCCACCTTGCATTTACTTGTCCTGTCTCCTTACTTCCCTCCAATCTGAGAGTTGTTCCCTAGTGTTGCTTTGCCTTTCATGGCCGTAACACTTTTGAAGAGTATCGTAAAGTGATGTTGTGCCAGAAGAGAACTTTCTTAATCTGATAAGGAATATGTTTAAATAAATCTGCTGCACATTTCACACCCAAGGATGGCTACAATAAAAAAAGAAAATAACAAGTGTTGATGAACATACGGAGAAATTGGAACCCTCATACATTGCTTGTGGGAATGTAAAAAGGTTCAGCCATTCTAGAAAAAGATTTGTTATCCCTCAAGAAAAGAAAATGTTTGGTGGTTAAGCAGAATTACCACATGGCCCAATAATTTCACTTCTGTGTGTATACCCAAAAGAAATGAAAACTGGGATTAAAACAAATCCTTGTATTTGACTATTCATAGCAGCACTATTCACAATAGCCAAAAAGATGAAAACTATTCAAAAGTCCATCAACAGAGGACTGGATAAACAAATTGTAGAATATACACACAGTGGAATCTTATCCCACCATAAAGGGAATGAAGTACTAATACCTGCTCCAATGTGGGTGAATCTTGAAAATGTCATGCTAAGTGAAAGAAGTCAAACACAAAAGGTAACATACTGTATGATTCCATTTTGTTTATGAAATATTCAAGACAAGTAAATCCATAGAAACAGAAAGTACATTGGTGGTATCCAGAGGCAGGGGTCTTGGGGTAAAGGAGAGTAATTGCTTAATGGGTACAGGGTTTTTATTTTGGAGTGAAGAAATGTTTTAGAACTAGATAGAGGTGGTGGCCGTACAACATTGTGAATTACTAAATGCCACTAAATTGTTCACTTGAAAGTAGTTGATTTTATGTTATGTGAATATTACCTCAAAATTTAAATAAAATAAATTATTAAAAAAAAAATTTAAATATTGTACAGCAAACTGTACTTACTGGTGAAACATTAAAAGCATTCTACTGAGGTCAGAATGAAGGTGCCCATTATCACTTCTATTTAACACTGTAGTAGAGGTTTAGCCACTGCAGTGTATGTTATAAGGAAAAGGAGGAAAAAGAAAAAAGAAAAAAGGAGGAGGAGGAAGAGGAGGAAGAAGAGGGAGAGAAGAAATAAAATGCACAAGGATCAACAAGGAAGAGAAAAACTGTCACAGATGACATTATTATATACCTAAACTTTCTAAACAAATCTACAGAAAAACTACTACAATCAATAAGTGAATTTACAAGGTCATTAAATACAAGGTCAAAAAATTTAAGTCCATTGCACTTCTATTTACAAATTAAAGAAAAATTCAAATACTATGCGTAGTAGCATCAAGGACATAAATATATAGCAATAAATATAACAAAACTGTTCAGAACCTCTACACAAAAAATTAAAAAACCTTTTATAGGAATATTAAAGAAGATTTACAAAAATGAAAGTATATATTATGTTCATGGATGGAATATTCATTATTTTCAAGATGCCAATCTCCCTAACTTGACCTATAGAGTTAATGCAATCACAATGAAAATCCCAGCAATATTTTTTTTTAGGGATGAGAGGTTTTGAAACTGACAAGCTAATTCTAGAATTTATAGAAACTATAAAGGGCCAAGAACAGCTAAGACAATTTTGAAGAGTAAGAGTACAGCTAGAGGACTTAAACCACAGAAATAAAACAGTCTGGTATTGGTATGAAGATGTGAAAGAAAAGAGTCCAGAAAGAGCCTACACACATATATAGACAATTATGACAAAAGGTGACACTACAGTACAGTGGGGAAAAGATTAATCTTTTCAACAAACAGTGCTGGGTCAACTGAAAATCCATGCAGAAAAGAAAATCAATCTTGGTTCTTATACCATATATACAAATCAAATTCTGATAGATTATAGATCTAAATCTGAAAAATAAAACAGTGAAGCTTCTAGAAATCAACATAAGAAGATATATTCATGTCCTTGTGTATAAGGCAAAATTTCTTAAACAGCAAGCAAAGTAGCATAAAAGAAAAATAGACAAATTGGACTATATTAAATTTAAGAACTTTTGTTTATCAAACAACACCATTAAGAGAGTAAAAAGGCAAGTTATGGGATGAGAAAAAGATTATTGCTGTACATCTAACTGACAAAGTTCTAATATTCAAAATACACAACAAAAGGAAAAGTTTGTAAGAAAAAGAGAATTTAACAGAATAAAAGCAAAAGGCTAGTCCATGAAAGAGGATATCCAAATGGCCAGGAAATTTGTGAAATAAGTGTTCATGCTCAATAGTCATCACCTAGTTCACACCTGCCAGAATACCTGAAGTGACAGGGTGTGTCCCAGGCTGGCAAATACGGAGCGGAGCTGAGACTCTCAAACACTGCTGGTGAGAGTGTAAACTGGTACAACCACTTTGGGAAATACTTTGGTACCATCTTTTATGGGGGAATATAAGTACACTCTACAACCAACTAGGTATATACCCAATGAAATGGGCACATACACACCTGAAGTCACAGATGAGAATATTTATAGCGGCATTGTTTTTGCTTTTGTTTTTTGTATAATTTATTTTGGTATCATTAATCTACAATTACATGTGCAATATTATGGTGATTAAACTACCCCCTTCATCGGGTCCCCTCCACCAACTCCATTACAGTCACTGTCCATCAGCATAGTGAGATGCTATGGAATCACTACTTGTCTTCTCTGAGTTGTATAGCCCTAGTGGCATTGTTTTTAAAAGACAAAAAATATGTAAACAATCCAAGTATTTATAAATAGGAGAAAGGATACAATGCATATATATTCACAGTGGAATACTATATAGAAATGAATACAAATGTACTACCAGAGCACCTCCATTGATCTCATAACGTTGTGTGAAAGAAGCTAAACATAAAAAATTCTGGTTCCATTGATGTAAAGTTCAAACACACAAATTCATTTCTGATATTAGAAATCAGAAGAGTGGTCCTCTGAGAAGAATAAAGTGTCTGAGAAGGGATGCAAGAAGTTCTGGGGCCTCTTCTAGTGATTTACTTATCTGAATGACAGCTACATGAGTGCACTCACTTTGTGAAAATTAGTCAGTTTGCACATTTCCTATGTTTATGTTTGATAAATTTGTTTTTTATGTGAACATTAGTCAGTTTGTTCATTTCCTATGTTTATGTTCAATAAATTTGTTTTTTAATGAATGTAGCTCATTCTAATCTTCAGTAAGTCTGTATGTATGCACAAAAAGCTCAAAATCTTGCTGTTGCCTTTTACTTACACAGGCCGGGAGTCTAGTCTTGCCTGAAAGCCTGCCTCTACCATTTTTCCAACTCTTACCCGAGTTGCCACAGGGAAACCTCACACGTACTTACAAAATAGTCTGTCAAACATTCAACTTCCGCAAATACCAGAAAAACAGCTGTATAAAGAGTCCAAATCTAAATCCAAGTTAGGGCTCAGCTACATGTCCCTGTTACCAAAAACAAGACTACATAATACAATCTGCTTTTTGCGTTTATCATGGACTTTCCCCTTTGTCAGCATGTATAAACCACCTTATTCTCTTGAACAGTTGTATAATTGTCTGTTCTATAGCTTTCCAGTATTTTTCACAACAAATCACTTTTTAAAGGGCATTTAAGTTGTTCTCAACTTTTTGCTTTTGTAAAAAAAGTCCCAGTGAATATTCTAGCATATTTATCTTTCCACTTTAATATTTTTTTCATCAGAATTAATTATTTGAGGTTAAAATACTCAGCCAAAAGGTACACATGTAGATAAGGATTTGGGTACATCACAGAGCATCCTCTCCCTGTAACCATGCCAACACTGATTATTTTAATCCTTGCTAAATCTGATGTAGGAAAATAACATCTTGCTGCTCTAATTATCATTTCTTTGTAAGCAAGGTTGAACTTCATTTATTGGTCGTTTGAAGTGCTGTTATACAATCTCCTATTTTTAGTGAGGTCTACTCACTAATTTTTAAATAGTTGTTCATATATGGTAAAGAGATTAACCATGTTTCCATCACATGTGAAGCAACTATCATTTCTCAATTTGACTTTCCACATTTTTTTGTATTGGCATCATTAATCTACAATTACATGAGGAACATTATGGTTAGTAGACTCCCCTCATCATCCACTCCCCACTACCTACCCCATTACAGTTACTGTCCATCAGCGTAGTGAGATGCTATAGAATCACTACTTGTCTTCTCTGAGTTGTACAGCCCTCCCCATGCCCCCCACTACATTATGTCTGCTAATCATAATGTACCTTTACCCCTTGTCCCTCCTTTCCCACCCATCCTCCCAAGTCCCTTTCCCTTTGGTAACTGTTATTCCATTCTTGGGTTCTGTGAGTCTGCTGCTATTTTGTTCCTTCAGTTTTTTTCTTTGTTCTTATACTCCACACATAAGTGAAATCATTTGATACTTGTCTTTTTCTGCCTGGCTATTTCACTGAGCATAATACCTTCTAGCTCCATCCATATTTTTGCAAATGGTAGGATTTGTTTTCTTATGGCTGAATAATATTCCATTGTGTATATGTATCACATCTTCTTTATCCATTCATCTACTGATGGGCACTTAGGTTGCTTCCATTTCTTCGCTATTGTAAATAGTGCTGCGATAAACATAGGGGTGAAACTGTCTCTTTCAAACTGGGCTGCTGCATTCTTAGGGTGTCCTGGGCGTGGCCTGTCCTGACCCATGGGACGGCAATGAAAAACCTGGAGAGGGGGTGTGGGAATGGGGTAGGAGACAAGAGACACAAGAAATGGAGACAAGACAGATTCCTGATCAAGTCTCGTTTATTTGCAGAAAAAGCCGGGAATATATAGCATTCAAGGGGGTGTGGTAGGGCATGGTTTCTTCTGATTGGTTGCCCTTTATGCTAATGAAGCAGTTTACAAACTCGAATTACACACTGAGTTGTGTGCATGTGCAGTTGCTGCTGATGTAAGCGGTGGACCAGAGTGAGAACACTCTGGCGCGAAGACAACTGAAACTGAAACTTAAGCTTGTTTCTTAGAATGTGAAACTGAAACTGATCGTGCACTTTGGAAACTCAGCTTCACAAGATGGAGTCTGAGAGCCTAAGATGGAGTTGCTATGGCTGTTGCATATCCGGCTCCCCACAGGTCCCCCTTTTTAATTTTATTTATAAATCAGGGGAGGGGGAGCCTTGCAGAGTGCGCCTGTCTTAGGTTGATACAGCACAGAAAAGGTCCTTACTCATCACTGGTGCACAGACAGCAATGGTCTGTGTCCTGTCTTAGGTTGGTACCCTTCTTGCTATTCTTACCCGTCTCTGACTGTCCACTCTGAATTATCTTTAGTGGGGCCTACGCATAGCCACGTATAGATCTCTCTCTCTCTCTCATCGTTCTCCAGCTGTTGATAGTGCATTTGAATTTCACGAATCTTAATAGATTCTATCTGGTGTCTGATGAACTGTAGGAGTTTGTTGATGAGGCATGGGGCCATCAGCAGTATTACAATGAATAAAATACCATAGACAATAACTGGACTTAATAGCTGAACAAATGAGCACCAGGAAGAAGAGGAGGAAGTATAACGCTGTAAGGTTTCTAAAAAGGAATGAGCCACTTCAGGGGCTGTAGCAGAGGATATTGCAGAATTACTGATATCACTTATCTCATTTTGTAAAGCTGTTATGTCTAATGACAATTTAGTATGATCTCATATCCCTAACAAATGATTTTGAACTTTATCCCAAGATTGTTCTGTCTCATTGTACAAGTGAGGCATTACACAGATCCACTTGTATTCACTGTGGCATCTAGTAGCCAACTTTGTTTTCAAATTTTGAATTTGGTTTCCCATATAGAGTACAGCTTCTTCTAAGGCATTTATTCTGGTTTCTAATTTTTTATCTATCTTTTCTTGTAACTGTAATGCAATAGAAACATCTTTACTTAAATCATCAACATGATTTGCAGGATTTCTTGAACTAAAGCTGTGGTGGATAAAGCAAAAGAAGTGATCAATGAAATCAGAGCAGTAATTCCCAATACAAAGGCAGCAACAAAATGTTTAGAGTGTGACAAAGATTTGTCAATCAATTGTAAAGCATGTAATCCAGAATTATCATACCAAGAAATATTTAACTTTACAGGGGTTAAAACATAGGAAGGTTGATGTAGAATAATAAATGTATCAGGTCCATAGGAAGCATCAAGACAATTAGTTATTGTACACTTCTTACAGAAAATGTGATAAGTATGATTAATGAATTTAACTTCTAATGCACCAGCATCTTGCAGTAATATCACAAAAGGGGATCTTACACAGGCAGTAACAATATTTAAGTAGTCTAGTTTAGAGGGTCTCTTAAGAAATATCATTCCAGCAGCAGCTAAAAGTCTATATAGATCGGGGTAAGCAGTGGTACTATTTTTACTTGTTCTAGCCAATAAGGTAGGATTAACCCACCCAAAAGAAAACCATCTATTAACTTTTTCAGAAGGTAGGACCAACGCGTCATTCCAAGAAAACTTTTCTGTATTATTAATGAAGTACTGTCTATAATCATAATCAGGTGAAGGCATGGAATAATCAAGAATTTGTACAGAGGAGTTGTAAGGAGAGAAAGAGAATCCCTTATTCTTAAAAAGGCAATTATTCCAAGGAGGATATCCTTTAATCTGATCGATAGATTCCCAAATAGAATTCAGATCATGTAAAAGATCTTCACAATTAGATATGACAGAAGAATGTGGTTGTTCAATAAGTTTATCTTTATAATTATAGGACCCAAGAAATCCCATATTTAGTACCCATAAATTTCTCTGGATCTTATTTTTATAGGACCGAGGAGAATCGGTCAAAAAACTTCTATAATTAATAGGAAGACATCCAGGAGGAATAAAAGTGGTATTAGTACTAAAACAAAGAGGAGGGTCTCCAGACTTCCCACAATAAGAGAAGTTATCGTTCTTACGATAAGGAATAAAATCATTGGACTTGTCTCCCAATAAAGCAGAATTATTAGTGAAGATACGCACATTTGGGCCTCCCCATGGAGTTGGGTGTAATAAATGAGGCTCGGGGATACAAGCCCAATATGATGTTTCTGATTCTGGGAGTGGCTTGCCATGTGCGCCACAAAATCTCACCAGCAGAAGGATGAAGAAGATACGATCCATTGCTCCTTTTGAGGTCCTGTAGGAAGACAAAAAGAAGACAACTCGCAGGGCATTGGTACTTCCCTGGAGGAGTTATCATTAACTTACCTAACCATTCTCTCAGGGAGCCATCTAGCGGCATCATGTTTTTGCGAGAAGATGCAGACAGAGCCTCGTCCCCAGATCAAGACTGGGTCGGGTCCATGCCATTGATTATCCAATGGATCCTTCCAGAGTACTGTTGCAAAGTCCTGTTTGGTATTGGGGTGCCAAAAACGATCAGCGGCAGAACGCCCACTATCATCCAAATTTAAAAAATTTAAAATAAAGAGAGCGTGAGCAAGGATGTTTCTTGGGGACCTCTTTACGGGGTACCATTCCCCCTTTTTAATTTTATTTATAGTATTTTTTAGAGTTAAATGAGCTCTCTTAACAATATCTTGTTTTTGTGGATTATAAGGAATACCAGTAACATGATTAATATTCGGCTGTTTGCAAAAGGCTTGAAATTTTTTTCCGTATATTCAGGCCCATTATCTGTTTTCAATTGAGATGGCTTGCCTATGGTAGACAGGGCTAATAGCATATGGGCAATAACATTTTTAGAAGCTTCTCTTGCTTGTAATGAGGCAAAAATAAAGCCGCTACAAGTGTTTATTGTAACATGTATATATTGGAGATTTCTAAACTCAAGAAAATGCATAACATCCATTTGCCAAAGCGCATTGGGTACTAACTCTCTAGGGTTAACACTGAAATGGGGAACAGGAAGAAAAGTAACACAAGTTTTGCATTGTTTTACTATTTGGTGGGCTTGTTCTCTGGTGATTTTAAACATTAATCTCAAGGTGTGTGCATTTAAATGATGGAGGGCATGTGCTTCAGCAGTAGTTTGGAGATAATCTTGAATTTGGGTAATGAGAATTGCTCGGGTGGCCATGTCTGCCAGTGAGTTGCCCTGAGATAGTGGTCCTGGTAGGCCAGTATGAGCTCTCAGATGGCCAATAAAAAATGAGTACGCACGTTGCCATATTAAGCTCTGTAATTGTCTAAAAAGGGAAGCTGCTTCAGAGGCATGTTTTATTTGAGCAGCTGTTTCTAATAGCGGTACTGAGTGGGCAATATAAGAACTGTCTGTAAACAAATTAAATGCTTTATCTGGAAAGACAGAAAAAACAGCAATAACTGCTTGCAATTCTACTAGCTGTGCAGACTTTGCTTTTGTCAAGAAGGATATAACCTGACTTTCATAAACATACGCAGCTCGTCCAGAGGAAGACCCATCAGTGAACACAGTTAAAGCTTTATCTATTGGTTTGGAGGAGGTTTTGATAGGAAAAACAAACTCATGGGTACTCAAAAACTGAAGAAGCTTATTGTTGGGATAATGATTGTCTATAGTTCCTGAAAAGGAGGCACAGGCAATAGGCTAACAATCTGTGGTCTGGAAAAGCCAATTTATTTGGTCCATAGACTATGGCAGAATTATAACATAAGGTTCTTTCCCAAAATATTTTTTTCTTTGTTTTCGTCCTAACATAATGATATCTACAACAGTCTGATAATAAGGATAAATTACTTTTGAGGGGAATGACGACAAATGTACCTACATTATGGGGTTCTGTTGCCAGAAAACAGCAGTAGGTGTAACAGCTGTTTTACAAACAATAAAATGTAAAGGTTGTTCATAATCAATGGCAGTAATAAACTGATTTTGGATGGCCTTTTCAACTATTTTCAAGGCTTGTCACCCCTCATCTGTTAAAGTTCTTGGAGACTTGGGATCTGTATCTCCCATTAATATATTAAACAAAGGCTTAAATTCTCCAGTGGTTAATTTTAGATAGGGTCTAAGCCAATTAATGTCTTCCTAAAAGTTTTTGAAAATCATTTAAGGTTTTTAAGGTATTTAACTTAAATTCTACCTTTTGTGTGGAAACACGAGACCCTAATAATTGGAATCCTAAATAAGTATATGGGTCTTGTAATTGAATCTTTTCAGGAGCTATTTGCAATCCCTGAGCGCATAAAGCCCTTTTTAAATCATCAAAACAACATAATACTTGTTGACTGTTGGCTCTAGCAATAAGAATATCATCCATATAATGTATGATGTACAAGTTAATCCAACCATTTCGTACACACTGTATAGCAGAGGAAACAAATTTCTGGCAGAGCTCAGAGAAGTCTTCATGATTATTTTCAGGATAATCTATTAGAGCAGGCAGGATGCATCTCGCACCACGAAACTATCTGTAGTTTTTTAATCTTACGTAATTAATATTTGTTCTGCTGAAATCTAGTTCTTCACTAGTTTAGAAGCAATAAAACATTGACTATAAATGACAAGACTTACAAATGACAATGGCAAAAGATCTGATGAGAGCTTACTACAAGACAGTTGACATAAGGAAACTTGGACACCTTTACAATATACAATATTCAGTAACAAAGTTTGGCATTATTCTTTTAGACAGTGCTTTCCAGGCAATTATATATCAGATAAATAAGCCAAATTAGCCAAATACTTTTTCTAATGAAGAGAAAATTTCTCTGATATTTTTCAGGGGCCCTCTGGAAAACATCAGAGTTAATTAGGGGTAAAAACACCTTTTTGAATTTGATCTTGGAAAGCCGTCAAAAGAAAGCTTTTAAGGCACTTGCCTAAACAGAATTATAGGTTATAAATTCTTATTATTTAACTAGAATGACAGTAAAAATGTTTAAGATATTAAGCAGTTTTAATTAGAACTTAAAACATTAGGTACTTTAACTTTTGTTGATGTCGTGGATTATGTTGATGGATTTTCGAATGTTGTAACATCCTTGCATCCCTGAGATGAGTCCCACTTGATCATGGTGTATGATCCTCTTGATGTATTTTTTAATTCGGTTTGCTAATATTTTGTTGAGTATTTTTGCATTTACATTCATCAGGGATATTGGTCTGTAATTTTCTTTTTTGGTGAGGTCTTTGCCCGGTTTTGGTATTAGAGTGATGTTGGCTTCATAGAATGAGTTTGGACGTATTCCCTCCTCTTCTATTTCTTGGAAAACTTTAAGTAGAATGGGTATTATGTCTTCTCTATATGTCTGATAAAATTCAGCATTGAATCCATCTGGCCCGGGGGTTTTGGTCTTGGGTAATTTTTGATTACCGATTCAATTTCATTGCTGGTAATTGGTCTGTTCAGATTTTCTGTTTCTTCATTGGTCAGTCTTCTAAGGTTGTATTTTTCTAGGAAGTTGTCCATTTCTTCTAGGTTTTCCAGCTTGTTAGTATGTAGATTTTCATAGTGTTCTCTAATAATTCTTTGTATTTCTGTGGGGTCTGTCATGATTTTTCCTATATTTCTGATTCTGTTTATGTGTGTAGATTCTCTTTTTCTCTTAATAAGTCTGGCTAGGGATTTATCTATTTTATTTTCTCAAAGAACCAGCTCTTGATTTCATTGATTTTTTTCTATTGTTTTATTCTTCTCAATTTTATTTATTTCTCCTCTGATCTTTTTTATGTCCCTCCTTCTACTGACTTTGGGCCTCATTTGTTCTTTTTCCAGTTTCAATAATTGTGGACTTTAGACTATTCACTTGGGATTGTTCTTCCTTCTTTAAATAGGCCTGTATTATTACATACTTTCCTCTTAGACCTGCCTTCACTGAGTCCCATAGAAGTTGGGGCATTGTGCTGTTGTTGTCGTTTGTCTCCATATATTGCTTGATCTCTGTTTTTATTTGGTCTTTCATCCATTGATTATTTAGGAGCATGTTGTTAAGCCACCATGTGTTTGTGAGCCTTTTTGTTTTCTTTGTACAATTTATTTCTAGTTTTATACCTTTGTGATATGAGAAGTTGATTGGTAGAATTTCAATCTCTTTTAATTTACTGAGGCTCTTTTTGTGGCCTAGTATGTGGTCTATTCTGAAAAATATTCCATGTGCACATGAGGAGGATGTGTATCCTGTTGCTTTTGGGTGTAGAGTTCTGTAGATGTCTCTTAGGTCCATCTGTTCTAGTGTGTTGTTCAGTGCCTCTGTGTCCTTACTTATTTTTTGTCTGGTTGATCTGTTCTTTGGAGTGAGTGATGTGTTGAAGTCTCCCTAAATGAATGCATTGCATTCTATTTCCTCCTTTAATTCTGTTAGTGTTTGTTTCACATATATCGGTGCTCCTGAGTTGGGTGCATATATCCTCTTGTTGGACTGCCCCCTTTATTATTATGTAATGTCCTTCTTATCTCTTGTTGCTTTATTTATTTTTAAGTCTATTTTGTCTGATACAAGTACTGCAACACCTGCTTTTCTCTCCCTATTGTTTGCATGAAATATCTTTTTCGATCCCTTCACTTATAGTCTTTGTATATCTTTGGGTTTGAGGTGAGTCTCTGGTAAGCAGCATATAGATGGGTTTTGCTTTTTTAACCATTCTATTACTCTGTGTCTTTTGATTGGTACATTCAGTCCATTTACATTTAGGGTGATTATCTATAGATATCTGCTTATTGCCATTGCAGGCTTTGGATTTGTGGTTACCAACGTTTCAAGGGTAGCTTCTTTACTATCTAACCATCTAACTTAACTCTCTTATTAAGCTATTATAAACACAGTCTGATGATTCTTTATTTCTCTCCATTCTTATTCTTCCTTCTCCATTCTTTATATGTTAGGTGTTTTATTCTGTACTCTTTTTTGTTTCCTTTGACTGCTTTTGTAGGTAGTTGATTTTATTTTTTGCCTTTAGTTAGTATTTGGTTGGTCTGATTTCTTTGCTATGATTTTATTTTCCCTGGTGACATCTATTTAGCCTTAGGAGTGCTTCCATCGAGAGCATTCCCTTAAAATATCCTGTAGAGGTGGTTTGTGGGAGGCAAATTCACTCAACTTTTGCGTGTCTGGAAATTGTTTAATCCCTCCTTCAAAGTTAAATGATAATCGTGCTGGATACAGTATTCTTGGTTCAAGGCCTTTCTGTTTAATTGCATTAAATATATCATGTCATTCTCTTCTGGCCTGTAAGGTTTCTGTTGAGAATCCTGATGATAGTGTGATGGGTTTTCCTTTGTAGGTGATCTTTTCCCTCTTTGGCTGCATTTAATACTCTGACCTTGTCTTTGATCTTTGCTATTTTAATTATTGTCTGTCTTGGTGTTGTTCTCCTTGGGTCCCTTTTGTTGGGAGATCTGTGGGCTTCCACAGTCTGAGAGACTATTTCCTTCCCCAAAGACCAAAAAGTTTTCAGCAATTATTTCTTCAAAGACACTTTCTATCCCCTTTTCTCTCTCTTCTTCCTCTAGTACTCCTATAATGTGAATATTGTTCCGTTTGGGTTGGTCACACAGTTCTCTTAATATTCTTTCATTCCTAGAGATCCTTTTATCTCTCTCTGCCTCAGCTTCTCTGTATTCCTGTTCTCTGATTTCTATTCCACTAACAGTCTCTTGCACCTCGTCCAGTCTGCTGTTAAGACCTTCTATTGATTGTTTCATTTCTGTTATCTCCCTCTGGACTTCATCCCTTAGCTCTTGCATATTTCTCTGCAGGTCCATGAGCATGCTTATGACTTTAATTTTGAATTCTCTTTCAGGAAGGTTGGTTATATATATCTCACCAGGCCCTCTCTCTGGGGTTGTCTGAGTGATTTTTGACTGGACCAGATTCTTCTGCCTTTTCATGGTGATAGAAGTGGTCGCAGGCAGGTGGCATGTATGTCAGCTAGGAGAACAAAGTCCTTTACTGCTTCTTGGTCGCCTTGCCCTTCTTTGCTGCCTGTGCTGCCTACCTGCACTCTGGGAGCAGTCTCTGGGATAATATCCTGAGCTTCTGTGGGCAGGGCAGCTTCGGGATAGCCTAGCACACTGCGCAGGTTTGCAGGCACACTGGGTGTGTTCTCATGCGAGAACGGCACCCCTTCGTGCCTTCCAGACCTTGCTTCAGCTTTTGTTGCCTGTGCCATCTACCCGCACACCAGGAGCAGTCTCCGGGATAATCTCCTGACCTACTGTGGATGGAGCAGCCCTCGGGATAGCCTAGCATACTGCGGGGGGTGGCGGACACGCCAGCTGTGTTCTCCTCAGAGAACAGCACTCCTTCATGCCTTCTGGCCCTTGCTCTGGCTTCCTCTGTCTGTCCCGGTTAGCTGCATGCTGGCAGGAGACTCTCTGTGGTTGCTCTGAGAAGGTCTGTCCTCCAGCTGCTCCACAGCTGTGGCAGGTCAGCCAGTTTGCTTGCAGCACCGACCAAGGGGAATGAATGGTAGGCTGCTTATCCCCGTGAGGGGCTTTGGGCTGCATTACCCCCCAGGGGGTTAGGGAGCCTGGAGTTCCTCAAGATTCCCAGCCTGCTAGGCTGAGTGTGCCAGAACGATTTTGTCCAGCTGTTGAGCCCTTGTCCCTTTAAGACTTTTAAAAAGTGCCCACTTTTCTTTTGTCACAGGGGAGCCAGCTGTGGGGACCAGCTCGCAGTCTCCATCTCATATTTTACTTTTCCATTTCTCTAATATCCAGTACACCATGCCATGTGTGTCTGTGCTCCCTGTGCAGATTACTAGGGCTGGTTATTTAGCAATCCTGTGCTTCCACTCCCTCCCCACTCTGATTCTTTTCCTCCTGCTGGTGAGCTGGGGTGGGGGGAGTGCTCGGGTCCCGCCAGGTCATGGCTTTATATCTTACCCTTTTCAGGAGGTGCTAAGTTCTCACAGATGTAGATGTAGCCTGGCTGTTGTACTGTATCTTCTGGTCTGTCTTTTAGGAATAGTTGTATCTGTTGTATTTTCAAAAATATATATGGTTTTGGGAGGAGATTTCCGCCACCTGCCCACGCCGCCATCTTGAGCCCCTCCCTCCACTTTGTCTTGTGCTCTGTCATGTCAGAGAAATTCTTAATTGTCATATATAACACCTGCCCATTTTCCCTTTGTTTTCTATTGTTAATATCAATGCCAAGACACACATTCTCTACCCAAAAGATTATAAAAGAATTTTCATCTGTTTTCTAAGTCAAGATCACACTGCTCATAAATGATAAAGCATTTTTATCTTAATTTCATGCCTGTGTGTGTAACTCCTCACTGTACTGTTAGCAATAACAGCAAGTATCTCTGGATATTGAGAATATATTTATGTTTATCTTATTTTCACTTACTTGTATTTTCACACATATATGCACAAACATGATACTATATTGGTTAAGAATGGGGACTCTGTTCCTTCTTAGCCATGTGACCTTAAGAAAATTACTAGTGTCTCCAGTCCTCGATTTAATTACCCACAAAATGGGAAAATGATATATCTACCTTATAAATGCATTGTGCAAATTCAATGAATTAAGATGGGTTAGAACACTGCCTGGTATATCATAACATTTTGTTTTAATGAACGTATACTACTTTTATAATAAAAAATGAACTGAAGAGTGGATTAAAGATGGCGGCATGAGAGGTTTAGCCTCCTCCTAAAACAGCATATAATATGAATATATAATTAATACAACTAATCCTGAAAGAACAACAGGAAAGAAGGCGGCACCACACCTGGAGAAAAGAACAGACCTCATGGAACAGGGTTGGGAACTTTCATGATCTTCAGGTGCTCCAGCCCCATGGCTGGCAACGCAGCTCCAATGCCCCCCTCCATGATTTGCAGCCTGATGTGCCTTCCTCCTGGCCAGCCCACACCTGGCTTGCAAACCGGCAAACCCTGCCCTAGTGTCAGGCCAGCCAGAGGGAAGCCCCACCTGCAGCAGCTACAAATGCAAAGCATAGAGGCTTATACCTGTGTGCTCAGCTCACTGGTTCAGGCAGTGGAGACAGGCATAGCAGCCAGGAAGCAGGAAACAGCTCTTTCCTACCCCAGGCACCAACACCACTCCCCTGCAAACCCCGACATTGTTCCAGGGGCTCAGCAGCTCCAGAGAGTAGAGTTTCTGGGCACTAGGATGCCACATATGAAATGTCACAAGAACCTGGTTCAAAGAAAAATCCTACATACACCAGAAAAAGAGTCAAATGAAACTAATCTCATGAATCTTCCTGAAAGAGATTTCAAAATAAAAATCATAAACATGCTCATGGAGGTACAGAAAAATATTCAAGAACTCAGGAATGAATTCCAGTTGGAGACCCAGTCATTAGAGAACACAGATTCAGAAATTAAACATACAATGGAAGGTTTTAAAAGCAGATTAGATATGGTGGAGGAGACGATAAATGAAATAGAAATTAGAGAAGAGGAAAACAAAGTAGCTGAAGCACAGAGAGAAAAAAGGATCTCTAAGAATGAAATAATATTGAGAGAACTGTGTGACAATCCAAATGGAGCAATATTCGTATTATAGGGGTACAGAATAAGGAGAGAAAAAGGGATAGAATGTGTCTTTGAGGAGGTAATTGCTGAAAACGTCCCCAATCTGGGGGAAGATATAGTATCTCAGTCCACGGAGGTGCACAGATCCCCCAATACAAGGGACCCAAGAAAGACAACACCAAGACATATAATAATTTAAATGCCAAGGATCAAGGATAAGGACAGACTATTAAAAGCAGCAAGAGATAAAAATAAGATCACATACAAAGGAAAGCCCATCAGGGTATCATCAGACTTCTCAGCAGAAACCTTACAGGCCAGAAGGGAGTGGCATGATGTATTTAATGCAGTGAAGCAGAAGGGCCTGACTCAAGAATACTTTATCTGGCAAGATTATCATTTAAATTTGAAGGAGGGATTAAACAATTTTCAGATAAGCAAAAGCTGAGAGAATTTACCTCCCACAAACTGTCTCTACAGTGTATTTTGGAGAGACTGCTATAGATGGAAGTGTTCCTAAGGTTTAATAGCTGTCACCAGAGGTAACAAAATCACAGTAAAGAAAGTAGAACAGTAAATTACTAAGCAAATGCAAAACTAAATCAACTACCCCCAAAGTCAGTCAAGGACTAGACAAAGAGTACAGAATGTGATACCTAATATACAAAGAATGGAGGAGGAAGAAAAAGGTGGAGAAAAAAAACCTTTAGATTGTGTTTGTAATAGTATATTAATTGAGTTAAGTTAGACTTATAGATAGTAAGGAAGTTAACCTTGAACCTTTAGTAACAATGAATCTAAAGCCTGCAATGGTAATAAGTACATACCTATTGATAATCACCCTAAATTTAAATGGTCTTAATACACCAATCAAAAGACACAGAGTAATAGAATGGATAAAAAAAACAAGGCCCATCTATATGCTGCCTACAAGAGACTCACTTCAAACCCAAAGATATACACAGACCAAAAGTAAAGGGATGGAAAAAGATATTTCATGCAACTAATAGAGAGAAAAATGCAGGAGTTGCAGTACTTGTATCAGACAAAATAGACTTCAAAACAAAGAAAGTCACAAGAGACAAAGATGGACATTACATAATGATAAAGGCGTCAATCCAACAAGAAAATATAACCATTATAAATACTTATGCACCCAAAAGAGTAGCACCTACATATGTGAAACAAATACTAACAGAATTAAAAGGGGAAATAGAATGAATACTATGCATTCATTCTCAGAGACTTCAACACTCCACTCACTCCAAAGGACAGATCAACCAGACAGAAAGTAAGTAAGGAGACAGAGGCACTGAACAACACATTAGAACAGATGGACCTAACAGACATCTACAGAACTCTGCACCCAAAAGCAGCAGGATACACATTCTTCTCAAGTACACATGGAACATTTTGAAGAATAGATCATATACTAGGCCAGAAAAAAAGCCTTGATAAATTAAAAAAGATTGAAATTGTACCAACCAGCTACTCAGACCACAAAGGTTTAACTAGAAATAAATTATGCAAAGAAAATGAAAAAGCCCACAAACACTTGGAGGTTTCACAATATCCTCCTAAATAATCAATGGATCAATGATCAAATAAAAACAGAGATCAAACAATATATGGAGACAAATGACAACAATAATTCAACACCACAAAATCTGTGGGACACAGAGAAGGCCATGCTAAGGGGAAGTATATTGCACTACATCAGGAAAGAAGAACAAGCCCATAAGAACAGTCTAAACTCACAACTAAAGAAACTAAAAAAAGAGGAACAAATGAGGCCCAAAGTCAGTAGAAGGAGGAATATAATAAAGATTAGAGCAGAAATAAATAAAATCGAGAAGAATAAAACAATAGAAAGAATCAATGAAAGCACGAGCTGGTTCTTCCAGAAAATAAACAAAATAGATAAACCCCTAGCCAGACTTATCAAGAAAAAAAGAGAATCTACACACATAAACAGAATTAGAAATGAGAAAGGAAAAATCACTACAGACACCACAGAAATACAAAGAATTATGAGAGAATACAATGAAAAATTATATGCTCACAAACTGGATAACATAAAAGGAATGGGCAACCTTCTAGAAAAATACAACCTTCCAAGGCTGACCCAGGAAAAGAAAAACAGAAAATCTGAACAGATCAATTACCAGCAATGAAATTGAACTGCTAGCCAAAAAACTACCTAAGACCAAATTCCTGGACCAGATGCCTTTACCACTGAATTTTATCAAACCCATCCTCCTTAAAGTTTTCCAAAGAGTAGAAGAAGAGGGAATACTTCCAAACTCATTCTATGAGGCCAGCATCACTCTAATACCAAAACCAGGCAAAGACACTACAAAAAAAAGAAAATTGCAGACCAATATCCCTGATGAACATAGATGCAAAAATACTCAACAAAATATTAGCAAACTGATTTCAAAAATATATCAAAAACATCATCCACGATAATCAAGTAGGATTTATTCAAGGGATGCAAGGATGCTACAATATTAGAACATCCATCAACATCATCCACCACATCAACAAAAAGGACAAAAACCACATGATAATCTCTGTAGATGCTGAAAAAGCATTTGACAATATTCAACACCTATTCATGATAAAAACTCTCAACAAAATGGGTATAGAGGGCAAGTATCTCAACATAATTAAGGCCATATATGACAAACCCACAGCCAACATCATACTTAAGAGTGAGAAGCTGAAAGCCTTTCCTTTAAGATCGGGTAAAAGACAAGGAAGCCCACTCTCCCCACTTTTATTCTACATAGTTCTGCAGGTCCTCGCCACAGCAATTAGACAACACAAAGAAATAAATGGCATCCAGATTGGTAAGGAAGAAGTTAAACTGTCACTGTTTGCAGATGATAAGAAACCCTAAAGAATCCACTCCAAAACTACTAGAACTAATAATATCTGAATTCAGCAAAGTTTCAGGATACAAAATTAATACACAGAAATCTGTTGCATTCCTACACACTAACAATGAACTAGCAGAAAGAGAAATCAGGAAAACAATTCCATTCACAGTTGCATAAAAAAAATACCTAGGAATAAACCTAACCAAGGAAGTGAAAGACCTATACTTTGAAAACTACAAGACACTCATGAGAGAAATTAAAGATACCAATAAATGGAAACACATTCCGTGCTCATGGATAGGAAGAATTAATATTGTTAAAATGGCCATCCTGCCTAAAGCAATCTACAGATTCAATGCAATTCCTTTCAAAATACCAACAACATTCTTCAATGAACTAGAGCAAATCTTATAAAATTCATATGGAACTACAAAAGAGCCTGAATAGCCAAAGCAATCCTGAGAAGGAAGAATAAAGCAGGAGGGTCTCGTTTCCCAACTTTAAGCTCTACTACAAAGTCACAGTAATCAAGACAATTTAGTACTGGCACAAAAACAGAACAATAGACCAATGGAACAGACTAGAGATCCCTGATATAAACCCATATATATGGTCAATTAATATATGATAAAGGAGCCATGGACATACAATGGGGAAATGACAGCCTATTCAACAACTGGTGTTGGCAAAACTGGACAGCTACATGCAAGAGAATGAAACTGGACTACTGTCTAGCCCCATACACAAAGGTAAACTCAAGGTGGATCAAAGACCTGAATGTAAGTCATGAAACCATAAAACTCTTAGAAGAAAAGTAGGCAAAAATTTCCTGAACATAAACATGAGCAACTTCTTCCTGAAGGTATCTCCTTGAGTGACAGAAACAAAAGCAGAAATGAACACATGGGACTACATCAAACTAAAAAGCTTCTGTAAGTCAAAGGACACTATCAACAGAACAAAAAGGCATTCTACAATATGGGAGAATACATTTGTAAACAACATATCTGACAAGGGGTTAACATCCAAAATATATAAAGAACTCACATGCCTCTGCACGCAAAAAGCAAATAACCCAATTAAAAAATGGACAGATGTTATGAAGAGACAATTCTCCAAAGAAGAAATTCAGATGGACAACAGGCACATGAAAAGATGTTCCACATCACTAATCATCAGGGAAATGCAAATTAAAACCACAATGAGATATCACCTTACACCAGTTAGGATGGCCAGCATCGAAAAGACTAAGAACAACAAATGCTGGTGAGGATGTGGATAAAGCGGAACCCTCCTACATTGCTGATGGGAATGTAAGCTACTTCAACCATTGTGGAAAGCAATATGGAGGTTCCTCAAAAAACAAAAAATAGAAATACCATTTGACCTGGCAATCCCACTCCTTGGAATTTACCCAAAGAATATAGCTTCTCAGTTTCAAAAAGACATATGCACCCCTATGTTTATCATCACAGCACTATTTACAATAGCCAAGAAATGGAAGCAACCTAAGTGTCCATCAGTAGATGAATGGATAAAGAAGAGATGGTACATATACACAATGGAATACTATTCAGCCATAAGAAAGAAACAAATCCTACCATTTGCAACAACATGGATGGAGCTGGAGGATATCATGCTCAGTGAAATAAGCCAGGCGGAGAAAGACAAGTGCCAAATGATTTCCCTCATTTGTGGAGTATAAGAACGCAGCAAAATTGAAGGAACAAAATAGCAGCAGACTCACAGACTCCAAGAAGGGACTAGTGGTTACCAAAGGGGAGGGGTGTGGGAGGGGAGTCGGGAGGGAGGAAGAGGGGGATTGAGGGGTATTATGTTTAGTACACATGGTGTGGGGGGGTCACAGGGAAGACAGTGTAGCACAGAGAAGGCAAATAGTGAATTTGTGGCATCTTACTACACTGATGGCCAGTGACTGCAATGGGGTATGGGGGGGGACTTGATAATATGGGTAAAAGTAATCACATTGTTTTTTCATGTGAAACCTTCATAAGAGTGTATATCAATAATGTCTTAATAAAAAAATGAACTGAAGTTATTTTTTAAATGAGAGTATGCTGTTATTAAAAAGGGCAAGTAACTGAAAAGCCCTTTAGCCCAGGACCTTGCAGAGCTGTCCTGGAATTCCAAGGCAGGCCCCTCACTGTCCAGGCTTCACACTCAGCTCAATCAGGTCAAGCCCCCAGAGGACACAGCACTCTGCCCCCAGCCCTGGCCTCTCGTCTTGTTTCCAAGCATCAGTGCTTTCTGATCCTAACTTGATTTTTAGGGAAAGAACAAATATTTGGAGGATGAAAAGAAAAAGTCAAAGTGTTAGAGTCACTCTTCAGATATTTCCTGAGTGCCCATTGTGTGTGATCTACCTGACCATGTAACTGCTGCCAGTTATGAGGACCTACTATGTGCTGGCCACTTAATGGACATTATCTCATGAAAGAGCTAACCTCCGCACCATGAGGCAGACACCACCATATCCGCATTTTGCAGAGGAGGAAACGGACGTTCAGAGTTGTGATTGCCCCAAATCCTCAAAGGTGGTAAGTGGGAGGGTCCGTCTTGCCCGGAAGCGGCTTCACCCCGCTGCGTTTCGCTGATCAGGCTGCACTGTTTCCGCTGAGGGTCTGCGGGGCCCGGATCTCTGCTCAGCTGGAGACGATCATTGGACAGACTGTCTTCAGTGAGGTGGGTCTGCCCCTGCTCTTCTTGGTGAGCGAAAACACACACACACACACACACACACACACACTTCCTCTCCCTCTCTCCTAATTGGCCTCCTGTACCACAAAGTAACGTTATTTGGGAGAAACTGGGGCACTGAAGTAAGCCCAGCTGGTCAGGAACTCAGGGCAGCCAGCCAGCTTCCCCTCAGCCTTGGGCAGAGCCCCACACATGGCCTCAGGGAGGGAAAGAGCCTCTGGGCTGCTCCTCGCGCTGGGGGCTGGCCAGTGGCCCCGATCAGGGACCCATCTGCGTTCATTGCTGAGCCAGGTGTATCTGGGACGGCGTCCGCTCCAGCCACGGCGCACGAGCACCCGCCTCCATGGCTCCTGCTTCATACACCTCTGCCCCAGGGTCTCTGCTTCCAGCTCTGGCACCGTCTGCCTTGTGCTGCATGCGAACTGAGGCCTGTTGCCTAACTGCATCCCTGGAGACTCTGAAGGGTTTTCACTGCTCCCAAATACAGCCCCGGCCTCCTCCAGGAAGCCCACTGGAGGAACCCCCCAGCCCACAGGCAGCTCCCAATGAACGCGCGGGCATCACCCCTTCTTGCATCCTGCGTCGCTCACGCCTAAGGTCTGCGTTCAGGACCTGTTACAGTCCTCTTTCTGAAGCAGGAATTGGGCCTTCTTCTCCTTTGAATTCCTCACTTTGGCCAAGACCTAGGCTCATAGAAAATGCTTCCAAAATGTTGGTGATGAATACATGAGTATATAAATGGCTCCAGGAAGAAGTTGTAAACTGAACACATCTCCTATATGACGTTTCTTAAAGGAACTGGCTGGTGAATAGCTCAATGCTTTGGGTTAGAATGGAAAATCTGCATTTGAAGCCAGGCTCTGTCCTGCCCAGCTTTGGTCCCTGACTCTTACCTTTCTGACCCTCAGTTTCCTTGCTGTAAAAAATGAGCATGACAGAGCAATTCCATACTCCTCACAGGGGGAGGGAAAGGGTGGAGTTGACAGCCCTGGGAAGTGTGCTCAGCACGGAGAGCAGCCCTTATTTTGTTCTTATCCACTGTGAGGTGTGGTGATGGGTACCTGCGGGTGAGGGAGGGTCTTGTTCAGGCCTCTCCGGCCCCATCTGTCCATACCCACCCAGCAGGTCTCCTTTTCCTCTGCTGGCCCAAGAGCAAAGCTGTTTTCAGACTCTCAGAAGTCATACACTCACAGAAGGGGCCTTGATATTCTGAGGCCTCACTGTATCCCAGAAGCCCATCTTCTTTCCCAGAACCCTCAGCTCCCTTCTGGGAGGTCTGAAGCAGGGGAAGCATGAGAGACTGTTCAGCTTGGGTGACAGGTGCCTGCCAGGGGAACTTTAAGTCTGGGCCACAGCCTGCCAGCCACATCCGAAGCTCTGAGGTCATGCCCTTGATCCCAGACGCTTGGCACCTGCCAGAATCCTCGGTGGATTAGAATGCCAGAAGTGCCCTCAGATCTGACACCTCACACCCTGGCGCCTGGCAAACGGGCCTGGGAGGAGCGGACTGCCCTCCACTGCCCAGAGGTCAGGGCCTGCTGCAAGGCAGGGGCCACCAAGTCAGGGGAGCCATGAGGGCGTTGAGCCGCTCTGCCCTGCTTTGCCCTTTAAGACTGTCTTGGGCTCAGGGGCCCCCACTTGTCAGGAGAAAGGGCTGAGAGCCTTAGAGCTATGAAAGAGGATCCAGCTTTCTCTTGCAGCCCCTTTAATGTTGACACCACCAACAGTTGCTAAGAGACAGAAGGCATCATAGGCGCTGGCAGGAGGGGTTCGCCAGGGCTCTGCACAGTGCCCTGGCCCTCGAGGCTACCCAGGGCTCTGCCCACACCCTTGGCCCTCGGCAGGAGTCACAGGTCACAGCCAGGAGTCAGTGGCCTTACTGAGAAATCACTTCCTTGGAGCCTGCAGGCTGTGCCCGGAGACCCTCAGAGAGGAGGTGAGGGTGGCAGGGAGGACGCTGGATCCAGACATTAAACTGCGTGTGACCTTGGTGCCTCCCTAGCTGGCAAGTCACATTAACCTCTTTGAACTTGAGTTTCTTTCTCAATATATTGAGAATGATTAAACAACATTAATTGACCTCCCAGAGGGATTGTTAGAATTAAAAGAAATAATGGCTGGAGAAGGCTCAATCAGTTGTAAAGTAGAGTTCAGTCATCATTATAAATAAAAAACTGGCCTTAGGGCCCCCTGGGGAAGAAGGTACACCCATCTGCCATATGGCCAAACAAGGTTTACCAGATCAGGTCTAGGGTGGGCCCTTATCCCGCTCTGTTATAAATATATGTTATCAAATGATATATAAAAATTGTAAAATGGGATATTTTAAATGATACATTTTATTAAATATAATTTCTATAAATATATAAATAAAATCTGTGAATACACATATTGTCTCATGTAGTCTGTGAGGTTTTTTACTGTCTGTTAATAACTACCTCATTAAAAGGGGATTATGGGTGGTTTTAATCTTAGTCTTTTTGCTTACCTGTATTTTCTATCTTTTCTGCAATGATTGATTGCTTGAGTATTTCTCAAGGCAGACAAAGTGGGTTCTGGACTGCAGCTCTTTTGAGGGGCTACTTCAACACTGGAAAATCCATCTGGTCTAAACTCCCACAGAACAACCCAGAGCCCACTGAGGTAGCCTCCCAAGGGCTACTATCTCATGGTAAACCCCTTTCTCAAATCTCACACAGAAGCTCAATACGCACACAGGAGGGGGAGGGGGAGGTGGCCTGCACAGTGGGAGGGGCTCAGACTCAAATCAGAGGCCTGGGGTTGTGTGGCCTTAAACAAGCCCCCAGCCTCCCACTTTGTCTGTAAAATGAGACCCAACCTGCCCACAGGGTGGCTGTGAGAATCCAGTGTAATCTCTTTGGGAGTAATGCCTGGTATGCAGCAAACACACAAAATTAGTTAGCAATTATTAAACAAAAAAAATGAAGGCAGAACTGCTCTGGGTGTGGAGGTTCCTTGATCCCCAGCAGTAGCCCCGAAGGGACCTCCAGGGAAGCTTGAGTTCCAAAGAGCAGAGTCTGGGACTTTCTGTAGAGGTCGGAACACTGAGCTGGGGTCAGGAGGTAGCATGCTCAGGCCAGACTAGGCTACTACCTAGTTCATGGATCCCTTTATCTTTCTGTGGCCTGATTTCATCTGCAAACCATACATGAGTGATTCTTAATGAGAAGTGTGAAAACTCTTGGGGTGGGAGGCAGATTTTGGTTTGCAGAATGATTGTTGAAATAGTCTCTCCTCTGGCCAAACTTTCACCTGCCCCTCCAAACAGCCTCGTAGATGAAACAGATGTTAATTCTCTATTTAACCTATACTCTGCTTTCTGGGATTGCAAATCCTATGTCAGTCAAGGAAAGGTGTATTATTTTGTGCATTACTTTACTGAGAATTTCAGAAAATTGAACCACTATGGCAGTGCAGCTCATGGTATTTGACTTACCAAAACATCACATCACAAAACGACACATAAACGTATGATGGTTCCACACACAAGTACAAGCATGTTTAATTAATTCCACTAGTGTAGTTGGGCCAGGGCATTTACATATTTAAAAGCCTATTATGATAAGTTATTATAAAGTTTTTCCTTTTATATATGTAATGCATGTATGTTAAGTATGTGTATGTACATATATTATATTACACTTCAGAATAGTAAAAAGGGTTTCACAAAACATTTTTACAAAATATTTGTTATAAAAAAGGGTCTCTGACAACTGCATTAAATTGTGGGAGAAGGCTAAGAGAAAGCGTGGAGGTGCTGGGACTGTGGGCTGAGAACCTCAGCTGACAATAAACCATACATTTCATATAATGGCTCCTGCCCTGCCTTCCCAGTTATTGAGTGGAAGTGGGAGTTTGGGAGACCTCCTCCAAGACGGGCTGGTGTTGGGTCTAGGGCGGCCAAGTCAGATCCAGTGGTCCTGCCCTGGCGCTGCTCTCAGTCTGAGGCTTTCAGTCCAAATGGGATTCACCAGCTGAGAAAATTCCTCATTAAACTGAACTCAACACCCAACACTGGGAGTCTCCTGATGATATTTGCAGCATTGGTGGCTTCCGGTCGGTTGGACTCGTCAACCTGAGTGGAGCATGAGCAGGGCACATCCAGCAGCGTCTAAAGGGCATCCCTTGGGTTCTGGTTGCCAGGGAAATGCAGCAGCTGGAGCTCTGAGCTCACAGGCTGCCAGGCATCCCACTAGGGCTCACACTCTAGGACAGAGGGCCTCAAAAGTTGGTCCCCCCCCACACACTGTGAACTACGGACAAATAAGAAATATAAGGTCAGTGTGTGTATATAAAGGCAGAAGCTGTAAGACTCTCTCTGTGAAGCACCATCCTTAAATCTGAGGTCAGAATCTTCCTATTACTTTTTATATTAGTATTACCTTGCTTTTATGAAGTAATGGTGATGGTAGGGGAGCTGGGGCATTTTCATAAACACCCTTTTACACTGTGAAATAGTTAGCAACTCTTCCTGATGGCCCCTCCATTTATTTATCTCTCCTTACCTCTATTCCCTCTCTCTCCCTCCTGTTCTCCCTTTCTCTCCTCCATTTTCTCCTCTCTCTTTCTCTTTCTCCTCCTAAAACCCAAAAGTCTGGGAATGGAAGGAAATGACGTGAAAACTGGCAGGTACACTGACGGCAGCAGCCATCCTTGGTAGCTATCTGTACCTGGAGCAGTGAAGTCACAAAGAAAGGGTGTGGTTAGCTTTACCTGGGGAAATGTCACAAAGGAGGTGATGTTTGAGCTAGGGCTTGAAATATCAGGGGCTGCTTGCCAGGGATAGATGGATAATGGGAGGAGGGGGTTCAGGGATGGGGCAGAGACATGAGGGGAGGACATGCCAGTGAGCCGCTTGTCTGAGATGTTGTCTGATGAGGGTCGTGTCTGAGAGGGGCCACATCAGGCCATGAAGGTAGAGCGGTCAGTGAAGGCCAGGTAACAGCTGTCCTTGGGGGGGCAAGTTAAGACCAGTAGACTCCAGCCTCAGATTTGGTGTCCTCAGCATCAAATGTTGACTGTCTAGGATTTGACATTTCAAACTGAATTTAGGCAGGAGGGTGAGTCGGGAGACAGCCTACTGGAGGAGCAGACACCCTTCCAGAGGAACAGGAAATCTCCCTTGGGAAGTTCCTCATGTGGGATGCAGACAGGCCTTCCCCAGACCACAGGGGGATTCTGAGCCACTGGGCATCCCAAAGTGACGAGAGACCTGCTAATGGGAAGAGACTCCCCAGAGACCTTCATGAAGCTACAAAAGCGGAAAGTTTTGCTGAGACTAATGGTGCTCATACTCTATAAGAACAAGATGCCCTTTGCACATGATGTAGCCAGCCATGCTTTCAGTCTGGAAACTTGAGGGGTCTGAGGGGATTTCCTACTGGAGTAAAATGGCCTTTACATTTATATTTTATCATTCAATTTAATTTTGTTCTGAGCTTCTGTTTTGCTGGTTGGCAGAAGTGTCATTTCAAGCCACCTGGGAGGCTCATCCTTTTCCTCAGGGTCACCTCTAATTTGTGGGGGACTCATCAAGGGTCCAAGGTCCCATCTGTCCTCACAGCTTGCTAGGGGAGAGAGACTCTCTCCAGTGCTCTAGGTCTTGGACTCTCTCAGCAGTGGGGCACTCTTATTTTGCAGCTCCCCATTCTTGGAAGCTGCCTAAGTCCCCAACCCTTTCTTTGTGTCTTTCTACCCCCCTTCCCAGGAAGTGGCACTGGGTGCTCTGGTCATTGGCTCCATAGTCTGGCAGGAACCAAAGGCTTAGACAGGGGTCAAGGCCCCGCTCGGGACCCTCGCTGCCTCCTGCAGGACTTCCGTCTGCCTCTCTCCCCTCCCCTAACCCATGGAATCCCACCTGCCCTAGGGGAGTGTTGTCCTTACTCATCATGTACCCTCCATCTTTAGACATTAGATCTATCTTTTCTATTTGTCTAAAGGCATAGGCTTTTGGAATTTTACAGGCAGGGAAGAACATTTTCTCCTTCACATTTATTACATCCTTTCCCCAAGGCATCCAGCAAGTCTGGGCTTAGCTGCCTGAATGGGGCAACAAGAGCCACAGGTGGGTCTGGATTCTTCTCTTCTGAGGCCCTGGGGTCCTCTTTGGAATGTTCTGTGTCAGATATTTGCTTCTTCATTTAGTTTCCTCCCTGATTATTAAAACAAAACAAATAAACCAACCAAAACTCTCCAGCTCTTTGCTGCACCCCTTGCCTAGCGCTGCCTGCCAGGTTATCAGTGCGCTGCGGGGACTTTGCTGTGCTGGGCAGTGGGCCATGGACAATGCGTACGGGGCGTGAGCAACGGGATTGGGTGATGGGCCTGCAAATTGGTGCAGCCCCTATTGAAATCAGTATGGTGGCTCCTCGAAAAAATTAAAAATAGAACTATAATGTAATCCAGCGATTCCACTTATGGGTATTTATCTGAAGAAAATGAAAACACTACCTCAAAAAGCTATAAGCACTCCCTTATTCATTGTGGCATTATTTACAATAACCAAGATATGGAAACAACCTAAGTGTCCATCAATGGATGAATGAATTAAAATAAGTTTATCTATACGGATAGGAAGAATTAATTTTGTCAAAATGGTCATCCTGCCTAAAGCAATCTACAGATTCAATGCAATCGCTATCAAAATACCAACAGCATTCTTCAACAAACCAGAACAAATAGTTCTAAAATTCATATGGAACCACAAAGACCCTGAATAGCCAAAGCAATGCAGAGAAGGAATAATAAAGCTAGGAGGATTACACTCCCTGATTTTAAGTTCTACTACAAAGCCACAGTAATCAAGACAAATTGGTACTGGCACAAGAACAGACCCATAGATCAATGGAACAGAATTGAGAGCCCAGATATAAACCCAAGCACATATGGTCAATTAATATACGATAAAGGAACCATGGAGATACAATGGAGAACCGACAGCCCCTTCAACAACTGGTGTTGGCAAAACTGGACAGCTATATGTAAGAGAATGAAGCTGGATTACTGTCTAATTCCATACACAAAAGTAAACTTTAAATGGATCAAAGACCTGAATGTAAGTCATGAAACCATAAAATTGTTAGAAGAAAACATAGGCAAAAATATCTTGAATATAAACATGAGCAACTTTTTCCTGAACACATCTCCTTGGGACAGGGAAACAAAAGCAAAAATGAACAAATGAGACTACATCAAATGAAAAGGCTTCTGTAGAGCAAAGGACACCATCAGCAGAACAAAAAGGCATCCTACAGTATGGGAGAATATATTTGAAATGACATATCTGACAATGAGTAGCATCCAAAATATATAACACACTCACACACCTCAACACCCAAAAAGCAAATGACCCAACTTTAAAATGGGTGGAGGATATGAACAGACACTTCTCCAAAGAAGAAATTTGGATGGCCAACAGGCACATGAAAAGATGCTCCACATCACTAATCAACAGGGAAATGCAAATTAAAACCACAATGAGATGTCACCTCACACTTGTTAGGATGACCAACATCCAAAAGACAAGGAACAACAAATCTAGTGAGTATGCGGAAAAAGGGGAACCCTCCTACACTGCTGGTGGGAATGTAAATTAGTTCAACCATTGTGGAAAGCAATATGGAGGTTCCTCAAAAAACTCAAAATAGAAATACCATTTGACCCAGGAATTCCACTCCTAGGAATTTACCCAAAGAAAACAAGATCCCACATTCAAAAAGACAGATGCACCCGTATGTTTATTGCAGCACTATTTACAATAGCCAAGAAATGGAAGCAACCTAAGTGTCCATCAGTAGATGAATGGATAAAGATGATGTGGTGCATATACACAATGGAATATTATTCAGCCATAAAAAGAAAACAAATCCTACCATTTGCAACAACATGGATGGAGCTAGAGGGTATTATGCTCAACAGAATAAGCCAGGTGGAGAAAGACAAGTACCAAATGATTTCTCTCATTTGTGGAGTATAACAGGAAAGCAAAAACTGAAGTAACAAAACAGCGTCAGACTCACAGATTCCAAGAAGGGAGTAGTGGTTGCCAAAGGGGAGGGGTGGGGGAGGGCGGATGGAGAGGGTGGGAGAAGAGGATTGAGGTGTATTATGATTAGTACACATTGGTGAGTGGGGGGGGGGTCATGGCGAAGACACTGTAGCACAGAGAAGGCAAATAATGAATCTGTGGCATCTTACTACCCTGATGGACAGTGACTGCAATGAGGTATGGGGGGGACTTGATAATATGGGTTAATGTAGTAACCACAATGTTTTTCATGTGAAACCTTCATATGAGTGTATTTCAATGATACCTTAATAAAAAAAATCTGAGGCCAATAGACAGATATTTTCTGAAATTAGTATGACACTGCAATCAGGAAGTAACCATTCTTGTACAGAATGGTATGGAACGGAACAGCCGGGCACGAGGAGGATCAGCAGGACGTGGATCACCTGAGAAGAAAATAAATCCCCACAGGACCAGGCAAAGGCAATTCTCATCATATCTGACAGAAGTTTTACACAAGTTCCCCAGTGGGGGGGTGATCAGAATTAACCCTGTTGTATATTTGTTCTTCTTGTTGGTTTGTATAATTATGTTTAACTTAACTGTATATTACACGGTACGCAGGTAAAAAATTTTTGTATATATACATATATATATAACATATATATATAATGGAATATTATTCAGCCATAAAAAAGAAAAAGAAATCTTGCAATTTGCAACAGCATGTGAGAGTGTTATGCTAAGTCAAACAAGCCAGATAAAGACAAATACTATATGATCTCACTTACATGTGGAATCTAAAAACAAAAACCACCAAGCTCACACTCATAGTTACAGAGAACAGACTGGTGGTTGCCTGAGGTGGGAGTAATGGGGTAGGCAAAACGGGTAAAGGGGAATCAAAAGGTACAAACTTCCAGCTCTAAAATAAGTAAGTCGTAGGGTTGCAATATACAGCATGGTGACTATACTTAACAATACTGTATTGCATATTTGAAAGTAGATAACAGAGTAACTCTTATCACAAGAAAAAACTTTTGTAGCTACATATGGTAATGGATGTTAACTAGATTTATTGTGATCCACTTGATCATGATGGATGATCTTTTTGATGTATTTTTGAATTCGGTTTGCTAATATTTTGTTGAGTATTTTTGTATCTATGTTCATCAGGGATATTGGTCTGTAATTTTCTTTTTTTGTGGTGTCTTTGCCTGGTTTTGGTATTAGAGTAATGTTGGCCACGTAGAATGAGCTTGGGAGTATTCCCTCCTCTTCTACTTTTTTGGAAAACTTTAAGGACGATGGGTATTAGGTCTTCACTAAATGTTTGATAAAATTCAGCAGTGAAACTATCTGGTAAAGGTATTTGTTCTTCAGTAGTTTTTTGATTACCAATTCAATTTCATTGCTGATAATTGGTCTGTTCACATTTTCTGTTTCTTCCTGGGTCAGCCTTAGAAGGTTGTATTTATCTAGAAAGTTGTCCATTTCTTCGAGGTTATCCAGTTTGTTATCATATAATTTTTCATAGTATTCTCTCATAATTCTTTGTATTTCTGTGGTGTCTGTAGTGATTTTTCCTTTCTCAATTCTGATTCTGTTTATGTGTGTAGACTCTTTTTTCTTGATAAGTCTGGCTAGGGGTTTATCCTTTTTGTTTATTTTCTCAAAGAACCAGCTCCTGCTTTCATTGATTCTTTCTATTGTTTTATTATTCTCAATTTTATTTATTTCTGCTTTAATCTTTATTATGTCCCTCCTTCTACTGACTTTGGGCCTCATTTGTTCTTCCTTCTCTAGTTTCATTAATTGTGAGTTTAGACTGTTCATTTGGGATTGTTCTTCTTTCCTGAGGTAGGCCTGTATTGCAATATATTTCCTTCTTAGCACAGCCTTCGCTGCATCCCACAGATTTTCTGGTGTTGAATTATTGTTGTCATTTGTCTCCATATATTGCTTGATCTGTTTTTATTTGGTCATTGATCCATTGATAATTTAGGAGCATGTTATTAAGCCTCCATGTGTTTGTGGGCTTTTTTGTTTTCTTGGTGTAATTTATTTCTAGTTTCATACCTTTGTGATTTGAGAAGCTGGTTTGTACAATTTCAATCTTTTTGAATTTACTGAGGTTCTTTTTGTGGCCTAGTAAATGATCTATTCTTGAAAATGTTCCATGTGCATTTGAGAAGAATGTGTATCCTGTTGCTTTTGGATGGAGTGTTCTGTAGATGTCTGTTAGGTTCGTCTGTTTTAATATATTGTTGAGTGCCTCTGTCTCTTTACCTATTTTCTGTCCGGTTGATCTGTCTTTTGGAGTAGGTGGTGTGTTGAAGTCTCCTAAAATGAATACATTGCATTCTAATTCCCCCTTTAATTCTGGTAGCATTTGTTTCACATATGTAGGTGATCCTGTGTTGGGTGCATAGATATTTATAATAGTTACATCCTCTTGTTGGAATGACCCTTTTATCATTATGTAATGTCCTTCTTTGTCTCTTGTGACTTTCCTTGTTTGAAGTCTATTTTGTCTGATACAAGTATTGCCACACCAGCTTTTTTTCTCCCTATTAGTTGCATGAAATATCTTTTTCCATCCCTTTACTTTCAGTCTGTGTGTGTCTTTGGGTTTGAAGTGAGTCTCTTGTAAGCAGCATATAGATGGGTCTTGTTTTTTTTATCCATTCAGTAACTTTATGTCTTTTGACTGGTGCATTCAGACCATTAACATTTAGGGTGATTATTGATAGGTATGTACTTATTGCAATTGCGGGCTTTAGATTGGTTACCAAAGGTGCAAGGACAATTCCCCTACTATCTAACAGTCTAATTTAATTTACTTCGTATACTATTACAAACATGACCTAAAGGTTCTTTTTGTTTTTCCTTTTTCTTCCTCCTCAATTCTTTGTATGTTATGAATCATATTCTGTACTCTTTGTCTTCCCTTGGATGACATCTATTTAGCCTTAGGAATACTTCCATCTATACGAGTCCCTCCAAAATGCACTGTAGAGGTGGATTGTGGGAGGTAAATTCTCTCAGCTTTTACTTATCTGAAAATTGTTTAATCTCTCCTTCAAATTTAAATAACCTTGCCGGGTAAAGTATTCTTGGTTCAAGGCCCTTCTGCTTGATTGCATTAAATACATCATGCCTCTCCCTTCTGGCCTGTAAGGTTTCTGTTGAGAAGTCTGATGATAGCCCGGTGGGTTTTCCATTGTATATGCTCTTTTTTCTCTGTCTTGCTTTTTTGAAAGTCTGTCTTTATCCTTATCTTTGCCATTTTAATTATTATATGTCTTGATGTTGTCTTCCTTGGGTACCTTGTGTTGGGAGATCTGTGCACCTCCATGGCTTGAGAGACTATCTCCTCCCCCATATTGGGGAAGTTTTCACCAAATACCTCCTCAATGACACTTTCTATCCCTTTTTCTCTCTCTTCTTCTTCTGGTACCCCTATAATGTGAATATTGTTCCATTTGGATACATCACACAGTTCTCTCAATATTCTTTCATTCTTAGAGATCCTTTTTTCTTTCCATGCCTCAGCTTCTTTGTATTCCTCTTCTCTAATTTCTATTCCATTTGCCGTCTCTTCTACTACATCTAATCTGCTTTTAAATCCCTCCATTGTATGTTGCATTTCAGATATGGAATTTCTTAATAATAGAATCTCCAACTTAAATTCATTCCTGAGGTCTTGAATATTTTTCTGTACTTCCATAAGCATGTTTATAATTTTTATTTTGAACTCTCTTTCAGGAAGATTGGTGAGTTCTGTTTCATTTGGCCCTCTTTCTGGGGTTTGTGAGATTTTGGTCTGAACCATGCTCTTTTGACCTTCCATATTTCTGTGTGGTGCCCACTAGTGCACAGAAACTCTAGTCTCTGGAGCTGCTCAGCCCCTAGAGTGAGGTTGTGGATGTAGGGGAGTGGGGCTGGTGCCTGGGGGGAAAAAAGATCTGTTTACTGATTCCCGTCTGCAGTGCCGGTCTCCAGTGGGCCAAGCACACACATGTAATCCTCTGTGCTTTGCGACTCTAGATGTTGTAGGCGGGGCCTCCCTCTGGCTGGCCTGATGCCAGCGCAGTGACTGTGGGTTTGTGAGCAGGTGCCTGCAGGCCAGTAGGAAGGTGCAGCAGGCTGCGGGTCACAGTGGCGGGCCTCGGAGCTGAGTAGGCAGCCAGGGGGATGGAGCGCCTGAAGCTCCCCAAAGTTCCCAACCAGCTGGGCAGAGCAATCACACAACCTTGTCCAGCTCTCCCATCTCCTGTGCAGCAACCTCAGGGCAAACCCCTCCGCTTCAGCAGCCCTCTGGCTGCTAGGAAGCCTCTCAGACTGCTTACCTTTCCTCTGACACAGAGCAGCTGGGTGTGGATCCCGTCCTCCACAAACAGCCAGAATGTCAGTCTCTCAAGCATTCCACCTGTCAGAGCTCCCCAACGTCCAGAGCACGACGCAGTATAGGATTCTGCTCACAAAGCAGATCTCCAGGGCTAGGTGTTCAGCAGTCCCAGGCTTCAACCCCCTCCCCCACTCCATTTCTCTTCCTTCCCCTGGTGAGCTGGGGTGGGGGAAGGGCTTGGGTCTTACCAGATTAAGGCTTTCATAGTTACCCTGTTTCATGAGTGTTGTGCCCAAGTCACGAGTCCCCGAGAGACCACCAAGGAGCCGATTCCAATGCAAACACAAAAGGGTCATTTATTTCAAGCTAGAGCTTGGACTCACACCCTTCACCAACACAGCGGGTCAGGAATGTGAGCCCTGAGCTCAGGGTAGGCAAGGATTTTATGCATTACAGGTTCAGGAAGAGGGGATTCTAACTTGGCATAAGCTGATTGGGGATTTTGGAAGTTAAACCATTGTTGTTGGTAAAGTTTGGCTGGCCTGACCATGATGATGTAGCAGGAGTGTTGCTAGGGGAACTATCTGAGCTAGGGGTTTACAGACCCTTGTGGCCATTTGTCCATGTTCTCAAGACACGTACATCTCGTATGCCTGGGAGAATCAGGCACAGATGGCCGGCCTTGAGATAAGACCTTCTTCTAATATCAGTTCCTGTGGTTAGGAAACTTTTCAAGGTTTCTTCCAGAGCCAGGCCTCAGATGGAGATTAGGCACAAAAAACAGAGTCAGTCCTGTTCTGTCCTTCATTTAGGTTCACACAATCAGATTTCTTAAAATGGCTTCTCTGGACTTCCAGGAAGATGGCAGCACAAGCAGGGTGGCAGAAATCTCCTCCCAAAACTATATATATCTACAAAAATACAGCAAATACAACTATTCCTAAAAGAGAGACCAGAATACACAGGAAAGCGCACAGTGTGCAGCTACACCCGAGAGGACTCAGCACCCCGTGAGGCAGGCAAGATACGGAGCCACAACCCCGCAGGACCCGAGCACTCTCCCACCCCAGCACACCGGCAGGAGGAGAAGATTCAGAGCACAGAGGGAGTGGAAGTACACCCTGCGAAATAACCAGCCCTGGTGATCTGCGCTGGGAGCACTGACACACATTGCGCGGTGTATCAGAGATTGGAGAGACAGAGGGTGCAGGATCTGAGTGGAATTGCACCAGGGTGCTTGCAGCCGGCTCCAGGGAAGGAAAAAAAAAGAAAAGCGCGAGCTTTTTTCAGCAGTCTTAAAGGGACAGGAGTCCAGCAGAGGAGCCGGATCACCCTGACACACTCAGCCCAGGAGGCTGGGAGTCCTGGGGAGTTTCAGACCCCTTAGCTGGCGACTGGGAAAGGGTGGCCGCACTTCAAATTCCCACAGAGATCAACAGCCTCCCAATCCTTCCTACCCCGGCCAGAGCTATAAAGAGCCCTGGGGAGTGGTGTGGCCACGGCTGCAGAATAGAGGGCAACATCGCGACCTACAGCATCCCCACAGAATCTACTCCCGGTGGGTGTTTTTGTTTTGTTTTGTTTTTTGTTTTGTTTTGTTTTTTCTTTTTTCTTCTCTTTCTTTTTTTTTTTTCTTTCTTTCCTTTTTTTTTTTCTTTTTAAAGTCATAAAGACCCCAGGTGACATACGTGGCAACTACCAGCAAGCACTTCTATAGCCATGAAAAGACAGAGGAATATGGTACAGACAAAGCTCACCCAGACAACCCCAGACAGGGAGCATGAAGGGAGGGAACTGCACAGTCTTCCAGAAAAAGAATTCAGAATAAAAGTCATAACCATGCTGATGGATCTACAGAGAAATGTGCAAGAGCTGAGGGAGGAAGGGAGGGAAGTGAGGAAAGACAATGGAGAAATCAGACAAGCGATTGACAGGCTTAATGGCAGACTGGATGAGATGCAAGAGACTATTAATGGAATAGAAAACAGAGAACAGGAATACAGAGAAGCTGAGGCAGAGAGAGATAAAAGGATTTCTAGGAATGAAAGAATATTGAGAGAATAGTGTGACCAATCCAAACAGAACAATATTTGCATTATAGGAGTACCAGAGGAAGAAGAGAGAGAAAAAGGGATAGAAAGTGTCATTGAAGAAATAATGGATGAAACCATTCCCACGCTGGGGAAAGAAATAGTCTCACAGTCCACGGAAGCCCACAGAACTCCCAACACAAGGGACCAAAGGAAAACAACATCAAGACACATAATAATTAAGATGGCAAAGATCAAAGATAAAGACAGAGTATTAAAGGCAACTAGAGAGAGAAAAAAGATCACCTACAAAGGAAAACCCATCAGACTATTATCAGACTTCTCAACAGAAACCTTACAGGCCAGAAGAAAATGGCATGACATATTTACCGTAATGAAACAGAAGGGCCTCAACCAAGAATATTGTATCCAGCACGATTATCATTTAAATATGATGGAGGGATTAAACAATTTCCAGACAAAAGAAAGTTGAGAGAGTTTGCCTCTCATAAACCACCACTACAGGATATCTTAAATGGACTGCTCTAGAGGGAAACACCCCTAAGACTAAAAAGTTGTCACCAAAGAAAATAAACTCATAGCAAAGAAAGTAGACCATCCAAATACTGACTAAAGGAAAAGAATAAAACACCTAGTATATAAAGAAAGGAGGAGGAAGAATAAGAAGGGAGAGAAATAAACAAACATCAGATGGTGTTACAATAACTTACCAAGAAAGTTAAGTTAGATTGTTAGATAGTAAAGAAGCAACACTTGAACCTTTGGTAACCACGAATCTAAGGTCAGCAATGGCAATAAGTACATATCTATCGATAATCACCCTAAATGTAAATGGACTGAATGCACCAATCAAAAGACACAGAATAACCGAATGGATAAAAAAGCAAGATCCATCTATATGCTGCTTACAAGAGACTCAACTCAAATCCAGATATACATAGACTAAAAGTGAAGGGATGGAAAAAGATATTTCATGCAAACAACAAAGAGAAAAAAGCAGGTGTTGCAGTACTTGTATCAGACAAAATAGACTTCAAAACGAAGAAAGTAGCAAGAGATAAAGAAGGACATTACATAATGATAAAGGGGTCAGTCCAACAAGAAGATAGAACCATTATAAATATATATGCACCCAACCTAGGAGCGCCAGCATATGTGAAACAAATACTAAGAGAACTAAAGGAGGAAATAGGCAGCAATGCATTCATTTTAGGAGACTTCAACACACCACTCACTACAAAGGACAGATCAACCAGACAGAAAATAAGTAAAGAGACAGAGGGACTGAACAACACACTAGAACAGATGGACCTAACAGACATCTACAAAACTCTGCACCCAAAAGCAACAGGATACACATTCTTCTCAAGTGCACACGGAACATTTTCCAGAATAGACCACATACTAGGCCACAAAAAGAACCTCAGTAAATTCAAAAAGATTGAAATCCTACCAACCAACTTCTCAGATCACAAAGGTATAAAACTAGAAATAAATTTTAGAAAGATATCAAAAAGGCTCACAAATACATGGAGACTTAACAACATTCTCCTAATGAATCAATGGGTTAACGACCAAATCAAAACAGAAATCAAAGAATATATGGAGACTACTGACAACAACAACACAAAGCCACAACTTCTGTGGGACGCAGAAAAGGCAGTTCTAAGAGGAAAGTATATTGCAAACCAGGCCTATTAAAAGAAGGAAGAATATTCCCAAATGAACAGTCTAAAGACACAATTACTGAAATTGGGAAAAGAAGAACAAATGAAGCCCAAAGTCACCAGAAGGAGGGACATAATAAAGATCAGAGAAGAAATAAATAAAATTGAGAAGAATAAAACAATAGAAAAAAATCAATTAAACCAAGAGCTGGTTCCTTGAAAAAATAAACAAAATAGATAAACCCCTAGCCAGACTCATTAAGAAAAAAAGAGAATCTACACACATAAACAGAATCAGAAATGAGAAAGAAAAATAACGACGGACCCCACAGAAATACAAAGAATTATAACAGAATATTATGAGCAACTGTATGCTAACAAGCTGGAAAACCTAGAAGAAATGGACAACTTCTTAGAAAAATACAACCTTCCAAGACTGACCAAGCAAGAAACAGAAAAATTAAACAGACCAATCACCAGCAATGAAATTGAATCCGTAATCAAAAAACTACCCAAGAACAAAACCCCCAGACCTGAAGGATTCGCCTCTGAATTCTACCAGACATATAGAGAAGAAATAATACCTATTCTCTTTAATGTTTTCCAAAAAATAGAAGAGGAAGGAATACTTCCAAACTCATTTTATGAAGCCAGCATCACTCTAATACCAAAACGGCGCAAAGACCTCACCAAAAAAGGAAATTACAGACCAATATCCCTGATGAACGTAGATGCAAAAATACTCAACAAAATATTAGCAAACAGAATTCAAAAATACATCAAGAGGATCATACACCATGATCAAGTGGGATTCATCCCAGGGATGCAAGGATGGTACAACATTCAAAAATCCATCAACATCATCCACCACATCAACAAAAAGAAGAACAAAAACCACATGATCATCTCCATAGATGCTGAAAAAGCATTTGACAAAATTCAGCATCCATTCATGATTAAAACTCTCAACAAAATGGGTATAGACGGCAAGTACCTCAACATCATAAAGGCCATATATGACAAACCCACAGCTAACATCATACTTAACAGCGAGAAGCTGAAAGCTTTTCATCTAAGATTGGGAACAAGACAGGGATGCCCACTCTCTCCACTGTTATTCAACATAGTACTGGAGGTCCTAGTCACGGCAATCAGACAAAACAAAGATATACAAGGCATCCAGATAGGTAAAGAAGAAGTCAAATTGTCACTATTTGCAGATGACATGATACTGTACATAAAAAACCCTTAAGACTCCACTCCAAAATTACTACAGCTAATATCTGAATTCAGCAAAGTAGCAGGATACAAAATTAACACACAGAAATCTGTTGCTTTCCTGTACACTAATGATGAACTAACAGAAAGAGAAATCAGAAAAACAATTCCATTCACAATTGCATCAAAAAGAATAAAATACCTAGGAATAAACCTAACCAAGGAAGTGAAAGACCTGTACTCTGAAAACTACAAGACACTCCTAGGAGAAATTAAAGAGGACACTAACAAATGGAAATGCATCCCATGCTCTTGGCTAAGAAGAATAAATATTGTCAAAATGGCTATACTACCTAAAGCAATCTACAGATTCAACGCAATCCCTATCAAACTACCAGCAGCTTTCTTCAATGAACTGGAACAAATAATTCTAAAATTCATATGGAACCACAAAAGACCCTGAATAGCCAAAGCAATCCTGAGAAGGAGGTATAAAACGAGGAATTACACTCCCTGACTTCAAGCTCTACTACAAAGCCACAGTAATCAAGACAATTTGGTACTGGCACAAAAACAGACCCACAGACCCGTGGAACAGAATAGAAAATTGAAACATTAACCCAAACATATACAGTCAATTAATACTTGATAAAGGAGCCTTGGATATACAATGGGGAGATGACAGCCTCTTCAGCAGCTGTTGTTGGAAAAACTGGACAGCTCCATGTAAGAGAATGAAACTGGACGACTGTCTAACCCCATACACAAAGGTAAACTCAAGGTGGATCAAAGACCTGAATGTAAGTCATGAAACCATAAAACTCTTAGAAAAAAACATAGGCAAAAATCTCTTAGATATAAACATGAGTGACTTATTCATGAACATATCTCCCCGAGCAAGGGAAAGAAAAGCAAAAATTAACAAGTGGGACTATATCAAGCTGAAAAGCTTCTGTACAGTCAAAGGACACCATCAATGGAACAAAAAGGCATCCTACAGTATGGGAAAATATATTCATAAATGATGTATCTGATAAGGGGTTGACATCCAAAATATACAAAGAACTCACTCACCTTAACAAACAAAAAGCAAATAATCCAATTAAGAAATGGGCAGAGGACATGAATAGACAGTTCTCTAAAGAAGAAATTCAGATGGCCAACAGGTACATGAAAAGGTGCTCCACATCGCTGGTCATCAGAGAAATGCAGATTAAAACCACAATGAGATATCACCTCACACCAGTGAGGATGGCCAACATCCAAAACACAAACAACAACAAATGTTGGCGAGGATGTGGAGAAAAGGGAACCCTCCTACACTGCTGGTGGAAATGCAAATTAGTTCAACCATTGTGGAAAGCAGTATGGAGGTTCCTCAAAAAACTCAAAATAGAAATAACATTCGACCCAGGAATTCCACTCCTACGAATTTACCCTAAGAATGCAGCAGCCCAATTTCAAAAAGACAGATGCACCCCTATGTTTATTGCAGCACTATTTACAATAGCCAAGAAATGGAAGCAACCTAAGTGTCCATCAGTAGATGAATGGATTAAGAAGATGTGGTCCATATACACAATGGAATATGATTCAGCAATAAGAAGAAAACAAATCCTACCATTTGCAACAACATGGATGGAGCTAGAGGGTATTATGCTCAGTGAAATAAGCCAAGGCGAAAAAGACAAGTATCAAATGATTTCACTCATATTTGGAGTACAAGAACAAAGAAAAAACTGAAGGAACAAAACAGCAGCAGACTCACAGAATGCAAGAACGGACTAATAGTTGCCAAACGGAAAGTGACTGGAGAAGTTCGGTGGGAAGGGAGGGATAAGAGGGAAAAGGGGGCATTACGATTAGCAGACGTAATGTTGGGGGGGCACGGGGAGGGCTGTACAACTCAGAGAAGACAAGTAGTGACTCTATAGCATCTCACTACGCTGATGGAGAGTGACTGTAATGGGGTTGGTGTGAGGGACCTGATGAAGGGGTAGTTTAATAACCATAATATTGCACATGTAATTGTAAATTAATAATACCAAAATAAATTATGTATTAAAAAAATGGCTTCTCTTATGCTAACTCTAGGGTCTCACAATGAGGTCTGCTCTGTTTGTGAGGTCTGTATGCAGTCTGGTTCAGCCTTCTTTCTTGTTGCTGTTTTAAGGTTAGTTGTATTAATTAACTATATTTTGTCCTGTTTATGGTTTTGGTAGGAACTCTCTCCGCCTCACCTCTCACACCGCCATCTTGAATTCCTCTATTTATTTTATATTTACATTAATATTTAATTATACTTACAGGTAGCAGGTTTTCTACAACCACACATTTGTTTACTCCCATTTCTGGAATTTCTTAGATTGTTTTAAGACAAATCCCACTGGGAGAAAAACAGACAGTCTAAATCTAAAAAATTCTCTTCTGAGCAATCAAGCAGATGATGACGTCTGCCAGTTGCGTCCTGCTGGGGCTGGGACTGGCCCAAGTGAGACAGTGGAGACCAGGGCAGAGGAGGAGATTCATTGAGCCAATCAGGGTGCTTGGGAAAGTATAGCCACCTAAGCCATATTCTCTCTGGGATTCACTTGTTTTTTTTTCAACATTATTTGATTTCTATATGGTGTTACAGGATGCAAGGTAAATATTAGTACAAGTACTTCTTTGCAAAAAGAAGCCGTTTAATCTGACTAAATATGGTTCATGATGATGGATGATGTTTGGACAAGCTGACTTCATACAAAGTCAACATTTATGGAACTCTCAGAGCAGGCTCCTCTGCTAAGTAAAGCCATCCTACCTCTGCTCAGCTTGATCCTCCAGCAAAGAGAGTCAGAGACAGAAATAGGAGACAGAAAAAATGGCCATCCTGCCTAAAGCAACCTACAGATCCAATGCAATCCCTATCAAAATACTAACAGCATTCTTCTAATAACTGGAACAAATAGTTCTAAAATTCATATGGAATCACAAAAGACCCCAAATAGCCAAAGCAAACCTGAGAAGGAAAAATAAAGCAGGGGGAATGTCCTTCCGAACTTCAAGCTCTACTACAAAGCCACAGTAGTCAAGACAATTTGGTACTGGCACAAGAACACACCCATAGACCAGTGGAACAGAGTAAGAGTCCAGCTATTAACCCAAGCATATATGGTCAATGAATATATAATAAAGGAGCCATGGATATACAATGGGGAAATTATAACCTCTTCAACAGCTGATGTTGGCAAAACTGGACACCTAAATGTAAGAGAATGAAATTGGATTACTGTCTAACTCCATACACAAAAACAAAGTCTAAATGGATCAAAGACCTGAATGTAAGTCATGAAACCACAAAACTCTTAGAAAAAATACATAGGAAAATGCTCTTGAATATACACATGAACAACTTCTTCATGAACATATCTCCATGGGCAAGGGAAACAAAAGCAAAAATTAACAAGTGGGACTATATCAAACTAAAAAGCTTCTGTACAGCAAAGGACACAATCAGTAAAACAAAAAGCCATCCTACCGTATGGGAGAATATATTCATAAATGACATATCTGATAAGGGGTTGAAATCCAAAATATACAAAGAGCTCATGCACCCCAACACCCAAAAAGCAAATAATCCAATTAAAAAATGGGCAGAGGAGCTGAAGAGACACTTCTCCAAAGAAGAAATTCAGATGGCCAACAGGCACATGAAAAGATGCTCCACATTGCTAACTATCAGAAAAATGCAAATTAAAAACACAATGAGATATCACCTCACACCAGTTAGGATGGCCACCATCCAAAAGACGAAGAAAAACAAAATGTTGGCAAGAATGTGGAGGAAGGGGAACCCTCCTACACTGTTGGTGGAATTTAAAATAGTTCAATCATGGTGGAAAGCAGTATGGAGGTTTCTCAAAAAATTAAAAATAGAAATACCATTTGACCCAGGAATTTCATTCCTAGGAATTTACCCTAAGAATGCAGGAGCCCAGTTTGAAAAAGACATATGCACCACTATGTTTATGGCAGCACTATTTACAATGGCCAAGAAATAGAAGCAACTTGTGTCCATCAGTAGATGAATGGATAAAGAAGATGTGGTACAGATACACATGGAATATTATTCAGCCATAAGAAGAAAACAAATCTGAGAGGGGATTAAAGATGGCAGCATGAGAGGTGAGACAGAGGCTTCCTCTTAAAACTGCATATAATATGAAAATATAATTACTATGACTAATCCTGAAAGAGCAATAGGAAACAGGGCTGTGCCAAACTGCATACACCTGGAGAAAAGAATAAACCTCATAGAGCAGGGTGACATACCAAAGCCGTGGCCCAGCTGGACCCAAGTCCTTCCCCCACCCTAGCTCACCAGTGGAAGGGAAATGGAGCGGGGAGGGACTGGAGGCCTGGGACTGCTGAATACCTAACTCTGGAGATATGCTCTGGGAGCACAAACCTACATTTCATGGTGCTTTCATGGTACTCTCATGATTAGGGGGTGGAAAGCTAAGACATGCAGAATACCTAGAGAGACTGATTCCAGACACTTGTGAAAAGCAGGGATCCATATACGGCTGCTCTGGGAAAAAAGAAAGGTGGGCAGTCTGAGAGACTTCCTAACAGCAAGAGGGTTGCTAAAGGGGCAAGGATTGCACAGAACTTACTGCTCAGGAGAAAGGAAAGGTAGACAAAATTGTCTGGGTGTACTCTGCCCAGGAGGTTGGATCTTTCACAATCTTCAGGTGCTCCAGATCCCTGGCTGCCTACACAGCTCCAAGAACTCCCTCCATGATAGGCAGCCTACTGCACCTTTCTCCTGGCCAGCCTCACCTGGCTCACAAACCAGCAAACCCTTTCCTGGCATTAGCCCAGCCAGAGGGAAGATCTGTCTGCAGATCTTTGTAACTACAAATGCAAAGCATAGAGGCTCAGCCCTATGCTCAGCCCACTGGTTCAGGCAGTGGAGACAGGCATAGCAGCCAGGAACCAGGAAACAGCCCTTTCCTCCCCCCAGGCACCAAACAACTCCCCTGCAACCCCCAACATTGCTTCAGAGGCTGAGCAGCCCCAGAGAGTAGAGCTTCTGGGCCCTAGAGGGCACCATACACAAATATGAAATGCCAAAGGAACCTGGTTCAGAGTAAAATTATTAATACAACTCCTGAGAAAGATTTAAATGACATCAAACTCATGACTCTCCCTGAAAGGGAGTTCAAAATAAATATCATTAACATGCTCATGGAGGTACAGAAAGATATTCAAGAACTCAGGAATGAATTCCAGTCAGAGATCCATTTGTTGAAGAGCACAATGGACGGTAATAAAAGCAGATTAGATACGGTGGAGGAGATGATAAATGAAATAGAAATTAGAGAAGATGAATACAAAGAAGCTGAGGCACAGAGAAAAAAGGATCTCTAAGAATGAAAGAATATTGAGAGAACTGTGTGACCAATCGAAATGGAACAATATTCGCATTATAGGGGTACCAGAAGAAGAAGAAGAGAAAGAAAGAGATAGAAAGTGTCTTTGAGGAGGTAATTGCTGAAAACTTCCCCAATCTGGGGAAGGAGATAGTCTCTCAGGCCATGGAGGTGCCCAGATCTCCCAACACAAGGGACCCAAGGAAGACAACACCAAGACATATAGTAATTAAAATGGCAAAGATCAAGGATAGGCACAGACTATTAAAATCAGCCAGAGAGATAAATAAGATCACACAAAAAGGAAAGCCCATCAGGCTATCTTCAGACTTCTCAGTAGAAACATTACAGGCCAGAAGGGAGTGGCATGACGTATTTAATGCAATGAAGCTGAAGAGCCTCGAACCAAGAATACTTTATCCAGCAAGATTATCAATTAAATTTGAAGGAGGGATTAAACAATTTCCAGATAAGCAAAACCTGAGAGAATTTACCTCCCACAACCATCTCTACAGTGTATTTTGGAGGGATTGCTATAGAGGGAAGTGTTCCTAAGGTTTAATAGCTGTCACCAGAGGTAATAAAACCACAGTAAAGAAAGTAGAACAGTTCATTACTAAGGAAATGTGAAATTAAATAAACTATCCCCAATGTCAATCAAGGAATAGACAAAGAGTACAGAATATGATACCTAATATATAAAGAATGGAGGAGGAAGAAAAAGGAGGAGAAAAAAGAACCTTTAGATTGTGTTTGTAATAGTATATTAATTGAGTTAAGTCAGACTGTTAGATAGTAAGGAAGTTAACCTGGAAACCTTGGTAACCACAAATCTAAAGCCTGCAATGGCAATAATTACATACCTATAGATAATCACCCTAAATGTAAATGGACTGAATGTACTAATCAAAAGACATTGAGTAATAGAATGTATAAACTTTCAATCATTACCATAAATGGATGACCTTATAGTGTACCACTAATCAACCAGGTAAAAATATTAAAAGGGATAATAACCAAAAGTTACTAAACTTTAGCTAGATCCTATTGCCTGCTTAGTTTCCCTTCCAGTAAAGTCAGGAATGAAGGTTTTTGTGCAAGTGATTTATTGAGGGATGACTTTTGGGGAAGGGGGAGGTGAAAGGCGCTGAGCAAGGGGGTGGGGTCAGCTGAAGTCTAGCCTCAGCCTGGTCTGGCCGGGGCTCTGGAACATGAGTGATGCCTCGGACTTGAATCACCTTGATGCATGAACGCTGGGCTACTGTCACCTACATCAGCTAGTTATTACCTTCAGATTGCCCTGGGGCTGATGGTGCTCTCCCACCTATTTCCGGGTGAGGCAATGCCCAGGAGAAGGCTGCAGCTGTAAGCGTTAGCAACTGGCACTCACAGCAGCTGGGCAGTGAGCAGATCAACTGGGCAGAGGGCCCGAGCCAGCTAACAGCGTCTGTCACATCAGCCAAAGGCTTGGACCCTAGGTCACTGTCTCTCCAAGTTCAAAGAGAGATTAGCACATGTCAGAGAGATGCCAAAACTCTGTTAGCACCAAACAGAGGCCTTTCCATAATGCCTTCAGGTGACTGGAAGGAGAACTGAAAAGAGAGCAGCTTTCTCGCTCACTGAGAAGCTGTTCCCTGATGCCCTCCGGGTCTGTTTGCCGCCTCCCTCAGCTCCAGGACCTCAGCGGTGTGTCTGATGCTTTGGAACACACCCACTGTACGGCTCTCACTGGGGCCCCAGCCCCCAGAGCGTGTGCTCGGCTCCCCTGCTCTCTCACTGCTTTCCTATTTCCTGGCCACTTCACGTGGCGACCGTGGCCTGTTGGCGATGCTGCCTGCTCTTTGCTCCCAGATCCGCCCCTGACTTTCCGTTGTTCTCTCCACTTCCCAGGCTCCCTTACCAGTGGCCCCCAGCTAGCTCTGCCCAGCGGAAGATGCTGGTGGAAGGTGGAGGGCTGGAGGAGGGGAGAATCAGCATCTCCCCTCCTGTTCCACCTTAGGCGGCACCTTCAGCAGTGGCTGTGTTTCCACCTTCCAGAGGACAGGCCTCACCTGGCTCCAGCTCCGGCAGGAAGCCCTTCTCGCCGTGGGGCCAGCTCCCACAGGCAGCCCTTGCCCTGATGTGCCTTCTGCCAATCAGCACTGCCGCTGGGCTTTCACTCCGCAGCCTTGGGGTAAGAGGCTTCCTGCTGCCGCCGTGTCCTTAGCTATACTCTAGTTCAGCTTCTCATCTCCTCCATTATCAGTGTGGCAGATTGCTTGGATTCAATTCCCTCTGTTGAAAGGCCGGGTAGTTTCTGGACCCTGACTGACACGGAGAGCAGCAAGGCAGCCCTGAGCTAACCAATGGTTTACAAAGTTCCCAGTGACAAGTTCTACATACACCAGTCAGGTGCTAAGGTCTTCTGGCTGTGAAAGTCGTCCAAGGCTAAGGCCCCAGCTTCATCCACTTAAAACCCAGATAGAATATGGGAAGGGAGAGAAGGAGGAGTAATGAGCTGCTCGCATACCTTCAAAAGCCCGCTGCGTTAACACTGTCCCCCCGACGCCCCTCCCCTTCAGCCCTCCCCTCAGAGTGGTGCCCGCCCCCCCCCCGGGCCGGCCTGCTCACCAGGATGAACTCCTTCCTGCTGGCTCTCCAAAACACTTTTTCTCATCCTCCAGTGGGCCCCTAACAGCCAGGATGTAAAGAAACAGTGATGACACAGTGGGACTTAATTTAGAGCCACTTCAACAGATGGTTTTCTGAGACCTAATTCCCTTTGTTATTTATGAACGGTGCCACTGAGAATTTGAAGGCTTGCACACAGCACCTACTTTGAGTTGCAGGTGGGCATCACCCTCCAGTTGGGAGAGTCAGGGAGGCAAGCGACCCATCCGAGGAGGATAAGGCCGAGGCTGGACTCAGTGCTTTGCCTAGGGCCCTGCGGTCATCTTCTCCTCAGAAGCGGCCATGCTTAGAGGAAGGGCCAAAAAAGGAGCTCTGGGAGGTGAGCTGGGAGCAGAGCAGCCTAATGTGGAGGCAGCTGTGAGCCCCTGGGAACACACACCCCTCTGCTGTGGGGTCCTGAGACACCACCTTCAGCCAGGGATTCCCTCCCAGCCAGGTACCCAGAAGAGCCTCCAGGAGGCAGGCCTACACCACTCACTCGGCCCATAGTAGGGCTGTGTAGGTCTGTTCCTGTCTATGGATTTTACCACCATCTGGGCAAAGACAACTTGCTGACCATGAACTTGGAAATCTTGACAGCAGTCTACCCTTCCAGGTCCTGGTTTTCTGTAGAAACCAGGGATTGCAGCAATTCTTACTCCACTCTTCCTTCCTCCTCCACTATTAGCAAGAGATTTTCCTTAGAAGACTCCTGTTCCCTTGAGGATGACTTAGTCCATCCACAAGTTCCTTGTGGCTAAACATAAGATTACCATTTCCCAAGGGAGACTCTGCTTCTAGAACATGGTGACGTAAATGGAGCACTGGACAGGGAGACAGGAGACCCAGGGTCTCATCTGGACTGTCACCAGCAGGGTGACCTGCGATAAGTCACTTCTTTCTCTGTGTCTTGGGTTTCCTCAGAACAATTGAGCTAACAACGTACCAACTCTAGGAATGTGACACGGGGCCCAGGCACCCAGTCCCCCCCAGGAGGAGTACACATTTTTGTGTAGGTGCGTCTTTGAGCATCTAATGGACACTATACCTTATGCCAAGGTTGTGGACATAAGAATGAATAAGTTCAGATCCTCAATATCCAGTGAAGGAGAAAAATAAGTGAAATCAAAGAGACAGAAGTGTTGAGAGCACCTGGCAACAGTTGGCCAGGAATAGCAGGGCTCAAAGTCAGGCTTGAGGGGGTCAAAGACGGCCTTACAAAGAACAGAAGCTTAAGCCACCGTGTGAAGGAGGGATGGGTATGTACTGCCAGGAGGATAGGACAGCAAGCGCCTCCCAGGCAGAAGCAGCTATGTGCACAAAAGCAGGCAGGAAGGCAAGACTGTCATGTGCAGGCCGACAAGGGCAAAGGTGGAGAGGGAGTGGGCGAGGAGAACCCAGCAGGGAGACGGCAGCTGAAGAAGGGATGAGAGTCCTCTGGCCACGGGAGAAGTTCCTTGGGGCTGCCTGCCAGAACGATCAGTCTGATCTGTGTGTGGTGGCAGGCTGACTGGAGCACCCCACGGAGGTGCCCAAGCAGGCTCCCTGTCCTCCCCTGCGGTCCTTGCTTCCCCGAGAGTAACAAGGCCAAGGTGACTCACCACAGACGGCCTCCTACCTGGGAGCAAGCAGGGTGGAAAGCAGGGCTCCCTCCAGGCGGGAATCACAGAGGGCCTCGGTCATGCAAGGTCAAGGGAATGAGGACCCCTGCCCCTCAAGCTGCAGTCTGGGCCCTCACAGCATTACTGGTATCTGGGTCAAAGAGAATGAAAGATCGGGCTGCAAGGATTCAGGACTCAGGGACCTATCCTGGGGCCCACTCCTCCAGGCTAGGCGTGTAGTAGTAAGCATTTAATAAATATTTTGATTTTTATATGTGCCCTGATACTCCAATAAGAATGATGCCTTTATGAGGCTAAAAACAGTAACGTTTGCCATCTTGATAGTCCCCTCGACCTTTGGTCCCTGCTTTGAAATTGCCAGAAATGTTTCTACCCCCACCTCAGCTACTTCCTGCTGTGTAACTTTGACTCTAACTCTGGAGACCAGGGATAATTGTTCCCAACAGGCTCACTGAGGAAGGATGACTCCTGGAAAGAGCATGAGGCTGCAGATGTACAGTGACTCCCACTCCCAGGCCCTCCGCTGACGGCAGCTACCGGGACAGCAGTGACTGTGAATGGACGAGGAATCCTTCATACTGCCTCTCTCTGGCCCTCCGGTTTCTCCCCTGTGAAAAAAGACACTCAACTTGTTCTCCTTGTTTCTACCTGGAACATCGCAGTCTCCTAGCTACTAGCTTCCCAAAGAAACTCCTTTGCCCTGAAGTCATAGACACATGGCGTCCTCTGTTGCAGACAGTAAGGCTTAGGGCAATAGTTCATGGATGGGCCTCAGGGGTGACCCAGGAGCCTCTTAAATCGGGTGCAGAATGGTGCAAGAGTGCATTTTCCTGGGGAGAAGTTCCATTTAAATTCACCAATCTAAAGGGTCCTCAAGGTTTGGACCCAGTCTCCAATGCCTAGCACAGTATAGTGAAATTAATGAACACGTGTGAATTGATAGAATCTCCCAGCTCTTTTTTTTTAAATCTCTTTTGTCCGACATATGAACCAGACCTGAATTTAAAGTGACTACATTCAATTCCATGGCAATTCCATTAATTTGAGATTGCAATACCCTAACATTTATCAAGTTTTAAGAAAGTTCCCATACTCCCTCATATCCCAACCCCAACAGTTCCTACAAATGCTGATGGGTATAAATTGCTTTTTAAAACATAAAATATATTAAAACTGATTTGTTTGTAGCATCTCTGAGACTCTCCTAGCACTTTTACAAGTCACTGATGCTTCCCCAAAGGGACTGAAAAACCAGGATTTGGAAATATCATCCCCAATCCAAGAAATAAAGATGATTAAGGAAAAATGACTTTTACAGCCTCTGTCCTAGGAATTTTTCAAAGCCAAGGAGTCCATTAGAGACTTTCAAGGTCAAAGAGTTAATCTAGTCTTGAAACATCACGATTTGCTTCTCAGCTCCACTTCACCCTGTACGTATTATATTTTACAATTTTAGCACGTACTGAATTGTTTTTTTCTACATTATTCAATTAATAGGAGCACATGGTAATAAATTAAGTAGTTCAGAATTACTGATGACAACAGTCCTGCATCCCAGTCTTCGTTACCTCAGAAACAGTCCCTTTAGCCACCTCGGTTCTTCATGTGGTTAACTCCACCTTACGGACTTCGATTGACTCATGCCATGAAGCGTGAATCTCTCTCACTCTACCTCCTCTCCACTAATCTCTCAATGTTCAGTAGTTCTAGTATTACCTTTATTCTGTCTCCTGGTTGCCTTTTTAAATTGAAATATTCAGGACTTATTTTCCGTCTACCTGACAGACTCCCTTAAGTCCTCACTTCGTAGGATAAAGAGATCAGAACGCTTCACCATTTCCTCCATTCTCCTTCCCCCACCTTCCATACTTCATCTTATGTCAGTTACCCTTAAACGAAAAGAATAAGAAAAACCTTTTATTTTAGTACAGCATAAAGAAAAGTGCACATACCATAAGAGCACAGCCTGATGATTTTTCTTAAACCAAACACACTGTGTGACCAGCACCCAGATCAAGAAACAGAACATTATTAGCTCCCCAGATAGACTCCTTGTGGTACTGGAAAAGTCTCAAAGGTGTCCCATATATTAAATTCCTGTTTTAAAACCCAGTTTATATCATCAGCCTATGTAGGAATTACCAAGCATGGGGAACGCGGAGGAGTCATAGGAGCTAGCATAAAATTAGATAAACACTAGGATTCTGTAATAAAAAAAAACACTGGGGTTTGCTATGGAGTTGAACATAGTCTCCTTAAATTCATTTTTGTTTGCTTCTAATTCAGACCATAATTTTCTTGTACAACCCCACCACCAACAACCACTTTCTAATTCACTTAGTTTTCATATCCCTTACATTATATGTCTTTATCATAGTCTTAATTTTAAAAGAAAATAACAACTCAACCAAAGTCCCCCATTTTTCCAGGTGTTTCTGCCCTAAACTATTCCCCCTTTTGTTCTGAGTTGAACTCGTTTCCTTCTTGGAAATACAGTGTCTTGCTTTCACTGCTCTCCTGTTTTCCAGTATCCCATTTTTTTCCTGTTTATTGATTTATACATCCCCAAATAGCTTCCTATCAGGAGGAGATGGGAGTTAGATTTTCTGAGACCTTGTCTATTTGGAAAAAGCTTTTTATTTTGCTTTCTTACCTGATAGATGTTTGGCTAAATATAGAATTCCACCTTCAAAATAACTGTTTTTCATAACTGAGAAAATATTTTCCTATCATGTCCAGAGTTGCTACTGAAACCAGACTGATTCCTGTTCCATTTTAGCGGATTGCTTTCGTCTCTTTGGAAACTTTGGAGATTTCTATTTCCTTGATATTCTGACATTTCCCTAGAGATCTTTTTCATTCATTGTGGACTCCTTCAGTGTAAAAATTTGGGTCCTTATTCAACTCTGGGAACTTCTCTTCCTGCTGCTTTATTATTTCTCTCTCCATTTTTTTCCCCTTCTCTTTTATTCCTACTTTTCTCTCATGATCTGACTCTCTATCAAACTTTACTTTCCATCCTTTAAAAATTTATTTTATTGACCGTTCATCCTTTAATTATTCATTCTATTTTGGCAGTCATTTTTTAATCCTTAAAAGTGTCTTCTGCATTCTCCATGCCCCATCTTACACTGCCTTGAATCTCTGCACGCATTCACTAGATACTTTTTAGAATATGGCCTCTTTCTGAGCTTCATCTTTCTGTTGTTGTTTGTTTGCGTTTGAATTTTTTGGTTATTCCCTTTCATGCTGCTGCTCGCCGCCAAAGCCTTGTGACTGATGGTTTCCCATTCATATTTAAGAAAAAAAAGACAGGGGAGCAGGGGTGGGTTCTGCTGCTATTGGGTGTGATGGACTCTCTTACTATATCTTCTCCAGAGAGGACCACTTTGTGAAGTGGTCTGATTTTGAACTTCCTAGGGCTGCCGTAATGAAATGCCAGAGACTGGGTAGCTTAAACAACAGAAATTTATTTTCTCACAGTTCTGGAAGCTGGATGTCTAAGATCAAGACTGTTAGCAAATTTGGTTTCTCTGAAGGCAGTTCTCCTCAGCTTGCAGAGGGCCACCTTCCCTCTGCGCCCTAACCTGATCTTTCCTCGGGGAATGTGCACTCTCGGTGTCTCCTCCTCTACTCATTTACAAAGACACCAGTCCTTTTGTGTTAGGGCCCCATCCCTATGAACTCATTTAACCTTAATTACCTCCTCAAAGGCCTCCTCTGCAAATACAGTCACATTAGAATTTGGGGCCTCAACCCATGAATTTTGGGGGGAACACAGTTCAGTCCATAAAAGTTGGTCGTACGTGCTACGGCAGACTGCCAGATACTGTCCCAGGGTGAACAGGAGGAAAGCCAGCTCTAAGGCAGTTGGACCACAAGTGTTGAATGAGCAGGTCTTTCCTCTGAGACACTGTGTCACTTAGGTATGTTTTTAAAAACACTCAATTAGCTGAGGTTTGTTTTTATTTTCCCACATAAGAATCTGGAGGTAGATATTCAAGTACTGGTACATAATGTCTTTCTATGCTGACAGATGGTAACGACAATTATTGGGGTCAGAATGTAGTAACATAGATAACTTGTCGAATCACTATGTCATATACTTAAAACCAATATAATACTGTTTATCAACTATACTTCAGTGAAAAAAAACATGAGATAGTCAAGTACTGACAGCAGCTGAGCAAGGTATTCGAGAAGCCAGACTCTTTCATCTTTGCTGTCTGCTGTCTTCGCACGTTGACTCTCATCGTCACGATCACTAGATGGGTCTGCGGCTCCAGGTGTCACATACACACTCAGGGCAGGAAGAGGGGAGGGGCCTGCCCCAGCCACATCTGTCCAGTTTATTAGGGAAGCAGAGCACAGCAGAAGCTGTCCAGCAGTGTTTCTCTTTGGCCATATCTAGACCTCAAGCCCCAGCACTGCAAGGGAGGGGAGCTGGGAAATAGAGTGTCTGACAGTAGAACCAGAAGCAATCATGTGTCAAGGCTAAGGATGGACACACAGGCAGCCATGAACAAGATCAGAGTTCAAACAAAATTCAGGAAGGATGAAGGCGAAGAACCCTTTTGGGGTAGTTAACTCACAGCCAACGTCTACGCCAGGGGTGCATACACCCCTCCTGTGACACTCACACACCTTCCCTCACACGGGCCCCTCCTGCCCACAGGCGTCCATGGGTACCTTGACGTTGGCACTGATTCCCTGGTTTGGAAACTGCCTCATCTCAGGCTCCCCTCAGGGCTGTGAGCTCCATGCAGAAGGAATTGTGTCTTGGTCATCTTGGGACCCCAGAGCCTGTAAAGAGTCTGACCCAAAAATGGGGACTTTGATACTTATTGATGAAGGGTTTGGGGAAATGGGAAAAGGAAGGGGAGGTGAAGCAGTAATCAGTACTCTTTGGATTCTTTTTTTGGTTTCTGATAACGATGACTGTAGATTTGGGGTTCTGGAGGTTTTAATATAGTGAGGTCTAAACTGAACTTTATAGAATACTCAAATATATGAAGAGAAAAAGGCTTTTTTAAGGTTTCTGTGTCTGATACCCTGCAGAGAGGTGAGTGAGGAAGGAAAGCTGTATCTAGGCTAGTTTAACCAAGAGGAGTCCAGAGACATAATTTCACAGCTCCTCTGAGGCACGCCCCTCCTTCCCCAAGATGGTGCCTTGGTATAGAGGGTCACTGATTCCCGGAGGTGCCAGCAGGGTCCCTCTGACCCAGGCAGTGCCCTGTGAGAGCTCGCTGCTCTCCGAAGCTGAGTGTTTCCTCTGTCCTGCTCTCTGGCACTGGTTGCCCCTGAAGTACCACTGCCCAGCTGGCCTCCACTGCTAATGTCCACGGTTCCGGCCGTGGCAGCCCTTTCATCAGGCACAGGCCTCTGAGTGTCCACAAGTCCTCTCAGTTTCTCTGCATCCCTCACTGTGACGTGGGCCCCACATACCACACCTGCAAGAGCCGAGATGTTCCATCATAGACTAGTTGTTGTACGCCCCTCTGGCATTATATCCTCACCATCTCTTCTATGTCACGCTGAAAATGGCTAAACCATAGGATTAGTTTAGTGGCAGCCACCCCCGGATGCTGTTCAGAGAGGCCGATCTCAAGCCCCAGTGCTCTGAGCCTCCCTCCTCCCCAGCAGGAGGAGCCAGACGCCCCTGCCCCCTCACGTGAGGGCTAGCTGCAAAGGACAGGGGGCACGAGGACCCGGCCCTCTCGCCCTGCCTCAAGACCCTTCTTCTCACAGTCCTCTGAGGAGGAAAGAACAAGCTTTCCGTGTTTCCCAACTGACTGGGATTTCAACTAGGCTGTTCTCTCCTTCCCAGCTTTAGTTTCATGGCTGAACTCCAATTGCAGACAGGGTCTCTGCAGGGAGGGAAACCAGCCCACCAATGTGGAGACATAAATGCTATCCAAAAACATTATGTTAGTACAAAAGTAACCCAAATAAACTTGCAGAGAAGAAGTATTAATTATATACAGGGATCCTACATGGACCAGCAGCAAGGAACAGAGCAGAAATAGCAGGACACGGCTGCCTCACGATCCCCTAGCACAACATTTCTCAATCTTGAATATGGATTCTCAAGAAAGAAACTGATTGCCCAGCATGAGTCCGGGGGACGGGATCCACGTACAAACATGGCTCCCAGGGGACTACACTTTGGGGGCAGTGTTTGTAGAAGAAACAATGGTTTATGGGCTAGGCAGACATCTCCCAAGTGGTCCACCCGGATGGAGACTTAAATAACTGATAAAAATGAATTAACAGAGCTTTTTAGAGCAATATAAACATACTTCAATAAATAGCACAAATGTCTTAGAAAAAATGTGTTATGCTTTTAGCCAATATTCAGTGTAAATATGTGGCTTTCCAAATATTCTCTTCATAGAAATATAGTCAGGTGACCTCTATTTCTGCTATGTTAATTCTCTGTGGGTCATTTATATGTCCTGCCTCTCTTCCATACGAGTCATGAGGTGGCGATGGGTTCTTGGACATGACACCAAAAGCACAAACAACAAAAGACAAAAATAAATTGGACTTCATATAAATTAAAAACTCTTGTACATCAAAAGAAGTTATCAAGAAAGTGAAAAAAACAACCTACAGAATGGAAGAAAATATTTGCAAATCATATGCCTAATAAGGGTTTAATATCAGAATATTTGAAGAACTCCTAAGAAACAACAAAGAGACAAACAACCCAATGCAAAAATGGGCAAAGGACTTGAACGGACATTTCTCCAAAGAAGATATACAAATGGCAACAAGCACATGAAAAGGTGCTATACATCATTAGCCATTAGGGAAATGAAAATCAAAATCACAATGAGACACCACTGTACATCTACTAGAATGACTATAATTTTTTTAAAACACTGAAAATAAGTGTTAGTGAAGCCATGGAGAAATTGGTGGAAATGTAAAATGATGCAGCTACTATGAAAACAGTTTGCTGTTTCCTCAAAAAGTTAAATAGAATTACCATATGACCTAGCAATTTCACTCTTAGGCATGCACTCAAAAAAAATGAAAAAAGGGACTCAGATATTTATGCACCAATGTTCATTTCAGTTCAATAGTCAAAGATGGAAAGAACCAAGTATCCATCAACATATGAATGAATATATAAAAGTAGTAGATCCATACCATGGAATATTACTTAGCCATAAAAAGGAATGTGTCCAAAATTCTGATCCATGCTACAATATAGATGAACCTTGTAAACATATCCTAAGTGAAATAAGCCAGACATAAAAGGACAAATATTGTATGCTTCCATTTATATGAAATATCTTGAATAGGCAAATTCATAGAGACAGAAAATAGATTAGGGGTTACCAGGTGTTGAGGGTAAGGAGGTCTTCCTTAAATACAGACTTTCTTTAGTGATAATGCAAATATTTTTGTAAATAATATTGATGGTTGTACAATGTAATTAATGCCACTGAATTGTATACTTAAAAATGGTTAAAATGACATATTTTATGTTATATATATTTTTATCACACACAAGAAAAAAGTCATGAGGATGTTGGATGAGAATTTTCAGCACTGTTTGTACAGAGCTTCACTGAACCCCCAAACATGGGAGTTAGGTCTGCTGAAATTATTGTATTATTAGCTATGTTTGCTTCCTTCATGAATAAAAAATTAAAAAACAAGTATGTGAGGAGAAGGTAAAAAGGACATAGTTATCTGTCCTCTCTAATCTTGTTTGGAAGGGGAGATATGCTGTAATTATTAAATGTAATTAAAAGGAATGGGGGATGCCGTCTTTCGGACAGGTGGCTGCTATGAAGTATTTATCTCTGGTCACAGGCAATGGCAACGCCCATGTAATACTAGTTAAGCAGTCTTCTGTCACATGAACATCAATATCTAAGGATGCGGTTATTTGGGAGGTAGAGTTTTCCGGATGGAAGGAAATTCACCATATGATGACTGGAGTTACTAGACGCTGAGATCTATTTCTGCTGGATGTCTAAACTAATACATTACTATGATCTTATATAGTGATGAGGTTTGCCCCAGCAATCCCAATCCTAGTTATGTACCCAAGAGAAATGAAAGTGTACCTCTACAAAAACTTGTACACATTCATAGCAGCTTTATTAAAGTAACCAAATATCTACCAACTAATGAATGGATAAATAAAATGTGGTTCAGCCATACAGTGGAACACTGTTCATCAGTAAAAAGGAATGAAGTCCTGATATGTGCTACAACTTTTATGAACCTTGAAAACACTATGCTGAGTTAAAGAAGCCAAATGCAAAAAGACCATGCATTGTATGATTCCATTTATATGAAATGTCCAGACCAGGAAAATTTATATAGACAGAAGATTAATGGTTGCCTAGAGCTAGCTATATGGGAGAATGAAGGGTGACTTCTTCTTGATGGGGTGACGAAAACATTTTAAACATAGATTGTGACGATCATTGCGCAATTCTGTGAATATACTAAAAACCAATGAATCATATGCTTTAAGTGGGTGAATTGTATGGTATGTGAAGTAAATCTCAATAAGACTGTTACCCAAAAAAAGTTGAGCTGAAGAGAATCTCCTGGCCATAAGTACTAAGGAAAAGTAAGAGGTTCAAGGGTACCTCTGAGTTTACATGGAATAGATGCAAGGGTGTATGTTCAGCAGCATGTGTAATTCCCTATGAGTTACGGTGTTCTAGTTGGTAAAAAGTGGTTATTAGACTATCATCCCTAAGATGAAAACATGTGCATTGAATTAAACAAAACCAAAAACCTAAATTTATAAAACCTGTAATTTAAAATTTTTAAACCAACGATGAGCCATTTAAATTGCATTTAACAGATAATTTCTTCAAAGGTGCAGAGAGAAAATTACCATTCTTGAGTTACATTAATGTAATCTTTTTTTACAGCTTTATCGAGATCTAATTCACATACTATGCATTTCAGCCATTTAAAATGTACAGTTCAATAGTTTTTAGTATAATTGCAGTAGTGCAACCATCACCGCAGTTTTGGAACATTTCATTTACCCCCAAAAGAAACCCCATGATCTTCAGCAATCATGCCTCATTCCCCCTTAATCCCCCCAGCCCTCGGCAACCACTACTCTTTGTCTGCATAGATTCGCCTATTCTGGACATTTCACATAAATGGAGTTATACAATATGTGGCCTTTTGTGATTGGCTTCTTTCCTTAGCATAATGTTTTCAAGGTTCATCACATTGTGTATCTGTTCTTCATTCCTTTTTGTTGAATAATACTCTGTTGTTTGGCTGTGTGACATTTTATTTATCCATGTATCAGTTGGTGGACATTTGGATTGTTTCTGCTTTTTAGCTATTATGAATAATGCTTCTATGAACATTAGTGTGTCAGTTTTTATGTGGACATAGATTTTTAATTTTCTTGGTATATACTTAGGAGTAGCATTGCTGGGTCATATGGTAGTCCCCTTTTGAGGAAATGCCAGACATTTTCCAAAGGTGCTGTACTATCTTACATTCCTACCAGCAGTATAGGAGGGTTACAGTTTCTCCACGTCCTTGTCAACACTTATTATCCATCTCTTTTTCATGACAGCCATTGAGTGGGTGTGAAGTGGTATCTCACTGTGGTTTTGATGTAGGTTTTCCTGATGACTAATGATGAGCATCTTTTTGTGCATTCAGTTTACATTTGAATTCTCTCTGCTCTCTAACTACCCTGACCCGTGATTGCTTAGGCCCTCACCATCTCACTCCTGACCAGTTTGCATGCCTCCTTACTGGTCTTTCCATCTTCTATTCCACTTCCTAAAATGCAATCTCAGACCTTATCACTTCCTGCATAAAAGGACAGAACCCACACTGCTGAGTGTGGCATTCAAGGCCCTTCATGCTCTATCTCCAACCTCTCTGTGCCACATCTCTCTCTGTTCCCAGCTGTGCAGCTGGGCTATGCCTTTGCCCGTGCTGTTACCTCTGCTTGTCATTGCTTCTTGAAGTATCAACCTGGTCAGCACTAACTTATCCTTTAAAACTTAGCTCAACTAGAATCTCCCACATCAAGTTAGACAGGACCCTCATGCTGCTGCACAGCTCTAGGGGGTGCAGTTCTCATTGCAGTCCATGTCAGGGGTTAGCGAAGTATGGCCACAGGCCAGATCTAGCCAACCACCTGTTTTCATATAGTGCATGAACCAAGAATTGACGTTTACATTTTTTAATAGTTGAAAATAATTAAAAAGTAGACTATTTCATGACACAATTTCAACGCCTATAAATAAAGTTTAACTGAATGCAGCCACTCTCATTTGTTTACATATCATCTGTTGCTGCATTTGTGCTATAACAGCAGAGTTAAATAATTGCAACAGGGACAGTATAGCCCACAAATCATAAAATATTTACCATCTGGCCCTTTACAGAAAAAGTTTGCCAAACCCTGGTCTATGTGAATGGTGCCCTGGAGTCGTGCAGTATAAAAACTACATGGATGTGCTCAACAGCCCCGCTTCCAGGCTCCCCTGGAGCTGTCTTCATACCTTTACCCTAATATTTATCACACGGTATAATACTTGGTCTTCTTTCCCCATAGACCTTGTGCTCCAAAACCTGAGGCTGGCCGTCTGAGTCTGGTTCCCCTTTGCATCCTTGGAGTATAGCCCAGGATCTAGGACGAAGAAGGACCTCAGTAAATGTCTCTGTTACTGCACTGAAGTAAATATTTCCAGGATGCTGAAGATGAACTAATAAAACATTAAATAGTTCATGATTAACATAAGTTATAAAAATGATAGTAGCACTGCTGGCAAAATTTTAGAGCCACTGTTTCTGACTTTAAAAACATTCCCCACTCCTGTATAACATGTGTGATTTTACCTTCTGTTCTCCCAGAGAAGTGCCAATTGGCATATTTCAGGGCATCACATGAAAGTCCCTGTGGTTGGTGTAAGCTGCTGGGGATGCTGTAGCACCCCTTAACCAGCTGGAGAGCCCAGGCTGCATGTAGTTGAAAGTCAAGCCTCTGGAACATGGTTCCAATGAGGGTAGGTTAATGTAGAGAGTTTCATCTGGTGAAATCACAGAGATCTCAGTGAAATGGAAGACTGGGCTTAGTTTTGAGGAGGAGGTACAATAGGAACTTTGAAGCTGTTATGCCCAAGAAATATTTTGGAATGCAGGTGAAAGGCACCAGCCAATATTGATCCCATACTTTTGTGCTAAGTGCCATGGAAAGGAGGCATCTGGCCTTCCTCAGCTCATTCAGACCTTGAAAAAACCTATTTCCATGGAGGGCACAAACCCAGAGAGATGACACCACTTGTCCATATCTCTCAAGTGTAGGTCACGTGGATCCCCAGCCTGTATCTTTCAATCTACCATAGTGTCTTGCCAATGGGTTTCAGCCCCAGACAAGTTCACTATGGATTCAATGAGACTGCAAAATGACAAAGGAACATTCTTGGGGTGAAAGGGTTTATACTGAACTTTATATCCGTGGCAGCAGGTCAATCACTAGAATCCTGTCCACTCAGAGCAAGTCTGCATGCAATAAGCCGATCTCTGCCTCTGGGCCTCTCTGCCCTCACAGCCGCCTCAGTCTCTGTCCTTGGCGCTTCCACCACTCCAGCCTCTGCTCTCCTGCAGCCATGCAGTAGCCCAGAGCACTGGGTGGTGCTCTTTATATAGAGACAATAACAACGTATTGCCCACACAAGTGCAGTGAGCAAGCCGACCAGGGCCAGGCGGGAATCCTGGCCACAGGAACCTTCCTTTCTCCACACTGAGTCACTTGATGAAATCACCAAGAGCTTGCTCTTCCAGCAAGGGACTCCCCCAGGCCTTTTGTCATTCTTGGTTTCTTTTAGTTCCCTGAAATGTATTTATTTCCCTGGAGAAAAGTCCTAAGCTCTTAACATGAATTAGGAGGCCTTTCAGGAACTGTCCTGTGTCTCCCGCAACCATTATCATCTTCTTTCAGTCTCTCTTCATCTCCCTCCATTGAGGTCTCCAGGGCAACTAAATAGAACTTTGAAAGAAGAGCTGAGACTTATTTGGTGCTTCCCATGCTCTGGTCTTAACAATTCACCTGTACTGTCTCACATCCTATGAAGTAAGTGCAATTGTCAGTTCCATTTTATAGATGAGGGAGCTGAGCACAGAGAGGTTAAATAACTTGCCTAGGGTAACGCTGCCAGGAAGTGGTAGAGTTGGAATTTGAACTCAGGTAGCCTAATTTGAGAAAGTATAAAGGTATAACAAGTATGTTCTTCAACTCTTGCAAACGCCATTTCCCTTTTTTTTTTTAAATAGGCCATCCTCCATCTGCCTCCGGTCTTTGAACCTGCAGTTCCCTCCTCCTAATATCCTCTCCCCTTGCCTGGCCAGTTCTACTCATTCTTGAGACCTCAGCTAAACTACTACTTCCTCTGGGAGGCCTTCCCTGATTCCCTGGTCTGTTTACTTTTCAGCCATCACTTCCATTGCACCCTCTTTTTCCCCTCCATGGTACTTGTCATCCTTTTTACTGACAACAGCTGTTTGCAATCCTGCCTTCCCGACTAGACTGTAGGCTCTGTGAAGCCAGGAAGTAGGCTCTGGGAACGCTGTTCCTGCTCTGACACTTGGCCTGACCCAAACTAGGCTCTTAATAGATATTCGTGGAATGAATACATTTGGCAGTGAACTTCTCAGCAAAATGTTTCCCATGGATCCGCCTGAAGATAAAAAACTCAAATCAGGGTTTCAGGCTACTTGTTGTAAGATCTACAGGGGTGTGGGAGGCAGTACCAGAGGAAGGAGAAAGAGAAAGCAGCAGAGAGCAAGGGTCAGTATATTATTGGTGACACTCAAATCACTTCTCTTTTCCTCCACTCCCATAAGTCATCAAGAATTGGTTGTTTTCAATTTGCACATTTTTGGCACCGATCCAAACCACTGGTTCTCACCCTCAACCTAACGGTCCCGATACCCAGTCTATCCGGGGTCCTGACATTCCGTGGTCAGCCCAGGCGCTCAAGTCACAGTAGACAGAGCGACGGCGCTTGACTCAACTGCAGGCGGGGAGTGAGGAGGTCGGGATGGTGGGTGGAATGATATGGCGCCCCTAGTATAAAAAGGAGGGGGCCAGGTACCTCCATACGACTTGGCTCCTGGGAAGAAATAGGACATCTAGTAGCAGTGTTTGCCCTGCGGGACCACAGGACAGAGATGGGAGAGAGAAATTCATTTTTCCTGCGGACTCTATGGTATGTTTGGATTTTATTTTTCTACTATGGGCATGTATTGTCTATTTAAAAATAACTGAAATGTTGATTTTTAAAAATGAAAGTAAAATGAGTATCTGCAGACTTCCTAAGTCACTCATGCTTTGCACTCAAAGCCTCTGAGGAGGCGGCCCTGGCTGACAGCCAGAGCACACTTCAGCTGGTTGGCTTAATGGGCAGCATGGGCTTGCGGCCTTTCCCCTCCTGACACTGCAGTTCCTACTCGTTCCTGGAATTTCAGGCCATCTCAGCTTTCCTCCAGTGACTCATGGAGGGTGTTTCCCAAGGCCCGGCTGTTTGCTAGCAATCTCAGGCATTGTTAGGGAAGGATGTACCACTTTTAGATACCAGATGGCCAGTTACACCACTTTGGTAAAAGCGAACATGGGTATGGAGGGATTAGGAAGGACTCTAATTTCACAGGGCTTTTCATTTTGTTTTTAATTTTCCATACTAATTGAATTTTACAACGTATATGTTACTTCTGCAAACAGAAACAATTAAAGGTGTAAACAGTGCCTGATGCACTACCAGCTGCAGCCAGGGTGCCCGGGACCGGGTCTGTGTCCCGGGGGAGGCCCGGCCCTTCAGAGGAGGAGGAGTCCACCTGCGTCCAGAGGACTCACATATGATGCAGACGCACAGCCAGGTGAAAAGGTGTTTCAGGCAAGAGAGAGTCATGGAGGGTTCTATGCTGAAGAGCACAGTCTCTGCTCTGCCACGAGCATTCTCGCCTTTGAATTGTTCTCCCGCTTGCCCCAGGCATATTGTGAGCCTCTTGGGAACACTTCTTACACTCATTCCAAACTTTTGATTTCTCCCATTCCGTTCTGAGCACCCCTCCTCCTACCTTCCCAGTCTTTACCATCAATAAATAAATCCACCTGGTGCTCAAGCAAGACACTTAAAGTATATTTATTCTTCATTTTCTCTCCCTTCCTGACAGCTAGTCCTATGGATTTCTTCTCTAGAACATTTCTCCTGTTCACCCTCTTCTCCCTACACTCAAACTACGCCCAAAGCGCAGGCCACCCTTCACCTGGGTCCCTGCCTCTTGCCGGTCCCTGATGCCACTCTGGCCCCCCCCAGCCCCTCCTGGACTTAGCTGCCGGAAGGGTCTTGCTCGGGCACAAGTCGGATCTAGACACTCGCTTGCTTAAACTCTCCGATGGCTCCCCAAAGCACATAGGATGAAATAGGAACTCTGTGATATGACCTACAGGCTTGTCCCCAGCATCGTCCCAAACTCATCTCCTACTGATTCCCCACATGCGCTCCATTTTCCACATGATGTTTATTGGTAATTTCATGGTTTTCATGCAGTTGTGCATCTTTGCATGTGCTTGTGCTCCTGGAATCTGGATTTCTTCATAGGAATCAGCTCCTTTCCTCTCCCACATCTTCTGCCCAATTATATCCACTTGACTCTATCAATACATACTAGTAGAAAAATCAAAATTTCAGTTCCTCACCAAACCCTCCCCTTTTCACTGACCAATTGATCAGGTCCACCTAAACCTGACAAGCCACCTGGTTGATTTTTTTTCAATTAACCAGTTAAATTCAGAACTCAGCCAAATCGGGGGATACCACCTGCCAGTTCTTAAAGGGATCCAGGGAACAGTGCTGTCCCTCGGAGAAGCACTGAAGCACACCTTGGGAAGGCAGTTCCGACCTGACCTCCACTGTCCAATGTCACGGCTGCACCGCCTCTACTGCAGGAGCCTGGGTTGAGCAGTGCAAGAGGTATTTGGTTTGGGGCCTTGCGGTGAGAAGTGCGCAGGGCTAGGATGTAGTAATGCTGGCCAACTAACCCTCAGAGCAACGACTACCACCTACTTTTTCTGACCAGCTAATTTCCTTAGCCATAAATATATTTTTGTGCTCTTAATTCCCTAACCCAACTCTTGCATACACTGTTTTCACAATTACATGCACGATTCCATTCTGATGAATCCACATACAAAGACTGGTGGGCAAGACTGGCGTTCGGCATACCCCGGGGGGGTAGCCAAGTTTCTGAGCTAGGCCAAATCTCTTTGGTCACTAAATAACAATTTTGTTTTTATTGCACAAATTGTGTGAGGTGAGGGTTGTGCAATCACGTTCTTGTCCTGACTACCTACCTTTCTAGCAAACGTATTTCCATCAGCAGAAGCTGTCACCCATCTTGCTGAGGCAGTCATGTGTGTAGACACATGTCTATAAGTAGCGTTTAGGAGGTGCAGAGGGATGTCACAAAATTCTTGTGTGAGTGCCAAGGACAGGCAGGACTAGAGAGCCTGCCCTGAGAGCTCAAAGGGCAGACCCCACTTCCTGGGTGCTGAGCTCTGAGGAACCATCCCCAAGGAAACCACCTTGCTGACTGTTCAGGCTCCACAACACAGGAATGCTGGCAGTGGCTCAGGGGGAGAGTGTACTCAGCTACCTTGCAGCCTCTTTTTAAGCATTACCTAAGTGCATGCACCATGACCTCTGGCCTACTTCTGGTTTGTTATTGCATGTTGGGTATGTGGAGGGCGTAGCCGACTTATGAAAATGACTGATAAGCCCTCTGTCTTTGCATTGAGGTGCCGATTTGAGTCTTTTTGGGGAAGAATGGTGTGTGAGGTCAATTTTTTAGAGTATGTCAGGCCATCTGGAATGTCTCTTCTAACAAGGTCCTCATAATTCCCACTTAATGAATAGGTTTGTCTATTTGTTTTTGTAAAAAGTGCAAAGAGAAAAATTCTTATTTCTTGCCCAATCTTGAAGGATCTCAAATTCATTTTTTTAAATTATATATTAAATAAGTCTTTAAGGAAATTAGAACCATAACCATAGATGTTTCTCCAGCTCCAACATTTTAGAATTCCGTGAATTGCAGAGATTTGCGTCACTCGTAATGTTCTGCAAAGTACAATGAAGCTGACATACCAGAAATATGACTTAAGAATTCACAAAAATTGAAAGATTGAATCTGTAACTTCCTTGAATTGACGCTCTGAAGTAGGAAGACAGGTGAAGGACTTCTGTCAGTCCTTCCCTCCGTAAGCTTGCATCTCACAGCACTCCCTCTCTGACTAGGGGGAGGGGAGCGAGTTCCCAGAGGTGGAGTCATTTCATTCACTCCGTGGCCTATAGTCCTGTTACCTGCCTTCATCCTGACGCGGCCCTCCAACATTTCACAAGGGTGACATTCTTCCACTCGTTACCCTTATATGACCTTCCTTCTCCACATAGCAACTTGGTTCCATACGCTCACAAATATCCACTCATCAATAATGAATATAGTCCAGATCTCTTAGAAATTCAGACCCAATCCGACTCCAACCTGTGTGGCCAGAGGTAGCTGCCGTCTTCCCCAGCACAGGCTCACTGCCTGGAGCCCATGTCCCTGCGCCCCCCCCAAAGTGCTTGGGCCCCTGTGGGGGCTGTTCTTCTCACAACTCCTTTGGTCCACGTTAAATGCTGTCTTTGAGGTGTGCCCCCTACACTGAATCCCTGCCTCTTCCACAGCATGACTCACCTCTGCTTTTATGCACAAGGCACTTTCTTCATGAGACGGTAAATTCCTTAAGGGTAGGGAATGAGAGTTTTCCCTATGAGCTTAGTATAGGTAGAAAAACAATATTTTTATTTTGAGTGATTTAATTTTTAAAGAACTTCTCTTTGCCCTACTGCAGTCCAATTACTGATCCCCTCCCATGCTTTTCCCACAGAAAACAAAAGAAACTCATCTCTTTATAAAACAGGGGAGGAGAAGGGACCAGTACCCAAAATGTTTAACAGGCTCTACAGTTTTCTTTTGATTTGATATTGGAGCTTATTTTTGCCTTATAATGAATTGTGTTTTATTTTTAGTATTTAAAAGCTCTTAAATTATAAAATATGTGATTTGTAAAAAATTACAAGTATGTAATGTGGGAACAAAAGTCCCCCTGACTCCAGGTCGCTATGTCAGGTCTAAGGAGGGGAAGCCCCGTGGTGCCGTGCGGTGTCATGCTCGTGGGCGGTGACATCAGCCAACACAAATGCACAAAAAGCTGGTGCAAGGTGCGTGATGAGCCTCCCTCTTTTCTTCTTTTTTTTTAATGATGATACAAAACTGGCAACATCTTAGTACCTCAAAGCTTACAAACATTGCAGTGCTAATGGGGTTCCCTCACAGAGGTAAGACAGCTTCAAAATAAATTCCCTGGCAATTTTATACTCCAGAAATAAGTCTGTACTTCAGGGTAACTATATGTCTGTTTTATCACAGACGCTGGGAGCATGAGTGAAGTGAATCGAAGGTGAGTCACCTGAAGCAAACTTGGCTGTGGGTGTTAAGAACTGCACTGCAAATTTGGGACTTTACCTTGCTTGTTAAGCTGCCCCAGTTTCATGGATGTTGGCAGAAGACTGAGACTCCTGAATCGCAGACAAAGAACCCTATTACAGCGCTGGCAGTAGCAGATATCAACATTTTCTTGTGTCACTTCCCCCCCCATTCCCACAGGGTGATGTGAAGAGGGTCAAGGAACAGGCACTCATAGCAGGTGGTATGACAGGACAGGAACCTTGTGTGTATTTGGAAATTCACATCTTTTATAATGGACAGTAAGTACATTTGCTCTTCCAAGGCTGTCAGCAAACCTGCTCTTTGCTCTGGGTGGGGAGGCACTATCTCCATTTTCGAAAGCTATCCACTACACAAACATCCTTGAAAAGAGTCCAGAACAAAGGCCCTTGCACCTCTGTTCTATTGAAGAGACCCTTGGAAAACTGTCTCCCCAAAGCAGGGCTCTACTTCTGCTGATGCCCTGGGGTAGTCAAGAAAGATCAGAACAATAAATGGCAGCAAATTCAAATAAATCAAAATTCACTGTGTGTTCCTTGGTAGAGGAGGGCAAGGTGGTCAGAAAATAAATTAATAAGCAAACTAAAAGGGCACATTTAAGATATATCAAATAAGCTGATGTCAAATTTATTCAGTCATTAGAAGACCTAGGTAAGAGAGGTAGGCGAGGGTCAGAGGGACATAGGGAAGAAGTGAGTTTTTATTCTGGTGTGGTGAGAAGCCATTGGAAGGTTCAAAGTAGAGTTCTGGGTTATGTAACAAAAATGGAAATACAGTGGCTCACAGGAGCCCCTCCTTGTTCTAGTGTAACAGGCAGTGGATCAGCCATGGGACAATGGGAACATTCAGCCAAAGCTAGTTAAAAACTAGTTTCCAGTAAGTCCTCGCAGAGATGCAGAAAGCTGTAGCCTCCTGCTGAAAGCGGAAGGTGTCCTCTACACTCCCAGACGTGCTTTCAGAAAACAACTGAGGAACAGATTGAGTTGAACTAACATCAAATTTTCAACTCTGGGACAATGGGCTTTTTAAAGCTGATCTCTCTGGGTTATGGAGCACGCATAGCTCTAGGGGAAGGACCCTCGGCGTCATCAAAAGGCAGCACTGTAGCCTAATAGATGAGACCATCTGGGTTCCCATCTCAGCCCAGCCGTGCAGCCCCTGGCAACTTCGTCAACCTCTCTAGCTTTGTTCTGTCCCCTGCAAAGTGGGAATAACAACGGTGTCTATTTCTTAGGGTTGTAATGTGGGTCATGGCTGCACGTGAAGGGCTCTGCACAGTGCCTCACGCTAAGGAGGGTTCAGCTCATTTGCAGTCAAGTCAACAGATGTAGTGACCCAAAGATCAAGACTGTTGGGGAACACCGTCTGTGAAATGTAAATGCAAAGCACAGATGGCTTCATCTGCTTTTTCTATCAGGTTTGCCTGGGCCATTGCTGGTAATAGAAAGTGGTAAAGAAATAAAAGGCAATAGGGAGGCAGAGTGATATAAAGAAAGGGACTTTGAACCCAGTCAGACCTGCCGGCGGAGGCCAGTATATGCCTGCCTAACTGTAATGACCTCAGTTGGGCAAGTCACATTTCCTAAACCTTATTTCCTTGGTTATAAAAATGGAAGAAACAATTGATAAAATGGGAAAATCCTACCAAAGTTGTGGGGCTTAAGTGAATTAATATGAAGCAACTGAGACATGGTAGATATACAGTAAATATTAATAACCTTAGAAGAGCTTTTTCTTTTTTGTACAGATTTTCTTCTACATTCAGAATTAGGCCTGGGAAAGAGTTTCTAGGCCAGTACCTTCACTCCACAGATGGGAAGATCCCCAGAGGAGTATTGCCTGGCCTGGGCCCTCAGAGGGCCAGGCTTAGAGGTCTTTTCCAGCTCCCCTGCCATTACTTTGCCCTGTGTCCGTGGGGCCCCTGTGACCCAGCTTCCCTGAGAACAGAGGACATCTGAGATCCCAGTGAGGGAATGAGTTGGGGAAACCCAATCTAGCCGGGAGTTCTGTCAGCTCCCCAGCTAGGCCTGCGTCAATTAGTTTAATGGACTCTTTTGTGTAGCCCCAGCCAGGGAGTGGGAAGGGGCAGTATTTATTTCCTTTTTTCTTTCACTACCTGGGGCTCACAGATGCGCACCTTATATTGACTCAGAGGCCCCCAGCGTCAGGCGATCTGTGCTCGCCCACCCCAGTTGCCATGACAAGGTCCCGAAGGGGGCCCGAAGCGTGACGTCCTGCCCTGTTCCTTAATACCCGGGGAAAAATGTGACCACTCGTCTCTTATACTTTTTTCAAGAAAACAAACAAACAAACACTGTAGTTAACATCGTTTAAAGAATCACACAAAAAATTATTTGGAAGTTACTGAATGACTTGTTTAACAAGATGCCAACCTACCCTGGGCTTCTGCTTCATGTCTTAGCCCTGGCTGCTATCTATCATGTCCTTCAAGTTTTGCAATGCTTATCAAGCTGGCAAAGAGCATCTAGAAATCTGACAATTCCCCCTGCCCTCCCGACCCCAGTACCAAGTCCAGGATTAGTGGCTAAGGTTCAGTTCTTCACTATATGAATATCTAACTTTCCTGGGCCAAAAATTTAGCAACTCGCTGGGGATTGAACACCCCAAATACATCTTTATATAAATGTCCTGTGTTTTCCACTAAATCTTATTCTATCAGGTAGAGGTGGGCAGGAGAGGTTTGCATTATTACTGAAGGAAACACTAACTAGGTAGAGAAACAAAGCATTTTGTTCTCCCTATGTTTAGAAAATCATTTTGGTTGGCATGTTTTGCCAGCAGAAAGAGGAATCAATAAATTGTCTACAAATTGGAGCCTTTTAAATTCTAGAATCTCTTAATGATCTCTGGTTTTCTATCTGTAGTCGGTTTTTATCCTATAACTTCCCTTGAAGGAGTCTACAAAGTGTGAGCTCAAAGAGACCAAGAAATGGATGCACACTGAGGGAGCTGCCCAAGACAAAGCAAAGCTGAAGGAAATGGTCTTTGAAGGTAAGTGTGAAGGCACCAGAGGGTTAAGGCGTTCAGCCTCAGCCCTGCTCACCTCACCACAAACGAAACAGAGACACTTTGCACATCACCAGTTTATCTGAAATTACTGTTAGGATTCTGGAATTAAGTCCTGTCTCCTTATTTTCCATCCCACCTACCTTCCTTCCTTCACTGAAAAATTTTCAATCACCTTTACTGTCTCCTGTGGGGAAAACGAACACAGAGAAGCCACAGTCCTTGTGTGCTTTAGTCAAGGGTGGGCAAGACTTGGAGACACCTAACAGAGAACACAAATGAGGGGATGACGGCCACATTGTGTTCCTACTGCCTGCTGAAGGGGATTTTGGTCGGTGGTCAGTCACACCAGAGCTGGGAAGTTCTGACCGAGCACTCTCCGGACTGTATCTTCTGAGAACTGAGGAGATGGACTGGAAGAGAGGTGGCCTGCCTGGGAGGGAAGGCAATGAGATGTAAGGGAAGGAATAATCAGCTGAGAGTCCAGAGAACCCGGGGGTATATCCAAGCTGCGACTTGAAATGGTATCTGTATTTGGGGGTGGGGTGGCCCAGGGTCTTCAAAGCCATTTTCCAGTGCTAATAATCTATGATTTGTCCATGACTCTGTGATGGGTCAGGAATACAGAGCTGTTCCTAATCTGTGTTACATCCTTTTATAGCCCAATGGGATTCCTGTTTTTCTCAAAATCTTTGCATGCGCCCTCCCATTTGCCTGGAACTCATTTCCGTTGGATCAGCTCTGCTCAACAGAACTTTGTGGGATGGTAGAAATGTTCTATCAGCTTGTGGTGTCCAATGTAGTAGCCACTAGCAAAATGTGAGTATTGTACACACAAAATGTGGCTAATGTGACTGAGGAATAAGTTCAATTCTAATTAATTTAAATTTAAATAGCCACGTGTGGCCCCCATATTGGGCAGCATGACCCTAGATTTTCTCATGGCCGGCTCCTTTGCAATGTTCAGATCTCAGTTCTCAATCACTTTCTCAGAGAAGCTATCTCTTAGGATGCCACTTCAGTAGGCAGAAGAATGCCGCTCAAGAGACACCCATGTGTTGATCCCCAGAACCTGTGACTATGTTACACTACAATGTAAAAGGGAATAAGGTTGCAGATGGAATTATGTTGCTAATCAGCTAACCCTGAAGTGCGAAGGTTAATCTGGATTTTCTGGGTGGGTACAACGTAATCATATGAGTGCTTAGAAGTAATTACAGAAGCAGTATGGGCTACAGAGATGAGATGGATGAAAAAAGAGGAAAGATTTAGTGTAAGAGGGAATCAACCCACTTCAAACCCACTGCTGCTTTGAAGATGAAGGAAGGGGGCCCCAAGCCAAATAATTTGGATGGCCTCTAGCAGGTGGGAACTGCCCTCAGCCGACAGCCAGCAAAGAAATGGGGATCTCAGTCCTATTCAGGAACTGAATCCTGCTGACAGCCTGAATGAGCGAGGAAATGGATTCTCCCCTATAATTTCCAAAAGACACGCAGCCTGCTGACACTTTGATTTCAGTCCTGAGATCCTCCAGACTTCTGGCCTACAGAACTATACAAGCTAATAGATTCCTGTTGTTTTCAGACACTAAGTTTGTGATGACTTCAGAAGCAATAGGAAACTGATATACTACCTGTAATAGACCAATTCTGGCCCTCCTCTGTCTTTGCCCTTCAGGTGTGAAGAGTCTAAGGGGCCAGGGAGAGCTGCCCACCTTGAGCCCCGCCTCTGGACCTCCCTTCACCTACCAGGAACCTCAAAAGGGCGGGCAGAACCTCAAGAGAACATCTAGTTAGGCATGTGTTTGGGAATGGGGTGAGCCAGAGCTGGGACATCACAGTGTCCACATGGGCATATGTGAGACCCCTTGATGTGAGGGGACAGAGTGGGGTGGGGGACAGGCAGGGAGAGGAGGAGGTCAGGAGGAGGGCTAAAGGGGGAACCAGCTCTCTCTGTGCTGTCATGCTCCAGTGTGGGATTCTGGGAAGTCTGCAGATTCTAAGTTCAAACCTGGTATTCCACGTCCCAATGAGGGCATATTTGTACTTTTAAAATACTTAGCCCTATGCCTGGGGCCTCCATGTGTGCTCTCAAGCTGGCCCCCACAATGACAGGTGCAGCCTATTGCTTACTCCCCACCTATAGTGGCACCCCCACCCCTTTCAATCAATCTCCTCATTGCCTACATCATTCTCTCCAGAACCCAGTGCTATCTGAGATTCTTTATGTGTTTGCTTGCTTGTGTCATCTCGGCCTTTCCCCCCATTAAAATGTCAACTCCAGAGAACAGGCCTGCCTTGCTCAGTGCTGTGTTGCCAACAACTGGATAGAGTAGGTGCATAACTGGTATTTATTAGACAAGTGGATAGGCAAATGCATTAAGGAGGAAGGGCCTTGTAGCTGGGCAGAGATGTTTGGAAATGTGGGTCTTTGTGTAACCTGCACCACCAGCTCTTCTTCACTCTGGAGAATGGGAATAGGAGTCCCTGAGGTCTATTTAGGTTTTAAATTTCTAAGCTATTCTAGGAAAGGGGAAACCGTAGTGGTTCCTGGTTCAGAGGCTCTTATTGCTAACTTTATTAGTTATCTATTGATGTATATCAAGTTACCCCAAAATGAGTCACTTAAAACAGCAAACATAGATTATTAAACAGCTTCTGTGGGTCAGGAATTTGGAAGCAGCTCAGCTGGGTGGCTCTGATTCAGCGTCTCTCATGAGGTTGCAGGTCCGCTCTTGGCTGGGGCCGCCATCATCTGAAGGCTGGACTGGGGCCGGAGGACCACTCCCAAGGCGGCTTCCTCACATGACTGCTGGCTGGAGGCCTCGATTCCTCACTGGCTGTTGGTAACAACTTGGAGGGTCACCATATGGACTTCTCCAGAGGGTCCCTTGAGTGTTTTCTCGACAAGGTGGCCGAACCTCCTAGAGTGAGTGATCCAAACGAGAGAGAACCAAAGGGAAAGCAAAATGCCTTTTGTTGACATGTTTTGGAGGTGACACACCATCACTTTCATCTTATTTGTTAAAAATGAGTTGCCAAGTCCCACCCACACTGTAGCGGTGGGGGATTAAGCTCCCCTTTTTAAAAGAAAGTACATTTGTGGATGTATTTTTAAACCATCGCACTGACCTAGACAGGCCTTATTTCCTTGCCCAGACTAGTCGCCCTCCCTGCTCTCTTCACTTCACCTCTTACTTCTTTCGGATCTTGGAGCCTTTTATCATTTTCTCCCTACCTTGCCTCTTCTATGTTCTCTGGCCACTGTACACAACTCTCCAGCATTCTTAAAAAGTTCCTTTTATTCCATGTCATTTTCCTTCTTAATTTTGTGATTGGCTCCCCACCAGGTTCCTGCCTCCCGGCTGTTCTCCGCCTCAGTGCTCCGCTGGTCCCTCCTTCTCCATCCTCTCTCTGAACACAGACAATCCCTAATGCCCTTTTGGTCCTCTGTACGCTCTTGCCCTTGAAAATCTCATTGTCTCCTATGAGTTTAGCCATCCTCTCTAGGTAGCCAATACCCCAAAGCATCCTATTCGGTCTTCCAAGTTCCATTCCCAAAGGGCTTCCTGTCTGCTATATTTCTCCATCTGGATACCTGGGAGGATTGTGTACGCTCAGCCGGCCATGTCTTCATTTCACTTCAATATGCCCATCATCCTCTCATCACCCAGAGGCAAAACCTGGGGCACTCTGGCCCTTCCCTCTCCCTCACCTCACACGTCCATTTCACTGCTAAGCCCTTTGGATTTTCCCCCATCACAGCATCACTAATCTACTATGACAGGCTATGAATTGGTCTCCCTGTCTCCAGGGTACCAGGTCTAGTCCCTCCGTGCTCAGCGAGCCCAGACCGATCCTGGTACAGCAGGGCTCTGGGTGTGTGACTCGCCCTGCTCAGAGACTTTCAAGGGCTCCTCCTGGTCACACACTTAGGAAGGGACTTTTCAGCTTGGCATCTCAGTATGTGAGATTATGGTGCTTTTAACATTTAACTGGCAACAGGCTTACGGTCCCAAGACCTGAGATGAAATACTGGATGTGCCACTTGCTGATGAAACGACCCTAGGCAAGTTGCTTCACCTTTATGAGCCTGTGTTTTCTTATCTCCAAAAGGGAAATAGCATTATTTCCAACATGGTGTCTTGAGAATTAAATGAGATAACATATGTAAAGTACTTTTCCTTATTCACATAAACCATGAGCTACGTTGTGACTACTGTCATTATCATCCTTTATAAAGATACCGAGCAAAAAGTGCCTCTCACAGTGTAGGTGCTCAACAAATCAGTGCCTCCCAAAGGGCTACTTAACTGTGTACCTCTTGTGTTATTTTTATGTATTATTTATTTTTTAATTTTCATTTTTAAATTGTTTATTAAGGTATTATTGATGTACACTCTTATGAAGGTTTCATATGAAAAAACAATGTTGTGACTACTTTTACCCATATTATCAAGTCCCCACCCACACCCCAATGCAGTCACTGTCCATCAGTGTAGTAAGATGCCACAGATTCACTGTTTGCCTTCTCTGGGCTACAGTTTTCCCCATGATCCCCCACACCATGTGTACTAAACATAATACCCCTCAATCCCCTTCTCCCTCCCTCCCCACTGCCTCCCCACACTCCTCCCCTTTGGTAACCACTAGTTCCTTCTTGGAGTCTGTGAGGCTGTTGCTATTCTATTCCTTCAATTTTGCTGCGTTGTTATACTCCACAAATGAGGGAAATGATTTGGCACTTGTCTTTCTCTGCCTGGCTTATTTCACTGAGCATAATATCCTCCAGCTCCATCCATGTTGTTGCAAAGGGTAGGATTTGTTTCTTTCTTATGGCTGAATAGTATTCCATTGTGTATATGTACCACCTCTTCTTTATCCATTCATCTACTGATGGACACTTAGGTTGCTTCCATATCTTGGCTTTGTAAATAGTGCTGTGATAAACATAGGGGTGCATATGTCTTTTTGAATCTGAGAAGCTGTATTCTTTGGATAAATTCCAAGGAGTGGGATTCCCAGGTCAAATGGTATTCTATTTTTAGTTTTTTTGAGGAACCTCCATAATGCTTTCCACAATGGTTGAACTAGCTTACATTCCCACCAACAGTGTAGGAGGGTTCCCCTTTCTCTGCATCCTCACCAGCATTTGTTGTTGTTAGTCCTTTAGATGCTGGCCATCCTCACTGGTGGGAGGTGATATCTCAATGTGGTTTTAATTTGCATTTCCCTGATGATTAGCGATGTGGAGCATCTTTTCATGTGTCTGTTGCCCATCTGAATTTCTTCTTTGGAGAAGTGTCTAGTCATATCCCTGCCCATTTTTTAATTGGATTATTCGCTTTTTGGGTGTTGAGGTGTGTGAGTTCTTTATATATTTTGGATGTTAACCCCTTGTCGGATATGTCATTTACAAATATATTCTCCCAAACTGTAGGATGCCTTTTTGTTCTGTTGAGGTGTTCTTTGCCATGCAGAAGCTTCTTAGTTTGATGTAGTCCCATGAGTTCATTTTTGCTTTTGTTTTCCTGGCTCGAGGAGATGCATTCAGGGAGAAGTTGCTCATGCATATGTTCAGGAGATTTTTGCCTATGTTGTCTTCTAACAGTTTTATGGTTTCATGACTTACATTCAGATCCTTGATCCATTTTGTGTTTACTTTTGTGTATGGGGTTAAACAATAATCCAGTTTCATTCTCTTGCATGTAGCTGTCCAGTTTTGCCAACACCAGTTGTTGAAGAGACAGTCATTTCCCCACTGTATATCCATGGCTCCTTTATCATATATTAATTGACCATATATGGTTGGGTTTATATCAGAGCTCTCTATACTCTGTTCCATTGGTCTGTGGGTCTGTTTTTGTGCCAGTACCAAACTGTCTTGAGTACTGTGGCTTTGTAGTAGAGCTTCAAGTTGGGGAGCATAATCCCCCCAGCTTTATTCTTCCTTCTCAGGATTGCTTTGGTTAATTGGGGTTTTGTGATTCCATATGAATTTTAAAACAGTTTTCTCTAGTTCATTGAAGAATGCTGTTGGTATTTTGGTGGGAATTGCATTAAATCTGTAGATTGCTTTAGGCAGGATGGCCATTTTGACAATATTAATTCTTCCTATCCATGAGTATGGGATGTGTTTCTGTTTTCAGAATATAGGTCTTCCTTGGTTAGGTTTATTCCTAGGTATTTTATTCTTTTTGATGCAATTGTGAATGGAATTGTTTTCCTGATTTCTCTTTCTGTTAGCTCATCATTACTGTATAGGAAAGCAACAGATTTCTGTGTGTTAGTTCTGTATCCTGCAACTTAGCTGAATCCAGATATTAGTTCTAGTAGTTTTGGAGTGGAGTCTTTAGGGTTTTTTGTGTACAATATCATGTCATCTGCAAATAGTGACAGTTTGACTTCTTCTTTACCAATCTGGATGCCTTGTATGTCTTTGTTTTGTCTGATTGCCGTGGCTAGGACCTCCAGTAGTATGTTGAATAACAGTGGAGAGAGTGGGCATCCCTGTCTTGTTCCCAATCTTAGATGAAAAGCTTTCAGCTTCTCGCCATTAAGTATGATGTTAGCTGTGGGTTTGTCATATATAGCCTTTATGATGTTGAGGTACTTGCCATCTATACCCATTTTGTTGAGAGTTTTAATCATGAATGGATGCTGAATTTTGTCAAATGCTTTTTCAGCATCTATGGAGATGGTCATGTGGTTTTTGTTCTTCTTTTTCTTGATGTGTTGGATGATGTTGATGGATTTTCGAATGTTGTACCATCCTTGCATCCCTGGGATGAATCCAACTTGATCATGGTGTATGATCCTCTTGATGTATTTTTGAATTCAGTTTGCTAATACTTTGTTGAGTATTTTTGCATCTACGTTCATCAGGGATATTGGTCTGTAATTTTCTTTTTTGGTGAGGTCTTTGCCCGGTTTTGGTATTAGAGTGATGCTGGCTTCATAGAAAGAGTTTGGAAGTATTCCCTCCTCTTCTAGTTTTTGGAAAACTTTAAGGAGAATGAGCGTTATTTCTTCTCTGTCTGGTAGAATTCAGAGGCGAATCCATCAGGTCCAGGGCTTTTGTTCTTGGGTAGTTTTTTGATTACCGCTTCAATTTCGTTGCTCGTGATTGGTCTGTTTAGTTTTTCTGTTTCTTGCTAGGTCAGTCTTGGAAGGTTGTATTTTTCTAAGAAGTGTCCATTTCTTCTAGGTTTTCCAGCTTGTTAGCATATAGATTCTCATAGTATTCTCTTATAATTCTTTGTATTTCTGTGGGGTCCGTCGTTATTTTTCCTTTCTCATTTGTGATTCTGTTTATGTGTGTAGATTCTCTTTTTCTCTTAATGAGTCTGGCTAGGGGTTTATCTATTTTGTTTATTTTTTCAAAGAACCAGCTTTTGGTTTCATTGATTTTTTTCTATTGTTTTATTCTTCTCAATTTTATTTATTTCTTCTCTGATCTTTATTATGTCCCTCCTTCTGGTGACTTTGGGCCTCCTTTGTTCTTCTTTTTCCAATTTCAGTAATTGTATCTTTAGACTATTCATTTGGGATTGTTCTTCCTTCTTTAAAAAGGCCTGGATTGCAATATACTTTTGTCTTAGAACTGCCTTTGCTGCGTCCCACAGAAGTTGTGGCTTTGTGTTGTTGTTGTCATTGGTCTCCAAATATTCTTTGATCTCTGTTTTAATTTGTTCGTTGACCCATTGATTATCTAGGAGAATCTTGTTATGTCTCCATGTTTTTGAGCCTTTTTGTTTTCTTTCTAAATTTTATTTCTAGTTTTATACCTTTGTGATCTGAGAAGTTAGTTGGTAGGATTTCAATATTTTTGAAATTACTGAGGTTGTTTTTGTGGCCTAGTATGTGGTCTATTCTGGAAAATGTTCCATGTGCACTTGAGAAGAATGTGTATCCTGTTGCTTTTGGGTGTAGAGTTCTGTAGATGTCTGTTAGGTCCATCTGTTCTAGTGTGTTGTTCAGTGCCTCTGTGTCTTTACTTATTTTCTGTCTGGTTGATCTGTCCTTTGGAGTGAGTGGTGTGTTGACGTCTCCTAAAATGAATGCATTGTTGTCTATTTCCTCCTTTAATTCTGTTAGCATTTGTTTCACATATGCCGGCGCTCCTGTGTTGAGTGCATATATATTTATAATGGTTATATCTTCTTGTTGGACTGAGCCCTTTATCATTATGTAATGTCCTTCTTTATCTCTTGCTACTTTCTTCGTTTTGAAGTCTATTTTGTCTGATACAAGTACTGCAACAACTGCTTTCTTCTCCTTGTTGTTTGCATGAAATATCTTTTTCCATCACTTCACTTTTAGTCTGTGTATATCTTTGGGTTTGAGGTGAGTCTCTTGTAAGCAGCATATAGATGGGTCTTGCTTTTTTATCCATTCGGTTACTCTGTGTCTTTTGACTGGTGCATTCAGTCCATTTACATTTAGGGTGATTATTGATAGATATGTACTTATTGCCATTGCTGGCTTTAGATTCGTGGTTACCAAAGGTTCAAGGGTTGCTTCTTTACTATCTAAGAATCTAACTTAACTTTCTTGTTAAGTTATTGTAAACACAGTCTGATGTTTATTTATTTCTCTCCCTTCTTATTCTTTCTCCTCCATTCTTTATATACTAGGTGTTTTATTCTTTGCCTTTAGTTAGTATTTGGATGGTCTGCTTTCTTTGCTATGATTTCATTTTCTCTGGTGACATCTTTTTAGCCTTAGGAGTGCTTCCTTCTAGAGCAGTCCTTTTAAGATATCCTGGACAGGTGGTTTATGGGAGGCAAACTCTCTCAGCTTTTGCTTCTCTGGAAATTGCTTAATCCCTCTGTCATATTTAAATGATAATCATGCTGGATACAATATTCTTGGTTCGAGGCCCTTCTGTTTCATTACATTAAATATATCATGCCATTCTCTTCTGGCCTGTAAGGTTTCTGTTGAGAAGTCTGATGATAGTCTGATGGGTTTTCCTTTGTAGGTGATCTTTTTTTCTCTCTCTAGCTGCCTTTAATACTCTGTCCTTATCTTTTATCTTTGCCATTTTAATTATTATGTGTCTTGGTGTGGTCTTCCTTGGGTCCCTTGTGTTGGGAGATCTGTGGGCTTCCGTGGACTGCGAGACTATTTCCTTCCCCAGCTTGAGGAAGTTTTCATTCATTATTTCTTCAAAGACACTTTCTATCCCTTTTTCTCTCTCTTCTTCCTCTGGTACTCCTATAATGTGAATATTGTTCCGTTTGGATTGGTCACACAGTTCTCTTAATATTCTTTCATTCCTAGAGATCCTTTTATCTCTCTCTGCCTCAGCTTCTCTGTATTCCTGTTCTCTAATTTCTATTGCATTAACAGTCTCTTGCATCTCGTCTGGTCTGATGCTAAGCCCATCAATCACTTGTCTGATTTCTGCATTGTCTTTCCTCACTTCCCTCATTTCCTCCCTTAGCTCTTGCATATTTCTCTGTAGATCCATCAGTATGGTTATGACTTTTATTCTGAATTCTTTTTCAGGAAGATTGTGCATTTCCATCCCATCAGACTCCCTCTCTAGTGTTGTCAGGTTCTGGGTAAGCTTTGTTTGTACCATATTCATCTGTCTTTTCACAACGATAGAAGTGTTCGCTGATAGGTGCCACGTATGTCAGCTGGGCTCTTTAAGACTTTTAAAAAGAAAAAAAAGGAAAAGAAAAAAAAGGAAAGAAAGAAAGAAAAGAAAGAAACAGAAAGAAAAAAAAAACACGCCCGCCGGGAATAGATTCTGTGAGGATGGTGTAGGTGGCGCTGTTGCTCCACTATTCCACAGCCGGGGCTTCGCTGCTCTACAGGGCCCTTTGTTGTTTTGCCTGGGACGGGAATGAATGGGAAGCTGCTGATCTCTGTGCGAAGTCTCAGTGCAGCTATTTTTTCCCAGTCGCCAGCCAAGGGGTCCGAAATTCCCTAGGACTCCCTGCCTGCTGGTCTGAGTGTCCTGGGATGATCCTGCTCCTCCATTGGGCCCCTGTCTCTTTAAGACTGGTAAAAAGGCATGCGCTTTCTTTTGTCCTGGGGAGCGGCTGAGAGGACCCAGGTACGTTCCCTGCATCAGATCCTGCACCTCTGACTCTCCAATCTCCGATACACCGCGTGATATGTGTCAGTGCTCCCAGTGCAGATCACCAGGGCTGGTTATTTCACGGGCCTGTTCTTCCACTCCCTCCCCATTCTGAATACTCTCCTCCCACCGGTGCCCTGGGGTCGGGGAGTACTCGGGTCCCACCAGGTTGCGGTTCCATATCTTACCCACTTCGCGGGGTGCCGAGTCCTCTCAGGTGTAGCTGCAGGCTGGGTGCCATCCTATATCTTCTGGTCTCTCTTTTAGGAATAGTTGTATTTGTTGTATTTTCATAAATATACATGGTTTTGGGAGGAGATTTCTGCCACCATGCTCACGCCGCCATCTTCCCAGAAGTCTCCTTTGTTGAGTATTTTTGCATGTGTGTTCATCAGGGATATTGGCCTGTAATTTTTTGTGTGTGTGTGGTGGCTTTGCCTGGATTTGGTATTAGAGTGATGCTGGCCTCATAGAATGAGTTTGGGAGTATTCCCTCTTCTTCTACTCTTTGGAAAACTTTAAGGAGAATGGGTATTATGGCTTCACTAAAAGTTTTTAAAATTCAGTGGAAAAGCCAGCTGGTTCAGGTGTTTTGTTCTTAGGTGGTTTTTTTATTAGAAATTCAATTTTGTTGCTGTTAATTGGTCTGTTCAGATTTTCTGTTTCTTTCTGGGTCAGCCTTGGAAGGTTGTATTTTTCTAGAAATATGTCCATTTCCTCTAGGTTATCCAGTTTATTAGTATATAATTTTTCATAACATTCTCTAATAATTCTTTGTATTTCTGTGGTGTCCATAGTGATTTTTCCTTTCTCATTTCTGATTCTGTTTATGTGTGTAGATTCTCTTTTTTTCTTGATAAGTCTGGCTAGGGGTTTATCTATTTTCTTTATATTCTCAAAGAACCAGCTCTTGCTTTCATTGATTCTTTCTATTGTTTGATTCTTCTCAATTTTATTTATTTATGCTCTAATCTTTATTATGTCCCTCCTTCTACTGACTTTGGACCTCATTTGTTCTTCTTTTTCTAGTTTCATTAATTGTGAGTTTAGACTGTTCATTTGGGATTGTTCTTCTTTCCTGAGGTAGGCACTGCATCCCACACATTTTGCAGTGTTGAATTATTGTTGTCATTTGTCTCCATATATTGCTTGATCTCTGGTTTTATTTGGTCATTGATCCATTGGTTATTTAGAAGCATGTTGTGAAGCTTCCATGTGTTTGTGGGTTTTTTCATTTTCTTTGCATAATTTATTTCTAGTTTCATACCTTTGTTTTCTGAGAAACTCGTTGGTACAATTTCAATCTTTTTGAATTTACTGAGGCTCTTTTTGTGGCCTAGGATATGATCTGTTCTTGAAAATATTCCATGTGCACTCGAGAAGGATGTGTATCCTGCTGCTTTTGGGTGTAGAGTACGGTAGATGTATGTTAGGTCCATCTGTTCTAATGTGTCGTTCAGTGCCTCTCCTCCTTTTTCTTTCTCCTCCATTCTTTATATATTAGGTATCATATTCTGTACTCTTTGTCTATCCCTTGATTGACTTTGGGGATAGTTGATTTAATTTTGCATTTGCTTAGCAATTAACTGTTCTACTTTCTTTACTGTGATTTTATTACCTCTGGTGACAGCTATTAAATTTAGGAACACTTGAATCTATAGCAGTTCCTCCAAAATACACTGTAGAGATGGTTTGTGGGAGGTAAATTCTCTCAACTTTTGCTTATCTGGAAATTGTTTAATCCCTCCTTCAAATTTAAATGATAACCTTGCAGGATAAAGTAATCTTGGTTCAAAACCCTTCTGCTTCGTTGCATTAAATATATCATGCCACTCCCTTCTGGCCTGTAAGATTTCTGCTGAGAAGTCTGATGATAGCCTGATGGACTCTCCTTTGTATGTGATATTATTTCTCTCTCTGGCTGCTTTTAATAGTCTGCCTTATCCTTGATCTTTGCCATTTTAATTACTATATGTCTTGCTGTTGTCTTCCTTGGGTCCCTTGTGTTGGGAGATCTGTGCACCTCCATGGCCTGAGAGACTATCTCCTCCCCCATATTGGGGAAGTTTTCAGCACTTACCTCCTCAAAGACACTCTCTATCCCTTTTTTCTCTCTTCTTCCTCTGGTACCCCTATAATGCGAATATTGTTCCATTTGGATTGGTCACACAGTTCTCTCAATATTTTCATTCTTAGAAATCCTTTTTTCTCTCTGTTCCTCAACTTCTTTGTATTTCTCTTCTCTAATGTCTATTTCATTTACTGTCTCCTCCACTGTATCTAATATTCTTTTTAAACTTTCCATTGTATGTTTAATTTCTGATACTGTGTTCCATAATGATTGGATCTCCAACCTGAATTCCTTCCTGAGTTCTTGAATATTTTCCAGTATCTCCATGAGAGTGTTAATGATTTTTATTTTGAAATCCCTTTCAGGCAGATTCATGAGGTCGATTTCATTTGAATTTTTTCTCAGAGGTTGTATTCATAATTTTTCTTTGAACCAGGTTCCTTTGGCATTTCATAGTTGTATACGGCGCCCTCTAGTGCCCAGAAGCTCTACTCTCTGGAGCTGCTCAGCCCCTGATGCAATGTCGGGGGTCACAGGGGAGCGGTATTAGTGCCTGTGGGGAGGAAAGAGCTGTTTCCTGCTTTCTGGCTGCTATGCTTGTCTCTACTGCCAGAACCAGTGGGCTGAGCACACAAGTATAAGCCTCTGTGCTTTGCGTTTGTAGTTGATGTAGATGGGGCTTCCCTCTGGCTTGCCTAATGCCAGGGTAGGGTTTGCTGGTTTGCGTGCCAGGTGGGCCTGTCCAGGAGAAAGGCTCTGTAGGCTGCGTATCACGGAGGGGGTCCTTGGACCTCTGTAGGCAGCCAGGGAGCTGGAGCTCCTGAAGATCGTGAAAGCTCCCAACTTGCTATGCAGAGTGCAGCTGGACAATTTTGTCTCCCTGTCCTCTCTCCTGAGCAGTAAGCTCCGTGCAATCCTTGCCCCTTTAGCAGCCCTCTTGCTGTTAGGAAGTCTCTCAGACTGCCCACCTTTCTTTTGTCCCAGTGCAGCCAGATATGGATCCCTGCTTTCCACAAGCGGCTGGAATCTCAGTCTCTCCAGGCATTCTGCCTGTCTTAGCTTTCCAACCCCTCATCATAAGAGTACCATGAAAACACCATGAAATGTAGGTTTGTGCTCCCAGATCAGATCTCCAGAGTTAAGTATTCAGCAGTCCTAGGTCTCCACTCCCTCCCTGCTCTATTTCTCTTCCTCCTGCTGGTGAACTGGAGTAAGAGAAGGGCTTGGGTCCTGCCAGGTCATGGTTTTGGTACATTACTCTGTTCCGTGAGGTTTATTCTTTTCTCCAGGTGTATGCAGTTTGGCACAGTCCTCTTTCCTGTTGCTCTTTCATGATTAGTTGTATTAATTATATTTTTGTATTATATGCAGTTTAGGAGGAAGCCTCTGTCTCACCTCTCACATCACTATCTTTTTCTCCTTTTTTATTTTTAAACTACTTCTTCCAGTTGTTTCTTATTCATGATGAGTGACAGAATTTCCAAATGCATATGTTAATGTATATACTCCTTATCAGAGGTTGGCCAATATTTTCTGTAGAAGACCAGAGAGTAAACATTTTAGGCTGGGTGGGCCATGTATGGTTTATGTCACAACCATTCAATTATGCTGTTATAGCACAAAAGCAGTCATAGACTGTACATAAATGAGTAGGTATGGCTGTGTCCAAAACAACTACATTAATGGACACAAAAATTTGGATTTAATATGATTTTCACATGTCATGAAATCTTCTTTTGATATTTTTCCTACCATTTGTATATATAAAAACTATTCTTATCTGGTGGTCCCTAAACAAGCAGATGGTAGGCTAGACTTGGTCTGTGTGGCTATTTGCTGCCCCCTGATATAAAGTGCTCATTAAATGTAAGGATAAAACAGTGAATTGATTTAAGGATAATATGATGTATAGAGGAGTACATATGATTTGTGGATCTGGAGAATATTCTGACAGTGGTGCAAGAATAATCTAAGTTGCACAACACATCAATGTTTATTACCCATAAAGCTCTACAATCTGGTTCAACCTAACTGTTCAGCTGTGTCTCCTCCAGGGACCAGCCAAACTGGGCTTCTGTTTCCCCACACACCCTCCACATTCTCCAGTCCCTCCATCTGGAATACCCTCACTGAGTTATTTTTATTCACAATACTTCTGACACCAAATGTTTGAGATTTTTCCACATCAACAACCAGTTCAACTCTCCAGACACCAGCTGGGGGTCCTACAATTCAGTTCAGTTCTGACCCTACCTGGAGCCAGCAGCAGACTCCATGGGCTTAAGGGCTCCATCCCACAGCGATGCCCTCACTTCAGATGCCTGTTTCAAGGATTGTTCATCAAAGAAGCCACACTCATGTCTGACTTGGCTATAAAATTGGAGGTTTCCATAACCCCCTTCTTTCAGGGTTGATAATTTTCAAAAACAGCTCACAGAACTTAGGAAAGTGCTTTACTTACCATTACCAGTTTATTATAAAGGATATTATAAAGGATGCAAATGAATAGCCACTTGGAGAGGTATGTAGGGTAAGTGGCAGAAAGATCTGTAATGCAGGAGTTTCTGCCAGGGATGAAGACCAAATATATATTTCTTATTATATCATGATATAACCTCTTCCCATTACACTCATTAAAATCACATTGTTTAAGGGCCACACTAAGTACCACCTCTGTTAAAAAACCCTGCAATTATTCCTTTCTCTCCCCACAAATGGCATTTTCTCTTCTCTTCGTGCCCTCTTCTCTTGATAATAGCTTGTTGGCAACTCTATTGTTGTATTATGGTGATTTGACTCATTATCTTACTTAAAACCAAGGTTATCAAGGTCTAGGACCTTAGCCAGCTAAGATCCTGTAGTGCCTGGCACATAGCAGGCATTCAGAAAGCATTTCTTGAATTTTGTTTCCTTTAATTGAAAATGAGATTTGACGGTATTCTGGCCACCATATAATGGAGTGGAAGAGATTAGCTGGTTCAAAATTCTAGTAAGTGGAGTGGAGTTGGTGGGAGGCTGAGGAGGGGAAAGGCTGCATGTGTGGGCAGGGCTGGCAGAGTCTGGTTTGCTCTGCAAGGTTGCATAACTCGTCTCTATTGGTGAAACCTTTGGCAGAAGTGTCTGAATAGAGAGAAAACTAGGGCTTCCTAGAACTTCCCATGCATCTGAGAGGCTAAGCAAAGAGCGGGTGAGATTCAACTGCTGATTCTCACTGGGCCCCAGGAGAGCGGTGGTCTGAGAAGGGCCTCAAGATACACACCATGCCCCGGTTCCGCGAAGTGAACCAGGCTCTGAAGCAACTGGCAACAGGCCTTAATCACAAGCCACATCTTGCGAGTTCAGTACTGACAGGCTTTGTCATTTCTCTGAGGGAACCACTGCCATTTCTCTTGCAGGCCCAAAGCAGCATCCCTTGTCCCTTCTAACCCTGATGAGAGGGCAATTTAAACGGCTCCGATTACCACGTTTCATTAGGTAAGGAGGACAGATTAAGCAACGGTGGCCCAAAGCCTCGTGGCACACATACTTTTTCAAAACCAGCAGAAGTCTTGCCAAATTAAAGGATGTCGGGATGAGATACTTGAGTATCAGTTTCCTTCTCTCTGGCAGTGGAGAGGATTAATTAAATGCTCGTGAAGTGCTTTGAAAATTTAAGCTGTTAAGAATTATTGTTCTGTGTAATAGGGAAAAAATAGAATTGTTGGCCCATTAAAGCTATAATGTTGTAAGCCTGAGTGCTTTTTTCAGGATATCTTTGAGAGCTACATTTTTATTGAAAGAAAGAACGAAAAAGAAGAGAAATGTGCCTGTGAATACACATATTGAAAGGTCAGCTGGGTTTATCAATTTTTCTGTTGATTAAGAAATGAGCTTCCCAGAAGCTGTTTCTTATTGATTTCTAGAAAGGACAATTACTAAGAATAAACCATCGAATGTGTAGGGACAGTTTCACTAAAATATCAGCAGACAGGCACTTTCTTTCAATAAGGTCCAGGGACTAAAAGGCTGTGAGCTCATATGCGTGTAAACGCAGTCAGTGAGCTTTGATGGTCTCTCCCATCTTCACACAACTAACCAAGGCAGACATCCTTCCGCCTTCACTCTGATGGCCGATTTGCCCAGGAGCGTTTCTGCTGGGTTTCCAGATGATCCTTAGTATTTGGAAGGGCACCATCCTCAGTGGACTCCCGCTGCTCTTTCAATCTATGTTGACTGAGGAAGGACTTCCTTCTGTGTCTGTACTAGTTTCCTGTAGCTGCCATACAAACTGCTGCAAACTTAATGGCTTAAAACAACACGAGTGTATTATTTTACAGTTCTGGAGGGCAGAATCTGAAACCAGTCTCCCTGGGCTAATGCCATGGTGTTGGCAGGGCCAGTTCCTTCTGGAGGCTCCAGGAGGGAATCTGTTTCCTTGCCTTTTCAGCTTTCTGGAGGCTGTCTGCCTTCCCTGATGTATGACTCTTTCTCAGTATCACCCTGACTTTGGCTTCCATCCTCACATTTCCACCTCTCTGACTTCCCCAGTTTCGCTCTTTCCTTCTTAACCTTTGTGATTACATTGGACCTTCCAGGACAATCCAGGGTAATCTCATCTCAAAATCCTTAAAGCAATCCCATCAGTAAAGTCCTTTTTGCAATGTAAGGATACATACTCACAGTTCTGAGGATTAGGTTTTAGATGTTGGGGGAGGGGGGCATTATTCTATCTGCCACAGTCTCATCTCCCAACCCTCCTCCGTTTTTTCCTGTCTACTCAAGCCAGGCCCTGTTATAAATTTTCTTCATGGATTAACTCATTAAATCTTCACAATCACCCTAGAAGAGAGGTCTGTTAATACAGATGAGGAAACATTTGTGGAGTGTAACGACGAAGCAAAACTGAAGGAACAAAACAGCAGCAGACTCATAGACTCCAAGAAGGGACTAGTGGTTACCAAAGGGAAGGGATGGGGGAAAGGGCAGGTGGGAGGGAGGGAGAAGGGGATTGAGGGGTATTATGATTAGTACACATGGTGTGGTCAGGGGGAGAAGGGGGAGGGAGGGTCACGGGGAAGACAGTGTAGCACAGAGAAGACAAGTAGTGACCTCTGTGGCATCTTACTACACCGATGGACAGTGACTTCAATGGGGTATGGGGCGGGGACTTGATAATATGGGGGAATGTAGTAACCACAATGTTTTTCATGTGAAACCTTCATAAGAGTGTATATCAATGTTACCTTAATAAAAAATAGAGAGAGAGATGAGGAAATGGAGGCAAAAGGTAAATTACTTTCCTAATTTAGTACTCAAGCCTAGAATTTACAGACTTAGTCCTTAAAGACTTTTTATTGTCTTTGTTTTTAATTATGTAACATAATATGTGTGATTTTAGAAAATTCAAATGAAAATCAGGCTTCCTCTCCTCCACCCCGTCTTCATCTGGATTCCCCCAGGTCTCACCTAGTAGCCCTTTGCAGCCTTAGTGTTTCCAGCAGTCACCACTTACCCTAAATGTTAAAATACACCTTCATTTTTCAAATTAACATAGACAGTTGTAGGGTAATTGTTCAGGTAATATAACATATATGTTTATTAATTCTTTTAAAATTAGTAAAATGAAAATGTTGATTTAAAAATTCTCATAAAAGACTTGAGGGCTCTGAAGAATCCATGTGTAAATCCTTATAGATCAGTGCACCTCAGCTGAAACACACAGGCAGCCCTGGATACTCACTTTCACAACACCACTTATTGGTATGTGCCCTTGGAAAAGTCACTTACCTCTCTGAGTTGCAGTTTCTTCATCTGTAAAATGCTCCCGTCATACATGTTTTAGTTTAAAATTAATTAATATGTAAATTTAAGCATGTTAGAAATTCAATAAATGCTAGTTCTTCCAAGGAAGAAAGAACAAAGATCTGTTAACAAGCAATGAATGAAAATATATAGCAGAAAAACTGTAAGTAGATTCTATAGACAGCCAGAGTATTTAGGGACACCGTCCCTGTCTAATATTTCTTTATTTGCAAACCAAATTTGTTGAGGGCTCTTTATACACCATACACTGTGCTAGGCCTCTGTAGGGATGCCATGCTGAAGGTGTCACGACCCCTGCCTTCAAAGAGCTTGGTGGACTTCTTGGCATATAGCTGGAGCTCAACATAGTTTTTTAAAAGGCTAAATTCTGATGACAATAAAGATTTGGATCCATGGAAATGAGTCTGTGTGTATTGAGGGTGAAGTGGGGGAAGGAGGTGGGGGTGGGCCAGGGATTGTATCAAAAGCACTGGACACTAAAATTCATATGGAACCAGAAAAGACCTCAAATAGCCAAAGCAATCCTGAGAAGGAGGAATCAAACAGGGGGAATTACACTCCCTGACTTCAAGCTCTACTACAAAGCCACAGTAATCAAGACAATTTGGTACTGGCACAAAAACAGACCCACAGACCAGTGGAACAGAATAGAAAATCCAAACATTAACCCAAACACCTACAGTCAATTAATATTTGATAAAGGAGCCCTGGATATACAATGGGGAGAGGACAGCCTCTTCAGCAGCTGGTGTTAGAAAAACTGGACAGCTACATGTAAGAGAATGAAACTGGACTACTGTCTAACCCCATACACAACGGTAAACTCAAGGTGGATCAAAGACCTGAATGTAAGTCATGAAACCATAAAACTCTTAGAAAAAAACATAGGCAAAAATCTCTTGGACATAAACATGAGCGACTTCTTCATGAACATATCCCCCCGGGCAAGGGAAACAAAAGCAAAAATGAACAAATGGGACTATATTAAGTTGAAAAGCTTCTGTACAGCAAAGGACACCATCAGTAGAACAAAAAGACATCCTACAATATGGGAAAATATATTCATAAATGATGTATCTGATAAGGGGTTGACATCCAAAATATACAAAGAACTCAGGCACCTTAAGAAACAAAAAGCAAATAATCCAATTAAGAAATGGGCAGAGGACATGAATAGACACTTCTCTAAAGAAGAAATTCAGATGTCCAACAGGCACATGAAAAAATGCTCCACATCGCTAATCATCAGAGAAATGCAGATTAAAACCACAATGAGATATCACCTCACACCAGTGAGGATGGCCAACATCCAAAACACAAACAACAACAAATGTTGGTGAGGATGTGGAGAGAGGGGAACCCTCCTACACTGCTGGTGGGAATGCAAATTAGTTCAACCATTGTGGAAAGCAGTATGGAGGTTCCTCAAAAAACTCAAAATAGAAATACCATTTGACCCAGGAATCCCACTCCTAGGAATTTACCCCAAGAATGCAGCAGCCCAGTTTCAAAAAGACAGATGCACCCCTATGTTTATTGCAGCACTATTTACAATAGCCAAGAAATGGAAGCAGCCTAAGTGTCCATCAGTAGATGAATGGATTAAGAAGAGGTGGTACATATACACAATGGAATATTACTCAGCCATAAGAAAAAAACAAATCCTACCATTTGCAACAACATGGATGGAGCTGGAGGGTATTATGCTCAGTGAAATAAGCCAGGCCGAAAAAGACAAGTATCAAATCATCTCACTCATATGTGGAGTATAAGAACAAAGAAAAAAAACTGAAAGAACAAAACAGCAGCAGGCTCACAGAACCCAAAAACGGACTAATAGTTACCAAAGGGAAAGGGACTCGGGAAGAAGGGCGGGAAGGGAGGGATAAGAGGGTAAAAGGGGCATTATGATTAGCAGACATAGGGTGGGGGGGCACGGGGGGGACTGTACAGCTCAGAGAAGACAAGTAGTGATTCTCATCTCACTACACTGATGGACAGTGACTGTAATAGGGTTGGTGGGGGGGACCTGATGAAGGGGGTAGTTTAATCATCACAATATTGCTCATGTAATTGTAGGTTAATGATACTAAAATAAAATAAATTGTAAAAAAAGAAAATAAATAAATAAATAAATAAATAAATAAATAAAAGAGAAAAAAAAGCACTGGACAGATACTAACTGCATTTCATTGATTTAAGACTGACATTTAGAAAGTAATTGTGGTTAATATCACCAACCTTGTCTACCAGGTACATAAAAACCTAAATGATTTTCTAGCTTCTTGCAAAATGTAGTGTCTAGCACACATAACTTTTTTTCCTGAAGAAATAGATTATAAATTCAAGGAAAAAAACAACTGGTAGCTAATGTATTTTCTGATCATTTGGGCCTTCGGGAATTTTCTGCAGTTAGTCCCAGGTACGTTTTGGATGTTCATGCTGTATCTTCAATTTCTTCTCATTGTGTTTGGCAGAATTTGTTTTGGATGTTGTTTAATACCTTCTTTAACCTGACAGTGAGTGAATTGCAACAGGTGTGTCTGATAAAGAAAACATTGTTTCTGCTCTGCTTCAGGCATGTCTGACATGTTGGGGACCTGCTTTCCTTTGCAAAGCTGATAGGAATCTGTTTGGGAGGGAGGAGTGCCTCCCAGTTTCAGGCCAAGAAAAGCTCTCTGTTTGGCTAGCAGCAGAGCTAAGCTTGGAAGGGAATGCTAATATGTATTCAGATCTATCTACGTAATCTGAATGATAAATGGGTATTAATGGTCTAACATAAGAGTAGATAGCAGTAGTTTACTGTGCAAGAGACATCTGTGATTGTCTAGAAACAAACACAGCCCATCAGTGGTCCAGGAGTGATGGCTTTGGTCTTGTGAACCAGTCTGTTGTAAAACAATTGCATTAACATTACATGCTTGGAAACCATCTATACTGTTTTAACTGGCTTGCCAACTTCAACAGTGTTATCTAGGATTGTGTGTAATGCATGCAAAGGACAACTTGCTTAAAAGCACTAACACATTCATCAAATGAGTCAGTGAACTAGTAGAGGCTTGATGGAAGAGAAATACGAGAAATGGGCCTTTCAAAAATTCAGGGGCTGCAGAGACCCATACAAAAAGCTATTAATTAGAGCAGCAGCACAGCAAGGACTTAAAAGGCAGGACTTGTGCTGGAAGGCACTAGTGACTGGGAGGTGGAGGGTCATGCTAAGTGGGGCTAAGGCTTTGACATTTGGGGCACGTTTGGAAAGTCACTATAGGATTGAATTGTTATATTGGAGGGTCTATAAGGAGTTTAGAATTTTACATATCTGATATATACGTTATATAAATATATATATAATTTGTATGCAATTATTTTATTATATATATTATACATATAGACTTTGAATTCATGGTTCTTAAATTAAGTACGCTGATTTGCCAAAGATATGACCAGTCACATGTGTCTGGCTGCTCTTAATTTATGGCACAGTGCAAAAATAGTCACATAAGAGAATGTAGAAGAGGAAAAGAATGTGTGCATATGTGTTATTTTTAGGTACTTCCCATGTGAAAGAAATAGTGATGTCTAATATCAAACATGGTTCAATTGTTAGAAATCATGGACCTAGGCAGAGAAAGACAAATACCATATGATTTCACTTATTTGTGGAGTATAAAACCGAAGCAAAACAGAAGGAACAAAATAGCATTAGACTCACAGATACTGAGAAGTGACTAGTGTTTACCAAGGTGGAGGGGAGGGGAGGAGAAGGAGGATAAAAGGGCACAATAATTTGCAATCACAATGTAAGTTGATCATGGGGACTGTTGAACTACTGTGACGTACATTTGAAACCAACATAAGATTGTATATTAATGATACTTAAATTAAAAAAATAAAATAAAAGTCATGGACCAATGCAGTAAGTCAAAAACACTTTCTACTTATTCCACTTGCTTCTTGCTTCATCTCTTGGTAAAAAGTTACCAGGCATGATGGAAAGAATAGTTGTTTTTGAGAAGATGCCAATGACTTGGTACCTAACTTGTATTAAATATCAAGTTAGTATGAATTCATATAAGATCCTTAATATAAATAGTATTATCTGTACATGCTTTATTTATAATTAGGACAGAGGAAAGTAGTCACTATCCCCGGAGCATTTACTGTGGGTTAGCTTTGGGACAAGCACTTTATATTCCATTGGAGTGGATGGAATCGCATTTGATGTGATTTGATCAGGAAGGCTGGAATAATTAGACTAGGAGCCCTGAAATAATTTTCTCACATGCCCTGAGAATATTTGGCATTCATCCTGAAATCCTATCAAATAAAGCACTATTTGGGTTGGCTTTACAGTTTACAAAATGCTTTTCTATAGATTAACTGTTATGGAAGCAAAGTTGCCTCCCTTTTCAGAAAAGGATTAGTAGTTACTTCACAGTGGGGCTGTTTTCCTTCAAACTTGTTTAAAATTTATAGTAGTGATGTTCATGTCCCACCATACCTATTAGCCATTCATATTTTAGGTAGGAATGAGCTAAATCAGACTGAGGCTCTCCTAAATCTAGTTAAGATAGTGGAGATGAAATTAATCAAGTGAGATTCGTTTTGTATAAAAAGGAAGTTGAGAAGGAAGAAGTAATTTTGACTCTAGAAGAGAGCAGGCATGAACCAAGCCAAGAAAAGCAAGTGCGAGAATTCCAGAGGCAGAGGTTGCTTTTGAGTGGCTGACGTAAAAGCTTCAACACTTTGAGACTGACCTGCACGTGGTGTCTCCAGGGAACACTCTGTTCTGGGCACCCCTGCTGCTTAAAAGAATCCACCAGTTTGTAAGGTGACTCCCTGACTGTGAGCAGTGGGCTAAATGAGGTATTGTCATTTCTAGACGGACAAAAGGCTGTTGGGTAGGAGAAGAGATGGGGATGGGAGCGGGCCAAAATTTGATTTTGGCAAAGCAAGGTGTTTGGAATTTTAATTGCCACACTGATGAGTTCTCTTCATTCAATGTCCATTACACGGTCTGCAGAGAGACCAAGAGGTTCTGGGGAGCAGGCAGCAGTGATATCCCATCCCAGTGCTGCTCCCACCCACTTATGGCCAGAAAGTGACACCTGTATCCTTTACCACCCAGTACAGGGTCTCATGGCTATTCCTAGTACATCATTTGTGAAAATGGAGAATTTACCTCCAAACTGGAGCAAGATTGAACTCTGTTGACCTTCCTATATGCAGAGGAGTTATAACTCCCCCCAAAAATATGTGAGAGGAAAATTGCATTTTAAGTAGTGTGATTAGGAATACTGTAAAGTTGTATTTTACATCAGTAAATTTTATCATATGATGGGCATTTATATATATATATATACTTGTATGGGATTATATAAACAAAACGGTATATTCTGTAATTCATGGGCAGTTCAAAGGATTTTACAGGGTAATTTTGATTATACTTATTTTTTTCTTATGGGCAGGGTTTAGAATCTAATCCTGGTAGGATGCCACTATATGTTAAGTCCATCTACACTTTTGTATGTACCATGTATTTGCACCACGTCTACCTTGTTTTTTTACTCAGCTTGTTGAGATATAGCTTACGTCTTTAAAAAATATGTCCTATATTCTATCTTTAATGTCTAGTTTTGCCTTAATTGAATTAAAGTTGACAAACTTCAAAATGGCCACTCTAAAGAATCTTCTTGGCTTTCCTCATTAATTCACCTACGAGGCCTCCATTCTCTCTGACTCCAGAGAATCTGACTGCATGGAACACACAGGCTGGGGGAGTGACCTGCAACCTCCTTTCTGAGTTCTGGGCCCCGATTTCCGGTTGCTTTCTGCATGTACTCCAGGCACTTCACACGTAATGACTCTGAAACCAGAATTCACCTTTCCTCCCTCACCCTGCCTGTCACCATTTGTCAAGCTAGACGTCTCAGAACAGGCTGCAGTGCAGAGCAATGAGGCAGGACTTGGGTTTGAATCCTGATTCTGCCATTGAGCAGCCGTGTGACCTTGCAACTTATTTGACCTCTTTGTGCCTCAGCGTCCTCATAAATCAAATGGGGATAGGAATGGTTTTCATGAAGGTTTTGTGAGGACTGATGTGGTAATATATGTGCCTGGTACAGAGCAGATGCTTAAAAATGGCAGCTAATACCATTTCTACTATACTATGTCATTATCATCAGCCTCAGCTCTTCGCCCTCTTCACATCCTACCCTTCCTAAACCCAGCTGATTCCACTCCAGATCCTACTCCATTTCTCTCCAATACCCTCCTCTACATGTCTTTGCTATCTCCCTGATTCAGGCTTCCATTTCTTGCATTAGACGGTAAGGGTTCTCCCTGGTCAGCCTTTGATCACTCGGGCCAGGCTCCTCCGCCAAGCCCTACCTCCCTATCACATTCATTCTCTTTTGTGATTGTCTCTTCACATGTTACGTCAGTTTGTAAAGCCTTTTCATCTCCCTCCAAACAATTCCTACCCTTTAGCCAATGCCCAATTCCAACTTTATTCCACAGTGAATCCCTTCTTGGTCTCACCAGCCTGGAAAGTATTGCCAGTTACCTTGGTCCACAAAGCCCAGCGCTCTGAACCCCATCAACATCAGCATCGTCCCCACCCCATCCCTGTGCCTTGTACTCCTCTCCCAGGTCTGTCCTAGTTCCCCCCCAAGGAAGAAAACCACATTGGAGGGTTTTTTTAAGTTCCTGGAAGTAGGTGGGTTTCTTACCATACAAGGCCTTCCTCTGAAAGGCTTTCCCCCTTACTCGTCTACTTCCCACTCACCTGCAACCTAATTTCTTCTAATTCTTGGTTCTTTGCTCAGTCACCTGTTCTATTATATGTAGCTTATTATATACCTTCTTAGGATTATGAGCCATTTTTTTGTTGTAGTGATATGTTTGTGAAACTAATGTTTGTGTCCCACGCTAGACTATATATTCAATGAGTGCAGGGCTCGTGGCTCTGTTCCCAGAACCTAGCACTGTGCCTGGCATTGGCCAAATGAATGAATGAATGTCTTCCTCACAAGCTAAGCTCCATGCATGACCAAGCACGGAGTATGAGACAAGGTATTGAAATCCCTCTGTAAATATTTCTTGCTGAAGAAAAGAACAACCCCATGAAAAATTGCACGGACCTACATAACTCACCCAAGTTTCTCTACTAACTTTTGCTCTTTGGGGACCAGCAATTTCGTAGTATATTATTAGTACACAGCTTGCGGTTAAGAACACGTGATTTTTTACTTTCCCAATTTCAAAAAACACTCTTCTGATGTGCTAATGGCCCCAGAGGAAGAGAGCAGCCACAATAGCGAAGTACTAGGTTGAGACCAGAAGTAGACTCATCGACACAGTCTAAAAATTTGTTGAAAGAAGCCAGAAATTGGCAGCTTGCATTAGTACCTAACTTTCCATCCGTTTGGCTTTGCAGCAGCAACTTTTGTGTGTGTTCTCAGTGGAGTGCTTGCCTAGAAAACTTCTCATCGAGGAAGATTTCCTATTGGTGGGGGCTTGGAAATAATGCAGACACTACTCCCGGATGGTTTCTAATAGCTCTTACAAAAAGCACCTTTTTTGTTTTCACAGAGAATTTTTATGGAGGATCTTACCTGGAAATCCAGTCAGTGTGTAAATGTCCCACACTGGTGTTTGCTATACACATACATTGTACCCATCAAAGAATTGTGGGTGACATTTTCCTTTTATTGTTTTATTTAAAGAAAACAGCCCCCTTGAGCTTCCAGATGACGAAGGACAAGGGAAAAGGGGGCTTCCCACCACCCACTTATCAGCTAAAACAAGCCCTTGAAACTCGTCGGGCTTTTGCTGAAGAGCGGCTTGGACCCAAGAGAGGGACTTGAACCTCTTTTTCTTTCGGGGTGGGGGCTCCGGTCGATCAGGGCTTCTCTTGGGCTAAGAGTGGAGTTGGGAAGGGTAGGGGGAGGCGCTGTGTGAAACCCGCACTCACACCAGGGGGGCCTGTAAATAGCGGGGCGGCGGCGCGGGACGACCCCTTGGCCCGAGGAACAAAGCCCCGCGGGGTGCGCGTCACAAGGGGTCCCTGGCGCAGCAGGCAATCCCGTTTCTCCCCAGGTGGGGATGGTTGCGGGCAAAAGTGTGACGTGCCAGAGTTTGTTGGGCAAAAGATTCAGTCGCACCAACGGTAACGGGGAAGCCGGAGCGCTAAACGCGTACCTCGGCTGCGCGGGTTGCCACGGGCCGTGCGACCGCCCCTGCGCCTGCGCCCCCGCAGGAAGCCCCGCCCCCTCCGGCCTGCCGGCGCGCGATGCCGCGCCTCCTCATGGCGGCCGCCGCAGTGTGTGGTATTTAGCGGGGGCGCGCGGCGGGCTCGAGGACGCGCGAAACGGCGGCGACGGCGGCGGCGGCGGCCAGGGGGGAGCCGGAGCGGCCGTTGCGGGGCGCGCTCGAGCGACGGCGGCCTAGGGTGTCCTGTCCGAGTCGGCGCGGGGAAGAGGCCGTGGCGCTGCCCGCGGTGGCGGGGGTCGGTGGTGGCGACGGAGCGCATTTGAGCCGGGACCGGGGTCCGAGGCGCGCTCTCCGCCCACAGGTAAGTGGGGCCCGGCCTGGAGGGAGGAGCCGGCTGCGAGGGGCTCTCCGGGAGGAGGACTCCCAGGCCTGGTAATGGCGGCGGGCGGGAAGGGCGGCCGGGCCGGGTCGCGCCGGCCGGGCGGGGGCGCGGGCAGCCCCCGGTGCCGGACGCCTTTGTCTCGGCCCGAGTCCGGCCGCCCGGCCGAGCGCCGCCCCCCGCCCCTCCCCTCCTCTGCTCGGCCCTGCCCGCCGCCGCGAGCCGCCTCGCCTCCGCCCCCGGCGCCCCGGGCCGCGCAGGCCCGCGTCGGGGGTCGGGTCAGCGCGGCCGGCGAGGGCGGGGAAGGGACTCCAGGCCGCGCGGCCCGGCCCTGCCCCGTGTGCCGGGGAGGCGGGCCCGGCCGGGGGAGGCGCCGTGCGCTCCCCGCGCCCCGGCCGGCCTTTGTTGTGAAGGGTCCTGGGGTGTGCGGCTAACATGGCGGAGGTCAGCTGAGTGCGGGCAGTGGCCGGCCCTGCGCTCCCGCCCCATCTCGCAGCGTCCCGAGGCCCAGGGGCCGAACGGGAACTCGGCCGCCCTTGGCCTTCCTTGCCCGCCCCGAACCCTGTCCGGAGCAGCCGTCCTGGGTTGCGCTGCGCTCTTTCCCCGCTCCGGCCGGAGCCTTCATTGTGCGGTGGGAAGAATGCAGCCTCCTCCCTTGTTTATGTCGTTGGGAGATCGCGTGAACGTCTTGCCAGGGAAGCCCCAGCTTCCTACTGTAAACCGTGGTTTTCCTAGGCTTCATCTTTCTGGTAGTTTGGGGGCCTTTCCGAACTCTCCCAGATTTATAACTTAGGAATGTGGGAAACGGCCATTGCATTGCGTAGGCTTTTCTTTTCCCGTTCCTGGAAAGACTTAAAATTTACTTTAACATCCTGAGAAGTCCAGTTTGTGTGTGTTCGTAAAACAGATTGGGTAGCTAGTGTCAAAGTCGGAGAAGCCATGAGCATGCTATAGGACAGTGATCGAACTGCCTGTTCCTAGCCGTTGAACATTCACCTTTTTTTGATAAGCGGCTGTCAAGGGTAAATTGTTAACTTGAGCAGTTGAGCAAGGACTCTGAAGTTAGACTACCTGCTTTGGTTCCATTCCTGCCCCACCGGTTTGTGACCTTTGGCAAGATACTCAAGCTCGCTGTGCTTCATTTTCCTTACCTACAAAATGGGTGTAATGACAGTACCTACCTCAAAAGATTGTTGAGAGAATTGATGAGATGGTAGTAGGTGAAGAGCTTAGAGCAGTTGCAGGCCCCTGTTAAATCCTCAGCAACTGCTGCTGAGGCAGTTGTTGTTACTTAGTAACTAAACTTGAGGTCGTCTTGGCATGATGGGTATGTTGGAAATGCATAGGCCAGAATATGTGAAACCACATTATAAATCGATAGTGCTTGGGTTTTTCATTCAGTGCATTTGTTATTTATAAAAAATGAAAATAAGAGGTTTAGATAATAAATTGACACGTTCCGAGATGATGGCATTTGGAAATTTCTGGTAAGGGATTTGGACAGGTCTTGTTTGGTCTGGAATTCAAACTAGCAAATTGATTAAAATGAGATTTGCTTTTAGCACTTTTACATTTATGGATCAGATTGCTCACAGGGACTTGAGTTAACTAACTTGGAAAAGTGGAATAGTGAGTCCCTTTGAGTGTTAGGTGTCTGTGGGGTCACCATCTCTTTTAGACATTACTGAAAAGCAGAGTGTAGTGTGATGGTAAATGTTATGGTCTGGTAATTTTATTAGAGGCATACTGGCTCAAATTGTGAAGGAGAGGATTTTGGTTAGCTGTTAGGAGAACTTTGTGATAAGTAGATTTTTTAAAGACAATGTGGATTATGCAAGTTGTGTAATTTTTGGTCCTGGAAATTAAAGATGGACTTTTGTGATCTGGAATGGTTAATTGCAACCCTAAAGTTTGCTTTGCCAAAATATATTTTTTAGATACATTATAGAATTAATTTAAATGACCCCTCTTTGTACTTTTCCAGCATGATTTAGTAACATTTAATGTTTTTAACTGCAGTACAGTATAATTAATAGATACAGAACTTTTCAGGATAAGTATTCCACAAACTATAAACTCAGAAACAAATTTAATACAATTTAGCTTAATATTTATTCCCTCTAAAGTTTGGGAAATTCTTACAAAATTGATGTAGAGCAGTATTCTTTAATATCTAATTAAAAAGAATATTATAACTAGGCTAATATTAATTGCAGTTACAAATTGCAGATATATCTAGGAATGGCAACAGTGACATATGAAGAATGGGACTTTATTTTTAGTGTACAGAGTATTTCGAAACAGGTCTTACATAATGAGGGTAACAAAGTAAGTTGAATAACTGCAAGGTGAACACAGTTGTATTTTAAAGAAGTTGATTTACTCAGTTTCTAAAGTTGGGGGTTGATCTTTGCTTAAAGAGATATTACAAGCTATGGTTTTAATTATAGAGTTTTCATACATACCTTATAATGTTTAAATTCTGGATATTTTTGGTACAGACCTTACTACAAATGAAATCAATATATGAAAACCTCAGACTCCCTTTCCCTCCTCCCCCCAGTAAAACCACAACTGGGTATAGATTTTTCCTCTTTATAATAAGTATCCTTAATTTTTTTTTCCTAAATAGTGATCTTTCTAATTCACTTTAAATTATTTGGTTTTCCTTCTCTGTAGTTAGTTACTAGAGTATCTGCTGCATAAGGAAAGGTGTGGTTTTTTATTCCACTGTCCTCAGTGCCTAACACTTAATACATATTTGTTTCCTGATCTGCTATCTATATGCTGTTGACAATGCAGAGCTCTTTGCTTGCGGAACTTTAGACCCATGTATTCTCTTGCCTACAGGTCATTTCTTGTTTAATGACTTTATTTTTTATAGCAGTTTTAGATTCACAGCAAAATTGAACAGAGATTTCCCATATACTTCCTGCCTGCACTTGTGCATAGCTTCCTCCATTATCAACATCCTCCACTGGGGTGACACATGTGTTAAAATTGATGCACTTACAGTGACACATCATTATCACCCAAAGCCCATGGTTTACATCATGGTTCACTCTTGATGTTCTGTATTATAAATTTTCACAAATGCATAATGATATGTATCCACAATTATAGTATCAGATAGGGTAGTTTCACTGCCCTAAAAATACTCTGATCTTCCTATTCACCCATTTCTCCACACTGACCTCTGGCAAATGCTGATATTTTCACTGCCTCTATAGTTTTGCCTTTTCCAGAATGTCATATAACTGTAATCATACAGTGTACAGCCTTTTCAGACTGGCTTCTTTCAACTAGTAAGTAATACATGTTGAAGGTTCCTCCACATCTTTTCGTGGCTTGATAGCTCACTTCTTTTAGTGCTGAATAATACTTCATTGTCTGGATGTTTCAGTTTTTCCACTCACCTACCAGAGGACACCTTGGTACCTTCCATAGTTGGCAGTTATGGAAACAGCTGCTATAAACATCCGTGTGCGGGTTTTTGTGCATAATTTTCAGCTCCTTTGGGCAAATACCAGGGAGCATGATTGCTGCTGGATCTTAAGATAAGAGCCTGTTTAGTTTTATGAGAAACTGCCAAACTGCCTTCAAAAGTGGCTGTACCGTTTTTGCATTCCCATCAGTAGAGAGTGAGTTCTTGTTGTTCCACATGTCCACCAGCATTTGGTGTTGTCAGAGTACTGGATTTTGGCCATTCTACCAGGTGTGTAGTGGTATCTCATGTTGTTTTAATTTGCATTTCTCTGATGATAGAATGATGTGGAGCATCTTTCAGAGGCTCATTGGCCATCTGTGTATCTTCTTTGGTGAGGTGTCTATTAAAGACTTAGGCCCATTTTTTAATTAATGTGTTTGTTATTGTTGAGTTTCAAGAATCTTTGTGTATTTTGGATAACATTTCTTTATCAGATAATGTTTTGCAAATATTTTCTCCCAGTCTGTGGCTTGTCTTTTCATTCTTTTGACAGTATCTTTCCCTGCAGGTCATTTTCTACTTTTATGTACCAGGGTGCTTCAAATATGTAGGGATTTTTTGCTGTCCTCCACCCCTTATCCCCCAGCTTACATCCTAACGCTAGAGTGGCAGACAGTGGAGTGGAGTGGTTAGGAGGACAGGAGATACAAGAGTCAGACCTGGAAGTGTCTCTTTTGGCTCTGTCATCAGTTGTGTTTGTGACTTTAAACTACATGAGAGGAGGGTCACTGCCTACTTTTGCATTTAAAACCTATTACCTAACACATAGGAAGTTCTTACATAATTAAAAAATTAGGTATTGACTTAATTTCTCTAAATATTACAACTTACATTCTAGTGAGGGAAATTAACAGATTTACAAATTTTGATATGTACAGATCTTCCTCAACTTAAAATGGAGTTCCTTCCCAATAATTGTAAAAGAATATTGGAGCTTAGCCTAGCCTACCTTACACATGCTCAGAACACTTACATTATCTTACAAGTGGGCACAATCATCTAATAACACAAAGCCTCTTTTATAATAAAGTGTTGAATATCTCATGTAATTTATTGAGTACTGTGATGAAGGTGAAAAGCAGGATGGATGTATGGGTACAGAATGGTTGTAAATGTATTGGTCATACTCTGAACGGCTGACTGGGAGCTGCAGCTGGCTGCCCGCTGCCCCAGCATCAGAAGGGAGAATCATACCACCTATCACTGTATGGATATGATCAAAATTCAAACTGTGGTTTCTACTGAATGAGTATCATTTTTGCATCATCCTAAAGTCGAACTATTTTAATTTGGGGACCATCTACTCTAAAGGAGTCAGAGTGCTGAAGTAAAGATAATGGAGATGGGAAGGAGAACTGCTGTCAGAAGTGGTGACATGTACACTATGATAAAAGTATAAAGAGCTAGCCCTTTCAAGGGGGGAAGGGGAACATCTCAGATTGAAGGAGCAGCAGAGGAAAAAGCCCTGAGGCAGGAAGAACTTGGACTGTTCTAGGAGATGGTTGAAGAGAGTGTTGCAGGAGCAAATGGATGAGGAGGAGAGGAAGGCGGGGACCAGACCCTGCAGAGTTAAACTAAGGAATGTAAATTTTAAGAAGTACTGAGAAGCCATCAGAAGATTTTCATTAAAGGAGTAACATAATCCACTTTTAACTTTAAGGATTGGTTTAGCTGTGGTTTGGAGAATTGATTGGTTAGAAGCTGTTTCTTTGATCAGGCAGTAGTTGATTATGACCTGTATTAAGATGGTGGCAATGAAGATGAAGAGAAGTGGGTGGATTCGAGATGTATTTTGGAGACAGAATTAACAAGACTTGCTGATGGATTAGATATGAGAGGCAAGAGAAGAAAGGAATTAGGTGGTTTCTGGCTTGAGCAACTGTGTGGATCATGGTGCTATATACCAAGGTGGGAAAAACGAGGGGTGATGGGACAGAAGGATAGCAATAACATTCCAAGTTAAGATATGTTGGATTTGAGGTTTCTATGAGAGAGCCAAAATGATCCAATGAGGTGGAAGGAAAGTTAAGAGATGTGGTGTCACAGAAGCCAGATGGGCGATACTAGAGCATAGCGATACTAGAGCATATTTGGGTGTTGGAGTGATCTGGTAGAAAAAGAGGGGGAGACTGACATAAGAGAGGAGGGATATAGGAGTGTGAAGTGTGAGAAGGTGAGAGGACAGTGCCCAAGTTGCTTCTTCCCTTTGAACTGGAGGGAAGGAGGTGTTAAGTCATCATTTGATGGCTTCTGTTGTATTTTCTAAAGGAAGTATGTGCAAAGCCATCAGTCAAGAGTATTTATAGTTACTGAATACTGTACTATGCCAGGTTAAAGATACAGTAGAGAGAGACACATTGAGAAGCTGAGCAGAGGGGAAGAGAGGAAAGATGGTGTGATGTGTTAGCCAGTAATGGCACCTGGTACTGTTCACAGGAGATTGTAGAAGAATACCTAGAACAGTGGTATTTTTTTCTAAATGTAAACTTTAATTGAAGTATAGCATAAATACAAGCACAAAAGTGCTCAAATTATGTGTACAGCTTGATGAATTTTCACAGAGAATACACTGTGACCAGCTCCCATATGTCTCCCATTACTTTTACTTTGATTTTTGTGTGTGTGTAAATCGTGAAGTTTTAGGCTGAATGATATAGATAAGATAGTCCATTTGGGGTCAGTTTATTCTCTAGGCTTGAGCCACAGTGACCAGAGTGATGCTGTCAAAGACCTTTCATTAGATTCGAGGTTGCCTAGTCATACTGAATGGTTTTTGTTTATTTGTTTTGAACAGCAGGGACTTGGGGGCACGTGGAATGAGCTAGAAAGAGATGTTTTTATAAATATAAACTAAAATATGTGTATATGCATATGAAATATATGGGGGTTTTTATGGGGGCAAGCTGTTTTTTTAAATATTTTTCCATGTACATATCTACTATATAAGGCATTTTAAGAAAAAAGGAAGTCTAAGAAAAAAAGCAGTGAACAAAATCAACTCAATTTCTGAGTGTTTCAGTTAGTGTAAAATGTCACCACCAATTCATTAGCAAGAAAGTAGGGACACAAAATATGCACTAACATCTTAAAATTTAATCCTTTTTTATTGTCAAAATAATATGTTTTATAGAACATTTGAGAAATACAGACAGAAATGCAAACCCCTCTCACTTCCCTCATCATTCATAATATGATTATTGGACGGTAACCACTGTAGACATTTTGGTATAGTTTCTAGTCTTTATGCCACATTTTTTAAAGTTAGCCATAGAATAAAACTCATTTCTTTGATCTGATTTAAGTCCTTGTGGATTATTTTTGCATTAAGTGATTACCACTTGTCTGTAGCTGTACAGGTTTAACTGTGTAATTCCAAATGATGAAATTTGTGCTGATAGTCTTTGTATCTTGTAGTTCTTGATATTTTGTTTGTCTGTAGTTCAATGGTCCCATCTGTTCTCTGAGGTTGCTAAACTTGATCTCCCCATCCCCTTCTTTAATTCCTCATTTTAAGTCTGTAAACCACATTCTGCAATTTGTATGCCCTTCCAGTTTCATTTCTGTCCTATTACATACATACATACATACATACATGAAGATAGACAGCTCTATCAGTGTGCATTATTTACTTAACCTTTTTTATTTGAACATAAATGTGATTGTAATATATTCCGTGGCTTGCCTTTTTTTCTTCACCCACTTAAACAGTTTGATTCTTCTCTGTTAGGTATAAGTCCTCTTATTTTATTAAAAAAAGTTGGTATAGTATTTTGTTGTATGGACTATAATTTCATCACTTTCTTAAGACAGGGCTGTTTTAGGTTTATTTTCTATTACAAACAGGATTGCTCTAGACATCCATCTACATACATACACCTTAGCTAAAGGGTAAATTGGAGGGTGGATCCAGAAAAAAAGCTGCTGGAACAGAGTATATACACACTTTAAATTGAAATAAACTGTCAAGTCTTTTATTAGAAGCTTTTACCGTGGACATTGCCAACAGTGCAGGAAAGTCTGTTTCCCCCCCACATCTTTGCCAGTAGTTGGACTCAAATACTTGAAAACAAAATTCTGTCTGCCATTTCTTAAGTAATGCATGCAATTTATGACATTTCTCATACCAAGTTTGGGAACTTTTTCCTTTTTTCTAGAATTTTACGTGCGTACGTATTAGAAATAAAATACTCCACCAGGTTTTTTGTTTTTGTAAAGAAAAACTCTGTGCCCCTGTTCCTCTTCAGCTGTCCTTTGCCAGAGGGAGCTATTAAAAATAGTTCGGACTGATCATTTTTGTGTTTACTTTCTTTGTCTCTAAATTAACATGCTTTTATTGTTACATCCAGGTTCAGTTTTAGGCCATATGTATTGAATTCTTATTGTGGATTTAATTCTTCCTGCCCGCATCACATATACTATACCCTTCCCACTCTATACTCTCTTAATTTAGTACCATCATTTTGTGTTTTACAGTCATCATAACTATAAAAGTTATTCACAATTTGAGTCATGTAGTAAAACTGGTTACTTTTTGTCCTGAGCTATTTAATTTGTATAATATTCCTTGTAGTTAATACTTGTCTTTTTCCTTTTTTTTTTTTTTTCTGTGCTATTAATGCTACCCCACATTCCATACCACTTGTCCAAATATTTAGGCTTGGATGCTTCCTCTTATCTTCTTCCTCTAGTGTAAAGTTGCCATTATCATCAGTGCCCCATTCACCTTTCTTCTGGGTTGTGTCTTCTGTTTACAGTAGGCCATGTTGTCCTCTTTCTTGGTTCATTTCCATGTTTTTGGAGAACTTGTCTTTCAGGAGCTTCCTGAGAACATACACCAGGGAAGTAATGTTTCAAAACGTTACCTCATTATTCTGCCCTCAACACATTTATAATAATTTGGTTAGGTATAGAATCTAGAATGGTAATCATTTTCTTTGAGGATTTTAAAAAGCATTGTTTTGTTATACCTAGCTTTGGATATTACTGCTCAAAAGTCCAAAGCTCTTTTGCTTTCTGATTTATTTATTCATCCGACAAATATTTATTGAAACTGCATGATCTGCTAGGCATTGTTTTAGGAACATCATTGAGCCAGGCAGGGAGGGTGCTACAACAATAAGCATAATAAATAAGCAAATTGTATAGCTTCACAGAAGGTAATACATTCTATGGAAAAAGAGTAGAAGTGGGGGAGGGGAAGGAAGGGAAGAAGAGGAGGGATGGAATGGGTAAGGATTAGGAGTGTGTGGTGAAAGTGTCAGTGGGCAGAGCACTGGTCACTTTTAAATAGAGGGGACAGGGTAGGCCTCATTGGGTAGGCAAAATACATACAATCAGAGGTTAGAAGGAGGTGAGAGAGTCCTGTGGCTATCCAGGAGAAACATAATTTTAAGGCAGAGGCCCAAAGGAACAACCTGCCTTTATAGAACAAGGAGGCTAGTGGAGAGAATGAGGGGGAAAGAACTGACAGATGAAATCTCATACTAATGGAAACAGGGCCTTATTGGCTGTTTTAGGATTTTATCTATTACCCAGATATGGGTTGCCAGTGGGGGAGGATATTGAGAGAGAAGTGAGATGATTAGATATAAATTTTATCTGGAGTTTTCTTCTGATCACTATGCTCAGAACCTATTGGGGTAGGGGTAGGAAACAGGATGGAAACAGGGAGACTGGGTTAGAAGGATATTGGAATAATATAAATGAGAGATAATAGTGGCTTGGACTGTGGTAGTGGTGGAGGTAGTGAGTGATTGAATTCTATATATATTTTTAAAGAAAGTACAATAAAATTTCCTGGTGGTTTTAGGTAGGTGGTGTGAAAAGAAGAATAAAAGATGACTTCAAGGCTCTTGAACTGAGTAACTGGAAGGATAGAGTTGTCATCAGGTGAGGGAAAGGCAACGGGTAGAGTAGTCTGGGAGAAGATGAGGAATTCAGCTTTGGCCATCCCACCTGTAGGGATATCCAGGAGGAGTTGGATGTACAAATCTGGGGTTTAAGACAAACATTGAGGGTTTAAAATTTTTTTTAATCTGTACTGGAGTTAAACATTTTTGAGTCTTTGGCAGTAACAGTGGAATTTAAAAACTACAAGACATAAGATAACCAAATTGAACAAAGGTGAACTGTGTTAAACTCTCAATTTCAAGAGTTTGGGGAGAAGAGTAGGAATCAATAAAGGAAGCTGAGGAGTAACTGGTGAGATAAGAAAACCCAAGAGTGTGCTGAGTTAGTCAGTGAACAAAGTTTATCAGGCAGGAGCCAGTGATTGATCAGTTCTGTCAGCTCTTGGTGACAATTCAAAACTTAGAAATTAAATACAAAAAAAAAACTACAAAACCAGGACATTCAGATTATACTGAGTTACTGAAGTATTGGATACTGTATGCTTAATTGAAGTCTTGAAACAAGATGGGTTATGGAATTGACACTTAATGCCGTAGGCTCTTTTGGAGTTGAGCATACCGAAATTGCCTTGTGCAATGTGGTCACCATGTGATGTGTTGTCTTTCCAAAATGTAAGTACTTCACTGTAAACCATGATGTCATTTGGGCTTTGCTTCACACAGATGCATCATTTGTACATTAGGTCCCCTCTGCTTTTCTCTTTAGTCTGCCATAATTAGAGTACCATGGCACCAACTTGGAGCCAGTGTGACTATTGATACAAATGGGAGCCTTCAATTACATGACTAACAGATAGATAGATGATTCAGAATGTGCCAATACTGTTTTTTAGACTGTTAAACATAGGAAAATAAAACATTAAATTTTTTGTAGAGAAATGTGGATCCCCTTTGCCCCCACCCCTTGAGAACAGAATCTTTGTTTGTGGAAAACTAGAGTATAAGTTAATTCATATGTTATCTCCTTATTTGAAATAACTAAAATGGTTTGGTTAGAGTTTCAAGTGTAATGCTTATGAAGACAGAGAGCATAAGTATTTCAATGGAATATAATTTAATTTGAATAAGGCTCCATTTCTTTTTCAGTATGGCTCTTAATTCCCAAAAGTTCCATTATTTTTCTGCTATTTTACTAGTAGAGAGCTATCAACCATATAATGTATTAAGACTCCCTAATGTGACTTTACCTTGTTTCTTTAATTTCTACTGTCTCCCTAGCAATGTGCTCCTTTCTGTTTAGCTTAATATCATTAGTTCTTCATAGGTCACTGCCAATTTTGATCTGCTTTAAAATTTTTGTTCTGTGTGTGTGTATTTACCTAGCATACTTGTCAGGTGGAATGTGGAGGTGAATGGGTTGTATGTTAACAGTGTAGAACTGGGTAGGATAGCTTAATGTCAAGATAGAGCACAAGGACAAACGTCTACTCTGGAATGTGTGACAGTTTTACATCCTGAGAGAATATAAAACGTAATCAGAGTAGTAAACAGTAGTAGTCAAACTTGGACACAAATAACTAAGTGAATAGTATTTGGATGTGTTTATCTAGACATTGTGAGACTTGGTGATACTGTAGTAGTGATTGTGTTGTAATCATGACTGACATAGTTTCAGTAATTTCAAGTGTGTTACCAAAAATTCTATTAGTAATGTATGGTATGAAATAAAAAGGTTGACAAGGCCTATTTAACTGTCTTCTACCACTTTGATATAAAACATTTCAAAAAATAACTACTTGCTAGGACTAAAATTTAAAGAATTTAGGGAAATTTCACATTTTTTGGGTCAGTTTTTATAAACACTGAAAAGATGTGTTGGGTGCCAATTTAAATATTCTGTACCGTGTAAGAATGAAATTATAAACACTGCTTTTTAGGGTTATTTGAAAAAAATGAGATTTAGGGACAAAGCAGACAATCTGGCTCTGCTTAGTATTTGATTTTTCTGATCTTCAACTTCATCTGCAAAATGGAGCTACAGCCTTCTTGAGGTTTAAATAGTGTTCATGAAGCTGTTGACACAGTGTCTTACAGTAGCTTCTTTCATAGCAAACTCTGTAATCTTTATCAGATTTTATCAGACATAGTCCCAAAATGAGATTACGAAAATAAACACAGTAGGTTAAACAACAGCTTTCAGTAAAATCCCTTGTAATCCATGTCTTTTTTATTTACTGATTAATTGCAAAGTTCCTATTGTGGCTCTGTAAACATCACTATATGAATGTGTTGTTAGTAATATACCAAATATTCCTACATATTTGGTCTCAGTTAATATCCAGAAGGCTGTTGTTGGTTTTATTGCTCCATAAATGAGAAACTTGAGACCCAGGATACTGTATTTTTGCTCAGCATCAAAATAATTAGAAATGAAGTAGGAATTCAAGTTGAAGTTTCTGATTCTAACCAAATTCATTGTTCTTTTCATTGTACATTTTTGAGGTGTGTTATCAGTAGTACATTACTAAAAAATACTGTCAAGGAATTGAGTTTGTGGAACTCTTTGTCACAAGCAAATATTTTGAAAACTTACAGAACTCGTCTGGAAACACATCTAACTTTTTTAGATTATATATAGTGAGAAAATGACTTACTTCACCACATAAGTGTTGTTATTTTTTTAAACAGATTTTATTTATTATTTTTTTTAAGGTATCACTGATACACACTCTTAAGAAGGTTTCACATGATGAGAGAAAAAAAAAAGAAATGATACTAAGAGAAGAGCTTGTTCAGCACCCAGAAATATTTGTACAGGTTACCCCACCCCCTTTTTTACTGTTAAACTCTAATTCTTTTTTTTTTTTTGCAGATGAGGAACTAAGCTCTTTATTTTTCAATAAATAGAAATAAATATTAGTTACTGATACCCTAAAATTATAATGAAAAAGTTTTGAGATTGGAATTTCAAAATTTTGAAGTCAGGTATAAAATGCTAAAGCTTTAATTTTCAGAAGGTAAGTTAGGTGTGGATCATAATATCTAATTCCTAAAAACGCATTTTTTAGAATAAATGTATGGAATAGCTTAAAAACTTGTAATTGTTTTAGTTTTATCAGCTCAGTTATTAACTAGTAAGAAATAATTTAAGGGGAATGGATATATTGTATCATCTATTGGCTCTTGCAATCTCAAACATTATTACATTTCTTAGTGTCTTATCTTGAAGGGGCTGTGAACAATATGCAACTAAGTGTTGGCATATATAACTGCTGTAAAATAATGCAAGCTTCCCAGAGCACTGAGATGTTCTCCTACAAGTCAGTGACACATGAAGGAATATGTTTGCTTTCCAATAACATTATGCAAGAAAAAAAAAAGGTTTCACATCAAAAACAATGTGGTTACTACATTCACTCATATTATTGAGTCCCCCCCTACCCCATTGCAGTCACTGTCCCTCAGTGTAGTAAGATGCCACAGAGTCGCTATTTGTCTTCTCTGAGCTACACTGTCTTCCCCATGATCCCCCCACACACTGTGTGTACTGATCATAATACCCCTCAATCCCCTTCTCCCTCCCTCCCAATCCACTCTCCCCTACCTCTCCCCTTTGGTAACCGCTAGTCCATTCTTGCCTTCTGTGAGTCTGCTCATGTTTTGTTCCTTCAATTTTGCTTCGTTGTTGTTATACTCCACAAATGAGGGAAATCTTTGGTACTTGTATTTCTCCACCTGGCTTATTTCACTGAGCATAAAACCCTCTAGCTCCATCCATGTTGTTGCAAATGGTAGGATTTTTTTCTTTCTTATGGCTAAATAGTATTCCATTGTGTATATGTACCACATCTTCTTTATCCATTCATCTACTGATGGACACTTAGGTTGCTTCCATATCTTGGCTATTGTAAATAGTGCTGCGATAAACATAGGGGTGCATATGTCTTTTCGAATCTGAGAAGTTGTTTTCTTTGGGTAAATTCCTAGGAGTGGAATTCCCGGGTCAAATGGTATTTCTATTTTTAGTTTTTTGAGGAAACAGACTTTATTTTTTACAGCAGTTTAGATTCACAGCAAAATTGAACAGAAGGTAGAGATTTCCTGTATTCACACAGCCCCATTCAAAGCCTCCTCCTTGTACCTACACTGACACATCATTATCACCCAAAGCTCATGGTTTACATCATGGTTCATTCTTGATGTTCTGTATTATAAATTTTCACAAATGCATAATGATATGTATCTACAATTATAATATCACACAGGATAGTTTTCACTGCCCTAAGAATACTTTGATCTTCTTATTCACCCCTTTCTCCACACTGACCTCTGGCAAGTGCTGATATTTTCACTGCCTCTATAGTTTTGCCTTTTCCAGAATGTCATGTAATTGGAATTATACAGTGTACAGCCTTTTCAAACTGGCTTCTTTCAACTAGTAATACATACTGAAGGTTCCTCCACATCTTTTCATGGCTTGATAGCTCACTTCTTTTTAGTGCTGAATAATACTCCATTGTCTGTATGTATCAGTTTTTCCACTCACCTACCAGAGGACACCTTGGTAGCTTCCATAGTTGGCAGTTATGGAAACAGCTGCTATAAACATCTGTGTGCAGGTTTTTGTGCGGACATAATTTTCAGCTCCTTTGGGCAAATACCAGGGAGCATGATTGCTGCTGGATCTTAAGATAAGAGCCTGTTTAGTTTTATGAGAAACTGCCAAACTGCCTTCGAAAGTGGCTGTACCATTTTTGCATTCCCACCAGTAGAGAGTGAGTTCTTGTTGTTCCACATGTCCACCAGCATTTGGTGTTGTCAGAGTACTGGATTTTGGCCATTCTACCAGGTGTGTAGTGGTATCTCATGTTGTTTTAATTTGCATTTCCCTGATGATAGAATCATGTGGAGCATCTTTCAGAGGCTGTTTGTGTATTTTGGATAACATTCCTTATCAGATACTGTGTTTTGCAAGTATTTTCTCCCAGTCTGTGCCTTGTCTTCTCATTCTCTTGAACAGTCCTTTTCAGAACAGAAATTTTAAATTTTAATCTAATACAGTTTATCATATATTAGATGGTTTGTGTGTTGTTCCTAAAAAGTCTTTGCCAAACTCAAGGTCATCTAGATTTTCTCCTGTGTTTACTTCTATGAGTTTTATAGTTTTTACATTTTACTTTTAGGTTTGTGATCCATTTTGAGTTAGTTTTTGTGAAGGGTAATATCTGTCTAGATTCCTTTTTTTGCATGTGGATGTCCACTTGTTCGGGCACCATTTATTGAAGAGACTGTCTTTTCTTCCTTGCATTGCCTTTGTTTCTTAGTCAGAGACCAGCATAGTGTTATTTTAAAGTGAATTTTAAATCTCATTTGAGAATTCTCTTAAAGGTTGTATCAATCAACAGATACATTCTGGTTTTAGAAGCATCAGGAATGAGTGAGTTCTGGTTGTATACATACATGCTATGCCTTCTGCTTGGAATCCTTCATACTGTTACTTGATTTATTCATTCCTTTCAGAAATATTTAAGTACATGGTCTGGGCTGGGTACTATCCTAGGTGCTAGAGATACAAGCGTCAGCAAAACAAACAAAGTCTATTGTGAAGCTTAATATTGTAGTGCAGAGGTTCTGAACCAAAAGTTAATGGTTCAGGGATCCTTGGCATCTCAAGACCGTTTGAGTGTCAAAGCTTTTTTTCACAATATTGAGACATGACAGTACAGCACAGTTGCCCAGAGGTGACATGATGTGTGCTATAGTAAAAGATTAAACGTAGAAGTAGATGAATATCCAACTGTGTTTTATTATGTAAGGCATTAAAAAGATTTGCAGAAATGTAAAACAGACTCTTCTCTCTGTTATGGAAAACAATTATTTTTCATAAACACTTAATATGTAATGGATTTTAACATGTTATGAAAAATTTTAGTGGTAATTTTGATATGAAAAAACACCTAAAATTTTCTTGACTTAAATTTCTAATATATTAAACATCAATACATATGAACCACGTAGGCATAAAGCACTTTTGGGGTCTTCAATAATTCTTTAAAAGCGTAAAGCAGTGAAGGCAAACTTTTTCTTAAATGGGCCAGATAGATTTAAAGGGCTTAGGAGTCATGGGTCAGCTATTCAGTGCTGCGTTTAAAAGCACTCATAGACAATATCTAAATGAATGAGTATAACTATATTCCAATTAAACTATTTACAAAAACAGGCAAGTGGCCTGCAGCTGTAGTTTGCCAACCATTGCTGTAAAGGGTTCCTGATACCAAAAAAATTGGAGAATTGCTGTTAACAGTGAAAAGTTGATATTGCAATAGTAGGGGAGAAGGGAAGAAAATAGACAATATATGGATAGTCTGCAAGAGTTTCAAGTGTAAAAAACTACATTAAGACAACCAGAAGAGGGATTTGACCTTTAGATAAATTAGGAAAAAGCCTCACTAAGGAACAGACTTTTGTTAGCTCATACTTGTTCAAAACTTAAGAAGGTAGCATCTTCCTTCTTTTTTGAGCTCTCCTAGCTACATTAGGGATCCTCTTATGTTGGGAGGGAAAGCAAATGATAATTTTTTTTTTTTACAATTTATTTTGGTATCAACCTACAATTACATGTGCAGTATTATGGTGGTTAAACTACCCCCTTCATCAGGTCCCCCCCACCAACCCCATTACAGTCACTGTCCATCACCGTAGTGAGGTGCTATAGAATCACTACTTGTCTTCTCTGAGTTGTACAGCCCTCCCCATGCCCCCCCATCTTATGTCTGCTAATCGTAATGCCCCTTTTACCCTCTTATCCCTCCCTTCCCACCCATCTTCCCCAGTCCCTTTCCCTTTGGTAACTATTAGTCCATCCTTGGGTTCTGTGAGTCTGCTGCTGTTTTGTTCCTTCAGTTTTTTTCTTTGTTCTTATACTCCACATATGAGTGAAATCATTTGATACTTGTCTTTTTCAGCTTTGCTTATTTCACTGACCATAATACCCTCTAGCTCCATCCATGTTGTTGCAAATGGTAGGATTTGTTTTCTTCTTATGGCTGCATAATATTCCATTAGGTATATGTACCACATCTTCTTTATCCATTCATCTACCGATGGACACTTAGGTTGCTTCCATTTCTTGGCTATTGTGAATAGTGCTGCAATAAACATAGAGGTGCATCTCTCTTTGAAACTGGGCTGCTGCATTCTTAGGGTAAATTCCTAGGAGTGGGATTCCCGGGTCAAATGGTATTTCTATTTTGAGTTTTTTGAGGAACCTCCATACTGCTTTCCACAATGGTTGAACTAATTTGCATTCCCACCAACAGTGTAGGAGGGTTCCCTTTTCTCCACATCCTCGCCAACATTTCTTGTTGTTTGTGTTTTGGATGTTGGCTATCCTCACTGGTGTGAGGTGATATCTCATTGTGGTTTTAATCAGCATTTCCCTGATGATTAGCCATGTGGAGCATCTTTTCATGTGCCTGTTGGCCATCTGAATTTCTTCTTTAGAGAAGTGTCTATTCATGTCCTCTGCCCATTTCTTAATTGGATCATTTCCTTTTTGTTTGTTAAGGTGCGTGAGTTCTTTATATATTTTGGATGTCAACTCCTTATCAGATACATCACTTATGAATATATTTTCCCATACTGTAGGATGTCTTTTTGTTCTACTAACGGTGTCCTTTGCTGTACAGAAGCTTTTCAACTTGATATAGTCCCACTTGTTCATTTTTGCTTTTGTTTCCCTTGCCCGGGGAGATATGTTCATGAAGAAGTCGCTCATGTTTATGTCCAAGAGATTTTTGCCTATGTTTTTTTCTAAGAGTTTTATGGTTTTATGACTTACATTCAGGTCTTTGATCCACCTTGAGTTTACCTTTGTGTATGGGGCTAGACAGTAGTCCAGTTTCATTCTCTTGCTGTCCAGTTTTTCCAACCCCAGCTACTGAAGAGGCTGTCATCTCCCCATTGTATATCCAAGGCTCCTTTATCAAATATTAATTGACTGTAAATGTTTGGGTTAATGTTTGGATTTTCTATTCTGTTCCACTGGTCTGTGGATCTGTTTTTGTGCCAGTACCAAATTGTCTTGATTACTGTGACTTTGTAGTAGAGCTTGAAGTCAGGGAGCGTAATTCCCCCTGTTTGATTCCTCCTTCTCAGGATTGCTTTGGCTATTCGGCGTCTTTTGTGGTTCCATATGAATTTTAGAATTATTTGTTCCAGTTCATTGAAGAAAGCTGTTGGTAGTTTGATAGGAATTGCATTGAATCTGTAGATTGCTTTAGGTAGTATAGCCATTTTGACAATATTTATTCTTCCTAGCCAAGAGCATGGGATGCATTTCCATTTGTTAGTGTCCTCTTTAATTTCTCCTAGGAGTGTCTTGTAGTTTTCAGAGTACAGGTCTTTCACTTCCTTGGTTAGGTTTATTCCTAGGTATTTTATTCTTTTTGATGCAATTGTGAATGGAATTGTTTTTCTGATTTCTCTTTCTATTAGTTCATCGTTAGTGTACAGGAAAGCAACAGATTTCTGTGTGTTAATTTTGTATCCTGCAACTTTGCTGAATTCAGATATTAGTTGTAGTAGTTTTGGAGTGGAATCTTTAGGGTTTTTTATGTACAGTATCATGTCATCTGCAAATAGTGACAATTTGACTTCTTCTTTACCAATCTGGATGCCTTGTATATCTTTGTTTTGTCTGATTGCCGTGGCTAGGACCTCCAGTACTATGTTGAATAACAGTGGAGAGAGTGGGCATCCCTGTCTTGTTCCCGATCTTAGATGAAAAGCTTTCAGCTTCTCGCTGTTAAGTATGATGTTAGCTGTGTGTTTGTCATATATAGCCTTTATGATGTTGAGGTACTTGCCATCTATACCCATTTTGTTGAGAGTTTTAATCATGAATGGATGCTGAATTTTGTCAAATGCTTTTTCAGCATCTATGGAGATGATCATGTGGTTTTTGTTCTTCTTTTTGTTGATGTGATGGATGATGTTGATGGATTTTCGAATGTTGTACCATCCTTGCATCCCTGGGATGAATCCCACTTGATCATGGTGTATGATCCTCTTGATGTATTTTTGAATTCTGTTTGCTAATATTTTGTTGAGTATTTTTGCATCTACGTTCATCAGGGATATTGGTCTGTAATTTTCTTTTTTGGTGAGGTCTTTGCGCGGTTTTGGTATTAGAGTGATGCTGGCTTCATAAAATGAGTTCGGAAGTATTCCTTCCTCTTCTATTTTTTGGAAAACTTTAAGGAGAGTGAGTGTTATTTCTTCTCTATATGTCTGGTAGAATTCAGAGGTGAATCCATAAGGTCCGGGGGTTTTGTTCTTGGGTAGTTTTTTGATTACTGCTTCAATTTCATGCTCGTGATTGGTCTGTTTAGTTTTTCTGTTTCTGCTTGGTCAGTCTTGGAAGGTTGTATTTTTCTAAGAAGTTGTCCATTTCTTCTAGGTTTTCCAGCTTGTTAGCATACAGATGCTCATAGTATTCTCTTATAATTCTTTGTATTTCTGTGGGGTCCGTCGTTATTTTTCCTTTCTCATTTCTGATTCTGTTTATGTGTGTAGATTCTCTTTTTCTCTTAATGAGTCTGGCTAGGGGTTTATCTATTTTGTTTATTTTTTCAAAGAACCAACTCTTGGTTTCATTGATTTTTTTCTATTGTTTTATTCTTCTCAATTTTACTTATTTCTTCTCTGATCTTTAATATGTACCTCCTTCTGGTGACTTTGGGCCTCCTTTGTTCTTCTTTTTCCAATTTCAATAATTGTTTCTTTAGACTGTTCATTTGGGATTGTTATTCCTTCTTTAAATAGGCCTGGATTGCAATATACTTTCCTCTTAGAGCTGCCTTTGCTGCGTCCCACAGAAGTTGTGGCTTTGTGTTGTTGTTGTCATTAGTCTCCATATATTCTTTGATTTCTGTTTTGATTTGGTCGTTAACCCATTGATTTATTAGGAGAATGTTGTTAAGTCTCCATGTATTTGTGAGCCTTTTTGATTTCTTTCTAAAATTTATTTCTAGTTTTATACCTTTGTGATCTGAGAAGTTGGTTGGTAGGATTTCAATATTTTTGAAATTACTGAGGTTCTTTTTGTGGCCTAGTATGTGGTCTATTCTGGAAAATGTTCCATGTGCACTTGAGAAGAATGTGTATCCTGTTGCTTTTGGGTGCAGAGTTCTGTAGATGTCTGTTAGTTCCATCTGTTCTAGTGTGTTGTTCAGTGCCTCTGTGTCTTTACTTATTCTCTGTCTGATTGATCTATCCTTTGGAGTGAGTGGTGTGTTGAAGTCTCCTAAAATGAATGCATTGTTGTCTATTTCCTCCTTCAATTCTGTTAGTATTTGTTTCACATATGTTGGCGCTCCTGTGTTGGGTACATATATGTTTATAATGGTTATATCTTCTTGTTGGACTGACCCCTTTATCATTATGTAATGTCCTTCTTTATCTCTTGCTACTTTCTTCGTTTTGAAGTCTATTTTGTCTGATACAAGTACTGCAACACCTTTTTTCTCTTTGTTGTTTGCATGAAATATCTTTTTCCATCCCTTCACTTTTAGTCTGTGTATATCTTTGGGTTTGAGGTGAGTCTCTTGTACGTAGCATATAGATGGGTCTTACTTCTTTGTCCACTCTGTTACTCTGTGTCTTTTGATTGGTGCATTCAGTCCATTTACATTTAGGGTGATTTTTGATAGATATGTACTTACTGCCGTTGCTGGCTTTAGATTCATGGTTACCAAAGGTTCAAGGGTTGCTTCTTTACTATCTAACAATCTAACTTAGCTTTCTTGTTAAATTATTGTGAACGCCGTCTGATGTTTCTTTATCTCTCCCTTCCTATTCTTCCTCCTCCATTCTTTATATATTAGGTGTTTTATTCTTTGCCTTTAGTTAGTATTTGGATGGTCTGCTTTCTTTGCTATGATTTTATTTTCTCTGGTGCCATCTTTTTAGCCTTAGGGGTGCTTCCCTGTAGAGCAGTCCTTTTAAGATATCGTGTTGTGGTGGTTTATGAGGGGCAAACTCTTTCAACTTTCGTTGGTCTGGAAATTGTTTAATCCCTCCGTCATATTTGAATGATAAACAAGCTGGATACAATATTCTTGGTTCCAGGCCCTTCTGTTTCATTACGTTAAACATATCATGCCAGTCTCTTCTGGCCTGTAAGGTTTCTGTTGAGAAGTCTGATGATAGTCTGATGGGTTTTCCTTTGTAGGTGATCTTTTTTCTCTCTCTAGCTGCCTTTAATACTCTGTCTTTATCTTTGACCTTTGCCATCTCAATTATTATGTGTCTTGGTGTTGTCTTCCTTGGGTCCTTTGTTTTGGGAGATCTGTGGGCTTCCGTGGACTGTGAGACTATTTCCTTCCGCAGTGTGGGAAATTTTTCAGCAATTATTTCTTCAAAGACACTTTCTATCCCTTTTTCTCTCTCTTCTTCCTCAGGACTCCTGTAATGCGAATATTGTTCCGTTTCAATTGGTCACACAGTTCTCTTAATATTCTTTCATTCCTAGAGATCGTTTTATCTCTCTCTTCCTCAGCTTCTCTGTATTCCTGTTCTCTATTTTCTAATCCATTAACTGTCTCTTGCACCTCATCC
>JAQQAC010015468.1:34828525-34885189 GCA_029783875.1 Phataginus tricuspis
CCTGTTCTCTATTTTCTAATCCATTAACTGTCTCTTGCACCTCATCCAGTCTGCTGTTAAGCCCACCGATGGCTTGTCTCATTTCTGCATATTCTTTCCTCACTTCCCTCACTTCCTCCCTCAGCTCTTGCACATTTCTCTGTTGATCCGTCCGCATGGCTATGACTTTTATTCTGAATTCTTTTTCAAGAAGACTGTGCATGTCCATCCCTTCAGGTTCCCTCTCTGGGTTTGTCTGGGTCTGAAGCTTTGTCTGTACCATATTCCTCTGTCTTTTCATGGCTATAGAATTGGTTGCTGGTAGTTGTCACGTATGTCAGCTGGGCTCTTTATGACTGCCTCGCCGGGTGCCGAGTCCTCTCAGGTATAGCTGCATGCCGGTGCGCTGGGGTTGGGTATCACTCGGGTCCCGCCGGGTTGCGGCTCTGTATTTTACCCGCCTCGCCGGTTGCCGAGAGGTGTAGCTGCCCGCCGGTGCGCTGGGGTGGGGGAGCGCTCGGGTCCCGCCGGGTCGCGGCTCCATATCTTACCTGCCTCGCCGGATGCCGAGTCCTCTCAGGTGAAGCTGCATGCTGTGCGCTTTCCTGTATATTCTGGTCTCTCTTTTAGGAATAGTTGTATTTGCTGTGTTTTCGTGAATAATGTTGGCAGGAATTTTCTGCCGGTCAGTTCACATCGCCATGTTCCCGGAAGTCTTGCAAATGATAATTAAATTAAATTTTTATTTGTGCTTATTTTGAATCTTATTAGACTCAAATTCAGAAAAGATTGATTTTTTTCAAGTCTAATTAGAAAACATTCAAAGCATACCTGCTTTGAACGTTTGAGGAAATTATACAGCCTAGATTAGAACATTGACTTAGGTTACATGACATTTAGCAGGCTACTTTTGAATATTGTTTTTCTCTTCTGAAAAAGAGTTTGTTAAAATCTCTTTCAAGTCTAAAATTTCTGATATGTTTATTTGCTTTGTCTAGGATGCCATTTGCCACTCCCCCCCCCAAGTCTTCGCTGATCAGATACAGTTCCGCTTCATTTTTCAGTAGTTTTATCATCTGAAACATTTACTTTATTTTGAAATCTATTTTCTTACCTGTAAGGTGGGGATAAATGGAAGCTCAGTGTAATAGTTAAATAAGAAGTATGTAAACCATTGAGGACAATACCTGCTACGTACTGGGTGCTTAATAAATGTTTGGGGCAACTCTTCTGGTGAGATGGAGGAGAATCTCTACTTTGCCTCAGTGTTTAGCTTGCTGACCCTGGAGCCCATGGAGACTATAGCAGCCAGAGCAAAACCAGTAGCCAACAGGCAGCTCCAATGGAAATTAAATGTGAAAACTCATAATAGAGTCCATGAGCAGTACAGTCTGGGTTTATGTGGCCATTCCAACTTTAGGGAAAGGAAAGGGAAGCAGCCATTCTTGACATTAAGCTCTCTTCCTTCGAAGGAAACTGGGGGTATCTACATAATTAAAAAAATGCTCTATCATATAAAGATGTAATTTCAACTAAACCAAATTCATTAATTAGAACTTCGTGAGTTCTTCTGGAGTGCAGTGTAACACAAAGATTGGAGTTATGAGGGGGAAAAAAAGTGACAGGAAGAAAGATGGAGGAGAGTCCATATAAGAATTATATATATTTGCCTACTCAAATCTACTCATCTATGCAAGGAACTGAGTAGATGAAAAGAATCAAAGAACAATTAGAAGAGAAGTCCACTATAATAAAAGACTTAATTAAGCCTTTGGGTTGAAAAGACTCACCTAGTGTTTGGCATGTCGATGGCATATACCTACATGTTCTGGTGGCAGTTTTTCCAAAGGTAGAGCCCTACAAGCCACCTGTCAGTGGTGGATAAGGAAAACATGTCAGAAGTTTGAAAAGCCCTCTCTCTAAGTATCAAGCTTGTGGCAGCGTGTTAATATGAATTTGTTGGGTCTTGTTGGTAGGAGGCTTAGGACACAGTCGAATATGTGTTGGTAAGACATCATCTTGGGCCCCCAAATCCCTACTGTTTTTCTTAAACCAAAGAAGAAATTATTTGCCATTAACCTAATATGTCTTCCAAACTTTAGGATTAGTACTCTAAAACTAACTAGAATGACTGACCTTAACAGGTGTTACTAAGTGCTGGTGGGCAAGCACATGGAGCACTGTACCTCTCACGTTTTGTCGGTGGAAATGCGAAATAGCATAAACATGTCTTCATCACTGCAGAAAGTTCTGTTCTGTTGGGCAGGCACGGTTCTACATCCTAATTCTATTTTACTTGTTATTATCCTTACGCTTTTGTTTCATGTTGAATCTATAGCTTATTAACATCAAAAATGAAATCTCCCCAAACAGGGCAAGCCCTGATTAAGTATATGCCCTGTTCACCAGGGTTAGAATCCTCCAAATACAGTGATTCAGGTAGTTGAAAGCACATGTACTTTGCTTTACACATTGGAGTTAGGGTTTGCATTTTCCTTTCCATTTACTGTGTCAACAGCTTTGTTCAGACTTCTGTTTTTACAGCAGCCTTCCATCAGGTGTTTTTCCTGAGCTTTTCCCAAAGCGGATCATCAGTCTTATGAAACATATAACTCTCCTGTAGCTACAAAGCTTTCAGCATTATAAGGAAAATAGGACTTTTAGAAAAATGCATACAATTAAAAAATATTCCTTATTTTACTTTGCTGCAGGTCTAGAAACTAAAAATAGGTTAATTTTTTTCCTTAGCATTATTGTTTTATAACAGTTTGATTTTTAACTTTGGCATTTTAAGCTGTTAAATTTTAAAGCAGACTTTAATTTTGTCAGTAAGAAAAAAGTAGAAGCAATTTTTAACATTAATTTAACAGACCCTTTCTGTATAATGTCCATCACAATGTCAAATGTAAAAAGTACCTTTTTCACAAAAAGGAGTTGAAAGGAAGAAAGCCATTAAATTTTGGATGGAGTTTTTGTTTAACTCATTGATTCCTAATACAGAGAGCAAATTTGTAATCTAAACCTGTACTTTTATTTTACTATGAATATATTATGTCATTTCTAGGAATATTTTTGGAGAAGTGGAAGAGGGGTAGCAGTATTTGCATGCTGTCCTTTTTTATACTAAATTAAGAATGCATTTTATTTTATTTCTAATGATTGTTTTCACAATTCTCAGACTAATCTTTGTAAGGCAGTTTCTTTGTTGGCAAATTTGAAGGAAATTTTGCTAAAAATCACCAGTGTACAACTACTCAGAGAACCAATTCATTAGTTTTTCTCTGATGTAGCTTTCTTGATTTCTCATGTCCCCAGCCTTCCATGTATGTTCTGTTTGTAACATGCGTTTATATTACATTGTGGTCCTTTTTTTCATGTCTGACAACATTTCTCCATTTTAAACTTTTATTTTGTAAGCCACTCTTGGCTCCCTGATGCTACTGTAATGTGACATTTTCATGGGTTCAGTGGCAGGCATTAGGACTCTGACATCTTTGCGGGAAGTATTTCCCTGCCATTAGTGACAGTGGTAAACTGCACAAAAAAAATGGTAAGCACATTGTTGTGTATTAATTAGAGTAGAGGTTTATTTATCAAAGAAAACAAAAGTTCATGAAATTGAGAATAAGAGTTTAGGTCCATCTAATTCTACTGTAAATATGTTAATGTGGCAAAACAATAAATAGTTAAATGCTCTGAAATGATTAAGACAACATTAAAGACTGATTATAAGATGTTTTGATTTAGTTCAAAATCTGTTTACACTTTAGACCAAACTGGACTTAAGATTTAGGTCTTAGAAAGAATAGGTACTAGTATAATTCCTGCTAAATTTTTTTTTTTTTTTTTTGCTAACTTTGGATTCTGTGGCCTTGTCTTAGTGTAATGCTTTTATGGAATTTTCAACTCTTTGTAAAACCACTTTAAATATTCTCCCAAGTTCAGAAATACTGTTAAGGTTTACTGTTCTAAAAATGAGCTAAATGGCAGTTGATCATTGGCAGATCACCTTTACAAGCAAAAGGTATATTTGAGACTGTATAGCTGGAACCCACAGGTTTTAGGTGCCTTGTTTGTGACCTGAGGTGGGGTAGGTAACTTTTGGAGGTCTCAGGTGAATACTTACATATTTTGGAGGATGTACCGTCTAAGACATACCTAGGTCACCATCTCCTTTAATCCAGATGAAAGCCAGGGGAGATTAGAAATACTGTCCCAGTTTTACGGCTGAGCAGGTGGTGAAGCCTGGATTTGAATCCAAGTCTAGATTGACTCACTTGTTGAGAGATGTGTCAGTAGATTATTCATTTTCAGACAGTGCTGTAAGGCTCTGTACCAGGTCCTTTGAAAGATTGGGAAAAAAATGAAAAAAAATTTTTAAGGGACCAATCATCCCCTTATTTTGTACATTTGGGTTCTGTCTTAATTCTGTTTGGAAAGAGTTTCTCTGCCTAAAACATTTGAAGTCTCCTGCCTTAGCAACCTGAAACCCATATAGAATAAACATATATTAGAAAACAAGGTAGGCAATACTAATTTATATTTGGCAATGGACAGACTATTTTCAATTGTATTTCTATTCCTAATGATGTTTTGGGTAGCCTAATATTAAAATGAGGTTGAAGTGATTGAACACACTATTAATAAGTTGGGAAAGTGATTAGAGTTAAGATTTGACATGGAAAATGGATTATCTACAATTTATTGCACAGTGTTCACCCCACACTACCAGTTCTTGCTGCTGTTAAAGGCTGCCCTATAAGCATGATGTAATGACAGGTTAAACCTCTGAATGCACAAGCTGACGCAATGCAAATCTGAGGCCCAGGACGTGAGAGGGCAGGGTAATGCTTGTTTAAATACAAAACAAGCTACTCTGTTTAATGAGGCCATTTAAAATGGCTTTGCCGGAGGGAGAAGAGAATATAATCTCAATTTGGAGGTTGAAGTAGGAGTTTAATATGGTTATGTGTGTTTACTACTCTTTACTGCAGTTTTTTCAAAGGGAGAGGAGGAGTTTAAAATGTGCTGACCGGTAGAAATGGAGAAGTGAGTTAGAATTGAGGAAATTGGTAATTGACCCTCTGTAAAAAGTTACTGAATGAAGTGGGGAGAATGCTTTTACTCTATAAAAACGCACAGTTAACCTGGAGAGCACAGTAGAGCACACTCTGTAGCTCTTAGGTTAAAACCATATGAATTTCCAATATCCGACTGTTTCGGCCTACAAAAACGGCACGTTTCGATCAAAATATAATCTGGAGGAAATGCGGAGGCGTGCCCGATGTTGCTTGGGGTACAGGACTTGTACCACACTGGGTCCCAGTTTGCACGGCGATGCCCTGGAGCCACCCTGGGCTGCTGTGGGCTGGGTGGGGCCAAGCTTGCAGGCTTAGCCTGTGCCAGCCCGGCCTCACCCCGCCCCGGCGTCGCCCCACCCTACAACTCCCCTCCTCTGCCCTCCCTTGCCCCGCCCCTCAGAAGCCAGGGGCAGCTGCCGCCCGGGGCTCTGTGAGCAGGAGGTAGGCTAACGCTCTGGGTTGGAGCAGACGTTCCTCGCTGCAGCCCAGCCCCAACCCTCGCCTTCAAACTGTTCTCCCGGCACCCCGGATCCTGCAGTAGCGCCTCCAGAGCTGGCTCAGAGCGCGCCGCCTCCTCCGGCCACCGCACACCCTACAACCCCGTCCCTTCGCCCGAGCTGGTCGGATCCTAGTTAATGAATCTGGGAAAGACAAACTTTTCGCGACAGACGAACATTTAGGGCCCAGAAAAGGACGACTCAGCGATGGCACCTATTTTTGGAGAGAGAGGCGAATTTGAGCTCGCAGAGAGGTGTGGTCGATACCTTTTGGGATGGGAGAGGCTTCATTTCCCTGCCTCCGTAACCAGTGCCTCTCAGCCGTGAATGGAGGGCACGTACCATCGCTTCCTGCAACCTGACCCCGGACATGCTTAGGAACAGAAGGTGTCCCGGAGGGGCCTCTGTTACAAGTTGTTTCTACTTCTGGGGGAAAGGCTATGAGCTGCCTGACTTCTCATGACCGGGAAGTTTGCCTTATCTTACTCCTGGAGGGGTGTCTTGCTCGCATGTTTACCAGCATCTGGGACAAGGAAGAGAAGAGGTATTGACGTGGAGAGACTGGGTTGCTTAAACTGTGCAACGGGAAAGTTATTGTAAGTCAGTGGAATCTTACTGGATCGGAATGGCTGCAGTGAAATAGAGCTCGCAGTGATGTTTTTGATCGGCTATACTTTTCTCAGGTTACATCGTGACTTCTACAGTGTTGTTCAAAGACACTGAGTCCACTGTGTCCTTGGCTCCTACCGCAGGGCTGCTGTCTTGGGGTTGGAATTCTTTTTCTGTTTGAAAGTGGACCTAGGTTTCACCTTCAGAGGTTCGGGAGTTTTTAGCAGCTGCTGTCCTGTAATAACTCCATCCACAGAAATACCGACCGCATTTCACTTGCTTTCACACTGAATAGGAATTTAAATTGTGCTTTCTACAATGTTTGGAAAAATAATAAAAGATATATTGTAACATGAGCATGAACTATTGATGATAAATGTATAGTTATTTTGCTAGGTCAAGAAATTAAACAATAGTGTTTTCTTGCTTAGCAGTTACGTCGAATACAAACTGAGTTTACTGCTTCTTGATGTAATTAACTGTTTTGGTTTAGTGATTTGAAAAGGCATTGGTGGCTTAGACTGTTCCCAAGGAATCACTTTCCAATTATTACATTGCTCACTTAAATGAGCAGTATAAAATGAACCATGAAATAGGCACACAGTATACATACAAGGGGTTTGGCAAAGCTAAAAGCCCATTGTTTTACAAGTAACCTCAATGCATAGATCACTGTATGTAAAAGAATCCTGGGAAGGGGGTGGAGGGGATGGTACGACGACTGGTACTGGAGGGTTCCTTTATCGTCCTTTTCTTGGGCTGGAACATCTGTTCTCCCCTCCCTGTCAACTCCCATTTAAGTTGTTTATCCATGAGTGATTTAGAACCCAATGCTTTTACACGGTCACATTGGTAACCAGCATTGTTTTTTCAAAGTGAATTCTTTGCAACAAAATTATAATTGAGAAAGCTTGACGTTTGAGGTATTAAATTTAATTTTATAGAAATATGGCTTATATTGTTACTGGGAGAACACTCTTAGGACATTATGTCCGTCCCATCCCCGTACCCCCCGCCCCAAGACAAATAGTGGCCTGCCTTATCCCAGCAAAGGTGGATTCCAGGGAAAAGGTGCTTATTCTTTTATTCAGGCTGACTAGTTACACAGCTGATCGCTTCTTCAGATGCCATCCATCACTTCACATCGTGCTGATGAATGCTTCAGCGACACTGCGGAGCCGAGCCCGAGGATACAAGGAATGCTTTACCTGCTTACGCTTTTCTGATGCTTTTGGCTTTATCCTTTCTTTTCTTGACTCTTTCCCCTTTGCAAATTGTATCTGGTTTATATTGTGGAATGCAAGTAGAATAGAATGATTAACTTTCTCTAAATACCAGACTAAAGACTTAACTTGAGAATGGCCCTCCATTTCTCCCCTATCCTCTTCACTGATCAGTAGGACAAAATTATTCCTATCTGACATTAACATTCTAGGGGAACATTTATTAGATGAAGATGGATGATGGGTGGCAGCAGGCCTTCCCCTTGTGATCCCCTTCATTCCCAATACATCTGTGGAGCAGACAGCCAGTCACCATTAGGAGTTAAAGTCAGTTTCCTGGTGACCCCTTGGATCACTTGAAACCGCCCCGTAGCTATCAGCAGCTGACTCACTGAGTAGGGGAATTGAACACGGAGGAGGAGGAGAAATTCTATTCAAAACTGATTTAAGCTATTTATTTACAGTGTTTCTTAGTTTATGGTCCAGTTTATATTTCAGCATTTCTCCAAGTAGATCATCCAAAGTTGATTTTTAATAATTTTTTAAGGGAATTGTAAATGTGTTTTGAACATTTTGAAAAGAGATTTTATCCAGTGTACAACTCCTAGTAATCAAAATGCATATTTTTGTAATTTGTATGTTTTTTAAACCCTATTTTCCTTTTTTCTTTTGCTCAGAGTATTTAAGTATTTAAGTATTTCTGGTATGTAAATACTATCTACAAAACAAGGTATAATTGTATCTTTCTCCCCCCACCCTTTTTTTTTTAATTGCAGAAATGAGCCGTCAGACTGCAACAGCATTACCTACTGGAACCTCTAAGTGTACACCATCCCAGAGGGTGCCTGCCCTGACTGGCACAACCGCATCCAACAATGACTTGGCGAGTCTTTTTGAGTGTCCTGTCTGCTTTGACTATGTGTTACCACCCATTCTTCAGTGTCAGAGTGGCCATCTTGTTTGTAGCAACTGTCGCCCAAAGCTCACATGTTGTCCCACTTGCCGGGGCCCATTGGGATCCATTCGCAACTTGGCTATGGAGAAAGTGGCCAATTCAGTACTTTTCCCTTGTAAATATGCCTCTTCTGGATGTGAAATAACTCTGCCACACACAGAGAAAGCAGACCACGAAGAGCTGTGTGAGTTTAGGCCTTATTCGTGTCCGTGTCCGGGTGCTTCCTGTAAATGGCAAGGCTCTTTGGATGCTGTAATGCCCCATTTGATGCATCAGCATAAGTCCATTACAACCCTACAGGGAGAGGATATAGTTTTCCTTGCTACAGACATTAATCTTCCTGGTGCTGTTGACTGGGTCATGATGCAGTCCTGTTTTGGCTTTCACTTCATGTTAGTCTTGGAGAAACAGGAAAAATATGATGGTCACCAGCAGTTCTTTGCAATTGTACAGCTGATAGGAACACGCAAGCAAGCTGAAAATTTTGCTTATCGACTTGAGCTAAATGGTCATAGGCGGCGATTGACTTGGGAAGCGACTCCTCGATCTATCCATGAGGGAATTGCAACAGCCATTATGAATTCTGACTGCCTAGTCTTTGACACCAGCATTGCACAGCTTTTTGCAGAAAATGGCAATTTAGGCATTAATGTAACTATTTCCATGTGTTGAAATGGCAATCAAATGTTTTTCTGGCCAGTGTTTAAAACTGTTGCTTTCAACTCCACAGAGAATAAGGCACCCACCCACCTGTCAACCTGAAATTTTTGGTAGGTGGAAGCTAGACACATGAAGGTAAATAAAAGGAAAGGCTGTTAAATACAGGAAACAGTTGCATGTAGTAACACTAATATATTTAAAAATCTGTCAACAGTAAACCACTGAAAAAAAGTATATATATATACACCCAAGATGGGTATCTTTTGTATTAAGGAAGCATTGTAAAATAATTCTGAATTTGTGTTGTAGATTGAGTGTATTGTTGAAACATACTGGTTTCTTTTTTGTTCTTCTGTGTGCGCGCGTGTGTGTGTGGTTATTTTCCTTTAACTGATAAGCCATGTTGAGTGGTCTTGGACCACTGCTTTTTCCCCTTTGTGAGTCAAGACATAGTGCTGCTGTGTATGTATATTTTTGTGTGTGTGTATTTGCTAATTTTTATTCTAGTTTTTCATTAAATAAATTTGACTTTCTTTTCTGTAATTCAGGTTTTTCCTCATTTTTTTTGTACCTTTTTAAAGTTAGTGTCTTTTTTGATACATGTGTTTATGGCAAAGTTATACATAAGTGTTCAGTACATATTTTCTTTTCCCCCGTTAATCATTTTATTAGAAATACTTTAAATTCAATTATTTTGTGATGATGTAAGTTCCAGAAAGGAAGGATAACATCGGAAGAATTATCAGAAGCTATTTAAAACAGCTGTATGATGGCCTGTCTCTCTTTTTTTCTCCAGTTGAGTTATACCTTCAAACTTACTCTTTGAAAGGTTAGGGAATACTGATTTTCTTCAAATACTGGGAAAAAAATCAGGCTCTTTTTCTTTCCTTTTTCAAATATCTTGGACAAATCACATGTTTAAAATTTGTTCTTGTATTTATTGGTTTAACAAAGAAGGCATTGTCTTACATGGTATTTGTAATTAAAAGCAAATCATTTGTTTAAAAAAAGGCAGTTTGCAAGAAAGTGTTTTTGGTCTTTTATAATTCCCATTAAAATATCTGGCAAATTAAAAATTCTTCTGTGTCTGCTTTAGTTCGTAAGTTTAAAATCCAGTTATTTTCCTGTTCAGTTCTATACTTTATAGCTGAAACCACTGTGCTGTATTTTGAAGCATGATAGTTTATTCTAAAGTATAGCAAAAGAATGGGTGTAACTTCTCTAGACTATACCCTCTTGTTTTCTTCTCTTACCACACACAGGGGACTGATTAGTTAAAATGATCACCTTTTTCCCCCTTAAGAGCATAAATAAATAAAAATGAGTTAACATGACTTCCAAGGACCTTCGAGGTCAATTCTAGCACTAATCCACTTATCAGCTGTGTGACCTTAGGACCTAGTTTTCTCGTGTGTAAAATGGGGTTAATTACCTCAAAGGGTTAAATGGGATACAAGTTACCTAAAACAATGCTTTGCACAGGAGTACTCAATAAATGTTTGTATTATGCCATTCGCTCCTTTTGGTAACTGTTGCTGGTTATTCTGAGGCACCTGGCAAGATTCTGAAGTCGCCATCTGAATGGCCCAAAAGCTCATTTGTCTGGTTTTCATGGATACTCTAAACATGGAAAGTCAGTTAAAATTAATTTGGATAACCTCCTTATTCCACCACCAGTTAAGGATTTCTTTCTATTTACCATTTTTAGGGAAGAAGACTGTAGTTTCTTCCCCACGCAGGCATTATTTTTTGAACTGGTTAGAATATAATGCTTGCTAGCCATTTTTGTGGCAAAAGGGAAGAAGGTCAACAAATGGACCTGGTTCTGTTCCTATTAGCACAGTATTTAGAAAAGCAGTTTTTTCCCCTCATTATTTTTGTGGTGATAATTTTAAGGTATTTTTAAATGTTTATGAAAGTACTGTGTGCTCAATATATAACTTTGTTAGAAAATGGCACATCTAGTAGAGATCTGTGATCTTACCCAGAGATGATTGCAAACATTTTTGTTTTTCCAGTCCTTTGTATTACATGTGCTTACATGTGTTCTGAAGTAATGTAGTTTGGGATCATGAAATTACATAACCCCTTCACACTCCCATGCATAAAATGATCATCTTTTTGTTTCATCACTGCTAATCTTGGAAACACTACAATTTGGGTAACTGTTGTGAGGACTGACTAATTTTAGTCAGTTTCCTGATGTTGGATATTTGCTTTGTCCAATTTGTCCACGTAAGTTTTGAGCTATTTTTAAATAACCTGTTAACATTTCTGTTTTCTGATTACTGTACTCTTGAGATTTTTTTTTTTTAAAGGTTGTGATACTTCTAACACTGCTTTCTGGAGAGGTTTCAGTGGATACTTACCAGGGCGGTGTGAAGGATTTTCCATTTCATTGTAACCTGTTTTGCTAATTTATGCAAATTTAGACAGCAAATTTTGTGTGATGGCTGATAAGGTTGACATTTTAATATATTTCTTCTAAAAGCTGTGTTCATGTTTTTGGCCTATAGGGATGAGATCTGTAGCCTTGTATTTCTTGGTCCATTTGAAATTTTTTGTTCTTAAGTCATAGAATATTCTTCCTCCTATTAATTTCCCTGCCCTTTCTTTTGGTGTTCCAAATAAGTGAATTTTTATAGTAAATCTTTTCCTAGAATTAAAAATTTGATACAGCCATTTTAAAACATTTCAGTGGTCATTCACTGGATTTGTGTACTGTCTAGTCAGATCCTTTTAATAGTTCCCATTTTGGTGCTTAAAAAATGTTTTTAGTAGTAGTGCAGTTTTCATTGTAGTGTCTCCTAAATGCTAGTAAAACTCCCAAGGAGGACAGACAGCATTGGACCCTAAATCATCGAACTGGATAATGACAGCACTTCGGAAGTCAGTTCTTTAAGCTGCTAGACAAATTTTCATGAAGAGGGGCACTGAAATACAACTCATTTCTGCCAAAATAATGTGAGTTTGAACATATTACTTCATTAAAAAAAAACATCTTGATGTTTGCATATAATAATCCCAGTCAAAAAAAATTTTGGATTTGGAGAGAGAATTGGCAAAATTAACATGCGTCGTGGCTTAGTGTCAAGTTCTTTAATTTTAGGATGGTTCGCCTCATTACAGTGGTTCATAAAAGGAAAATAAGGAGTCAGCCCGTCCTGGCCTCCGCAGTTAATCACTTCACAACATGGTAAGGTTTAAAGGCGGACCAGCCACCTAGCACGGGGAGTGGGCCTCACTCGGCAGTGTCCAGAAGACGGGAGTCAGAGTTCTCTGCTGTTCAGCTCCACCCCCACTCAGAGATGGCACTGGAAATGCAACCGCTTGCAAATCCACTCTCACTGAAAAGGATCTGTGCTGTGACCAGAACGCGACTCTTGATTGACAGTTAAGGGGGGAAAAAGACACCTTTGTGTTTCACTCAGCATATATACTTTGTATCCCACCCCCTTATTTAAAAAAAAATTCAGGTTAAGTATCCTTTAAACACCCTTCACATGATCAGGAGACCTTAACTATGGTCACAGATTTATAAATCTGTTGACTATTTTAGTACTGATTGCTTTTTTTTCTGTAAAGTACTGATGGCATTTTTCACTGTAAAGGCACTTTTACAGTGATAAATATTTGCCTCTGACAAACAGTTCATTTTAAGGCTTAACAGAAGAGGCAGAGCCAAGTAAAAGCCCTACCTCAAGTAGTGCAGAATTTCTTGATTACCAAGACTCCTAAACCCTTACTTACTTTGAATACTTGAAGAGCCTAAAAGCCCATACATAAAAAGCATTATAAAATACTGGTCAAATCCACAGATCCCAAGGCCTCACCTCTTGGCCCACTGAATTGGAATTTGAGCTAATCAGCATTTTCAATCAAAAAACCCTCAGCTGTGACATTAGGGGTCTTTGGGTAACACTTTAAAAAACAATTCTAGAAGAAGATACTTATTACTAGTCATAAGGGAAATGCAACTCAAGACTGAGAGATGCTGCTTCACCCCCATTAGGATGGCTGTCAGCGTGCTGGCCAGGATGTGGAGAAACTGGAGCCTTTGTGCATTGCTGGCGGGAATGTCAAATGGTGCAGCCACGGTGGGAAACAGTTTGGGGATTCCTCACGAATTTAAGCATAGAATTAATCCTGTGATCCAACAATTCTGCTTACGAGTGTATCCCCACAAGAGCTGCAAAAGCAGGGGCTTGAAGAGGTGACTGTGCATGCACGTTCACAGAACTGTTCACAATAGCTAAGAGGTAGACAACCCAAATGTCCTTCAGGCATGAACAAAAGTGATACATGCTGCAGTACGGATAAACTCCAAGGACACGCTAAGTGAATATGCCAGACACAAAAGGGCAAATGTATTTCTTTTATATAAGGTACTTAGATTAGGCAAAGTCACAAAGCAAAATGGTGGTTACCAGGGTATCGGGGGCGAAGGAATGAGGAGTCACCGTTCAGTGGGTATTGAGTTCCAGTTAAAAATGAGAAGTGGATACAGACAGTGGCGATGGCTGTACAACACTGAATGTAGTGTCCCTGATTATACACTTGCTTACGCGGCACGAGGCTGCGTGTCTAGGGTTCCTGAGAAGGAATACAGGTTAAGTCCCACTTGGTAAAGCCAGCTCGGTAGCCCCTGCTGGGTGAACAGGCAGGGCAATCTGGCTGTGGATTAGTCCCGCTGGTTGCTGACAATGAATTAACACCATAGTTTCTTTCCCTCCCTTGTAAGATGACTGAACAGAAATGATAGAATCACAGTAGTGATAAGGTAGTCAGTGAAATGTTTTCAGATGTCCCTATGCTCGCTCTTTCCCATTGGTCTTAACAAGCCCCAGATCTCCCAGAATACATTCAGGTTTTATTAGGTCTGAGCACAGTATATGGGTAACTAGCAAATGCCATTCTCATCCAAGACATTCCAAAGTATTACCTATCTGTTCTGGTATTTTGTAATACAAGATTCTGAAGTCCATTACTGCCTGGGATAATAATTAGGAACCACTCAATGTTATGTTGCATTCTAACAATTTTCACAATAACACTGACTTTAACTCCATTATTTGTACTTTATAGGGAAAGAAAATTAAGATACAAAAGTCTCAAACAGTTGGGCAGAAGAACCTGACTTCATAGTTAGCAACACTGTGGACTAAGTCACGGGAGAAGAGAGGCATGGAAAGTCTACCAGATCTGGGAACTGGCACAGGACACGGAGGAAGTGGCACCAGTCAGGGCATCAAGCGTAACCACCACCCCAGGCTGGCTAGGCCAGCACGTTTTCTGTGATGTGTGCTAACACATACCACTGCCCAACAAAAAGCACTGAGTGTTTCTTCCTTATGAAAGGACTTGTCCTGGGAGGTGCAGGCCAGCTGTTTGCTTCACTTGAATATTTTATTTCCCACCAACACTAACCGTTGGTGATATTTTCATCTTTGTCCAGTTTCCCTTCTAAGTGATTGTTCTCAGGAGCCAATAGAATCCAAATGTGAATCTGCTAAGGTATTGAGTAGCGGTCTAGCCCAGTGGTTCTTGACCTTGACATGGCCTCAGTCACCCGGAGGGCTCCTTAAAACAGGCTTCTGGGCCTCACTCCCAGTTTGATCCCAAAGGTCAGCTGGTAGGTCTTGAGAATTTACATTTCTAACAAGTTCTCAGCACAGATGCTTCTGTTCTGGGGACCCCAGTGAGATGCTGTTCTCTGCCTTTCCAGGGGCAGTAATGAGCCCACCAAGGACAAGAATTCAATTTTTATCAATTTATTAACATTTCTGTAATAAACACTAGCCACCACTTGAGTGAGGTTTGTTACTGTTTTGATTATGTTCACAAATTAGGGGCATTTTGCTTACTCTGTCCATGTGAATAAAATCAATCTTGCCAGCACCTTTTGGCACTCATAACTAGGAATTATGGGAGTTGAGATTTGGGCCTACAATTTGCTACTTAAGAGACCAGGTCTGGTCTTGACAGTAAAGCCACCGTCAAAAGCTGCATTAAGAACTTCATCAAGGCAGCCTGCTGTGACAAAACTTAAGTCCTGTCGTACGTTGCCTGGGATTTCTTCAAGGTCTTTTTCATTCCTCTGAGGAATGATGATCCGCCTCAGTCCTGCTCTGTGTGCTGCCAGCACTTTGTCTTTGATTCCACCCACCTGTAAGGAGAGAAGAACGTTAAGATTCATGTCCGTCTTCAGGCCATCAAAGAAGCCCCGGCCCACTTTTCTTCCAAGAGTATCGCAAAATATCCCAATCACCTTCCATTTGGTTATAGCAGGAGGTAGGAAAACCACTAAAAAGGGCGAACAAACAATAAATTCTCTACATTTCAATCAGTGTTACATTAAATCCTTTTAATATTCTAAATTTTTGATAGGTATGAGCACCTCTTCTGTCCATGTTCCTTTTTATATCATCAAGGTTAACATTTACACCCCATTCTGTAATCGCAACAATCTCATCTGTAGGTTGATTCTGAAAAAGCACTGCGTTATTTGAACCATAAATATCATGCTGTCAGAGCTGTGTAGCTGTGTGCCAGGATTATCTCCTGTATGGGTCTAAAACCATGACCTTTGTGCCACTCGAAGAAAACATGTCCCCAAATGCTTAGGCTTTCGTGGTGGTTTTAAAGTATGTTCACAATGGTCCCTTCAAAAGATGGAGTCTAATCCCCCGCGCCCCACCCCATGCCCCCCACTACCAACCCCCACCCCACATGTGGGCAGGTCTCGTGACTCACTTCTAAGAAGTAAGAGTCTGCTGGAAGTGATGCTAGATGCCTTCCAAGGGTGAGTCACAGAAAATTAGAGCTTCTGCAGGGATCTGTCTCTCTTGAGTTTCTGACTCTGGAGGTACTCGGCTACCATGCCTAAAGCAACTTATGGACAAGCCCTAAGGTAACTGGGGCATTCTGCCAACCAAGAGTGAACCAAGTCGGAACCAGAGTCCTCAACCCCAGTCAACCCGACTACGACCTGGCTGGTATCTTGAACTATGACGAGAGACCCTGAGCCGGAAGAGGCCAGCTAAGCCTCTCCTGCATTCTTGATCCACAGAAACTGTAGGAATAATGAATACTACTGTTTTGGGGCGGTGTGTTTTGTACAGCTTTCATACACCTAGAACCCCTGGGGAGGGCCTCCGCTGGCTCCCCACACTGCTGCGCCAAGACCGGCTGCCCCACAGGCCACCCCACCCGGGCGCGGTCCTGACCCACGGCCACCTGCTTTTAAGGGCTCTGCTTCATGCTGAGGTACACTTTCAGTTTCCTTCTTCAGAAAGAGGGTAAAACAGACCGATCCCTTGCATGTACGAAAATGTCTATTCTGCTTTTACAACAGTAAGGCTGTGTATGTGCAACACTAGATTTAAACTCAGTTTCCCTCAGAGTTGTGAAGGTGTCACTAATGAGAAAGCCTTTTCCTTGGGGATCTGGAAAGGTGCGAGGACGCCACCTTTCCCCAGATGGTGTGGCCCTTTCACTCTGAACATAAGCTTAAATTCTAGAAATGCTCCATTAGTTCTCTGACAGTTTGTTCTGTTGCATTTCCTCTGTTTGCTAGAACTCCTGTTAGATGTTGTATCTGTCGGATTGTTTCTTCTATTATTTTTTCTGAATAAATCTGTTTTAAATCCAAGAGATTTAAAATCCCGATTTTTAATCCAGATGCTTCTGTCTTATCTCCATTCTTGAATTAGGTTTTCTCTAGCCTCAGCAGGTCCTCCCAACAAACGCTGCTGCTTCGCTTCTGTTACATGTAAGAGCTTAAAGCTGAAGCTGCCTTACTCGCCGCTGCTGTGGCCCCTCTGCTGGGAGCGGGAGGCCCTCACCTGGGGGCTGATTCGCTCGGAGAGCAGGGACCACATGGGAGAATCGTCTGTTCTATGGAGATTCAACGAACCTCCTGGGTTTTGTTCCCCGTTTCCGTCCTCCTCTCCTGGCTCTAAGCCAGTGCCTCTCCCAGGCTCCTGCTGGGAAGACCATCTCCACTTCCATGTCATCAGTTAGGAAGCTCTTATTTGCCAGAAGTTGGCTGAACTATCAGCGGGTGACTCCCCACTCGGTTTTGAGGGTTAGAATTTACTCCCTTCAGTCCTTGCTTAATCTACTATCTTCATCTAGGAAGCTGAGGAGTTTCTGTTGAGAAAGAACTTGCTCATTTCCTTTTAGTATCGTTAACCCCTAGTTAACAGCTAATATTAAACCCTCTGCCACTTAAAATGCAACGGTTCCTGGTGAAGAAAAAACTGGCCATTCCTTTTAAGTACAGTCTACACATATATCATAATAAATTAGGGTTCAGAATATGACTTTCTGGTTCAATTAAAAACTGGGGAACTGAGAGTCTTTTCAGTGATCCTGAGTGGTGGCTCTACGATCTACTTTCACCACCACCTCATAAAGGCATTCTCAGAGTCCAAGTCCCCGCCCCCCACCCCACTTTGCTATGAACTTGCCAAAATTCTGCCGTAGGTTGGTACTGGTAACGAATGACTTAAAACTCTAAATGATCTCTCAAGTTCTATGCACTTTATGAACTATGAACTCAAGTCCTAAACACTTTATCAGTGTTTTAATAAGTAGTTTAGGTATGGACCAAAGCCCCTGAAATCGCATATGAATAGAACTTTTTCAGAATTGAGTTAACATGGTTAGTCTTTAAATATTACAGTTTCTACTTTATACTACTGGTTTTTCTATAAATCTACCAATTATAGTAATCTAAGTTACCTATGGATGTCTCATAGGAACTTCAAGAGGTGAGAACTGGGCTTAAAGTTTAAAAATAGCTACTATCCCATTTTACATATATGCTATATAGTTAATAATTTTTTAACTAGAACAAAACTTCAAACCTTCACCTGAACAGCTGATATGATGACCAGATTGATATTTTTTTTCCTCAGCAAGGCACCTTCCTTAGAAGGGAAAACATGGGGAAAATTGTTGCTTTTTCTTTTATTTGATCAAAATTAAAAAAGGTGAATTAGCCAGTATAAAAATTTACTATGTATTTAAAACTAAGGTGTGTTCATAGGAAGAAGGCAAACTATTAATTTAATTTTAAAACTAGTAAAAATAAAAAATTTAAAAACCTCATATAAGTAGGTTTCTTCATACTTACTGGAAGTACAAGACCTCTCAGTGTAATTTCTCCAGTCATGGCTACATCTGAACGTACCAGCCGCCCACTAAAAAGTGAGGCGAGACAAGTTACTATGGTAACTCCAGCAGATGGTCCATCTTTTGTGACAGCTCCAGCTGGGAAGTGCAGATGGATGTCTGTGTTGTCAAGAAGATCAAAACTTCCAGAAGCTTTAAAAAGGAAAAAAGGATTTTAATGTAGAAAAATTTAATGTTTTCTTTTTCTTCTAAAAAAAAAAGAGTATCAAAGAGATAAAAATGTATGTTTTGGGTAAACTGGTCCTTCAATTCAAAACATTAATGGGTAGTACAATTACAGTGAGGTCTAGAAGTATGGTTTCATACTATTCCAAGTAGGACTAAAAACAAAACAAATGCTTGGAATTAGCTTCCAGTTCAGGCATTAGCCAGGGAGCCCTAAAATGGGAACTAGAATTTCTATGGGGGTCAAAATCAAAGGGCTGTACTTTACTGACAGTGTGACTGACAGTCTAAAGCTCCTCTCCGCCCTTGTCACCTGTGAGATGTGTCCTGATTCTCTGCTCACAGCTGTACCCCAACCACGGCGAGCTCACTCACCGTTAGTCAGATGGTACTTCTTGGCATTGCTGCGGAGCCAGCTAATAGCGAGATGGGCCGACTCCTTCATGACATCTCCTAGTTGGCCAGTCAGAGTTAACTGACCCTCACCATCCATTCGGCTTGCCTCCACGAACATGATTTCTCCACCTAAGGGAGTCCAAGCCAAACCTATTGCCACTCCGGGTTGACTCAAACGCTCAGACACCTTGAGCAAAAGAAGGAGAAGATTCGTTAGGTCAGTAACAGCCAAATCACTTCCAGGCTGACTGACCCAATCACAATATGCTGCAGGAATCTGCTCCTTCCATGGAGGGCTTAAGACCAGGCTGCACCTCAAAGCACTTGTCATCTCTCAGGATTTGGAGTCACACTCATCACTTACATATACGGCCATCTGCCAGGAGAAAAACTAAACTTCCTCTTTGGCATTTATCAGAAGCACTTTTACCTTGTAATTAGGTGTGAATAATACATACTGACTCAAAGGGCCACATCTTGTTAAACATGCCCTAGTTTTCAAGGAAGAAACCCAATTGCTGTATCTATTTACTATTTTTATTAGGCTGCATATTTATAAATACTCCAGAACCTAACTTCATTTTAAGTAATTACAAATTTGTTTCAGAAAGTAGAAACCCTTTTTTAAACATACATTTAAGAAGTGTTAGCTCCAGAGCCCAAGTGTGAAACTATATATTCAAACCCCTAGATTTTATTTCTCTGCTGCTTACCCTTCTCTCTCTGCTCTTGCTACAGACACTCCCAATACCACCTCAAGACGCCCAGACCCTCTGCTGTGCTCTCGGAGGCCCGCTGTGCTGCCTCACTGCCACCGTGAAACTAACATGTCTCTCACTTGAGATTACAAGCCAAGGCACGTCCAAGTCATGAACCAACATGGTAAGAGGTGAAAGCAGTCACGTTAACTTTCACTGTACCCTTTGCGCCTCCCAATTTCTTATCCTATAGAAGTTATTCATGTCAGAGGAACTGAGCACCATGTCAACCCAGCACTAGTCCGACAGGAGGTTTTTTTCTACCAAGCGGTAATGTTCTCACTAAGGAACGGCAGGGTCTGTAGCTGGAGTTTCTGGTTAAAGGGCTAGGCTGCGGGTGCTTATGCCTTTTCCAGGGGCTTAGATGGCAAAGGTTCTGATTTTAAAACTTACTCCAAAAATCATGTATGGCAGCCACTGAAGCTATCAGGCACTTATTTTTAGTAATAAACATGAAAGCCTATTTTTAAAGTTGGCTTTTTATTTTTAAAATGTAATGCTAATTAACATCATTTAAGTTATAGGCTTGGAAGTCCAAACTGCAGCACGCGATGCTGCCGGGCACCACAGCCCTCACCTCCCTCGGCTTGGCACTTGCCGCGCCCCGTATCTGCAGAAGGAGAAAGACCCAAAGATCCATCTGCAAAAGACTGGCACTATTTGAGGAGAGCACAGAAACCATTACTTGTAAAGGTGGTCACACGCCTTGTGTTTTCTCATATAAAGTCAATTATCTATACTTTAACAACATCTAGTTTATGTGGGAATTTGCGAGGGGTGCCTGCTTTATTACATGGGCCTTTTCTTGGACTGAGTAAACTAATTCTAAAGAATTACCTTCAATATACTGAACCATGTGAATCAAAAGAAAACGCCATTTGGCATGATTTTGTTAGCTATAATAAGACAATCCCTTTTTTTACAGCTAAATCCTCAAAACTCATTTGTCAGAATAACACCAAAAATGTCCTAGATCAGAACTAAGATTCTTTTGATCACCACATTGCTTCAAGAAACCAAGCCAGTTTTCTGACACTGTCCATCTGCTGGAAAGTCTTGGTCCTCTGGGTAGAAGTAACGGGTCCATTGTTAATGGGAAGGATGGGGTAGCTAAGTACATAAGGCCAGACCGCACATATCCAGGCTCACAACCACTTTACCTTAACTCGATGGTGAGTGAGCCTGAAGACGGGACAAATGACAGATCTGTGTAACTTAGCAACAACATATACAGGAGGAAGAGCCGAAGGGCACGACTTCCTGTCACACCCAGACTCTGTGATAAGGCTAACAGTAGTTATCTAAAAAGTACAGAATCTCTAATTCTTAGATTGGGAGTTATACTCTTTGAGGGCATGATTCTATAACAATCAAACATCTGGTTTCTATGTATTTTCCCCCAGAAATGATGAGAAAGCAAGTAAATATGAATTTACGGGCTACGATGACGCTTTCTTACTTTTGAATGCAAATACAGTTTTCCAGCCATCTTACCCACGTGGTACAGAACGACCTGTCCTACAGCATTCCTTAATAAGTGGTTCAACACAATAATTTCACAACTATATTTATCTTTCAGTACTCCTCAATCAGTTTCTAATTCCATTACTGGTCTACAGAATCCTCAGTTACATTAGCCAGGACATACCTAGGCCTGAAGCTAAGAAGGTTTTCCCGCTGTCAAAGTGGGACATGAATATCTCAAGTTTATTTTTGTCCTTCAATTTCCCACTGGTATATCCTTGAGCTTTAGTTTCCTTACCTGTTAACTAAATCTTTACTCAAAGAAATGATCAATTTCTTCTGTAATAATTCTATCTATCATGTTAATATGCAGATTAAGTGTTTAAAATATTTAATGAAAAAACCTAATTAGTGATACAATGTCTTAGAAAGTGCGGTGGTAGTCTGACTTGACAGCCGTGTTTACAGAGCGTTTGAGTATCTAATCATTGCCAGTTTCCCATTGTTCTTCCCCCTTGATTAACTAAAAATAATGATATTTGACTGCAATTGTTTGATGTGCAACTCTCTGTGACCCTTCTCAGCCCAGACTAACATTTACAGTTTTATCACTTTGTCATTTACAACTGCAGCCCCATCAGAGGGATCAAGGTCGTACATTCCAAGGGTTTTACCAAGCGTCCTGACCAGGCCCTGTTACAGATCATAGGGATATAAAAGCAAATACCTGTTGGAACTGACAGACTGCTTAAGGACAGATAAAGGGAAAATTATCCTCCAGCATGGGCTGTACAACAGCAGGAACTCCCAAGTGCTTGTATCCACCGAGAGCCCTGAAGAGGCAAGGGTCCCTGGTCCCTGTCTGGGGAGCTGGGACAACTCTTGCAAGAAAGGCTGAGCTGGTCTTAGAATATGAGTGGGAGTTTGCTGGCAGAGAAGGGCCAGGAAGCCTCTTCAGAAGCCAGTAGGGGTCAAGGACTAGAGACGTGAATACCGTGGGCCTTCTTTCTAGCTGACAAGCATGGCACCAGGACAAACATAAACCTGGATGTCAGATGGTTGTGTGACGTGTACGGATGTGTTCTGCAGTGACATTGCCCCCATAATCTTTTATACCTCACGTAGCTCTTTTCTGCCTCTGCCGGGGTTGTCACCACAGCAGCTATCCACTTGCCAACTTCCTTAAAATCTATGCACTAAGATCCTAAGCCTTGAATCATGAATATGTGACTTTTCTAGTTGTAAATTTGTTTCAGTACATTAAAAGGGAAGATCGGATTCCATTTCCCCGGAGAGGCACTGGGGTCTACCCCTGCCGTCTCTTAAAGCAGTATTACATAGCCCTCGTCCGGCTGGGCGCTGGGAGCCGGCCGCTCTCAGATCCTCTCAGTAGGGCCTTTTCTTGGCACAACCAAGTCATGACGGGACACTGGGCCCCATGCCGTCTTTCACAGGGGCATGTGGTACAGCATGTGCAAATGGGGTGGGCTGGGGAAGTAATTTACTACCATGATTCTTTTGGGCATTTGTTAAGTTTACACTCTGCCCATTTCTAGCACCTGATTTTGTCTGTTTGAAAGGCAAGTGTGCTGATAGAATTTCCTGGAATTCACCAGTCTATTCAGGATACTTTTTAAAATTCCTATCTATCCCCTTCTTCCGTTTCCATTACTTTTTAAGGGCAGTGACCTTTGGATAAGGACTCTTCATGCCACTGTCACGCCAATACAGAGGCTTTAATACAAATACGAAGGGCACCAGGAACACTCAGATGACACAGTCTCGGATTAGCAGGCCGGACAGAATATAGACACTTGTGGCTTGAATGACTGGTTTTCTGAGGCTGAAAACTAAATTTATCCTGGAAAGACTAGAGCCTTCTTGTTCTTCTGATTGTGTATCAGTACATTTACAATTTGTGAGTTTAAGATTGTTACCTCCAGAGATAAATAGGAACTCTTTCTGTTGGCTATTTTTTGTGTCAACTATACGATTGGCGAGCTAGGTTATGTATCTAATGATGTGGAGACTGCTCCTGGCTTCACTAAGATGAAAAGGAAAATTCTAAGATCCTCATTTCCCACCAAAGATGATCAGGTAATCAATAAAAGTAACTGTAACTGAGTTTACATTTTTAATGGCAATCTCATAACTGACCAGATGAACTCAGATGAAATAGCTGTGATGTGATTCCTGTGCCCGTCCTAAATCTTCCACCCTGATCTGCTCCTGCCCAGGCTTCTGAGGAAGCATTCCAAGCCAGTCGGTGCTGCGAGTGAGACCTGCACGCCTCCCACTCCTTCTCTTACAGTGCAGGACAGTTTTCAGAACTCGGTGAGTTCATGTATATAAAGCTGGGTACATGCTAAAAGAATGAACAGATACTAGTTCCTTCAACCACCATGCTTCCTAAAAACACACAGATGTATCCCCAATCACAAAAAAAAAGGGGGAAAAAATCCCAGTTGTTTTTATAATCCTAATTTATACCATTACCTGCATTTAATAACTTTATACTATTTCTTACTATTCTTTAGCTTCATTGAAGATGAGTCTGGAAAATATATTAGTACCAAAACTGTTCCCGACGCAGCAAACTAACAATGAGAAGGGCGAGAAGGCACACTCTTAACACTAAGTTATATCCCTTAAACAGGCAAAAAACGAGTTCTAGGAACTTAGTCTAGATATGGGCAGTTAAGAGAATGCCATTAAAAATGTAAACTTCGTTAAAATTACTTTTATTGATTACCTGAACATCTTTTTTACTTTATTTTTATTTTTTATTAAGGTTTCATTGATATACACTCTTATGAAGGTATCACATGAAAAACAATGTGGTTACTAAATTCACCCATATTATCAAGTCCCCACCCATACCCCACTGAAGTCACTGGATTACCTGAACATCTTTGGAGGGAAAGGAGAATCTTATAATTTTCATTTTCATCTTAGTGAAGACAGAAGAAGCCTTCACATTATTAGATACATATCTCAGGGTGAGAAGGCACACTTTTAGTACTACGCCATACACTTTAAACAGGTGAAAAGTGAGTTCTAGGAACTTAGTTTAGATTTCAAATTTAGCAACAGTATCAAAAGTCACCTTTTCAAATACAGTAAGTTTCCGAGAGAAAAAAGATCAGTTAAACGCATTTTTAAAAAAAGGAGGAGATTCAAGATGGCGGAGTGAGAGGTGACACGGAGAACTCCTCCCAAAACCACAAATAGTACAAAAATATAGTTAATTAACACAAATAACGCTAGAACAGCAAGAAGAAAAAGGCTGAACCAGACTGCATACACAACTCACAAACAGAGGAGACCTCACGAAACATGGTAACGAACGAAAGCCTTAATCCGGCGGGACCCAAGCCCTTCCCCCACCCCAGCTCACTGGTGGGAGGAAGAGAAACAGAGCAGGGAGGGGGTGGAGGCCTGGGACTGCAGAACATCTAGCCCTGGAGATCTGCTTTCTGAGCAGAAACCTATAGTGTGTGGTGCTCTGGACGTTGGGGAGCTCACACAGGCAAGTGCTTGAGAGACTGACATTCCGGCTGTTAGTGGAGGAGGAGATCCACACCCAGCCGTTCTGTGTCAGAGGAGGGGCGGGCAGTTTAAGAGGCTTCCTAGCAGAGAGAGGGCTGCTGAAGGGGCGGCGTTTGCACAGAGCTTGCTGCACGAGAGAAGGGAGAGCTGGACAAGGTTGTCTGGGCACGCTGTGCCGAGCTGGTTGGGAACTTTGAGAAGCTTCAAGTGCTCCATCCCCCTGGTTGCCTACTCAGCTCCAAGGCCCCCCACTGGGACACACACCCTGAAGAGACTTTCTACTGCCCTGCAGGCACCTGCTCGCAAACCGGCAGGCCCCGCCTACAACAGCTAGAGACGCAAAGCACAGAGGTTTACCCGTGTGTGCTTGGCCCACTGGCTATGACACTAGAGACAGGCACCGCAGACAGGAATCAGGAAGCAGATCTTTCCTCCCGCAGGCACCAGTTCTGCTCCCTTACGACCCCCAACCTCAATCTAGGGGCTGAGCAGCTCGAGACTGGAGTTTCTGTGCACTAGTGGGCACCACACAGAAATATGAAACGTCAAAAGAACATGGTTCAGACAAAAATCTCACAAACCCCAGAAAAAGGACAAAATGAAACTGAACTCACCAATCTTCCTGAAAGAGAGTTCAAAATAAAAATTATAAACATGCTTATGGAGGTACAGAAAAATATTCAAGAACTCAGGAACAAATTTAAGTCGGAGATTCAATCATTAAGAAATTCCATATCTGCAATGAAACATACAATGGAAGGATTGAAAAGCAGATTAGATATAGTAGAAGAGACGGTAAATGGAACAGAAATTAGAGAAGAGGAATACAAAGAAGCTGAGGCAGAGAGAGAAAAAAGGATCTCTAAGAATGAAAGAATATTGAGAGAACTGTGTGACCAATCCAAACAGAACAATATTCACATTATAGGGGAACTAGAAGAAGGGAGAGAAAAAGGGATACAAAGTGTCTTTGAGGAGATTATTGCTGAAAACATCCCCAATCTGGGGAAGGAGATAGTCTTGCAGGTCATGGAGGTGCACAGATATCCGAACACAAGGGACCCAAGGAAGCAACATCAAGACATATAATAATTAAAATGGCAAAGATCAAGGATAAAGACACACTTTTAAAAGCAGCTAGAGAGAGAAAAAAGGTTGCATACAAAGGAAAACCCATCACGCTATGATCAGATGTCTCAACAGAAACCTTACAGGCCAGAAGGGAGTGAGTGGCATGACATATTTAATGCAATGAAGCAGAAGGGCCTTGAAGCAAGAATACTCTACCCAGCAAGGTTATCATTTAAATTTGAAGGAGGGATTAAACAATTTTCAGATAAGCAAAAGCTGAGAAAATTTACCTCCCACAAACCCTCTACAGTGCATTTTGGAGGGACTCCTACAGATGGAAGTATTCCTAAGGCTAAATAGATGTCACCCAAGGGACAAAGAGTACAGAATATGATTCATAACATACAAAGAATGGAGGAGGAAGGAAAAGAAGGAACAAAAAAAGAACCTTTAGATTGTGTTTGTAATAGCATATGAAGTGATTTAAATTAGACTGTTAGATAGGGAATTACCCTTGAACCTTTGGTAACCATGAGCCTAAAGCCTGCAATGGCAATAAATACATACCTATCGATAATCACCCTAAATGTAAATGGTCTGAATTCACTAATCAAAAGACACAGAGTTACTGAATGGATAAAAACACAAGACCCATCTATATGCTGCCTATAAGAGACTCACTTCAAACCCAAAGACATACACAGACTGAAAGTAAAGGGATGGAAAAAGATATTTCATGCAACTAATAGTGAGAAAAAAGCAGGAGTTGCAGTACTTGTATCAGACAAAATAGACTTCAAAACAAAGAAAGTCACAAGAGACAAAGAAGGACATTACATAATGATAAAAGGGTCAGTCCAACAAGAAGATATAATCATTATAAATATATATGCACCCAACACAGGAGCACCTACATATGTGAAACAAATACTAACAGAATTAAAGGGAGAAATAGAATGCAATGCATTCATTTTAGGAGACTTCAACACACCACTCACTCCAAAGGACAGATCAACCCGACAGAAAATAAGTAAAGAGACAGAGGCACTCAACAATGTATTAGAACAGATGGACCTAACAGACATCTACAGAACACTCCATCCTAAAGCAACAGGATACACATTCTTCTCAAGTGCACATGGAACATTTTCAAGAATAGATCATTTACTAGGCCACAAAAAGAGCCTTGGTAAATTCAAAAAGATTGAAATTGTACCAACCAGCTTCTCAGATCACAATGGTATGAAACTAGAAATAAATTACACCAAGAAAACAAAAAAGCCCACAAACACATGGAAGCTTCACAACATGCTCCTAAATTATCAATGGATCAATGACCAACTAAAAACAGAGATTAAGCAATATATGGAGACAAACGTCAACAATAATTCAACACCGCAAAATCTGTGGGATGTAGCAATGGCCGAGCTAAGAGGGAAATATATTGCAATACAGGCCTATCTCGGAAAAGAAGAACAATCCCAAATGAACAATCTAAACTCACAATTAATGAAACTAGAAAAGGAAGAACAAATGAGATCCAAAGTCAGTAGAAGGAGGGACATAATAAAGATTAAAGCAGAAATAAATAAAATTGAGAAGAATGAAACAATAGAAAGAATTAATCAAAGTAGGAACTCGTTCTACAAGAAAATAAACAAAATAGATAAACCCTTAGCCAGACTTATCAAGAAAAAAAGAGAGTCTACACACATAAACAGAATCAGAAATGAGAAAGGAAAAATCACTACGGACACCACAGAAATACAAAGAATTATGAGAAAATACTATGAAAAATTATATGCTCACAAACTGGATAACCTAGAAGAAATGGACAACTTTCTAGAAAATTACAACCTTCCTAGACTAACCCAGGAAGAAACAGAAAATCTGAATAGACCAATTATCAGCAAAGAAATTGAATTGGTAATCAAAAAACTACCTAAGAACAAAACTCCTGGACCAGATGGTTTTACTGCTGAATTTTATGAAACATTAGTGAAGACCTAATACCCATCCTCCTTAAAGTTTTCCAAAAAGAAGAAGAGGAGGGAATACTCCCAAACTCATTCTACGAGACCAACATCACTCTAATACCAAAACCAGGCAAAGACACCACAAAAAAATAAAATTACAGACCAATATCCCTGATGAACACAGATGCAAAAATACCAAAAAAATATTAGCAAACCAATTTCAAAAATACATCAAAAAGATCATCCATCATGATCAAGTGGGATTCATCCCAGGGACGCAAGGCTGGTACAACATTCAAAAATCTATCAACATCAACCACTACATCAACAAAAAGAAGGGCAAAAACCACATGATTATCTCCATAGATGCTGAAAAAGCATTTGACAAAATTCAACATCCATTCATGATAAAAACTCTCAACAACATGCGTACAGAGGGCAAGTACCTCAACATAATAAAGGCCATATATGACAAACCCACAGCCAACATTATACTTAACAGCGAGAAGCTGAAAGCTTTTACTTTAAGATTGGGAACAAGACAAAGATGCCCACTCTCTCCACTTCTATTTAACATAGTTCTGGAGGTCCTAGCCATGGCAATCAGACAACACAAAGAAATAAAAGGCATCCAGAATGGTAAGGAAGAAGTCAAACTGTCCCTGTGTGCAGATGACATGATAGTGTACATAAAAAACCCTAAAGAATCCACTTCAAAACTACTAGATCTAATATCTGAATTCAGCAAAGTTGCGGGATACAAAATTAATACACAGAAATCTGTTGCATTCCTAAACACTAATGATGAACTAGCAGCAAGAGATATCAGGAAAACGATTGCATTCACAATCGCATTCAAAAGAATAAAATGCCTAGGAATAAACCTAACCAAGGAAGTGAAAGACCTATACCCTGAAAACTATAAGACACTCTTAAGAGAAATTAAAGAGGACACTAATGAATGGAAATTTATTCCCATGCTCTTGGTTAGGAAGAATTAATACTGTCAAGATGGCCATCCTGCCTAAAGCAATCTACAGATTCAATGCAATCCCTATCAAAATACCAACCGCATTTTTCAATGAACTAGAGCAAATTGTTTTAAAATTCATATGGAACGACTAAAGAGCCCCAACAGCCAAAGCTATCCTGAGAAGGAAGAATAAAGCAGGGGGGAATTATGCTCCTTGACTTCAAGCTCTACTACAAAGCCACAGTAATCAAGACAATTTGGTATTGGCACAAGAACAGACCCACAGACCAGTGGAACAGAATAGAGAGCCCAGATATAAACCCAAGCATATATAATCAATTAATGTACAATAAAGGAGCCATGGATATACAATAGGAAAATGACAGCCTCTTCAACAGCTGGTGTTGAAAAAATTGGACAGCTACATGTAAGAGAATGAAACTGGATTACTGTCTAACCCCATACACAAAAGTAAACTCATAATGGATCAAATACCTGAATGTAACTCATGTAATGATAAACCTCTCAGAAAAAAATATAGGAAAAAATCTCCTGGACATAAAGATGAGCAACTTCTTCATGAACGTATCTCCTTGGGCAAGGGAAACAAAAGCAAAAATGAACAAGTGGGACTATACCAAGCTGAAAAGCTTCTGTACAGCAAAGGACACCATCAGTAGAACAAAAAGCCATCCTACAGTATGGGAAAATACATTCATAAATGACGTATCTGATAAGGGGTTGACACCCAAAATTATATATAAAGAGCTAACGCACCTCAACAAACAAAAAGCAAATAATCCAATTAAAAAATGGGCAGAGGAGCTGAACAGACACTTATCCAAAGAAGAAATTCAGATGGCCGACAGGCACATGAAAAGATGTTCCACATCGCTAATCATCAGAGAAATGCAAATTAAAACCACAATGAGGTATCACCTCACACCATTAGGATGGCCAATATCCAAAACACAAACAACAAATGTTGGCGAGGATGTGGAGAAAAGTGAACCCTCCTACACTAGTGGTGGGAATGTAAACTAGTTCAACCATTGTGGAAAGCAGTATGGAGGTTCCTCAAAAAACTCAAAATAGAAATACCATTTGACCCAGGAATTCCACTCCTAGGAATATACCCTAAGAATGCAGCAGTGCAGTTTGATAAAGATATATGCACCCCTATGTTTATCGCACCACTATTTACAATAGCCAAGAAATGGAATAACCTAAGTGCCCATCAGTAGATGAATGGATAAAGAAGAGGTGGTATATATACACAATGGAATATTATTCAGCCATAAGAAGAAAACAAATCCTACCATTTGCAACAACACGGATGGAGCTAGAGGGTATTATGCTCAGTGAAATAAGCCAAGTGGAGAAAAACAAGTATCAAATGATTTCACTCATCTGTGGAGTATAAGAACAAAGAAAAAACTGAAGGAACAAAACAGCAGCAGACTCAAAGAACCCAAGAATGGACTTAAGAGTTACCAAAGGGAAAGGGGCTGTGGAGGATGGGTGGGAAGGGAGGAATATGGTGGGGAAAGGGGTATTACGATTAGCACCCATAATGCAGCGGCGGGGGACACAGGAAAGGCAGTATTTATAGAGAAGACAAGTAATGATTCTATAGCATCTTACTACGCTGACGGACAGTGACTGTAGTGGGGTATGTGGAGGGGGGGACTTGATAATAGGGGGTCTAGTAATCATAACGTTGTTCAAGTGATTGTACATTACAGATACCAAAATAAAAATTAATTTTAAAAAAAGGAGAGAAAAGATTTCCCTTCACTGTAAGAGAAAGAGTGGGCAAGAATGGACAGTGACTGTAATGGGGTTGATGGGGGGGACCTGAGGAAGGGGGTAGTTTAATCACCATAATATTGCACATGTAATTGTAGATTAATGATACCAAAATAAATTATAAATTTTTTAAAAAATGAAAAAAAAAAGAAAGAGTGGGAAAGAGTGGGGAAGGTGTATATAAAGCATGATTCATTTAGCCTTTTTAAATTTTCTTGCTGTGAATGGAAGACTCCTAGCCCTCATGACAGTGACACAGTGACAGCCGTCGTGACAGTGAAGAAATATTCCATAAATCTTCATTTCATACATACAAATGCTGAGACAGAGGGCAGTTAAATAATATGGGGCTGGTGGTCATCAGACACTAGAGGGAGAGACAGAAAGCACAGGGCGAATCCCCTCAAGTGAAGAAAAGATGACCAAAATGTTCCAAACTCCCCGACTCCGAGTCTTCTCTCCTATCCTCAGATGCTGTTTATAAATGATAAACTGGCTACTGGAATCTACCTTTCAGATTCATGTCGGCCAAAATGTTCAGTATGTAATAACAGCTCAGATGCTACATTAAAAATAAAATGAATTTCTCCAATGATATCAAACAGGGCTGTTAAGCAGTGTTTACAAAATTTCCCGTCTCTATTCTGGCCTTTCTTTGTCGAATCTGTAAGAACGCCAGCGATGCTCTCCAATTCAACAGCAGCACACGGGGGGGAAAGAAGCGCACGTGCAACATGAACACACATCAGTCTTTCGTTTTCATTTGTTGCTGCAGTTTAAATTCCTGAAGGCCTGCTGGCGTGTACTGCTCTGCACATGCGCACTGGATGTGCAGGAGTCGGGACCTGTTTACTTCTTTACTCATAAAATCATTTTTTTTTCTCCAAGCAGAAGAGCAGGGTTTGCTCACTTTCTCAACCAAGAGAAGTTTTGCTCCATTTCTTTCAACACTTCAAAATTTACACCTTAGGAGTTCAAATAACCAACATGATGCCTCTGGTTCTATCGGTCAAGACCAGATTTACTGTCAAGAGCAAGCAAGTTCTATTCTTGTAACTGAGAGCGTCGCAGAGAGGCTCATTAGCTTTACATGACCAGCTCGGCTCGGAGTTTAAATAGATAAGCAAGATGGGTCTGGGGACTACTTCTCTTCTCCTTGAGGAGAGGACTTAGGAAAACCATATCTACTGGTAATGATTTCAAATGTTAGATGGAGAGATTATCTTCTGCATAATTTATCAGATTTATCTTCTGAAAATCTTTTTTCCTTAAACTGACAAGGAGGCAGTGGTAAAGCTTCTGAGAAAAGATGTCAAGGTCAGGAATATGATGTAATTTTTTTTCTGGTAACTGACCCATAAAAGCTCAAACATCCTATAAAATATATCATAATTCCTCAGCAGTCACAGATTCAAACACCTAGTTCCATCTAGCTGCCTCAGCTCATTCCTAGGTCCCAGGCCTTTAGGGTTGGGGGTTCTGCTATGAGGGACAGTCGGGCGAGAAAGGTAGAAACAGGGCCTATACACAGGTTTAACCCAAAAGGAATTATTAACAGTGAAACAGTATGTTCCTGAAAGATGCCATATAGGTCTGCACTAGAGCAGACTGAAGAGCCTAGCTTAAGGCTTATGTTTTCAGGTATTTTGTACTAGGTTGTCTCCCCTACCTCTTCCCACCCAAGCCTTTGATAGCACAAAGAAACCCTTATTTAAGGCACATACAATAGAATATCGAATTCCTACAGAGCAAAGTCTGAGAAAGCCAGCAATACTGTTCTTAAAATGGAACTGATGGCAGAGAATAAGATCAGACTGGGTTTCTAAAAGAGGATATGGTCAGGCTCTCTGCCTGCAAAAACCTTATTATCACATTAAGCACTAAAATTCAATACTGTAGAGAAAACAAGTTTCCAATATTAAGACAAAATGCAGTCTCCCCTGAAACCCAATTCTACATCTCCCCCAATCTATTAAGCAACCACCAGAGCAAGTTGGTGGGTGTCACCCAAAAAATGAGTCTGATCACCTCCATTTCATACATCGGGGGCCCAAGGATGTCTTTCAAGGCATGGAAATCAATCAAAATCGGCATTTCAGGTGGTAGGGCCAAGTCAGCAGTATCATTGACAGATTCAGGTTTTGTATCTTCTAAGATGTGTTCTCTGCAACCTAAGAGAAAAAAATTTATTTAGAAATTCTCAGATTTCTAGGTTTGAAAACTCATTAGCAGTAAATATCAAAAAGCACAGCGGACCTCAACAATTCAGGCGCCTTTACACAATTATTAAGGTACAAAAACTCACCTTGTGTGTCTGCGGACCTCAGAGTAACTGTCCTTCAAGCCCCTGGAGACTAACATAAAGCAGTTCCCATTCACTCACTTTCACTTCTTCCTTGTCTATCTCACCCCCCCCCCCCATGAAAGTTTAAGTGAGCTCCAGGGGGGCAGCAACCTTGCCTGTCTTCTTTTTAACCATTACATTCTTAAGCCAAGAACAATGCCCGACACTAGTCAACTAATGGCCTTTAGAGACCAGATAATAGATAATCTTGTACAATTCCGTTAGATCAACAGAATGCAAACTTTACAATTCCCTCTTTTGAGGAGTTCCATCAGGTGTCCCATTTCCTGATAGGCAACATGAACTTGGAAATGATAGGACCTGTATGAGCAATGGCTCTTTTGTAAACATGTAGCTCAACTCCAAGGTTATCATTTTCCAATAAAAACAAATGTAATTGGCAGTGCCAGGGTAAGAGAATATGATACCTGATTTGAAATCCCTATAATAATGCACTATTTCCTTCATATGCCTAAAAGCCTGGTTGCTGACATCTTTTCAAAGTATCAACTCATTTTGGTTTGGACCAAGACATACAGAGAGCAGGAAGGAGCCAGTTGACCTGTCAGACCATCTTTTCTATTGCTCTAATTCCAATTTGAATAAAGAAAAATGTTACTTCAGTCTGCAGCCAGAGACCTAAAATGAGTAGAGGTTTAAGCAATGTAGGAAATACTTGGCTCTATTCCTCATTCCTAGCTTTGTCATGATTCTTTTAGCTCTTGAACGATCTGATGAAGTGATTTTAACTATCTTTTTTTTATTGCCTTTTTTTTTCATACACCCTCCCTTTGGGAAATGATTACTGTATATATTAATATACAACATAATTTTATGTCATCTAACATTGTATATCTATGTATTTATTATAGTTTTGCTATGATTCTTCTTTCTAGTATTTCATAAAGTTAAAAGAATTTTCACTGACTTCTTTCCTTCCCAGAGTGATTATTGATTATGTTTAAGAATATCAGACCCTTATTTAGACCTAATTTAACAATAACTGGAGACCTCCCAGGATGACCCTAAATGGGCCCCGTGCATTACAGCCCTGCTGTGGCCTTCCGGGTAAAGGGCTCTCTTGGTCTTCTACTCTCCTCCTGGACGCTGTGAAGCTCCTCTTCATGATGAGTGACACAGAGACAGGAGAGAAAACACACAACAGCTCCAACTTTCTGCCACTCGCTGGCTATTTGATCTTTTGAAAAGCACTACACCTCTCACTACCTAACTTTGCAGGATTCTTAATCCTGATAAGTTAAGGGAATTAGAGAGAAAATCCTTTACAGACTGCCAACTGCAATGCACATGCTGTATCTTGAGTGTAAGTCATGAGTTATATATATTCTCACAGTCATACCTCTGCAGTGTCACTTGATCTCTCAAACCAGATTCCAGGAAGTTCTCCCTCATCTTTCCAACTTCTTACAGCACTTCTCTGTTTCACAAAATCTAACAATTATGGACTTGCTCAGGAGCTCATGAACATGGAGACTTTCTTTCTGCTGCTGTTTGCAAGCATACCTGAGCAGTATCACTAACCAAGGGTAGAAACACTCAAACAATCAGGTCAGCTTCAGGTAGATCTCAGGGCGCAACAGAAATCAGGTGTCACTGCTGAAGTAAAATTAATGCCCAGAAAGAAAAGCACCACCTGCCTAAGGTTACTATACCCTAAAAATAAAGGGCTCTGAACTTCAGCTGATGCACAGGTGAGGCTGCAAGTTTCTTTGGCCTGTTGTGCTTTGTGATGGGCTTTTCTGAGATCTAATTACTATTAAAGCCTGGAATCCACCCTTACAAGAGAAAGTAAAGTTGGACGGGTGAAAACCAGTCCACAATTATGTAACCAATGCTTAGGACATTCAATCCCTTTCCAATGCAGTAGTGAATTCAGTGCTTTGACCACTGAGGGAGTGGGGGTAGGGAGAACTATTTCTGAAGAAAGTAGACTTTATAATATACAAGATGGCAATTTAGGCTTAAGGCTCAGCAGCTGTGCTATGAAAAATTCAATAAACTTAGAACTAATCTGTGCTTCAAAATGTTCAATCACTAGAACACATGCCTAGGGAATTAAAGCTCAAGTCAAGAAAATGGTGTCAACTAATCAGGAAAGATAGGCTAGCACTGGGTTTTAAGAATCATCTAGTGCACCTTGTGCAATATAAAGTGAGAGTAAGGAAATCCTGAATTTTCAGAGAATTCACACTCTGACTTCTCATTAAAATAAACAACCAAATATCATCTCACAAAGATGCCATTCAAGAAACGAGGCCCAAGTTTTAGCTGACCTTCTGAGTCTATGCACAAGCTTCCAAGTACGCAGCTCTAGTGCCATGTTCTCCTGCTCAGAAGGGATCAACACCAAGAGAAGAGAGTGGCAGAGACCCTAAGATTCATTCCTGGCCTTACCCCAGTTTGTAACATTCAAGCAAGATGGACTTTTGAAGGCAATGCAAACAAAAACAATTTAAAAAGTTCAACCTTCCAACATAACATGGACCCTGTCCCACAAACCCTTCCTCCTGAAATTAAGCAGTTTTCTTCTTCTGTGTCCTTCTCTTGGGCTAAAACAGTGGTTCACACCAAATAGTTCACAGTCACATGAAAAAATAATTATTTCACTAAGAAGGAAAGTGTAGATAATAAAAGCAAGACCCTGTTTTCTCATCACCAAATTAAGCTAACTAGTAAAGGTGTTTAAGAAATGACAAAGATCAATGTTAAAGAGATCCTCTTAAATGCTGTTGCTCATGGAAATATGAATTGATTCAATCTTTCAGGAAAGACGCTTGTCAATATATTGAAAGTCCTCCAAATACTCGTATCTCAGACTCAGCGATGCTGTTTTGCAGGAACCTGTCCTTAAGGACATAACCCAAAGTGCAGACAACAGTTTAGACAATGAAGCTACTTGCTGAAGCCCTATCTGTTAATAGCAAATCCAATATAGTCAACATTAGAAACATGGCTGAATACAGTGGTATATCCACCTAATAAAATACTACACAGTCACTAAAATTGTTTTCCAAGTGTTTTTATGTAAGAAAATCCTTTTGAAACAATATTAAATTGAGGAAAGAGGAGGGTAGGTATATATTTTCACATGGCATGATTTTTACTGATATATCATAATATAAATATACATGAGGATGAAAGAAATGATGCAGTCCAAAATGTTGACAGAAGTTATTCCCTGAGATGGGTTACGATTACATGATGAAACAGTCAATAAATAATAGTGACCAATCCTGGCTCTGGCTTCCTAGTTGGTCTTGAAAAAAGTTACTTTACCTTCTTGTATCTGTTTTTCTACTCAGTGAAACCATAACAATTACAGTTACCCTCAAAGATTTGCTGGGAGAATTTAATAATGCTTAAAGCCTTAGCATGTATAAACGAGAAGAACTCAATTATATAGTTAGAGAAATATCTAACACCGACTTCTAAATTTCACATGTCTTACTCCATAGTCCCTTCATTAGAAGAAAACAAAATGTTCTCTGCAACCTAATTCCACCCAGGGCTTTGAGCACAGTCAGATGACTGTTGGGAATCACATGAATTTAATATATGTAGGAAAAAAAAGATACTAAGACTCAAGACTCTGCCCTATGCTATAATATATATTACCATTATATTTCAAATGCTAAAATTTTCATTGTAAGTAGTTTTGAAGTGTATTTTTAAAAGTAAATAAATTGCTATTAAATAGAGTTTGAAAAGGAAGGGAATGGAAAAATAAAGAGTAGAATAAATTAGCCTAACTCCACTCCAACTACTTATTCACTTAAAAGATAGGCATAAAATTGTTCTGAAAGTGGGAGGGAGCTAAAGTTATTTTAGTTGATTTACTCTGCTCAGAGATATCTCCAAGTTCTTCTTTCATCCACATTATCAGCCCGTTTTGCCTCTAATTCAGGCCATAGCCAGTCTGGTCAGGGTATAGCTGAGTCTAAAAGCATGAAGGCAGCAGGTAAGCAAACGGCACCCAGGGCAGACCCTGCAATGCTCAACAGGGGCCACCCAGCAGCCCCAGTGTGGATTCTGGTGGTGGCCGCTGGCAAAGCAAGGGTGGAATGTGGGCGCACCCCCTAAGGGGGGTAAGCCGGACTCTGGAACTGATGTGGCCACAGCTGTCATACAGATGCAAACTCCTCATGAGAAAGGGTTAGGTTTTTCCAAAGCAGCTGTCACTAGGCCACCACAAGCATCCTTCTCCACTCACTGTCTCTCTGTCGGAGGAACACGACTTAAACGAAAACAGGCCCAAGAGCCAAAGAATCACTGTGGGAAGGAGGGAGAAGGTCACATATGAGGAGGGGAAGCAAAGAGGACTAGAGGGTGCAACACCTCAGGCAACTCCAGTAGCTTTCTTTCCAAAAACAAAGTTTCCTATCTTCTGAATAAATTTACAGCACATGGTGTCTCTTGGCAGGTGATCCAGCCAATAGAAAACAGCAGAGACCAGGAACACAAAAAGGCTATTAACAGCAACAGTAATTCCCCAGAATGTGGTAGAAATGAGAATCTACCTAACCACAGATGGCCCTAAGTTATCTATAATCATCTTTACTCAAGACAGAAAATTTTAGCTACCAGTTATTATTCTCTATATTCTGCTTAACTTCAGGCATACACTATACTCACAAGCCTAGTCTCATGGGTTCAAAAGCAACATTTTGTGGTATAGTGGTAATAGGAACCCCTTCCAGATTATGAAAGAAGTGTTCATTTTCACAAAGAGCATGTTTTTAATGCCTGTGGGGTAACAGTGTATAAGAACATTGTTAATTGTAGCCAGCTATCTAATAGGGCTCAGAAACAGGGTTAATTCTCCAAAGAAATGAATACTACCTGTTTCTGTCATATTAATACAATGTCCTTGGGAAATAATTGCCTGAGAATGTCTAGGTCTCATTCTGAGACTCATTAAATTTGGGAAGAATCAGGAATTCAAGACGCACACAATCATATGTAAAACTTAAAAAGATAGGCAGGGAGTCAAGATCTGTTCCAACCCTCCACAATATACTAAAGTAAACTGGGACCCAGGAAGGTTAAACAAATTGCCTCAAGTACAAAGCCAAAAAAAAAGTGACAAAGAGTATCAAGATTCCAGTCTCCCAGTCAAGGACACCTTTTGTCCCAACCTAAAATCTAGTCTAGAAAAGCTGCCTGTGGCTCAGGGGCTCCTTGACAAGACAACACAATCTGGTGGTGAATAACTGAGAGATCAGGTCATTTTTTTCTTGACTGAAAATGAACACTGGTATATGAAGACTGAAAATACCTAACATAACTGCTATTATAAGCAAGATTACCCTCTTTGACTGTTGTCAGAAAAAATGTGGAAGACAGAGAAATGAGTAAAAATAGATTAGTGAGCATGTTGTCCAGTGCATCGTTCTAGGTTGTCCATGTCCTACTGCCTTTCAGCTATTTTTCAATTCTGTAAGTCGTAGAAAACTGATAGTAATGGAAATGATTCTTGTCCAGTAGAGGTACAACTCATCCTCTCCCTTTGCCAAGAAGCTGGTTTTACAAATTAATTCAGTATTCCTGCCTACATATGTGTCTACTTTCTGGACACTTAACTCCTTTAAGTCAGTTTTAACATCTTACTGGGTTCTCTCATCAATTAACGAGTTGTTTACAATATCTGACACATGTTCATTTTATATTTGTATGATAGTGATAATTTTGCCATTAAGAAATTATCCTTTAATACCGTACAGAGACCCTTGTTTCTAATGAATGACGGATATTCGCAGTAGCCAACTCTTAACCACTAAGAATGTGGGTATGTTTAGATTAAAAAATCTTAAGGCCTCAGACAGATATACCAAATTGTTTTAGATATAAAAACATGAAACTTAACCGTTTTCAGTATTTCTGCTTATGGGTCGATCCTCAGAAATATCCTGTGGAGGTACAGCTGATCCTCCATACTTGAAAGAGGCCCTGGAGTCAGATAGCCTGGGTTTGTGGTCCAGCTCTTCCTGTTTACAAGCTGTACAACTTTGGGAAATCTTTATCTTTTTAAAAGTGTTTTTATTATAGTGAAATATATGTAACATAATACTGATCTTTTTAACCATTTGCAAGTGTACAATTCACTGGCATTAAATACATTCACAGTATTGTTGTAACTGTCACCACTAACTACCCAAAATTTTTTCATCATCTCAGCATAAACTCTGTACCCATAAAATAATAACTTCCCATTCTCCCTTCCCTATAGGCCCCTGGTAATCTCCAGTCTGTTTTTCTGTCTCTATGTATTTGCCTATTCTAGGTACCTCATATTAAGTGGAATTATACAATGGCTGTCCTGTGTCTGCTTTATTTCACTTAATACAATGTTTTCTAGGTCCAGCCATGTTGTAACATATAGCTAATTTTCATTCTGCTTAATGGATGAATAATACTCCATTACATGTACACAACACATTTTGTTTATCCATTTATCTGCTGATGGACACCTGAGTTATTTCCATCTTTTGGCTATGGTTGACTACTGCTGCCATGAACACTGGTATCTGTTGGGAGCCCCTCTTTCCAGCTCTTTGGATATACACCCAGGAGTGGAACTGCTGGGTCACATGGTAGTTCTGGGTTTAACTTTTTGAAGAACTGATGAACTGCTCTCCACAGTAGCTGTACCATTTCACACCACCACCAGCAATGCATGAGGACTTCCAATTTCTCTACATCCTCACCAATGCATTTTCCATTTTTTTGGTTATAATCATCATATTAGGTGTGAAGTAGTATCTCATTAGATTTTCATTTGTATTTTTCTAATGACTAATGGTGGTGTTAAGCATCCTTCCATGTGCTTATTGGTCATTTTTCCAACTTCTTTGGAGAAGTCTATTCAAGTCTGTTCATTTTTTAATTGGGCTGTTGCTGTTGTTTGAGTTGTCGGAGTCCTTTATATAGTCTTGATATCAATCCCCTATCAGATACATTATTTTCAAATATTTCTCCCATTCTGTGGGTTGTTTTTATACATTCTTGATAGTGTCTTTTGAAGATACTAGTTTTTAATTTTGATGAAGTCCACTTATCTTTTTTCTTTTGTTGCCTATGTTTTTGGTATTATCTCCATGAAATCACTGACAAATCTAATTGTTATAAAGATTTTCCCCAATGTTTTCACTCTAAGAATTTTATAATGTTTGCTCTCAAGTTTACATCACAGATCAATTTTTACTTAATTTTTGTATACAGTATAAAGTCAGAGGACAACTCCATTCCTTTGCACATGGATATCCAGTTTTCCCAGCACCATTTGTTAAAACCACTTGGCCATATACATGAGCTTTATTTTAGTGTTCTCTAGTCTGTCCCATTGGTCTATATATGTCTGTCCTATGCCTATACTACAACTGTCTTAATTACTATAGCTTTACAGAAGGTTCAGGTGGTGTGAATCCTCCATTTTGTTCTTCTTTTTCAATATTGTTTTGGCTATTTGTGGCCCACTGCAATTCCATATGAATTTGAAGATCAGCTTTACCATTTCTCTGAAAAAGGCTTTTTATATTTTGGAAGAGACTGCACTGCATCTATAGATTGCACTGAATTTGTAGATCTTAACAGTGCTACATCTTCCTATCCATAAGCACAGGATATTTTTTCTACTTACTTAGGTCTTTTAAAATTTCTTCCCAGCAGTGGTTGGTAGTTTTCAGTATTAAAGTCTTTCACCTCCTTGATGAGATTTAAGTATTTAATTCTTTTAAATGCTATTGGAAATGGAATTCATTTCTTAATTTCCTTTCCAGATTGTTCATTTCCCTAATCTCTTTAAGGTCTCATTTCCTCATTTGAAATGAGAGAAATAGTATCTATACTTCAAATAGTTGTTATAGGGGTAATGGATATAGGATATATAGGAATAATGAAAACACAGTATAGTCACTGAGGTTAGCCTTAGAGCTAGCCTCCCTAGGTTAGAATCTTATATTCTGATGTTTACTAGCTAGAGCCTTGGGCACATTACTTAATTTCCTGCATCTTAGTTTTCTCATCTGTAAAATGGGCCTAAAAACACCACCTACTTTACAGGATCATTAAGGGATTAAAGGAGTAAACACATGTAAAATGCTTATAATAGAGTCTAGCAAATAGCAGGAATATAGATGATGATTATCTTTACTTCTTTGATTATCACAATAACCTACTATAGCTGAATCTCAAAACAACATGGGTTTGAACTGGGAGGGGCCAAATATGCAGATTTTTTTTTTCAGTAAATATACTGGAAAATTATTTTGGAAATACGTGACGATTTGAAAAAACATTTCTTTTCTCTAGCCTACTTTATTGTAAGAATTCAGTACATAATACCTATAACAAAATATGTTAATCAACTGTTTATGTTATTGGTAAGGCTTTCTAGTCAACAGTATTTGTAAAGTTTTTGGGCAGTCAAAAGTTATACATGGACTTTTTATTGCACTGGCAGGTGGCACCCATAACCCCTCTGTTGTGCAAGGATCAACTGTAATTTGGGTTTTCAACCTCGTTTTCCTACTATAGGCACAACTCATTTTACTGCACTTCACTTCACTGCGCTTTACAAATATTACATTTTTTTTCTTTACAAATTGTAGGTTTCTGGCAATCCTTCATTAAGCCAAATATACTGACACCATTTTTCCAACAGCTCACTTTGTGTCTCTGGGTCACATTTTGGTAATTCTTGCAATATTTTAAGCCTTTTCATTATTTCGGCATTTGTTGTGTGATCTGTGATCAGTGATCTTTGATGTTACTACTGAAATTGTTTGGGGCACCACGAATCACACCCATATAAGACGGCAAACTTAACTAATAAATGTGTGTGTTCTGACTGCTCCACCAACTGGCTAGTCCTGTTTCTCTCCCTCTTCTTGGGCCTCCCTATTTCCTGAGACACACAACACTGAAATTAGGCCAGTGAATAACCCTGTAATGGCCTCTAAGGGTTCAAGTGAAAGGAAGAGTCACCTGTCTCTCAGTTTAAATCGAAAGCTAGAAATGATTAAGCTTAGTGAGGAAGGCATGTAGAAAGCCGAGATAGGCTGAGAGCTAGTTTTTTTGTGCCAAACAGTTGGCCAAGTTGTGAATGCAATATAAAAGTTCTTGAAGGAAATGAAAAGTGCTCCTCCAGGGAACACATGAATGATAAGAAAGTCAAACAGCCTTACTGCGGACATACAGAAAGTTTGAGTGGTCTGGGGAGAAGATCAAACCAGCCACAACATTCCCTTAAGCCAAAGCCTAATCCAGAGCAAGGTCCTCTCTTCAATCAATTCCATGAAGGCTGAGAGAGGTGAGGAAGCTGCAGAAGAAAAGTTTGAAACTAGCAGAGGATGGTTCATGAGGTTAAGGAAAACAGTTTCTATAACATGAAAGGTGAAGCAAGAAGTGCTGATGTAGAAGCTGCAGCAAGTTATCCAGAAGATTTACCTAAGATAATTAATGAAGGTGGCTACACTGAACAAAAGGTTTTCAGCTTAGACAAAACAGCCTTCTGTTGTAAGATGCCATCTAGGACTTTCATAGCTACAGAGAAGTCAGTGCCTGGCTTCAAAGCTTCAAAGGACAGGCTGACTCTCTTGTTTGGGGCTAATGTAGCTGGTGACTTCAGGTTGAAGCCAGTGCTGACATACAATTCTGAAAATCCTAGGACCCTTAAGAATTATGTTAAATCTACTCTGCCTATAAATGGAACTTTAAAGCCTAGATGACAGCACATCTGTTTACAACATGGTTTACTGAGTATTTTGAGACCACTGCTGAGACCTGTTGCTCAGAAAAAAATTCCTTCCAAAGTATTACTGCTCACTGACAGTGCACCTGGTCACCCAAGAGCTCTGATGGAGAGGTACAGTGTTCAGTGTTGTTTTTTTCATGCCTGCTAACAGCATCCATTCTTCAGCCCATGAATCAAGAGTAATTTTGACTTTTATATCTTATTATTTAAGAAATACATTAAGGTAAGACTATAGTGTCATAGACAATGATTCCTCTAATGGATGTGAGCAAAGTTAAGTTGAAAACCTTCTGGAAAGGTTTCACCATTTTAGATGCCATTAAACATTTAATTAAGGGGAAGAGGTCAAAATATCAACATTAACAGAAATTAGGAAGAAGTTGATTCCAACCCTCATAGATGACTTTGAAGGATTCAAAACTTCATTAGAGTAAGTTCTGAACGGCAGATGTGGTGGAAAAAACAAGACAACTAGAATTAGAAGTGGAGACTGAAAAGCTAACTGCACTGCAGCATCTCATGATCAAACTTAAACAGATGAGAAATTGCTTCTTACGGGTGAACAGAGAAAATGGTTTCTGGAGATGTAATCTATTCCTCTGAAGATGTTGTGAAGTTTGTTGAAATTACAATAAAGGATTTAGCAAATCCAATAAATAATCAAACTTGACTGATAAAGCAGTGGCAGGGTTTGAGAAGACTGACTCCAATTTTCAAAGAAGTTTCACTGTGGGTGAGATGCTATCAAACAGTACCACATGCTACATAGAAACTGTTCATGAAAGTAAGTCACCTGATGGGGCAGACTTCACTGCTGTCTTATTTTAAGAAATTGCCACAGCCATCAGTGACCACCACCTGGTCAGTGAGCAGCCATCAACACTAGGAAAGACCCCCCTCCACAAGCAAAAAGATGATGACTTCCTCAAAGTGCAGATGATGATTGCATTTTATAAGCAATCAAGTATTTTTAAATTAAGGTATGTAACATTTTTAAAGACAATGTTATTGCACACTTACTAGACTATAGTAAAGTATAAACAGAACTTTTATGTGTACTGGGAAACCAAAAAATTCATTTGACTTGCTCTATTGTGATACTCACAATTGGGGTGGTCTGGAACTGAACCTGCGGAATCTCTGAGGTGTGCCTGTATCCATTTACTCACTACTTGTAAACGAATCTTTCTAAATCACTGCTCTAATTACACCACTTCTGGACCTAAACATCTTCACTAGTTTTTCATCACAGATTTAAGCAAATTCCTAACTTCTGAGAGTTGCAGTCAATATCTACCACAGTATAGCACCAAATTACCTTTCTCAGTGTGGTTCTCACTATTCTGGGATGCCTTATAGACTGAAGGAGTAACCACAACTAACAGATATGAACAGAGAGACTCAACTAACATTCATGGAGCACAGTCTTGGGTAAGAAACTGGGCATTATATTCCTTATCTACAAAATCAAAGTCAGACAAGATGAACTCTAATCTTGTCATACTAACTCATCATAGTGCCTTCCACAATATAGGTATTCAACATGGTCTGCTGAATTAAACTGTATTTGGATTATTTCAATTCTTAAATCTTAGTAACATCTGTGGACAAATAAAATCACCGAGGCGCTTAATCATTACTTTGATTTGCCAAAATATTACTAAGTTTTTAATGCTGAATTAGTCAAGTAAACATAAAGATTTTTCATCAGTGAAAATTAATTATGTGATAAAATTATTACCAAATGACAACTTTTTCTCAAAATTTAAATCAAATTACACTGGGATCCTGAATTATGAAGTAGGAACAAAATGAAACTAGCAGATTGGTTTTCCTAAGCTGTATTTTTGTGTAGGGTGTAGGGGCGTGTTACTAGGTATATTAACAACTAGTTGGCATATTTCCTGCATGAACCAAGGAAGCAGAATACTGTTTACATCTCAAATCTTTAGCATGTATGGGTATGTACGCATGGATCCAGACTCCCATTTAGGCATGTACAGAAAGATTCATACGGCTGCAGTTACAAAAACAACTAAGTTATTATTTTTTTTAACAGTCTTCTTTAAAAGTGAGATGAGATGGCTGAGGTTGTAAGTGGCTTTGTTATTACTTACAAAATAGTACAATTGTGTACCGCAAAGGTAACTGACCATGGATACAGTGCATCTGAGAACCTTCTCTTAGGGAAGGGAAAAAGGGGAAAACAAACTGCCTTAATAAATCAGAAAAAACAGAATATTTCCAACTGTATAAGTTGTGCTGTCAGTTTCAGGTTAAACGTTTCCAGAGAACAATGCTCCCAGCCAGAGGAAGTGTGCTAAATGCAGCTGAGGTTTGAGTCACTGACCAGGGCTGCCAAGGCTTTTGTGCCTACGTATTTTCAATCTGGTTTTCTAAAGGCACGAGCTGTAATGGAGAAATCTGTGGATTAAATGCCCAAAAAACCTTCATTCTAGCAGTAAAATCTTGGAAGTCCTTCCTGCCAGTATTGTCTTCATTATTTTGGGGATGATCATACAACCTTAAACATTAACAAATACACTGTATTTCAAGTTTACCTACTAAACATTTCTACATAATAACTATTGAGTTATAGATGGAAATTATTTCTCAGTTTTAGTGGTAGTTATTTACTCATGAAAACAAACATCTAGGAAAAGCATCTGGAAAACTTTTTTCTGTCTATCCATTCAAGTTAACTTTGATGTAAACAAATTACCAAAAGCCATTTTAATAAGCTACGTTATCTATAATAGTAAAATGGAGCTTTCAATGACCAACGAAGTGCCTCCACAGAACTTTAAAAAGCCAGTATTTATCCCACATATAAAAATGACTTGATTATATATTTACACTTCTCCCAATGGACTACATATTTGTTAGAAGTTCTCTTACATCTGCTTCCTGGAATCCAGTCTAGAATCTGGCATATAGTAAGTATTCAGTAAATGCTAGCTGACTCACTGATTGAATGGGTCAATATAATATCTGAGTCCAAGACACAGGATCCAAACTTTGTCAAAGACAAGGGAGCTTGTATCCCTGTCTCAGTAGGTCTTTTGCATTAATAAATTTCCTTTCCTGTATCAGATATTCAGAAAATGGTCTTGGAGAATTATTTGGATTAGCAGTTAAAATACAGAGACCATATGAAATACCTTTTAAAAAAAGTATTTTTAATATCTTGAAACTTATTAAAAGGCTGACTTTGATAATATATGACAATGACACCCAAATGCCATTGTATCTTCTCATGAGTCATTAAATGGAACAATGACTTATTAATTTTTTGACAATATTTGACTTTCCTGTTCCAAAATAGAATTCAAGTAATAATGTCTGGCTTCTCTCATACTTAAGCAGGGGTTTCCGTCACCGCGGCTTCCTTCCGATCTACACAGGCAGATAAATCTCTCTTAAGCAAGGCCGATATTGATGAGGGAACAATGAGTAAATTAGTGTAAATGTCAGAAAAGAATATTCAGTATATTTTCATGATATTGGCAGTGAATGCCAACACAGTATTTTCATCTCAACATCAGAACACTACTTGATTTTAGATGTTCGGACGTAACAGGGTGCCTAATATCCCTACAAATGCAAAGGACTTGGCATAGATAGTCTTCATCACTAGATTTAATTTTTTTATAATCTTGGTTTGCAAAATCCAATTAGCTGTAACAGAACTTGTGACAAAACCCCAAAGCTTTAGAACCAGCACATCAGGTGCCTTGGGAATAAAACTCCCTCTGAAGTCCATGTTCTTCAACTACTAACCTTAGTTGCTTTCAGTATTAGAAAACTGTATTTGTCTTGAGCCACTAACACCAAAGGAAAGATAAACATTAACATATAAACAGCAACATATTAAATATTGAAAATACAAAACTGAATTAAAACTTCTAAGTTCTACCTGTGTAATCTGGGTCTTTAGTAAGAAATCAGCTCAAGTTTGATGAATGGATATTCAATAGTACAAACCTCAATGGTGGCTTAGAAAAATCCTTCTGATGATAAAGGCTCTTAGACTGTGATCACTATTGCTGCTATAACCTTTTAAATTAGTAAATTCCATAGGAATAAGGAGACATTTTAAAAATTATGTTGCTTAAAGATTAGGAAAATGTAGGCCAATTTAAATTCAGCCACTATAACACTAAAACCACGACTTGTCACCCTAAGCTCGAAGACCTCTTACTAACAGACACCGGCATTTCTTCAAAAACTGAAAATCTGACTTCTGAGTATTATAATAATCTAAGATAAACAGCCAAATCATCTGGTCTGTGGTTTTGGGTTCAGAGGACACATGCGAATTACTCTCTCTTTTTTGTTCTAATTCTAGCCTGAAAGGAAGATATGAGATTTAGGTTAAAATATTTGAGGACTTTTATATGTAACTGGTACCAAGTAATAGAAAACTATCCAATTTCCTTGTTTCACTTTTTAAAAACAGCTAACAAAGTTTTTATGTCCAAAAACCAAACAAGCAAGAACATCAAGAAAATCCACAAAAACTAACAAACAAAGGTTGTTTCAATTGTTGCTAAAGAAAAACTACTTTGCATGTAGGTCTTCCTGAGCTTTCCTCCCCTGAGGCCCACCAACCACAGTAAAATAGTTATTCTTAACTGATTCTGAAGCACAGAAATTTCTACTCTCTAGTAACGACCCAAACCATAGGTTTCCTTTGGGACTCTAAACAAATTATTTCAACCCTTGGAAATGGGGGTTGTAGTAACAGAAATGAAATGTATCAAAACCTTCTTTACTAAATAAGCAAAAAACATTTTTTAAAGCCAGCCTTCAAGATGGTCCCCAATGATCCCTACCTCCTGCTATCCACCCCTGTGTAGTGCCATGTCTCATTGTACCAACAGGACTGTGTGACCAACAGAACATCGCAGAAGTGACATTTATAAAAGATGGCAGCTTTTGTTTGGAGCTCTCTGTTTATCCCCCCTTTCACATATCACTCTCTCTGGGGGAAGCCAGCTGCCATGTCGTGAGCCTGGAGACAGGTCTATGTGGTGAGAAACTGAATATGTGGCCAATAGTCAGCAAGAACTGACGTCAGCTAACAACCTTGTAAGTGAGCTTGGAAATAGCTCCTCCAAGCTGAACCTCCAGTGTGCTGCTGACAGGGTTGCCTGTAACCTCATGAGAGGCTCTGAGTCAGAATTATTTAGCTAAACTGCTCCTGGATTCCTGTCCCAGATGCTATGAGATAAAAAATGTTTGTTAAATACTTTCATATACTAAATTTTGGGGTAACCTGTTACACAGCATCTAATGTAAAATCCAAAACAAAGACAGATCCTGTAACAGGTACAAGACTGGTGCAAGAAGTCGAAGAAAAAAGTATTTAGCAGAGAGTTACACAAAGCTCAGAAGTTATTTCCTAAAAACGTTATACACATTTTCCATTAATATAAGAAATGCATTCAACACAGTGGACAAGAGAATGGATATGCTTCAGATCTGGAGAAGACTAGTTAAAAAAAAAGTTGAAATGATAAAAAGCACTTGAATCTCTTGCAGGAACGGCTTCCTGCTTTGCTTACCAAGGAGCCACACTTAAAATAACTTTAACAAAGCATGCCTAGGGCTTGGCGAGTCAACAGCAGGAAGCCACAACAAAGATCCCAGAAAGCAGCCTGACAGATGACTCCTCCTGGACCGTGGGTCCAAGAAAGGCTAAGAGAAGAGCCAGCCCGGGAAACGGGTGAGATGTGAAATAAAGAACGCACCACAATGAGCAGGGAGCAGACATTCAGACCACTGGGATATGGCTGTCTCCTACACAGCACTTGCCTCCTTGGCACTAAGCGGACTTGCTGAGGCGGCAGGGTACCTTTCCTCCACCCAGCATATTCTTGCCAAGAGTTGACTGTGGTGGGCTGGGAGAATTCAAGTCAATGAATGAGAAGATAGAGTACTGTAAAATTTGAGCATTTTATTTCAATGCATTTTTTAACTGTGAAGCTGTCTAGAAAGGATGTGCCAAAAACTGAGGATAACTTATCTCCTTCTTCCACTACATTAGGTTGACTTCACTGTCCTACATAAGGCAAACATATCAGAGAAACAACACATGTCAAAATCCAACTCAAAGTGAGATCCAGAATCAACTACAGAAATTGTCATAGAGTTAGGTTTGTGGTCTAGCCAGCCCCGTGTTTGGTGGTTAGCAGGGCCCCAGGGAATCTATCATGAGAGGGTAGGCATTTTTCATTGACATCAAATCCTATTGCTTATGACTCACCCCACCCAACTATGCAGTCCTTTTCCAATTCACAGCTTCTAATTTCCCATGGACTAGAAAATACTTAGCTAAGTTTATAAAGATGTGTCTGTTAACAAAGGCAAATAGGCAGGCCATTGTGTTTTTTGGGGCTGTTGTAAAGGGATTTATTAATCAAATCAGAGTCAAACTAGAAAGCTACAGAGAATCCTATTCAATTGAGATTTTATAGTAGTCAATTAGGTGATGAGTGGTGGCCCAAAGGTACAAAGCAAAGGCTATGTAGGCTGGTAATTCCTTCACAGGCTTTTTTTCTGCCTACTTTGTCTATTACCGCTATTTTTATTCAACATTTTCCTGGAGGTCCCAGCTAGCACATTAGGGAAAAAATGAAAGAAAAGATATAATGATCAGAAAGGAAGCAGTAAAAACTGACATTATTTGCATCTGTGATGACTGATGGTATATACAGAAAATCCAAAATAACCTAGTTACAATTAGTCAACTTAGCAAGTTTGCTGGATACAGATAAACATATTCCCATATATTAGCAACAAAAAATTAGAAAATACAAATTAAAAATGCTATTTACAATAATACACCTATATACACAAAGAAATAACTAGGAATATATCTAAAGAAAAAATACACAAAAGTTCACCACTGAAAACTGTTAGAATACTTAAAAACATTTAACTTAATAAATGAGCTAGTCTGAACTGGAAGACATGAAAATATCAAACAGTCAATTCTCCCCAAACTGATTTACAGATTTAATGCAATCATAGTATCAGGAGATTTTATTTATTGTTTATTGGTAAAAATTTACAAGCTGATTCTAAAATTTATAGGGGTGTTTGAAGGGCCTGAAATAGCCAAGGCAACTTTGAGGGAAACAAAGTTGGACGACCTAAAAAACAAGTATCAGGACTATCTGAGAGACTATGTATGATTTGGCCACTGAAAATTTCATCCCAGGCCCAAAGTACCCATTCACTTATTTGCTAGTTTAATTAACTTTTCCTACAAATGTTTACTTGAGATCTCCATAACATAACAACTTACCGTATTGCTTTAAGTGATATTTTAAAAGCTTATTTATAATACCCCATGAGTAACTGTTTTACTTCTGTACATTTCTTTTTCTGACCAATTTTTCAGGTGACTTACATAATAATAAGAAACAATCATCTTGAGGTTCATTAAGTTTAATGTAGCTTCTCCAATAAACACTGTATTTTTCAAAAATAACTGACAGTACTTCATATTCTGAGAAACTCTGTAAGGATTGATTATGATACAGATCCTTCACTGAGGATTTTTGAGGAAATCTTACTAGATATTAAATGGACATATATAGTATGGGAATACTTGAACAAATGGACATCTGCTTAACTCTTTACAGAGAAACATCCCAGTATGTAAAATTGAATATAGCGAACATTTAACTCCTTGCCTAATGGCAAACAAAAAGCAAAATAAAACTTTGGTCACATACTTTTATCTCTCAACTAAACTAATATTCCAGATAGGAAAAGGGCAATTCAGAATACATAATAACATATAGGAAAACATACACAGTACTGTTTTTATGAAACAATTCCCATATTTATAAATAAGTGACAGAAACCATAAATATTCCTCCTCTAACACAGATAAACTATAAATCCCACCAGCCTTTTAAACTCCGTTATTATTTGCTCTGTTTAACTGCCAGTTAAGACCTCACAAATACAAAGACAACTGTTCACAGACCAGTATTTCTTGGCCTACTCCAGAAAAGTTTGTTTGATACACTGGAGGTTTCTGCCTGTTTTGAAGCTTGTGGCCTGAAATTACTTTTCTTCTGGCAGTAACACTAAGTCCAGCAATATTTTTAACATTAAAAATAACTCTCTCACTGTATTACTTGAAATTTCTGAAACAACTGTTTTATTTTATACTCTAACTTTAAATAATTCATTTCTTAGAAAATTCCAGTGTCTCAAGCTAGCTCCATTTGAACTTTATGGTAAATACATAATTAGACTTTTGTAGAAATTTTTCTTTTGGCTTTGTTGAGTGTCATAAACACCAATTCAGGACACCTTATAATTATCTTACTAAAATCTGGAGGAAAGTCATTTATAGTAACTCAGGAGTATCTTACAATATTAGGACTGACTTGGAGTCCACATACCTCTAAGAAGAACCACAACCCAAACCATCAAAGACACAAGTATTTATCCTAATTATTTATTCATCTGCATGTCCTTGGTAGTATTTTAACAATCCAAATTTGCTTAACTATGTTATCATTTAGGACTTGTTTCTGTGAATCATGGATTAAAAAAAAAAACTAAAATAAATGTTACCATGAAAAACTGTATGCTCTCACACAGTTCACAAGCTGTTTCAACAAGTTCTTGACTATTTCTGGGTTATCTTTAAATAGCTAGTATGATCACAGATATTATTAGATACATGCTAATGGATGTATGTATAAACATGAAGCATTGTATAACTATGTAAAGTTTCCCTGGACATTAAATTCTTCTGAATGTATTATTATAAAGTCTGAAACATACCACCTTTCCAACTACATTAGTTAAATAAACTCATTTCACTCTTTGCCTATTATATCACAGACAAGAATAAAAAGACATAAATTCAGTTGCTTGAGGCCACAGAACACAAGTATTTTAAGAAGAAGAAGGGGAGATTTAGGAAGATTTAGGACTCACATTTAGCAAGGGAAAAATACCTCAATTCCCCACCATACCAGTGGTTCACTGTCAATAGGCTATCAATCAATCACCTAGGGCACTTTTTAAAAATTCAAATTTCTGAAAATGGTGGTCTTAACATGTGATTATCTTTAAAATTCCTCTCCAAATCCTAGTAAAATTACAAATTAAGAAATAAAAAAAAGGTATGTACCCACAAGAATAAAAAAAGTAAGAAAGAAGACAACAGGTGATAAGAGATGCTGGTAACATTTTGGAACACAGAAAGTGAATGGAGAAGAATTAACAAACATTTAGCAGGCTAGAGAAGGTATAAACCTTAATGTCTATGAGAGCAGGGAGGTTATCCATAAAATCCTACAAGGATCAGGAATCTGAAGTAACTATGAAAATGTCAGTGAGGAATAGGACTAAACACAAAAAATTTTTAAATCTGTGTAAGAAGTAATTAGAGCTTAAGATCCCTAACCCTACACCACACAATGAGGGCACTACCCCTCTCCAATTCAACAGGAGATGGGCAAGGTTTACTTTCTGGAGAAAATGAACCCATGAGGTTCTAGGAGGAGTATGTGAAAAATGTCTGCTCTTTTGATGGTACTGCTGTTAAATGCACTGTGTTCAGCAATAGAAGAAAAAACAGAAAAGATGTTTAATTGCATCTATTACACTAAGCCTATTACAAATTATGGTTCTTCAACCAAATTCTTCAAACTCCTTTCTAGAAAGAACTACTAAAATGGTAGAACATCTTATAAATCTCTAGTATGAGAGAAAATTTCAATTCAATTCCCTACTACTCAAAGTCTTATTTGTTAAAGCAAGTTTTGGCAACTTACATAGCACCATGGTGTGATAGCTGAGATCCTGCACCAGTCTGGGCCAAGAAGTTATGAACACTTTAACTGGGTACCAAAGGAAATGTCCATATGCAATTAATTCTAATAGTGGCACCCTTCCCTTTCTTTCCCTTGTCACTACCTCCATAACTATTTTCTTAAAAAAAAAAAAAAAAAAAAAAAACAGAAATTTTATTCTAATCATGTACTTATCAAAGAAAATGTGTGAGAAAAACAAACTGATTCATAGTAAGTTATTCCAGACTACAAACACCTGCCTCTGCAGCCCTTGGACAGTTTGGACTTTTTGTATTGTTTTAATAACTTTCTATAACTAACTATAAATATTGAAAGGCTTTAACAACAATCTGGAAGAGAAGGAAAAAAGAGAACATAGAACCCATTCATAAAGTATACCATTATTATAAATCCAGAGAAATTTACTACATCCTTAAAGCACTGAGTATTATTCCAGCTAAAACTCTGATTCTCTGTAAGAGAATCCTCTTGATAAAATACATCTAACATTAAGCTATTACTTCCTCATTGGATGCATTTACCAGGGGAGTAATATGTGCCATTGCTCCAAGGACACCCAATACCATCCCTCCGTATCCTATTTTTTTGCCACTCCTTGCCACCAAGTCTGAAAGCACAGATCAAGGTCACAGACCTTCTCCTTCAGTCACATCGGAACGGTCCAATTTGGCTTCTTTGTGTTGTCCTTCTGCTACCTTTACAGCAACAGCTCGGCAAATGGCCCCAAACTTCCTATCCAAAGAGCGAACCCCTGCCTCTCTGGTATACCTGTTATCAAAGAAAAGTATTTTATTTTTGGCTAAAAATCACCTGTAAAAATAGAATATGATTAATATTTATACTAAAGAAACAATATACAAAGTACATTACATTTTCTTAAATATTAATTTCATCACATTAAAATTCCTCATTATTGTTATTTCCTAAATATTCAGATATATTTTCAGCTACAACTTTTCCCTTTATACAGATTAACTTGAACCAATACTCTATACTAAAAAACAAATCCTTGATTATTTATATTGCAAACATAAATTTAGCAGCACATCAAACATTTTATTCCTTCATGATACATATGAGGTTTCTTTAAAAAATTGTCAGTTTAAGAAAATTTTAGATAAATTTATACTTGTAAACTGCTAAAAGAATCAGAAAAAAAGAACTTTTTTTCAACTAAAGTAAAAATCTGAGGCAGAAATCTAGTTTTTACAAGGAACTGTGCTAATCCCTTCCATTCAGTGTATTTTCATTCATTTAGAGATTTCTAAAGAAAGAAGGCATGTATGCTAAGTGATGCAAGCATAGTGATCTTGTGAAAAAGACTAAATGTGACTAAGCTGAGTTTCTAAAAAACTTCTATGTTAGACTCAAACTCCATAAGCTACTTCATGAACCACTGTATAACACAGCTTTTCTGGCCACCCAGCTTTGGATGGATTTAAATGGGCAGCATCAGGCAGAGAACGCAGTTTTATCGGAAAAACTGGATTTAATTAGGCAGTCAGACAAATATTCTAGACTTCAGAGAAGCAGATTTAAAAGTTCTGAGTAAAGACAATAATGCTCTTGGCTAACCACTAATGTAAAACTCTTCAATCAAAGGGATAGGAAGACATAAGAATAAAGTCTGGATTATACAACTGCATATAATTTCACTAAGGAAGAAAGCAGGGAGGCATATTAAAAATAAACAAACCAATACGTAGCAACAAAAACCAAAACCCAATTTTGCTTCCTAGAAACTGAATCAGCTCAGATTGAATGGTGTGAACCAAAGGAAAAGGGACTCAGGGAGCTTATGGAGGAATGACATGAACATGCAGAGACGGTGCCACAAGTTAGAATGAACTGGAGCTTGTCAAAATTAATGACAACAAAAGCAAAATACTTTTTTTAGGTGGTTAGAACAATAATGGGCTAGGAACTAATGTAGACAGTGTAAAATTAACAGCTAACTGGAAAAAGTAGACACACCAATCCCTATTTAGTATATTTAAGCTGAAACAGGAAGAGTCACCAGTGTCAAATAAGAACTGGTTCACATTTCTTATCAATGACTTGAGCCTGAAGATGCTATATATATGCCAGATATCAGAGGACATAAAACTAACATACTTGATGATAATCAAGATGAAAAATAACTCAATTTGCTGTAATGGTAACTGAGACTAACAATAAAATATACATGATTGCAAACGTCTGCCTGCATTTGGGCTTTAAAAACTTCAACCCTAAAAATACAAAATGGGATGGGCAAAGCTCAGCAAAATTCATATGAAAAAGAACTAAGATATTAGGTGATCATAAATCCAATAGGCAAGAGAATAACCTAAACAAGCTAAGAATATTGAGATACAGTCAGTCATAAAATGATACAGTCAGAATAAGAAAATCAGTGGTCTTCTTATACCATGAACTGTTTAGGCTACATTTGAAATACTGAGTTCCACTCTGGGTGTTTAATTTGATAAGGGACATTGATATCACAAGTATCATTCAGAGGAAGACTAATCAGGAAGATGGAAAGTCTTGAAAGTGGGTCAAGAGGAATGGTAAAGAGAACAGGAATGTTTAGTTTGAAGGGATGTGGAACTGAAGCATTTCTTTTTAACACCAGAAGGGCTGTCCAAGGGTGGAATTATGCTTACATTCCAGGTGCTCCTAGAGGGACGGACTGGGTAGTTATAGGGAGAATATAAAGATTATTTTATAAGAATTATATTTACTTTCCAAGGAGTAGTTTGCAGTAAACACTTGAGCACTGGAAGAATTCAAGTAGGCTAGTTACTCTGGGTGGTAAGGAGAACTAGATGATTTCTAAGATTCCCTCCCCTCTTCCTGAACATCACGGGTCTATGTCTGACACACGAAAAGATGAAAAACACAACAGATGACAAACCAGGTCCATGTTTGGGAACTTACTAAATATCCAAAACTTGCCTGCAATAGTGAATATCTACCTGTGCTGTTTTTAAAAATAACAAAACTATAGAGATTTTCTAATGTCCAGAACTTTTAATATCTGATGTTTCGAGCTAATAAGTATATAATAAAACAAGCAGTACTCCAAGCAACAATTAGGAAATACAAATAGTGAATTACTCTTCAGAGTCATTATACAGATCCAGATAAGCTATGGGTATATTTTTCTCTGTCACTCATGTTTTACAGATGGTGAAGCTATCAAAAAGGTTAAGTGACTTGTTCAAAGTTAACCAAAGGTGTTGTCTGGAATATTATTGTTGGACGACTTTAGCATGTAAATCACCTACTTTATTTCTCCTGGGATTATCCACACAGTAAACTACAAGTTAAGAAAAGGAACTCCCATGTCAGTTTCAGTCTTGGTGTTTTGTATATAAATTTAAAGAGACTTCCATAAGAAGGCTGGCCTTAGATCAAAGAGCAGGCTGACTGGCAAAAGTCTGAAATGCAGAAATACTTCACTTCTCTTGAAAACAGCAGTTACTGGGAAAGGGTTTGGCATTTTGACACCATCTGCCAGATGATGCAATGGATCTGTAATGCTGAGCCAGGAAAACAGTACGAGGCTACTGCAGATATAAATTCTCAAAAGGATATATTTTCCATTCAAACATGCAATCTATAAATTAGACTAAGCAATACTTACTCAGATAATTTATGTACTGCTTGCCACAAGGCCTAAGCACTTGGTAACTAACTTGGGAAAGCACCTTCTCTACTGTTCCAGTGTTATTTCTGAAGATGAGAACCCGTAAGGATTTTAAAAACCTCTCAAAGAGGAGAAAAGAAAATCTGAGTAACTTAAAACACATGTCTGAAATAGCATCTCACTTCTTGAGAGAATTTAACTTTTAAGAGAATTTAATTTTTAAGATCCTGGGGTATAAAAATATCTCAGTATTTTGATGTTTTTGGTTCTTAATTTATCAAAATTAATCCCTTATATTATTGTGTAAAGGTTGAAATTCTAGTTCAATTCAAGTCCTTAGCTATAAAGACACTAAATGCTGTCTATGTAAACTTCTGCCTTGTACAAAGCCCTGTGTAAATCAATAGTTATGGAAATGCTTATTAGGAATCTGTTGGAGAGAGAGAAATGGATGCTATTAGTTGCCAGTAAAATAATCTCCTTTTCGGACTTAAACATTAATGAAGTCTCAGGATGGCTGACTAACCTGGTGATGATGTCAAGAGTAGTAACCTGAGGGATCTGAATCTGCTGAGGGGTCAGCCCATGCTGTTCCAATTGCTTTGGGATCAAGTGCCTGTGGGCAATCTCTATTTTCTCCTCTTGTGTATACCCTGGAAAAGAAGTGATCTTATTTTCAAATTATTCACATACCTTTCAC
>JAQQAC010015468.1:34885199-34952213 GCA_029783875.1 Phataginus tricuspis
TTTTTTGGCATCTATGGAGATGATCATGTGGTTTTTGTCCTTCTCTTTGTTGATGTGGTGGATGATGTTGATAGATTTTGAATGTTGTACCATCCTTGCATCCCTAGAATAAATCCTACTTGATCATGGTGGATGATGTTTTTGATATATATTTGAATTCTGTTTGCAAATATTTTTTTGAGTATTTTTGCATCTATGTTCATCAGGGATATTGGTCTGTAATTTTCTTTTTTTGTGGTGTCTTTGCCTGGCTTGGTATTAGAGTGATACTGGCCTCATAGAAAGAATTTCGAAGTACTCCCTTTCCTTCCACTTTCTGGAAAACTTTAAAGAGGATGGGTATTAGGTCTTTGATAAATGTTTGATAAAATTCAGCAGTGAATCCATTCTGGTCCAGGGATTTGCTCTTAGTAATTTTTGATTACCAATTCAATTTTGTTGCTGGTAATTGGTCTGTTTAGATTTTCTGTTTCTTCCCGGGTCAGCCTTGGAAGGTTATATTTTCTTGAAAGTTGTCCATTTTTTCTAGGTTATCCAGTCTGTTAGCATATAATTTTTCATTGTATTCTCTCAGAATTCTTTGTATTTCTGTGAGGTCCGTAGTGATTTTTCCTTTCTCATTTCTGATTCTGTTTATGTGTGTAGATTCTCTTTTTTTATTGATAAGTCTGGCTAGGAGTTTATCTGTTTTGTTTATTTTCTCGAAGAACTAGCTCCTGCTTTCATTGATTCTTTCTATTGTTCTATTCTTCTTGATTTTATTTATTTATTCTCTGATCTTCATTATGTCCCTCCTTCTGGTGACTTTGGGTCTCATTTGTTTTTCTTTTCCTAGTTTAGTTAATTGTGAGTTTATACTGTTCATATGGGATGGTTCTTCTTTCCTGAGGTAAGCCTACATTGTAATATACTTCCCTCTTAGCACAGCCTTCACTGCATCCCACAGAATTTGCGGTGTTGAATGATTGTTCTCATTTGTCTCCATATATTGCTTGATCTCTGTTTTTATTTGGTCATTGATCCATTGGTTTTTTAGGAGCATGTTATTAAGCATCCATGTGTTTGTGGGTTTTTCCTTCTTTGCGTAATTTATTTCTAGTTTCATACCTTTGTGGTCTGAGAAGCTGGTTGGTACAATTTCAATCTTTTTGAATTTACCGAGGCTCTTTTTGTGGCCTAGTAAATGATCTATTCTTGATAATGTTCCATGTATACTTGAGAAGAATGTGTATTCTGCTGCTTTTGGGTGTAGAGTTCTGTAGATGTTTCTTAGGTCCATCTGTTCTAATGTGTTGTTCAATGCCTCTGTCTCCTTACTTATTTTCTGTCTTGTTGATCTGTCCTTTGGAGTAAGTGTGTTGAAGTCTCCTAAAATGAATGCACTGCATTCTATTTCCCCCTTTATTTCTGTTACTATTTGTTTCACATATGTAGGTGTTCCTGCATTGGGTGCATAGATATTTATAATGGTTATATCCTCTTGTTGGACTGACGCATTTATCATTATGTAATGTCTTTCTTTGGCTTTTGTGACTTTCTTTGTTTTGAAGTCTATTTTGTCTGATACAAGTACTGGAACACCTGCTTTTTTCTCCCTATTTGCATGAAATATCTTTTTCCATCCCTTTACTTTCAGTCTGTGTATGTCTTTGGGTTTCAAGTAAGTCTCTTGTAGACAGCGTATAGATGGGTCTTGCATTTTTATCCAATGTGTAACTTTGTATCTTGTGATTGATGCATTCAGACCATTTACCCTTAGGGTGATTATTGATAGATATGTACTTATTGCCATTGCAGGTTTTAGATTCGTAGTTACCAAAGGTTCAGGTTAACTTCCTTCCTTACTATCTAAGAGTCTAACTTAACTCACTTAGTATGCTATTACAAACACAATCTAAAGGTTCTTTTTTTCTCCTCCTTTTTCTTCCTCCTCCATTCTTTATATATTAGGTATCATATTCTGTACTCTTTGTCTACCCCTTGAATGACTTTGGGGGTAGTTGATTTAATTTTGCATTTGCTTACTAATTAACTGTTCTACGTTCTTTACTGTGGTTTTATTACCTCTGGTGTCAGCTATTAAACCGTAGGAACACTTCCATCTATGGCAGTCCCTCCAAGATACACTGTAGAGACAGTTTGTGGGAGGTAAATTCTCTCAGCTTTTCATACCTGGAGATTGTATAATCCCTCCTTCAAATTAAAAATAATCTTGATAGGTAAAGTATTCTTGGTTCAAGGCCCTTTTGTTTCATTGCATTAAATACATCATGTCACTCCCTTCTGGCCTATAAGATAACTGCTGAGAAGTCTGATGATAGCCTGATGGGGTTTCCTTTGTATATGATCTTATTTCTCTCTCTGGCTGCTTTTTTTATATATATAATTTATTTTGGTATCGTGAATCTACAATTACATGTGCAATATTATGGTGATTAAACTACCCCTTCATCAGGTCCCCCTCACCAACCCCATTACACTCACTGTCCATCAGCGTAGTAAGATGCTATAGAGTCACTACTTGTCTTCTCAGAGTTGTACACCCCTCCCCGTGCCCCCCCAACATTACATCTGCTAATCGTAATGCCCCTTTTTCCCCCTTGTTCCTCCCTTCCCACCCATCCTCCCCAATCAATTTCTCTTTGGTAACTATTAGTCCATTCTTGTGTTCTGTGAGTCTCCTGTTGTTTTGTTCCTTCAGTTTTTTTCTTTGTTCTTATACTCCACAGATGAGTGAAATCATTTGATACTTGTCTTTTCCGGCTTGGCTTATTTCACTGAGATAATACTCTCTAGCTCCATCCATGTTGTTGCAAATGGTAGGATTTGTTTTCTTCTTATGGCTGAATAATATTCCATTGTGTATATGTACCACCTCTTCTTTATCCATTCATCTACTGATGAACACTTAGGTTGCTTCCATTTCTTGGCTATTGTAAATAGTGCTGCAATAAACATAGGGGTGCATCTGTCTTTTTTGAAACTGGGCTGCTGCATTCTTAGGGTAAATTCCTAGGAGTGGGATTCCTGGGTCAAATGGTATTTCTATTTTGAGTTTCTTGAGGAACCTCCATACTGCTATCCACAATGGTTGAACTTATTTTCATTCCCACCAGCAGTGTAGGAGGGTTCCCTTTTCTCCACATCCTTGCCAACACTTGTTGTTGTTTGTGTTTTGGATGTTGACCATCCTCACTGGTGTGAGGTGATATCTCATTGTGGTTTTAATCTGCATTTCTCTGATGATTAGTGATGTGGAGCATCTTTTCATGTGCCTGTTGGCCATCTGAATTTATTCTTCAGAGAAGTGTCTATACATGTCCTCTGCCCGTTTCTTAATTGGATTATTTACTTTATGTTTGTTGAGGTGCATGAGTTGTTTATATATTTTGGACATCAACCCCTTATCGGATACATCATTTATGAATATATCCTCCCATACTGTAGGATGTCTGTTTGTTCTACTGATGGTGTCCTTTGCTGCACAGAAGCTTTTCAGCTTGATATAGTCCCACCTGTTCATTTTTGCTTTTCTTTCCCTTGCTCAGGGAGATATGTTCATAAAGAAGTCGCTCATGTTTATGTCCAAGAGATTTTTGCCTATGTTTTTTTCTAAGAGTTTTATGGTTTCATGACTTACATTCAGGTCTTTGATCCACCTTGAGTTTACCTCTGTGTATGGGGCTAGACAGTAGTCCAGTTTCATTCTCTTACATGGAGCTGTCCAGTTTTTCCAACACCAGCTGCTGAAGAAGCTGTCATCTCCCCATTGTATATCCAAGGCTCCTTTATCAAATATTAATTGACTGTAGGTGTTTGGGTTAATGTTTGGATTTTCTATTCTGTTCCACTGGTCTGTGGGTCTGTTTTTGTGCCAATACCAAATTGTCTTGATTACTGTGGCTTTGTAGTAGAGCTTGAAGTCAGCGAGCGTAATTCCCCCTGTTTGACTCCTCCTTCTCAGGATTGTTTTGGCTGTTCAGGGTCTTTTCTGGTTCCATATGAATTTTAGAATTATTTGTTCCAGTTCATTGAAGAAAGCTGTCGGTAGTTTGATAGGGATTGCGTTGAATCTATAGATTTCTTTAGGTACTATAGCCATTTTGACAATATTTATTCTTCCTAGCCAAGAGCATGGGATGCATTTATATTTGTTAGCATCCTCTTTAATTTCTCTTAGGAGTGTCTTGTAGTTTTCAGAATATAGGTCTTTCACTTCCTTCATTAGGTTTATTCCTAGGTATTTTATTCTTTTTGATGCAATTGTGAATAGAATAGTTTTTCCGATTTCTCTTTCTGTTAGTTCATTGTTAGTGTATAGGAAAGCAACAGATTTCTGTGTGTTAATTTTGTATCCTGCAACTTTGCTGAATTCAGATATTAGTTGTAGTAGTTTTGGAGTGGAGTCTTTAGGGTTTTTTATGTACAGTATCATGTCATCTGCAAATAGTGACAATTTGATTTCTTCTTTACCAATCTGTATTCCTTGTATGTCTTTGTTTTGTCTGATTGCCATGGCTAGGACTTCCAGTACTATGTTGAATAACAATGGAGAGAGTGGGCATCCCTGTCTTGTTCCTGATCTTAGATGAAAAGCTTTCAGCTTCTCGCTGTTAAGTATGATGTTGGCTGTGGGTTTGTCATATATGGCCTTTATGAAGTTGAGGTACTTGCCATCTATACCCATTTTGTTGAGAGTTTTAATCATGAATGGATGCTGAATTTTGTCAAATGCTTTTTCAGCATCTATGGAGATGATCATGTGGTTTTTGTTCTTCTTTTTGTTGATGTGGTGGATGATGTTGATGGATTTTCGAATGTTGTACCATCCTTGCATCCCTGAGATGAATCCCACTTGATCATGGAGTATGATCCTCTTGATGCATTTTTGAATTCGGTTTGCTAATATTTTGTTGAGTATTTTTGCATCTACGTCCATTAGGGATATTGGTGTGTAATTTTCTTTTTTGCTGAGGTCTTTGCCCGGTTTTGGTATTAGAGTGATGCTGGCTTCATAGAATGAGTTTGGAAGTATTCCCTCCTCTTCTATTTTTTGGAAAACTTTAAGGAGAATGGGTGTTATTTCTTCTCTATATGTCTGGTAGAATTCAGAGGTGAATCGTTCAGGTCCAGGGGTTTTGTTCTTGGGTAATTTTTTGATTACCACTTCAATTTCGTTGCTGGTGATTGGTCTGTTTAGTTTTTCTGTTTCTTGCTTGGTCAGTCTTGGAAGGTTGTATTTTTCTAAGAAGTTGTCCATTTCTTCTATGTTTTGCAGTTGTTAGCATACAGATACTCATAATATTCTCTTATAATTCTTTGTATTTCTGTGGGGTCTGTCATTATTCTTCCTTTCTCATTTCTGATTCTGTTTATGTGTGTAGATTCTCTTTTTCTCTTAAAAAGTCTGGCTATGGGTTTATCTATTTTGTTTATTTTTTCAAAGAACCAGCTCTTGGTTTCATTGATTTTTTTCTATTGTTGTATTCTTCTCAATTTTATTTATTTCTTCTCTGATCTTTATTATGTCCCTCCTTCTGGTGACTTTGGGTCTCATTTGTTCTTCTTTTTCCAATTTCAGTAATTGTGTCTTTAGATTATTCATTTGGGAATGTTCTTCCTTCTTTACATAGGCCTGGATTGCAATATACTTTCCTCTTAGAGTTGCCTTTTTGCGTCCCACAGAAGTTGTGGCTTTGTGTTGTTGTTGTCATTAGTCTCCATATATTCTTTGATTTCTGTTTTGATTTGGTCGTTAACCCATTGATTTATTAGGAGAATGTTGTTAAGTCTCCATGTATTTGTGAGCCTTTTTGATTTCTTTCTAAAATTTATTTCTAGTTTTATACCTTTGTGATCTGAGAAGTTAGTTGGTAGGATTTCAATATTTTTGAATTTACTGAGGTTGTTTTTGTGGCCTAGTATGTGGTCTATTCTGGAAAATGTTCCATGTGCACTTGAGAAGAATGTGTATCCTGTTGCTTTTGGGTGTAGAGTTCTGTAGATGTCTGTTAGGTCCATCTGTTCTAGTGTGTTGTTCAGTGCCTCTGTGTCTTTACTTATTCTCTGTCTGGTTGATAAGTCCTTTGGAGTGAGTGGTGTGTTGAAGTCACCTAAAATGAATGCATTGCTGTCTATTTCCTCCTTTAATTCTGTTAGTATTTGTTTCACATATGCCGTGCTCCCGTGTTTGGTGCATATATATTTATAATGGTTATATCCTCTTATTGGATTGACCCCTTTATCATTATGTAATGTCCTTCTTTATCTCTTGCTACTTTCTTCATTTTGAAGTCTATTTTGTCTGATACAAGGACTGCAACACCTTTTTTCTCCTTGTTGTTTGCATGAAATATCTTTTTCCATCCCTTCACTTTTAGTCTGTGTATATCTTTGGGTTTGAGGTGAGTTTCTTGTAGGCAGCATATAGATGGGTCTTGCTTTTTTATCCATTCTATTACTCTGTGTCTTTTGATTGGTGCATTCAGTCTATTTACATTTAGGGTGATTATCAATAGATATGTAGTTATTGCCATTGCTGGCTTTAGATTCGTGGTTACCAAAGGTTCAAGGGTTGCTTCTTTACTATCTAACAATGTAACTTAACTTTCTTGTTAAGTTATTGTAAACACAGCCTGATGTTTCTTTATTTCTCTCCCTTCTTATTCTTCCTCCTCCATTCTTTATATACTAGGTGTTTTATTCTTTGCCTTTAGTTAGTATTTGGATGGTCTGCTTTCTCTTACTATGATTTTATTTTCTCTGGTGACATCTTTTTAGCCTTAGGAGTGCTTCTCTCTAGAGAAGTTCCTTTAAGATGTCCTGTAGAGGTTGTTTATGGGAGGCAAATTCTCTCAGCTTTCGCTTGTCTGGAAACTGTTTAATCCCTCCGTCATATTTAAATAATAATCATGCTGGATACAATATTCTTGGTTTGAGGCCCTTCTGTTTCATTACGTTAAATATATCATGCCATTCTCTTCTGGCCTTTAGGGTTTCTGTTGAGAAGTCTGATGATAGTCTGATGGGTTTTCCTTTGTAGGTGATCTTTTTTCTCTCTCTAACTGCCTTTAATACTCTGTCTTTATCTTTGATCTTTGCCATTTTAATTATTATGTGTCTTGGTGTTGTCTTCCTTGGGTCCCTTCTGTTGGGAGATCTGTGGGCTTTTGTGGACTGAGAGACTATTTCCTTCCCCAGCATGGGGAAGTTTTCAGCAATTATTTCTTCAAAGACACTTTCTCTCTCTTCTTCCTCTCGTACTCCTATAATGCGAATATTGTTCCATTTGGATTGGTCACACAGTTCTCTTAATATTCTTTCATTCCTAGAGATCCTTTTCTCCCTGCCTCAGCTTCTCTGTATTCCTGTTCTCTGATTTCTATTGCATTAACAGTCTCTTGCATCTCATCCAGTCTGCTGCTAAGCCCGTAAATGGCTTGTCTCATTTCTGCATTGCCTTTCCTGACTTCCCTCACTTCCTCCCTCAGCTCTTGCAAATTTCTCTGTAGATCCATCAGCATGGTTATGACTTTTATTCTGAATTCTTTTTCAGGAAGATTGTGCATTTCCATCCCTTCAGGCTCCCTCTCTGATGTTGTCTGGGTGAGCTTTGTCTGTATGATATTCCTCTGTCTTTTCATGGTGATAGAGGTGGTCACTGGCAGGTCTGACATATGTCAGCTGGGCTCTTTAAGACTTTAAAAAAAAAAAGAAGGAAGAGAAAGAAAAGAGAAAAAAAGAAAGAAAGAAAAGAAAGGAAGAAAAAATGCCCACCGGGAGTAGATTCTGTAAGGATGCTGTAGGTGGCACTGTTGCTCCACTATTCCTGAGCCATGGCCGCGCCACTCCGCTGTGCCTTTTGCAGCTCTGGCCAGGGCAGGAACGAATGGGAGGCTATTGTTCTCTGTATGAAGTTTCAGTGCAGCTACTTTTTCCCAGTCACCAGCCGAGGGGTCCAAAATTCCTCAGGACTCCCAGCCTGCTGGGTTGAGTGTGCTGGAACAATTGTAAGACCGCTGAAAAAAATCAGTCTTTTTCTTTTGTCCCGGGATCGGGCTGCAAGGACCCGGGTGCATTCCCAGCTTAGACCCTACCCCTCTGTCTCTCCAATCTCCGCTACACTGCGCGATGTGTGTCAGTGCTCCACGCAGATCACCGGGGCTGGTTATTTCGCGGGCCTGTACTTCCACTCCCTCCCGGCTCTGAATCCTCTCCTCCCACCAGTGCACTGGGGTGGGGGAGTGCTTGGGTCACACCAGATCGCAGCTTCATATCTTACCCTGGAGCAATGTCGGGGGTCACTGGGGAGCAGTGTTCATGCCTGGGGGGAGGAAAGATCTTACCCACCTCGCGGGGTGCCGAGTCCTCTCAGGTGCAGATAGATGCAGGCTGTGCATTGTCCTGTGTATTCTAGTCTCTCTTTTAGGAATAGTTGTGTTTGCTGTATTTTCATAGATATATATAGTTTGGGGAGGAGATTTCCCCCACCCTGCTCACGCCGCCATCTTCCCGGAACCTCCCTCTGGCTGCTTTTAATAGACTGTCCTTATCCTTGATTTCTGCGATTTTAATTATTGTATGTCTTGGTGTTGTCCTCTTTGGGTCTCTTGTGTTGGGAGATCTGTGCATCTCCATGGCCTAAGAGACTATCACCTTCCTCAGACTGGGAAAGTTTTCAGTAATTACCTCCTCAAAGGCACTTTCTATCCCTTTTTCTCTCTCTTCTTCTTCTGGTACCCCATAATATGAATATTGTTCCATTTGAATAGGTCACACAGTTCTCTCAATATTCTTTCATTCTTAGAGATCCTTTTTTCTCTCTGTGCCCCAACTTCTTTTTATTCCTCTTCCCTAATTTCTATTTCATTTATCATCTCCACCGTGTCTAATCTGCTTTTAAAACCTTCCATTGTGTGTTTCATTTCTGATACTGTGTTCCATAATGATTGCATCTCTGACTGGAATTCATTCCTGAGTTCTTGTATATTTTTCTGTACCTCCATGAGCGTGTTTATGATTTTTATTTTGAAGTCTCTTTCAGGAAGAGTCATGAGATCAGTTTCATTTGACTCTTTGTCTGGCATATGTTTGATTTTGCTTTGAACCAGATTCCTTTGACGTTTCATATTTGTATGTGGCGCCCTCTGGTGCCCAGAAGCTCTACTCTCTGGAGCTGCTCAGCCCCTGGAGCAATGTCGGGGGTCACTGGGGAGCGGTGTTCATGCCTGGGGGGAGGAAAGATCTGTTTCCTGCTTCCTGGCTGCTATGCCTGTCTCCACTACCAGAACCAGTGACTGAACACATAGGTATAAGCCTCTGTGCTTTTCGTTTGTAGCTGCTGTAGGAGGTGCTTCCCTCTGGCTTGCCTGATGCCAGGGCAGGGTTTGCTGGTTTGCTAGCCAGGTGCAGGCTGGCCGGGAGGAAGGTACAGCAGGCTGTGTATACAAGACCCCTTCTTTTAAAGAGCTTGTTGCATTCTAGTGAGGGAGGCCGAAAATAAAAAAGCCAATGAATAAATGGCAATTCCAGAAAGTAATAAGTAAATAAAATCTAATAGGAAAAATCTGTACAAGGTGAAAGGGGGAGGAGTACAACATTATGTAGGGAGGTCTGGGAAGGTTACTCTGCATTGGTGGCATTTGAGCTGAGACCCGAATGACAGGAATGGACCAGTCTGCAAGGAGCTGGAGAAGAACGTTCTTGGCAGAGATTAGGACTAGTGCAAAGATCGAGGTGGGAGGAGTTTCCCAGCTTCTGGAACGGAAAAGACCAGGCACTGGGATATAGAGATTCAGCAGTCAGGGATTCAGATGGCTAGCGACAGCGCCCAGAATTATTTGAACTAGCAGAAGGAAATACCCTAGGAACAGGGAAAGTTAACTAGCCCAGGGAAAGAGCAGCCTGGAAGGGAGACGGACAGGAGGATTCAGGCCTAATCATTTGAACTTCTTCAGGGTCTGGCTTGCAGGTGCCTCTACCTCTTTGCTCTGGGGACCTTCTTTACCCTCTGGAGCACCTTCTAGCCTTGAACACTAGGCCCTGCTGTTAAGTAGTAAAGACAATGAGGAAATAAATCAGCTCCTCCAGAAAGCCCTTGCCACAGGTTGCCTCGGATCCTTTCCTGTTTCCAGACTGTTTTGCCATATGCAAATGACCTATGTCTAAATCAAGCTTATAATCATGACTTTTGGTCCCTTGGGGATGGGGAGCACAGGGCTGGAAGCATCTGTTTCACCTCTGTTCAATCCCAACCATGTCCTAGTCCCTATCTTGACTGCAGTGATGGTCTTACCACTAATTGAAGTGAATAAACTTCCACTCTGACTTCTTCCTGAGAGGAAGTTGGGAAGCCTGGGAACTTCTCAAGGACTGCCAAAGGCAATTCTGAAGAATGGCCCGTCACAAGCGGAGGTGGGCTTTATAGAATTGTAAGGTGGCACAAGCTAATATGTGGCTGAGCTCCAGTTACACTGAGATAAGCAGTTCATGTCCTGTAAACATATCCATTACACACGTCTGCATTTCCTTAATTTTCATTTGGATTACTTTTCCCTGTCAGAAGTTTCCTGGACAAATGCTGTATAGAAAAACATCGCAACTTTGAAACCCTTATTGCATTAATTTGCAGGTGTGTATAAATAAACCAGGTTAGTACATTATAGTATAGATGAAAGGTGAGAGAAAATCTAATTTCTTTATTTGGTCTCTAAGGATCTGGTCTTCCTCATGAACCCCTTCTTGCTGGTTAATGAGGAGAAAATAAATGTTTTGGATTATCATTTTAAGATCTTGTTTAATCCAGTCGTTTAAGTAGTTAGGATTATCATTTTAAGATCTTGTTTAATCCAGTCGTTTAAATAGTCCTTTGAGTAATGCTCAGTAAAGTCTCAGTCTCAGAGTTGTTGCCTGGCAGAGGAAGAGTCCGGGTCTTTGCTTCTCTGCTTTTCCAAGGGATGTCTTCTGTCCACCGGGTCACTGCCTGCCCCCACCATTGGAGGATCTGCTGTAGGTCTTCAAATAATGGTTTCTGGTTTGCTCGTGGCCTGGTGATGTTCCTGGGTTGCTGTTACCGTACTCCCCTGCAGACCGTCCCATGATTCTCATTTATTTGCAGCCTTGGGAGTCTACCAGGCTTGCAATGGCATGTCCCTGACCCTGACTTTCAGCTACTTCTTGTTCTCATCAACACCACAGGGTAGTCAGGGAAGTCTACCCCTAGGCACAGCCAGTACTAGCCCACAGAGCACTTAGGAGTATTTTGGTAAAAGATGTCCCTGGTTGGAGGAAGACTTAGAAAAAGGCGCCACTTTTTCCAGATGATGCCACGATGGTCTGCTGGAGCCTCTTCATACTAGTTCGTGAGAACCAACTGTCAGATCTTCAGGAGTTTTGAAAGCCCAGTTGCCAAACACAAACATTATTAAAATTAAGTTATATAAACTTACAATTAAATATATCAAAGACAAAGGCAATACCCAAAAAGTATCACTTCCCAATTATTTCACTACATTTTACTATTATTTATACTTTTGAGGTTATTCATAAGTATTATCTGTATGGGGGAAATACTGTGCAATGATACTTTATCCTGCCTCTCTTCCCAACATGGTATTTATTCATGGCCATGCTGGTAGCTCGAAATCCGCCACAGTAGGAATATTAGCACCACAAAAACTGGCAAAAGTTACAGATCAGGGTTGTTTCATTCTTTTATTGATTGTCTAGGCTTAAGAAATAAATGTAGGAAATGCTAATAATGCAGGTTTGATCTACAAGTGTGTTGTGCCTGTTGCCATTACACTGTGAAAAGCAGAAAAGATGGGAAATATCCTGTCAGTATCTGAAACTGTTCAGCAGAGTTACTCAGATCATTGGTGGCAAATGAGTGAAGATCCAACCAAAATATATCTTTGATGTTTCACTTTCCTCTTTTTCTTTAAAATAAGGGAAAATATTCTTTAAAATAAAGCAACATTCATGTTGGAACTACACTTATTCACTAACTGGAACCATAGGTTAGTTTACAGATACATTTATCAGCATATCACTGACGTAGCTCCTGTCAGGGAGCCTGACTTGCAGTCTAGAATTTGCCGCCTCTACTGCCTTTCCCCACCACTCTTTCAAGTGGGAACCTTTGTGTAGTGAGTAAACTGTACAGCAGTACACCATGGTCCTACCCCAGGGAATCTTTCTATTGAAAGATTATGCCAATTTTATTTTAATTTGTCTAAGTCCTAGGCTTGTTCATGACAGCCAGAAAACTTGGCTCTTCTGAGAGTTTTTCTTACCTAACATACCACACTCTCCTCTTTTCCATCAGCCCGGAAAGGTTCACTTTTATAATCGCATGGCATGTATCCCTCATGGCCTGGTTCCCTGCCTGGGGAGTCTATCTTGTATGCTTTATAGCAGAATTCCGGAAACTGAGTCTACCATATTTGGTTGTGATTTGCTAAAAGTGAGTGGGATGGGAAGGTGGGATAAAGGAATTTAGAGAATCTTCTCCCAGGACAATGGGCCAGCCTGCAAGTCTATTTACTTGAAGCACATGCCAATATTTGAATGTCAAAAGCTGTATCTGAACACCAGGAGCAACTACATCATTTGTAGAGCCCAGGTCAGAAAGAAAATGTGGGGCTCTTTGTTCAAAATTATTACGTATTTCGAGATGGTAATAGCAGAGCCTTAAACCAAGCCTGGGACCCTTCTGAATAGGAGGCCCTGTGAGGTACTGGTCACGCCTGGTGAGGTCTGCCCTATTGCACACATTATCTCTCTTGCCATTCCTTCGGAATATTCCTGATTACCATCCCCACTCTGCCCCAGGCATGTTCTGGATGTTCTGCATGTGAATCACATACTCAGAAAAACAAAAGAAAAAGCATATATTAATGTTTTTTAATTCCTTGGTCATTTATGTTTCCTAAATTATTCCTAAATTGCCCAGATCCACTTCTCCGAGTCTGCGACATCCAAGAGTCAGCAACTGGCAAAATCATGTTTCTTTCATTCATTTATTCACCCATTCCTCATTTATTTATTGAGCACTTGCTATCCTCACCAATAGTGAGCAAATAGACACATCCCTGGTCTCATGAGGATCTCTGTTTAGTGCAGAAATGAACTCTATACACAAATAACGATTCACAATAATGTGCAATCACAAACTGGAATAAAGCAGCACGGCTTCATGAGCAAGCCTTAGGTCCGCACAGGAGATTGACCTCACCCACGGTCGTAGAGCTGGGAGCCGGTGGTTAGAGAAGAACTCCCCAAGTGATCTGGTCTGAAGCCTGAGTGAGTGTTTAAAAAGAGAGCCTAGCCCACTCCAGGCGAGGGAAGAGCAGGCGCCGTGACAATGGCCCAAGCCTCTGCACGGCCCTGGCACGCTCTCTGTGGGGTGAGGGCCCTCTTTCCTGGCTGCTCAGGGCTGGATCTGAGCTGTTCCTACCTGCTGCCTTTTCAGATTCTCTGATTCGGGGAAACAAAGAATTTGCAGGACACCTGAAAATGACCAGGAAGAAGGTGTACTGGGTCCCCAACTCTTCTGGTGGCCTCATGAATCTTGGATTGGATGTAGGCAACGATGTGATTTCAGGACTTAGCTATGTAAGTAGATCTCGTTTGTATCAAAATACCAGGAAACTGGGTTGACAGTGTATTCTCAATAGTCATAAATTAGGTAAAAGAATTTTGTCCTTTGGTTTTTTTTTTTTAATGACCCTCAGGCTTCCACAACTGGATGAATCATAATCCTTGTTCATGACACACCTTCATGGTCCATCCGTCTGTCTGTCTATCACCTATTTGTCTATGTATTCACTTATAATAATACAATATGCACCTGAAAACCCACCACCAATTCGCCGTCTCTAACCTGAATAATATTATCCGGCTGTTGGTCTTCCTCCATCTCATTCCCTAAATCTCCCTTCCTGAAGTGACCACTTTCCTGAATTTTATCCCACTGATCCCTTGCTAAGCTTTTGAGACAGTATTATTAATTCTATCTGAAGTCCTAGAAATGATGTATCTGTCTTATTTTAGTTGTTTCCCATTTAATCAAAAGAGTAACATGCAGTGTTTTGGGATTTGCTTTTTCATGTACTGATTTCTTTTCAGTAGGTTTACCCTCAGAGGGTGACGCGGTCTCACACTCTGTGGGTGACTAACGATAGCACCCTTTATTCTTGTCTACTGCGCTCATTGACAGATGGAAGCCCAGTGGCCTGCTCAGTCACTCAGCAAGTGCAGGGCAGACCCAGGCTGGGGCCCGGCTGTCCTGGTCCTTAGCCCAGTGATCATTCCCTGTCGGGCAGCCTTTCTTTTATTTTTTTTGTTTTTATTGAGATATAATTAACATATAACACTATATTAGTTTCAAGTGTACAGCATAATGATTTGATGTTGATATTTATGGTGAAAGATCACAGTAAGTCTAGTTAACATCCCTCACCACACATAGTTATAACTTTTTTCATGTGGTAAGAAAGTTTAAGATCTACTCTCTTAGCGGCTCTCAGACATACAATACAGTATCGTTAACTATAGTCACCATGCTGTACATCACACCACCACGATTCATTTATTTATAACTAGAAGTTTGTACCTTTTGGCCCCCTTCACCCATTTTGCCCACCCCTCAACCCCTGCCTCTGGCAACCACCAATCTGTTCTCTGTATCAATAAGATCTTTAAACTTCTTTTTTGTTTTTCTGGGGGGATTCCACATATATGTGAGGTCACACGGTATTTGTCTTTCTGTGTCTGACTCTGGCAGCCTTTCTATAGGAAGCTGGATATGGAAAGATCAAGCTTCCCTGGGTGGCTGGTCCAATACTGCCTTAGGGCAACATTTATGATGTCTAAAACTGATACTCTTTTGTTTTTATTTCCCAAGAAAACTTATACTCTTGAAGATGACTTCCAGCAGGTGAGGAGGCCCGAGGAAGTAGGGAAGGCAGAAGTCCCCCCTCGTGGGAAGTACAGTGCTGCCCGGGAAACCATGATTCCTTTCCGTCCCAAGCCAAAGTGAGTCCTGATGGGGATGTGAGGGGCGGTGCCCGTTAGAGCAATGGTCCCCGGACCCTGACACGTAGGCACTTCCCAAAGACACCCCCATGTCCCAACACAGTCATGTCACCCACCACAGCCACATGCCTCTAGAGCATCCTCTGCGGAACAGCAGGGAGGCAGAGTTGGCTCTTTCATTTGCTCAACAAGGATTCACTGAGCACCTCCATATGCCAGGCACTGTGCTAGACTGAGGGGGAACAGCAGTGAGCCAGACAGATACGATCCTTACCCATCATGGATGGCATGTGGGGGAGAAAGACAGCAAGCAAGTAAATTCACAAATAAATATGCAACTACCAGCTGTTTGAGGACAGTACTATGAAGTGTGAGGGTGCTGAGGAACAGTGGAAAAGTTACAGCTTCTTAGGTTCTGGGTGGCACTTAAGCTGAGACCTATAGGATGAACAAGATCTTACTAGGCAAGAGTAAGGGAAGGATGATCTGGGCAGAGGCCGCAGTATGTACAAAGGTCTGACCTTCAAGTGGAAGGAACACAACGCAATGTGTCCAGAACAGTGTGACTGGAGAGTCATGAGTGTTAATGGGCAGGACATGAGATGAAGCTGCAGAGAGAGGGAGGCAGACACTGAAGCACCATGCATGTCTCCACAGGCCACATTAAGTACGTTGGTCTTCATTTTAAGAGAAACAGGGAGCCATTGAAAGAGCTAAAGATGCCCTGTGTCGTTACCCTTAAACTTGAGAGTTAAGGAAATTCAGTGTATCCTTCAATGCAGTAAACCACAGTTTAAAGTAACCATCTCCAAAGGTCTTTCTAACATATGTAAACTTGCTTTCAGGGGCCTCCAAGAACCATGCATCCATTCATTAATTCATCATGTACCTACAGGACCTTAACACTCTCAGGTCTGATTCCTTAGCATTTCATCACCAGGAATCCACTTTGTATTTACAATTCCTTCTTCTCTCCAACATGTTTGCTAAGATTTTATTTATCAACAAACTGCATTTATTTTCTTATTTTTTAAAAATCTGAGCTCCTGTCAATGCTAGCCATGCTGTTCCACTGCATTGATCTCACCTCCACCAAGAACAAAGAACCTCGGTGCCTTGCCGGGGCAGCCTCGTCTTAGGGACGCAGACTGTGTGTGTCAGGTGGCACATTGCCACTGTCTCATAGATTCTTGCACTGTCGTTGCCATCTCAGATGGCCCCTTGCATCTGGTATAATCTCTCTCCCTCCCTTTATCCTTTCCTTCCAACATCTCTGGCCAGCCTTACCCAGAAAACAGCCACGGCTGGCGGTAGGCTGTGAGGATACTAGAGGCTGGAGGATGGAGAGAAAGTCCCATCGCCGAAAGAAAACAAAAACATCCCATGGGTTTGGCATTTTTGTCTTCTCAGGTTTCACCCCAAATCTTTATTTTTTAATTGAATTTTCTTCCGGTTGAAACACATAGTATTAAACGCAATTTGGGGAAAAAAAGTAGAAATTATACACAATCCCAACATCTTAATCCAATCATTATTTCTCTATTTGTGAATCAATCCTAGACATATGGCCTTATCATTCCAATTTACCTTCTATTTTATTTTTATTGTTTTTGTGAAAGTTGTGTGAACAAAACAGAAAAATTTTAATGAGAATCTTTTGCTTGTTCCTTTGCCAATTCTATTCCCTTCTTCAAAGTTAACTGCTACTAATAATTTAATATAAATACCTAAATATATATATATGTATATATACACACACAAACATACACACATTTATATCAAATTGTTAACAGTGGTTGACTTTTTATATATTGTTTTCTGCTTTCCCTCATTTCTTACTTTTTCACTGTGAGTAAAAATATGCTAAATTTCTTGATCTGCAAGTGGCCTTTTTTTCTTGCTTAATATGCTTAGAGCCTCTGTCCATGTCTACATATAGATCAACTCTATTTTTGGACACTTCTACATTGTTTTCCACAGTATGGATATACCATACTTATTTTCTTTCTTTTAAAATCATTCCCTATTGATTAGTGTTTTTGTTGAATCTGGTTTTTAACTATCACAAATAATAAAGAAAAAAATACATGTTTTGTGCATCCAGATGACCACCCTGTGGTTTTTACATAGTTATAATTCATCCCTTGAAAATCTTGCCCTTGACTTAATTTTGTATCTCTAGAGCCTACATCATAAGGATGACCACATTGCCTGTGACTTCCCTGCTAGGTGTCCTTCCCCGCAGCCTCTGGATGATGCTGGCCTGTTCTCCTACCTCACACTGTCATGGCTCACGCCGCTGATGATCCAGGGCTTCCAGAAGCCCTTAGAGGAGGACACCATCCCCCCGCTGTCAGTACATGATGCCTCAGCCCAAAATAGCAAAAGGTAAAGTCATGTCGGGCAAGGCATTGGGTTGGTTGAAGACCATGTCTTTGGTGAGGACTGGTGACCAGAGATGCTTGGGAGTAGTTGGTAGGGTCTGTGCTCAGGTAACCAAAGAATGCTGCTTTCTTCTTGCAGCAAGAGGCTTCCGTCTGCTCTGGATGTTCTTAATCTGGGATTCATGAATCTCCTGGTACATATTTTATATATATGGGCCAGAGATTTTTTTTTTTTTCTGGAGCAAGAATTCACTTCTTTGGTCAGATTTTTCTAAGGGCCCAACCTCAAAAAAGTGAGAAATTGTTGCTTCTAGTTTCTTCTGCTTTTTCTTCTGGATCAGGCATTTATCTGTCACTAATCATTAAATTGTGGGTCAGTGATCTAGTCTCTTAATGTTTGAGTACCTACTGACTAGTTGTGTGATTCACTTTCCTGCGCTTCTTACAAAGGAATATGAGGATCAGACGGCTGTGGGGTGGGGAGTGCACACGTGACTTGAAATGCTCTGTACTCCTGTTCCTACCTCGAGCTTCTTCATGAGAGACACCAGGTGTAGAACAGTATCTCCCGAATGTGTTCCAGGAAATGGTAGTCCCCTAAGAGCTCCCCAAAAGACCATTCAGTGGTCAGGCGAGTTGGTGACATCTTGCATATTACAGCCAGGTCTCGGAGATTTATAAAGCAAATTAGTGTATTTATGGCACCAAGAAAACAGAAACCAGTTAAACTTTGACCCATTGCTTCAGATTTATTCAGTGAAAAACAAACAAAAAGTTTTCAGGGAACACCTCTTGGTTAATTTCAGATATTGATCAGACTCTCTCCCCTTACCAGCTATGATGTCAGATAAGTTACTGACCTTCCCTTTCAGGGCCCTGTGTCTGTATGTATAAAATAGTGGACCAAAAAGTGTATCTCATGGTCCTTAATAGTGATGCCAGGGTTCTAGTTCATGGAGCCGAAGAATGAACTTTGCATACAGTCAAGGTAGCAAGAGCAAAGTACAGGCTTATTATCTAGAGATAAGAGTGGAAGGATAGAGCTCCTGACTCACGCCAGGAGGGGACAAGAGAGTCCAGGGTGGTGCGTTGTCTAGGGGTTTTTATAGGCAGTTGAGAGACAAAGGCTAGGGATATACACCTGTTAGTGTTCCCAAATACTTGTGAAGAAATACTAAGTTTCTTCTTAGTCTTCCTGGTTATTTACAAGAACCTTACTGCTCTGATTTCCTCCCAGGAGAGCAGCTTCCTGGTCTGGGAGCCTATCACTCAGGCCGCCTGCTTTGCTCCCAAGGGGGGCTGTCATTGTTTTACTTTTTAACTAATAGGTTTCAAGATGGAATCCTTCCTGCCTTTTTTACTATGTTGTTTTGGGCTTGCAGTAGTTTGGGGCTTGTTTGCTACATTGCCCAAGTTGCAACAAACCATTTGTTTAGGGCTGGAGGAAGGAAGGCAGCCCTTGGGTAAAGTTAGAAAAATAAACTGGGCCCCCAGCAGGCCAAAGCACATCTCACAATGGTTATCTTGTTTTGTTTGTTCCAGAGGCCCTCCCCCTACTCTGTCTAAGCCCATGGTCCCTGTCTCAATAGGACTGTTTTAAGAATCAAAAGTGGTGCTAAATTCAGTTTAAAGCACCTGGGAAATGCCTGATGCATAATAGGCAAAGAGTTAAAAGTTCTTCTCTGACCATTAACGGTACTAGATATCCTGATTTACATTTTTTCACTTCCAGTTCACGGATTCTGCTTTTTTGTTCTAAATTCATGAAGTCCACCACACTTTTGCAGTCATTCCACTTTGGGGCACTTATTTGAAAAAACAGTTATCCATGCAGTCACACCTGCAGAGAGGTTTCTTTCTGTATGTTCACTATGTAACAGGCAGAGTTCTGGGGTTCATCTTGCCTAATCTTTCAGAAGAGCTACTTTGGGGATTTGCTGACAAGCTGCCAGCCATTATCATCGCCACCACTGTCAGCAGGCCACAGTGATCTGCCACTCTCTTCATTATCACCATCATAATTCTTCACATTTTATTGCTCTGTAACTATAGAGTATTGCCCCTTCCATTATCACCTTTGATCATCACAACAGGCTTATGAAATGAACAGGGCAGATGTTATTTTCCCCACTTTACAGGTGAAGCCACTGAGGATTAAGAGAAATCATGAGATTCCCTGAATCACATAGCTAGTGAATGGAGGAGGTAAAATTTGAAACCAAGTCTTCTGAATCTGAGTCTGGTAATTATAGCCAGGACGATAGAGTTCCCAGGAGAGCTGTGGGCAGGCTCTGGAAGATTTATATTTGTTTAGTCAAAGTAAAACCAACTTCAGAGCTTGTTGTCTCTGTGGATTGGGTTATGTGTGGGGGTAGGGCTGGAATGAGGAGAGGTTGCCCTATAGTTTGACTTGAGTAATAGTGCCCACAAGCAATAAAATCCTCAAAACACATGCAGGTGTCATGGGGACATTTTTGCTTTGCTGAGCTAGGGCCCAGATCCCCCAAGTTATCCAGTCCATGCTGATGGGCATGGGATGGCATAGTTATTTTATAAATCAGGAAGGAAGAAGCAACCTGGAATTTTGATTGTAGGGGAAGGAAAGGACAGAAAAATTTTCATGGTATTTGTTCCCTTCTGGTTCTAGGCTGGGCATGAGTGTCCATGGCTGGAGGAGTCAAAATAAAAGGGCTAGAACTGCTTGCCATGAGAGACTTGATGAGATTCTGGCAGAGGTTAAGAACCAGAAGCTGACAGCTGTTTGAGAACATGCACCAGCAGTGCTGTTGTTGGGTCCTGGGGACAAAGGGTGGCCCAGAAAGGGAAGCCATTCTGTCCACCATGTTCTTGTTTTGTAAGGCCTGGTAGCTTTAGGGAAAGCCTGGAGCCCCTTGGCATAGTTCCTGAGAGTCTCATCATGGGCCGTGGTAACTGCTTTCCAGACATTGGGCTGGACATATGGGAGCAGGAGCCGGAAGTAAAAGAGCAGATGCCAGCGTGGTGACTGCAGCTGGCAGACTGGATTGTGGCTGCATGGGAGGCATCCGAGACCACATTAAGACTCTGGAAGCCCTAAACACCACAGTGACTATTGTCCAGTCAGCTGCTCCTGCCTCAACTATAATGCAAAATAAAGAAGTATAAGAAAATCAACATTTTACTTTTTGTCATGATAATTTCTTTGATGCAAAATAGAAATATTTGGGGGCATCCTGTTTTGCTGGTGTAGCACAAACATCCTAGACATCATTAGCTTGGAATGGTAAAGACACATTATCAGTTGGGTTGTCCAACACTGGGGCACCCTTTTGGGAACTTTGAAATAAATGAGTCACTTTTTGGAGGTCAGAGTTCTAGGTTTTATGGATTTTAATTGGTGTATAAAAAGAAAGAGTGACATTATTTCAAAGTCCCAGGCTCTTTCCTAACCTAACTATATTCCATATTCTAGGGCAATAAAATAGTTGATGAGGGAAACTTATAGAAAAATTCAAGCTACTAAATACAGAAGGAATGATAGAAATAGAAAAATCACCATTTTGCTGGCCGTGATGGAAGTGGATCTAGACAGTGGTCACCAGTGATGGGGAACTTGGCAATGAATGGATCAGACCAACACACCTCAACCCTCTGATCCACCTGAACATTATGAATAGTGGGACAGCAGACATTGTACATCTTCTGATGTGATGAAGAAGAAAATACATTAAATCACTATTAAGTATTTTGCCAACTAACCTGGATACTGTATTTCATTAAGCCTCTAGAGCTAACTAGCAGTTTAATAGGAATTACAGAGGATAGGAGACTATGTTAGCACCCCAGGGATGCAGTCAGTCAAATCCAGAATGTGAGAAATTCTACAGGATAAATAACTCAGTTTCTTCAACAAATAAATGGCAGAAAATGCAGAGGAGGAGAAACGGTTACAGATCAAAAAGAGACATGTCTACCAGATTTGTCTTTTAAAATGCAGTGTGTGGTCCTCGTTTGGATCTTGATTTAGGCAAACTGACTGTAAAAGCATAATTTTGAAGTAATTTGAGAAGTTTGAATGCAGACTGGTCAGTGCCATTAAGGAATTATTATTATGTCATTGATATGTAACAATTGATTATTATTAATAAGAGCTATTGAATTAAAGGGACTTTTCGGAGGTCAGATTGATAACTATTATTATGGTTACTATGTTTTTATTTTTAAAAGGTTTATCTGAAAGAAATACAGACTGAAGCATTTACAGATGAAATGATACATCTGGGATTGTATGAGATACTGTACAAAAAAAAGAAAAAAGTGGAGGGGAGGAGAGATGAAATAAAAATGTCAGATGTTGAGAATTCTTGAAGCTAAGGAATGGGTATTTGGGGAGATTCCATCTACCGTTCTGTCTACTTTTGTAATCTCAAACTTTCTGTGCTCCTAGGCTAGCAAGACCTGGGACATTCAGGTGACATATGCAGAGAGATTTCATTTGGCTCAATTTTCCTCTTTCAAGGCTTCGCCGCCTTTGGGAAGAAGAAGTCTCAAGGCATGGGATTGAAAAAGCTTCAGTGCTTCGAGTGATGATGAGATTCCAAAGAACAAGGGCTATTTTCGATGCGTTGCTGGGCTGCTGCGTCTCTGCTGCAAGTGTTCTGGGGCCAGTAAGTGGCAGGCCTGATGAAGCCAGGGGCCTCCAGGCTTTAGAGATTAACATCTTCAAGTCCACGCCAGGAATTGGGGATGTATTTGTCTCTCAGCTGCTACTCAGGAGAGGGAGGCCTTTTGGGGGCAGCCAACCTAGTAGTAGTTAGGAGTGTGAATTCTGCAGCCACTGTTTGAATTCAGACCTTAGCTTCACCTCTTAATTGCTGGGTGACTTTGGGCAATTTGTTTACTTTCTCTGTGCCTTAGTTTCCTCAAGGAACCCCATGACATTCTCAGCAGTACACCTCATGGAAACCCTCATGTATAAACTGGAGAGCATAACGTTACTACCTCATAGGGTGAATTTTAATGAGACAAGTATGTAAAGAACTTAGAATATGGCCTGGCTCAGTCCATGCTAGGTGCTTTGAGAAATGACTGAGCAGCTCTGGGAGTGTAGGTGGCAGGAACTAATGGCCCCCTCTGTGTACTGTGGTTGGGATGAATTCGCTCTACTTCCTGTTGTCCGTTTCCTCAGCCCAAGATTCTGATTGCAGAGAGTGAGTCTGACTATCTCAGCTGGGGTCATATGCTCACCAGCTGGCTAGCAGATGGTAAAGAACTTTGAGTGCCCATCTGGGCTAGATTGCATGCAGATGGGCAGGTGAGAGTCTCCCCAAAAGAAAGCTGAAGTGTTATTACCAACTAAGAGGAAGATGGAGGTAGGTCAGGAAGAAACAACAGTTGATAAGTGACTTAGTGCATCAATGTGCTGGATATTCCCATTTGTCCCTCTAGATCCACTTTCCATCGTCCAGCATGGTGACGGCAGCTGGCAGACTGGATTGTGGCGGCATGGGAGGCATCCGAGACCAGATTAAGACTCTGGAAGCCCTAAACAGCACAGTGACCATTGTCCATGTGGCCCTGTACCCCCGTGCGTGATCTGTACGGACCCCATTCCTGGGGTGCTCCTGCCCTCTGCTTCTGGTTGGGTCTGACCGATGGGAGACTCCCAGGAGACTGGAGGGAAGGCAGGACACTTACTTCTCAGGCTGCCCTGTGCCCTGTCATGAAGTTGGTGACAGGCCCCTCTTGTGAGGAGCCCTTTTGATGCCGGGGTTCTTGTTCACGAAGCCGAAGAATGAGCTTAGCAAACAGGCAAGGTAGGAGAGCAAGGTACAGGCTTTTATTTAGAAATAAAGTGATAGGACAGAGCTCCCAGCTCATGCCAGGAGGGGACAAGAGAGTCCGGTGTGCTGCGTTCTCTAGGGGTTTTTATAGACAAATGAGGATTTTTCAAGAACATGAAAAAAGGCTTAGGGGTGTGGACTTGTACCACTTGTCCTGCCCTCAAGGAGGGCTGGGTTGTTCTCTGCTTGCTAGGGTTGTTTACAGTAAAGTCACGGGTTGTGCTGTGATACCCTTCCCTATTTGTAAAACCACTCAATCATTCTAGGCCAAGTTGCTCCTGGCCTTTTGACTTTTAACTGACCTTACTGAAGATGTCTATATTCTTATTCTGGTATCTTGATCCTAGAGGATTAGTGTGACCTTGACTTTGCATAATGCTTAACACAGAGTTTCAAAAGGGACTTCTTTGCCCACTGTTATATTGCTGACTGTAAATATCCCACCTTGCTTTTTCCGGAGGCCCTCACCCTACTCTGACTACACCCATGGTCCCTGTCTCACTTTCTGTGTTATTTTCTCCTTCTGGGTTCCAGTCACCTCATCCTGCTCCCTAACCCTGGATCTGGGTAGGTTACAGCTCCTTGCTATCACTAGCTCCATGGTGCTCTGCCGTCCCTCCCTGGATTTCCTGAATTCTGTCCACACCTTTATAAACAGTTACTTTTAAGCTCTGGCATCACTCCACTTGTGCGTGTCCTGTCTTGCCAGAGCCAGCTACAAGGTGTTGGACACCGAAGTCCCTTCCACCTGGATTATGACCTTCTTGAAGGCAGGACTGTGCTTGAGCTCATTCGGATCAGCCTTGACGCTGGGATCATGTCTGATGTTTGTTGCCTGAAAGGACTGGGAGGTCTGAATGACCCAAACTCCTATTTCCTTTTAGATGCTGGTTATACCAAAGATCCTGGAATATTCGGAAGAGCAGTCAGGGAATGTTGTCTATGGAGTGGGACTCTGCTTTGCTCTTTTTTTCACTGAATGTCTGAAGACCCTGAGTCTCTGCTCATGTTGGGTCTTCAACCAGCGCACAGGTATCAGGTTCCGTACAGCCATCTTCTCCTTTGCTTTTGAGAAGCTAATGCAATTTAAGTCTCTAACACACATCACCATGGGAGAGGTAAGTGACTGGAACTGCCACACTTCCCCATTTGTCCTGCAGACATCCTGCCCTGGGGTCCAAGGGAGGGATAAAAGGGAGTCAGGAGAGGAGGAAGAAAGAGAAAGGAAGTAATTTCTAGATTAGTGCTGATAACCATCAACAGTTGCCTCTGGGGTCATAGAAGCAGGTCACCAGAAACTAGGCAGATATCACTTGCATTCAGACGACTTAGGATTTATCTGTTCATTCAACACATATTTAAAGAGGACTGCTCTGGGCCAAGCCCTGTTACAGACCCTGGGGGTATATCGGTGAGCAAAAAGACACAAATCCTGACTAGAAGCACATTGGAAAGTGCATCCCCTCAGGTATGGGAGGACTTGGTGGTTTGGGGAAATCATCTAGGGATAAGCAATCACAGAGTGTTAATTTTCTTGTCAGTAAGAGAAATACTTAAAGCTGCCTGGTTATTGTTATTGAGATGTCAGCCCCGCCCTTGCTCTCCCTACAAATAACACAAACATTGACACAGATTGGTGGAAAGTGTGTGGACTTATGACCATGGAGTCATGGGAGATATTGGAACTTTACATATTTAATTTTAATTTCCCTATTTTTCTATTGTTTACTTGTTGCCTTGGGGATTACTTTTCTACTGAAACAGACATTTTAATTTTTGGAAAAGGCAGCACTGCCTTGGTTCCTCACCCTCAAGCCAAAGCCCTTCGTGCTCTGTGACTTTCCAGTGTCACCTCTTCCCACACTGTAAGTCCGGGGAGAGGAGATCCTGGGGCAAAACACCTCTAAAAACCGAAATCAGTCAAAGGGAGAAATAAAGTTTAAAACCGTTTATTGCTTACACACTGCAGTCCGGGCCCGTCTCTCCTGCTCCAGCAGAAGCAAGCCTGGCCCTCCCCCTCATCTCAGGTACAGATAAGCCCTCCGTTGCCCAGGTAATTACCCACTGATATGGAGATGAACTTCTCTCCACCCCTGAGGAATGATGCAAATGCACTAAAGCCAAACTTCTTTCCACCTCCGAACACCTACTGATATGCAGATGTACTAAAGCCAGGCGAGATATTCTGGAAATGTTACAATTTTACCCCCACACACCCTCTCCTCTAGCCCCAGGCATGCTACCTCCCTGCCGGCTAGGCTGAGCTAGCCTCTAGTCCTCAAATACACCAGGCACGTCCGCTGCCTGGCAATGTTGCTGACGTCATCCCCACCCCTTGCCCCTTTAAAATCCCATTCATTCTTCAAGGCCCAGTTCAGATATCCTGTCCTTCGTGATTGAATCGCCAAATCCCACTTCCCACCAAGCTGCCCCACTAATCTGGCCGCCCCACTAATATGAGCCTCCTTCAAAGGCATGAACCATTTCAGATTCGCTAAGCTATAGCCTCAAAGGCCCAACATCTGAATTACACAGGACAAATGTTTAGAAAATGTCTGCTGAATTCATTGTCGCCATCAAGTGGATGCTTTTTTTAAACTTAATTGGTAACTGTAACTCCAGGGGCAAAATATGTTTGAAACAGAAATCAGTCAAAGGGAGAAATAAAGTGGGAGGAACCCTTTAATTTCTTACAAGCAGTCATCCACTTCTGCTCTCGTGTCTCTTGGGACCCAAGAGGGGACCCCACCCATCCTCTCCAGTCCAGATATGCCCTTGCCCTTCTAATCACCTACTGATGTGGAGATAGACTACTTCTCTCCACCCCTTGGAAATACCTATTGTTATGGAGATGCACTAAGGCCAGGTGAGAGTTTCTGGAAATACTGCAATTTTACCCACAGTAACAAACAGAAGATATTTATTGTTAACTATCATTACTGTTATCCTTCACCATTTTCTTAGCTTCGTGACCTTAGGCAACTTGTTTAGCCTCTCTGAAACTGTGGAATAGTCATAGCACCAATCTTACAGGATTGTTGTCTCGTAGGATTAAATGAGTTAGTAGATATGAAGCATGGAGAAAGGGGCAGTGATTTATAAGCATTAAATTGTACCATTAATCTGGTAGGCCTTGAGCATGGAGGCTGCACCTGACCGAAATTAGGATCCATAGCAGTCCTCCTCCCTGTTTATCTCAGTAAAAGCATCATAGCGATTGCTGACTTCCTCTAGGCCAGACATTGTCCTGCATGCTTTATTCACCTAGCTCAGCCAGTCCCCGACAACCTTCAAGTGCAGTCGTTTCTGCGATCATTCCCATCATCTCAGAGGCAGAAACTGAAGCAAGGACGGTAGGACACTTGCACAAGGTCACATGCTAGGTAAGCAGCAGAGCCCATTTGCAGAGCCCATGCTCTGAGTCAGTGCACTTACTTGCCTCAGGAAGGAGAGCTTCTGCACCGAGACCTGCCTTGGTTTCTTTTCTCTGTGCCTCTGTTCTGCGCATCTGCTGTATACAAGGCCCAATTTCCCCAAACATCTTACCTTCATGGATAAGTAAGACAGGATGGCCCATTTGGAAATGGAGATGGAAGTAGTTGCAAATATTCTAGGATTTCTGGACAGTTGCTTCCAAAATTTTTATTTTAAAATTAATTAAAAATACACCCGAATACATTCTCCTTGGAAACAAAATAAAATAGCATAGATGACATCCTAGACTGGGTCATTTCTCATTTGCCTAGAGATAACCACCATTATCAATTTGGCTTGAGTCCTTCCTAGACTTTTAAAAGAACAGTTAGGTACACATGCAGGTTGCCTATAGAAAACATATTGTATTTGGTGTGTATGCTTTTACATAAATGACACTACATTCTACATAGTGTTCTGCAACTAGGTTTTACCAGTAGAAATGTACAACAGTTTGGGGGGTGAGTTTTTACGTCAGAGGTACTACATTGTTCATGTTGTTTTGTGGCTTTTTCTCTCTTCCTCATTATGTCTTAGTTTCCCATGTCAGCACATAGAGATCTTCTTCATTTTCAGTAATGCTTACTCATAATTATAGCACTTTCTTTTCCCACCATTTTGATTGAGGTATACTTGGCATATAACATTGTATTAGAGCAAGGTGTATAACATAAGGATTTGATATATGTATATATTGCACAATGATTATCACAATAAGTTTAGATAACATCTATCACTTTACATTGTTACAAATTGTTTTCTTGTGATAAGTACTTTAAGGATCTACTCTCTTAGCAACTTTGAGATATACAATACCATATTGTTAACTATAGTCACCAAGCTTGTTTATCTTATAACTAGGAGTTTTTAAATTTTGGTTAACTTCACCTATTTTCTCCACACCCCACATAGCACTTTCAGTGGGCCAAAATAAAGCATTTCACATGCATTACCTTAAACTGTCACATCAACAATATGAAGGAGGTTTTCTTATTCCCATTTCACTGATGAGGCAACCAAGGTGCAGAGAGACCGAGTAATGTGCCTGTGGTTCCACAACTAATAAATGACAAGTGTGGGACATGCTCTCTGACACTCTGCTTCAGGACCCAGCATTACTCATATTTCTTGGGTGGATGCTTTAACTGATGGACATTTTGGATTTTTCCAGGGTTTTGCTACTATAAGCAGTGCTGCATGAACATCCTGTGTGTGATTCCTCCAGTACATGTAAATGTTTCTCGACAGAGAAATGAGACAGCCAGCTCATGGGATTCATGCAATTATTAATGTTAAAAGAACTGTTGAATTGCCCTCCAAAGTGTCCATACCAAATCATACTCCCTCGTGCACTTTAAACTTTTTAAAAGGCTCACTCTGGAGTACATCCTGGGAACTGGGAGGCGATAAGGTTAAAGTTGAAAGGAAATCACTTCTTAAGGTAATTCAGATTGGGTATTATTCTAAAAGACATTAATGATTTGGTTCCTTAAATATTCGTTGATTTGGAATGCCCGCTTTTAGATGACTTTGAACTAGGCAGTATATGTTGGGAAGGGCAGAAGAGTCTATAGCAAAAAAGAAGGAGCAGGAGAAGGAGAAAGAGAAAACAACTCAGCTCCTGCTAAAAAATATCAGTTATTATAAGTAGTCAAATGAATGGAATAGAATAGAATAGAATAGAATAGAACAGAATACTAGAAGCAACTCTCTGGAATCTGGATATTAGTAGTAAATGTAGCAATGGCATAGTAAAACATAACTTTTATTGAGCACAGTTATGTGTGCAGATATTTTATATCTCATTGATGTTCTCACAACAATCATATAAAGTAGGCATAATCCCCCTTAATAGGTGGAGAAGCTGTAGCTCAGAGTGAAAAAGTAATTTGTCCAGGGTCACACAGCTGGTAAGAGGAGAGCTGTCAACTTGGTGTATCTGTCTGTACTTCCCTGCTTCTCAAGCCCTCCTGCTAGGAGAAGGCACGGCGAGGCCGCCTGCCACATGCATATATGTAGCTCCTTTTGGGCGCTTTGAGAGGTAATGACTGTGCCACGGACTTGCTGTCTTATAGGCCATCGGCTTCTTCACCAGCGACGTGCACTACCTGTTTGAAGGGGTGTACTATGGCCCGCTGAGCTGCCTCGTCGTGTCCTTGCTGATCGCCTGCACGGTCACCTCCTGCCTCATTCTTGGACCCACTGCGCTCTTCGCCACTTTGTGCTACATCCTGCTTCTACCACTCGAGGTAAAGTCTTTCTTTGGGACCTGCTGGATGGTGGACACTCCCCAGAAGTTCCCGGGCTCTGGGACATGGAGCACTTCTGAGTGGGAACTTGACTCTTGTTGGCTGTTCACTCCATTGTGGTTAAGATTCAGCTTCAATTTTTGCCTCAAGCTGTTTTCTGGCCAACACTGACCAAATAAGAGGTGAATATGATGTATGAAGTTCCCCTCAAGGGATTACTGCTTCACGGACTTTGCTCAGTGGATACTTTTTATGTATTATTTTTGTTCCTTCTCTTCTACCCAGAATGTGCTGATGGAATAACGCAGACAATATTTAACATTTCACTGAGCACAGTATAGTGAGGGAAGGGAAGCAAATTTTGCTAACAAAGATTCAGGTGAAATAATATTTTGCAAAACAGCAAATTTTTGGTTTATGTGTGCTTCATTTATGGAAATTGAGTGTTTTTCTCCCCAACACAGGTATTCTGATACAAAATGATTGTAATTGTTAGGAGACTTAGGGCTCCCAAAGACGGAGGAGTCGCATTCCTGTTTAGTTAGCTATGGCCTGGCTAGGGACCAAGGAGAGAAAGACCCCCAGGGTGTGTGAGGCAGGTGCTCTAAGCCCTGATGGCCTGGAGAGGCTTCCATTAGAAAACCTTCAGCAGGGACCTGAATTTAGAGTCACAGCAGATTCAAACAGTGCAGGATTAAACCCAGGTATTCAATCTGCACCTGGAGTTTGCCTTTGGAAAGAGTCCTAGCTGCTGTACTTGTGCCAGGCTGACCTCTCCCACCCTGGTCAAAAGATGTCTCACTGCATCCTGACTGCAGGTATTCCTGACCAGAAGGGTCGTCAAGATACAGAATCACACAGCTAAAGTCAGTGACCAGCGCATCCGTGTGACCGGTGAAGTTCTCACCTGCATTAAGCTGATAAAAATGTATGCATGGGAGAAACCATTTGCAGAAATAATTAAAGGTACAGAAAATCTGGATTTCTGCTCAGAGCCTAAGGATGCCATGCCAAACCTTTTGGGAATGTCTTGCATGCCCTGGAGATTGTTCTGTGCTCTTTGGAGAACGTTCTTATGGTTAACTTCAGTGAATTTCTTTGTTTTTTTTTTTACCTCCCAGACCTCAGAAGACAGGAGAAGAAACTCCTGGAGAAGTCCGGGTATATCCAGAGCCTGACCATTTCCACCTTGTTTGTGGCCCCCACAGTGTCCACAGCACTGATGATCCTCAGCCACACATGCTTGCAAATGGAACTCACAGCTTCCGTAGTAAGTGTTTGGGGCACCTTGTGTCCTGCCCCCTCAATTGACAGGGAGTTTTCTCATGTGTCCTTTCCTTGCCCATGCCCCTCAAGATCTGAAGATTTTGTAAATGGGTAAGTTGGTTTTGATTTTGCAAACATTTAGGGTTCGGGCTTTCTTCCATCTGAGAAACTGACACCCCTTGGATAGCAGCTGTCGGGGGGAGGGAGGACAGAGTCATCTGGGATTGCACGGGGGGTGGAATGTGTCGTTAAAACCCCAGTGATTCTGATATGCGGATTGAAGTTGAGAATCCTAAATTAAGGAGTTTCTTTGATCCCAAAATAGGGCTCTGAAAATACACCTTAAATAAAAAGGAATAGCTTTTTCTCTTACTTTGTGGTCTGACCCTAGCCCTGAGAAGCATAAGCTGCCTTTTAGTGTCATGAATCCTAATTCTTTAAGGAGAAAAAGACAGGATGCCCCTCTTGGAGAGGTTGGAATCTAGCTGGGACCAGAAGGCAGGAGACGGCACCCAAAGCAAGAGGGGAGTGTTTGACGGTCTGCAGCCGAGGGCTCGTTTGTGCTGCAGAGGGTGGTCCCCTCGACTGGGCACACCCCAGAGGAACACTCCTGAGCAGTTCAAGGGTAAAAGAGGGGACTGTATAAGGAAGATTTTATAGAGTCACACTGCACTCACACCCTGCAGGATTAGAACCAAAGCAGTCCTGCTCCGTTGGAGGTATCTTAAGGAGGGGGTGGAAAAGGGGGCATGGATTGGAAGATCACATTTGGGGACCAAGAGCTGGAGGAGGTTTGTGGGTCAGGGAAGGTCTCTGGCAGAGAGAGAGGAATGAATTAGGCATGAAGCATAAGGGGTATTTTAAGTATTAGAAAAGGAAAGAGCATCTAAGGCAAAGAAGAAGAAATGTAATCTTCATAAGAATAATAGCACCAAGCTACCTTGGTGGGAGACAAAGCTCTCACACGTGTATTTTCTCAATGTTTCCCAAATTTTATTCCTATACTGGCTTTATGATTTTTTGGCCAGTGGGGAAACTGAGCTGGGATTGGTAGTGGCGGGTGACCTCGACCAAAGTTACAGAATTTAGTTGAGCTACAACAGGACGCCCGTCTTGGAGAGGTTGGGATCTAGCTGGGGGCAGCTGTCACCAGGCCTGCCGACTTGGAGACTTGAAGAATGGTGCTCTTTTCCCCGCTTTTCCCAGTCTCCCCCAAATGCCGGCCTGGCCAGTGCCAGATGAAGGATGTGCTTGTCAGAAGCGGCAGAATCTGGCTCTGTGGCCTGAGGCTCAGGGGTGGGGGCCTCTGTGGGTGGAGGGAAGAGGACAGGGCTGCAACCTTCACTCCCTCTTCCCCTCCTATCCAGGCCTTCGCTGCTGCGGCTGCCATGAACCCCATGCGGCTGTCAGTGTTCTTTGCACCCTTTGTAATCAAAGCCCTCACGAGTTCTAAGATTGCAGCAGAGAGGCTCAAGGTAAGTGGTCAGAGGACAGTTTGTACGGCCCTCTGCTTGAGCTCTCATTTGCCTTCAACCCTCCTGAACTTGACCCCAGGCCAAGGCAGAGTCCAGCCCAGGTGGAGAGGGATTGTGTCCAGTCTGGTGTGGGGGCTGGGAAGACAGCTGCATCAGGCCAGCCCCTAGGCCCCAAGGAGATCTTAGGATAGTATATCAGAACCAGGCCCCAGACAGGCGGGCTGCAGACCTGTGCGGGTTTGTGTGATATGACCCTAAAGCTTTTATGAAAAAATCGCTATCTGTTGCTTGTATTTAAAAACCTGGAAATTTTATATGAAAACTCAGATTTTTGCTGGATCTTTTGAATAATCAGAAGGTTTGGAAATACTGAACCCAATTCTCCCATGGCCACAGCAGCTGGAGCTGAAGGGACAGCTGCCCCGCTCAGATTGAGCATTGAGACGCAGTCGGCTGCGGTCTCCATCATAGCCTACTGCACATCCAACTTTGGGACTGTGTTTTACTTTCTATTTATCATCTTAGTAATGGTCTACTTCACTTCTTTACACAGCTGGTCTTGTCCCTATAGGCATCTGAGTTTAAACTCTAAACCAATTTTTAAAAGATATTCTGTAGTCATTTCACTTAAAGGTGTGTAGTCCCCACCCTAAACATTCATTCACTCATTTATTAATTTCTTCAAAACACAGTTATTGAACTCCTGCCGCCTACAGGCACTGTGAAATCCACAGCGAGCACAGTCAACAGGGTCTTGCTCTCAGGGAGTTACGATCTGGTATTGGAAACAGACAACAGCAAATAAACGGTCAACAAAGAGAATGTGAGATCACACGGAGATCTGTGACGCCAGTGAACTAGGGTGGTGTGCTAGGGCCTGGGCACGGGAGGCTGCAGCTCCTTTGGACAGGCCAGTCAGAGAAGGGCTCTCTGCCAAGGTCACTTTGAGCTGAGTGATGATGACTAGGCAGAAAAGTGCCGAGTGCAAAGCCCTGGGGCTGGAATGAACTTGGCTTGTCTGAGTGACACAGGTCCTTTACTTCTCAACAGCCCCAGATGCTCTCTAACTCTGCTGCCGTCAGGGCCCCTGCGGCCTGCCTCCTCCCTGCTGGTGCAGTAGGCTCTCCCTCCCCTCCGTGCCTGTTTTCACTGCAGGATGGGCAGAGAGGAGAAAGCTACCATCTGGGCTGCAATGGGTGGGTAGGGATGTTTGCTGAAGGAGTGGCTGGGGAGACAGCTTGGAAGTCAGAGAGTAGGTGACTAGAGAGCAGGAAGGATGGGATGGGTAGTTATGGTGGGAGAGGAAGGGGCAGGAAGGGTGGATGAGGGCAGAGATCTCAAAGGGGCTGTATCTCCTCCAAGGCATCCAGGGGCTGGAGCTGCACAGGGCTGCCCCTTGGACGGGTACTTATTTTCTAAATCCCCTCGCTCATCAGGGTGTCTCTGACTCCTGCTTCAGTGGCTGAAGTTTTCTATCTGGCCCTGTGGGCATTTGACTTTGAGACCCCCAGGCTGGGAAGGGAAGAATGATCCCCGAACCCTTGATTCCTTCTTTTTCTCTGCCCCTGGGCTTGTGACCCAGCTCCCAGTCCCTTGCGCCCTCGGCTCCTGAACACCTGCAAGCCGGTTTCCAGGGACAGGGAGAAGAAAGCTGTGAGCCTTCAGGGTGGCCGCAGGTAGAAGGTGAGCTGGCTGCTGGGAGCGCACTGGGACTCTGAAGAAGGCCTCCAGGGTGGTGGTGAGGGTACCGAAGACAGGGGTCTCCAGACTCTTTTTCCTTTGTGCTGTTTATCAGAAAAACAAGTGAAAAGCTTGAGAATTTACTTAGAGCATTTGCAGGTGTGAGGACACCCTGCTTTTGCTCCCAATAAACATTCATTCATATCTAGATGTGTGCTTGCCACACTAACTCATTAAGCCAGCATGCTACTCAAATTTTATTTAATAAAATTACAATAATTAAAATACATGTGATAAAAATATTATTTTTAAAGCAAGGGGATGAAAACCCCCAAGTTTGGGACAGTGGTTTTCCTTGGGGCTGGGAAGGCTTGGAGGGCTTCACTCACACCGAGCAGGGGATGAAATGGGGAAGGGCCCTGTAGTAGATGGAAGTCGTGGCTCTTGGGTTCAGTCGTGGTCTTGTGGATATTCAGTATGTCATTAAAAATAACTAAGGGAGTAAATGCCCAACTAACTAAACAAAGTAAAGGGCGCCATGCAATTCCCAGTGATGACTGTATGCCTTGACCCAAATGTTATAATTAATCCAATTCAATATGCCTGAGGTCCAATTAAAAAAAGAAGCAGACCACCTTTCTTTTTTCTTTTGAAAATAGCTTTTTGTTGTTTTTGTAAAATACTATGTGCTCATTGTAAAAAGTTCAGACAATGCAGAAAGGTACAGAGAATAAAACTCAGCATCCACTACCTAGAGATAAAACCATCATCCAAAATGTCCGTAAGTATCCTTCTAGATCTTCCTAAGCATATCTCCAGGTAAAGACAAGTGGATATAATTAAATTCAATAAGATCATACTTCCTACCAACCTTTTTTAATGCTAGAATTCATGTAGTTCAACTCTTGTATTTTACAGAGAGGGAAATGACAACGCAGAGAGAGGTGACCTGCTGATGATCACACTTTGAAATGTATGACCCAAAACAGCATTTCCCACAGTGTGGGGCATGAACAGACCATGTTACTTTTAATAGTTACAAGTTAAATTTAAGTAGAAAAATTACATAGTTTAGAAGTTTGTAAAACCAGATGGGCAGGCCAGCTAAATGGGCACATGTTCCTACTGGACTAAAGAACTGAATCCCTCTTCCCTCTCTTTTTTGTCTGTACAGAAATTTTTCCTCCAGGAGAGCCCTGTTTTATATGTCCAGGCATTGAAAGACCCCAGCAAAGCACTGGTTTTAAAGGAGGCCACCTTGTCATGGCGACAGACCTTCCCCGGGATCGTCAATGGAGCCTTGGAGCTGGAGAAGAATGGACACACCTCCAAGAGGATGACCAGGCCTCAGCCAGAGGACAAAAGGAACAGTCTGGGCCCAGAGTTGCACAAGATAAATCTGGTGGTGTCAAAGGTAGTCTCATCCAGGCCAACTGCCAGACTTCAGGGCCTGAGGCTGGGAGGTTGGCCTGGCACTCCACCATTTCCTTGGCTAAAAACTGCCCTCTCCACGTCTTCCTTTAAAATACAAAATTTTCATGGAAGGCAAATATAGGAAGTCTTTCATACTTTCATGTGAATCAATTTATCATCTAAAATTTTTTTGTAATAGCAAGACCCAGAACAGTATGCTATATGTATGCTGTCTTTGGAGGGACCACGGACATGGAGAAGGGCAGGGAAAGGCAACCAAACTAACGTTTATCAACTTGCCAGTATGTGCCCGGCACCATCCTACGTGGCTCAGCTTGGTCGTGCTGTAAACTCACTTTACCTGGCTTCTTGTCTAGTATTTGAAAGAGCTAGCTTCCCCGTTCTGTCCACATCTCATTTCCCTGCTTCTCTATTATCTATTAATATCTAGTAATAGATATTAATATTTAGTGGCAATAGGTATATCTAGAAAAGATATTAATATCTAATAGTAACATTCAATAATAATAGGTGTTAATATCTAGTATCAATTATTTATAATTTTTCCTTTTGTGATCACCTGGAATTCCATGCTTTAAATTGTTATCATCTCTAGCCTTGAAGTCTCTGAGCTTTAGACTCAGCTGCCTATTTAATATCTCTTCTCCAATTGCCTACCAAGCACTTCAAACAAAACAAGGCCAAAAAAGAACCCCTGAGTTTCACCCTCTCTAACCCATTCTCCAACTCTTGCCCATCATGGGAGATGGTGCCACCATCCTTCCAGTGACTGAGGACTTGGAAGTCAAACCCGACTCCTTTCCTTCCCTCCCACCGACCCGATCCATCAGTGAGGCCTGTCAGCTCTACTCGAACACATGCCCTGTGAATCCAGCTGCCTTTCACCACGGCCCCCACCACTGCCCTAGCCCCAGCCCCTGTCATACCATTTTCGGCTCCCGTCACAGCCTCCTTACCAGCCTCTCTGCTTCCACTTTTGCCCTCTTAACGATCTGCCACAATGCGGCAGACAGAGGGGTCTTTCTGAAACAAACCAGTGCACACCACTCTCTTGCTCAAGCTCCTCACTGACCTCCCACTGCCCTTAAGATAGAGCCCAGCTTTCTGAGCACGCTGTGCACATCTCTGACCTCTTCTCCCATTCATTTCCTCCATATTAGCCCTCTCAGCTCTTTGGCGATCAACCTTGTTCCTGTCTCAGGATCTTTGCACCTCCCATCCCCTCAGTCTGGAACCTGCAGATCTTCCTGTGTCTGGCTCCTTCTTGTCATTCAGCTCTCAGCTGCAATGACACCTGCTTTAAGAAGCCTTTTCTGGCCAACGCAACTAAAATTACTTTAACTTCCAACTCTATCATGCTTTAACTTTCAACTCTGTCATTTATCACCATCTGATATTATTTGTTTGCTGATTTATTTCATGGTCTTATCTTCCCCCACTAGAATGTAGAATGAGAGTTCTTTTCTTCCTTACTTGGTACTTGGAAGAAACTCAAGTTCTATTTGATAGATGAATTAATTAATAAGTGGACGAATGCCTGCATGAATTCTGTGAGGCTGGCTTCATTATCCCCATCTTACAGATGAAGAACCTGAGGCGCAGACAGGCTAAGTAACTTGCCCAGGGTCATAGAATGGAATGTATGCAGATCTGGAGTTTGAGTTTCTTGCCCCACAGGACCACCTGTCCATGGATGCCTCTCCTCCACCCCCGTGTGCCTTCCTTCACATGGTGTTGCCCCATCCCACCTCCATAGACTGAGCTCAAAGCTTCTCTCGAGCTTTGCTTGGGGTTTGGGGTTGGGTGTAATTATTTTGTTTTCTTTTTTCATTTTGTGTTCAAACAACAGATCTACCCTGGGCAAGTAGGAGGGTTGTGCTGTCCCATATCCTGTTTTTCCTTCTTGGTGTTTCAGGGGACCATTCTTGGGGTTTGTGGCCGCACTGGGAGTGGCAAGAGCAGCCTGCTGTCGGCCGTCCTCGGGGAGGTAAGTAGTTCGTGACCACATGGATGCCCCCTGCCAGGCGGTCCGGGAGCTCCCAAGCTCAGGCTCCCCTGCTAAGTCACACCACCACTTTCTTCCTCTATGCGGTCTGAGCCGTTAGAGTGTTTATAAATTGAAGGCAATTGAGCATGCACTGAAGGGAGGTGACTTATAAATGCCCTTCCTTCCCATCTTCCCACTGGAGGGCTGCCTCTGGCATCACCTGGACATATGTCCTCAACTGCTCTCTTGCTTTCCTCACCCTGTTTTGTAACCGACCAGCTATCAAGGTGATGATACAGGGTGTCTCAAAGTTTAATATGATAATAGAAATAACTTCATGAAGCCAAACTCAGAGCGGGACATGCGTTCCATGTGAGACAGGAGCAGGAGTGAAGTGGGCGGACAAAGAAGGAGGAGGAAGGGAGGCGGGGCTGGGGGAGGAGGCACTCTTGGGAGCATGGGATGATTCTTACTCACACCCGAGCAGTAGAGTCCACATGTCTGCCGTGTGGATTCAGGCACAGCAGGAAACTGGCCTGGCTTAGCTCCAGCTGCTTCCCCCAAATTCTCAGGGCCTTCCTTCAGACTCATCAGTGGGACTAACACAGTGTTGAAAGTCCCCTTTCACACAGAAGAACCCTCAGGGTCACAGAGAACAATGGGGGGGAGGCGGGGGGGGGGGTGGCCCCTGTGGCTGCTGAGCCAGGCAGGGCCTGTTTGCCCCGGTTCTGAGGCTGGACTCACTCTGCTGCAGATGTACTTGCTGGAGGGCTCGGTGGGGGTGCGTGGAAGCCTGGCTTACGTCCCCCAGCAGGCTTGGATCATCGCAGGTAGTGTCAGGGAGAACATCCTCATGGGAGGCCAGTACGATAAGGCCCGGTAAGCTCTGGGAAGGACAGGGAGGGACATGGGGGAGTGTGGCTTGTTTGGGGAGGGATTCCAGTAGCTAATAGTAATTTGACAACTGCTAACACTTCTGTGCTCACTTACATGCGTTGACATATTTCCTCCTTACTGTGAAAGAAAGATTATCACCATATCCATTTTCTAGACGAGTTAGCTGAGGCCCCAAGAGGTTAAATGATTTGCCCAAAGTCACGCAGCTGGGAGTATATGATAGAAGCAGGATTTGGACCTAGTTGCTTTCAGAAACTTCACACTTAACTATTATAACCAAATAACCCTCCGCCTCCAAAAATGTTACTTTAAAGCTTTGTATTAATTAATTCCTGACCTCCACGTCAAAGGGTCAAACAAATGTGTGATGAGGTTGTGCAATGCAAAGGAAATGAGTTTGGGTTTGTGGCCCAGTGGGCCGCTCACCTCCCACCAGTAACCCTCTTTGCCCTTTGCAGCCTCTCCCTCCCAGGGTCTGGGTTGACCTACTTGACATATTCACTTGGAAATCATGAGTGAAGTCTATTCAGTGGAAGATCCATGAAAACCTCCCTGAATGTGAAAGCTGGGCTTCCAACTATGGTGTACTTGGCCTCCTTTAACTGTTTGCTCTATTTTGCAACCTGCCCCAGCCCCCAGGAGCCACACTGAGTGACACAGATATGCACGTGATGACTGGCTGTCTCCCACGGGTTTTCCTTTGGGCGCCCTCAACAGCAGGTCCAATACCGACTCATAAGCACCTTGCTGACCCAGTCTCTGTCTTGCCTCCCTCTCGTCCCAGATTGTCCAGTTTGGTTTCATGGCATCACTGAACTGTGTACCCCAGTGAGTCTGATGCCACCCACTCTGATGCCTTCCCTGTCGACCTGGCCAGCAGCTCTGTCTCCTAAATACCCCTCGCATTTCTCGCTGCCCCACCCTCACTGCCGCTTCTGGTCTGTGATCTTCTGGGTGGACTCCTCCTGCTGCTCCTGCCTTTGGCCCCTGTCTCCAGGCTTCTCCCACTCTGTTCCACCCTGTGTCCACCTCCTGGGCAGTTAACCTAAAACCGCTCTCATATTGTCATTGTTCTGCTTTCAGACTGATACAGCTCATAGGGCGGTTTTCAATTATCTGGTCAAAAATAAAAATGTACTAACTCTTTGAATCGGGGTATTTAATGCATAGATAATGTCACCCATGAACATAAAACCCATATACAAGACTGTTCACACTACACGTTGTTCATAGTAGCCAAAGACTAGAAATAACCCAAATGTCCATCATGAGGGCACTGATTAAATAATTCACGGTGCGTCCATATGACGGAATCCTATGGTGCTGCACACAGGCATCTATAACTAGGTCATCGCTGAGTGACTACGTGAGATACTAGAAGAGTGGCTGTTTCTGAGGAGAGCAACCAAAGGTCAAAGACGGGAGGAAGGCTTTTCTTTTTTACAAGCATTAGATTTAAAAAAGATGAAGGAAGGAAGGAAATGCAAAACTCCTCCCACGTTTTACCACTGAATGTAGGATCAAGTCCAAATTTCTTAGCATGAAATCCAAGACCTTTCCCTTCCAAACTTGGGAAGGCTGGAGGGCCAGCCCCGTGTCCCTTCAGCCCCTCCTTTGCAGTTACCTCCAGGTGCTCCACTGCTGCTCCCTGGAACGGGACCTGGAAAGCCTGCCCTTTGGAGACATGACCGAGGTGAGCAAGAGAGGGGCACGCGCCTGGCTCTGCTGCGACAGTGCCTTTGTACCCTCGGGCTAACTCCCTGGGTAGGTACAGAGGGGACGCCAGCTCTTCCTTCCCAAAGCAGCTTGAGCCGGCTCTGCAGCTGCTGTCTCAAAGCCCACCACACTGAGTGAGGGAAGGCGAGGCACATTTTACAGTGAGAGCTGGCAAAGGTGCTCCCTTACCTCACAAGGATGGGAGCTGACCTTCAAGTCCTCCTTCTGGAGCAAGAGCGGAGACCCTGTGATGAGAAGAAACCTCCCATCCACCCTCCATTTGCTCCACCCACCGGCTCTGCCACATTCTGCTCAGTGTCTCCTTTGTCAGTGGAAACATCAACCATCTGATCTGATTTCTGACTGTTACCTTTTCCCGATCGTTCATATCTATAGATGCCTTTAATCTACACAAGACCCTTGTGAGATAAAAGCAGTGTTGTTGCCTTGATAAGCTAGCAACTTGAATGCATTGTCTTAGGGGAGCCTCACGAACCCTAGAAGGTCAGTTGTTTTAATACCCTTCTTTTAAAAATGGGATTGTAAATCCTTGTAGGCAGAGAACTCAGTGGTCTTGTTGATAGTTGTCTCTTCAGTAGGAAGAACAAGTTCTGGTCTCTAAAATGGTATGACTGAGAGTATTGACCTTATCTGGTTGCTTCCCAGTTTAGGCGAGTTGATACATAAGTGTTTTGAACAGTGCCTGGCAAGAGTAGGTGTTAGCTTATCATTAGAAGAACACAGATGGTGTTTAGTAAGTATTTGTTGAGTGAGTGACTGGATGGGAACCGAGTCTTGGCCAGGCCAAACAGCACGGTGGTGAACTGGAGGCGGAGCAGTGACAAAAAGTCACCCTGCCACTAGAAAAGCTCTGATTCTTTTCTACGGAGACCTCAAGAGTTCGTGGTAGGGCAGGGAGTGGTACGCAGACGCTGACTCCTTCATCCCCAGCACTTGACTAAGGGGTGAACCAGCCAGCAGCTGCCTGGCATGCTGGTCTGCAAGGGGACCCAGAACCGGCTGCCCAGTAACTCTGGTTGCATATTACTGTCTGTTACTCCTGATCTAAGTTGTTGGGTCAAGTATCTCTTTACACAACAGCACTGGTAGAGCCCCTCCCAGCATTGCATCTCTGTCCTGTTGAGCAGTTGTACACAGTGCAAGCGGCCTTAGACAGCCCGGGCTCCTGGGCCCACCATTCTGCAAGTTGACAGTAACAATCAATGGAGGTTTAAAACCAGAATAAGGTGTAAGAAGGTGCTGTTTTTCTGGGAATTATTTGTTTTATTACCTAAATTGTTAAAGGCTTCATATGTCTCCTGAGAAGTCTGTAAGTTTAGAGAAATTATATCTTATAAGGAGTTGTAAATTTTTAATTAACTGTAAGTCAGTTTTTTCATCCCCTACTAAGCAAATTTTGAAAAATATTGTTTAAATGCCAGGGGTGCCAAGTCTAAATCATTGGGTGTCCAGGAGTGTCTCACAGCTTTCGCATTTGCTCACTGGGCTGGTTTGAGCATGAGCGGCTGTGCTCACCCTCTGGTCACAGTGCCTTTGGTTGCCCGTCTGCAGATCGGGGAGCGGGGCCTCAACCTCTCTGGGGGGCAGAAGCAGAGGATCAGCCTGGCCCGAGCCGTCTACTCTGACCGCGAGCTCTACCTGCTGGATGATCCCCTGTCTGCCGTGGATGCCCGAGTGGGGGAGCACATCTTTGAGGAGTGCATTAAGAAGACCCTCAGGGGGAAGACTGTCGTCTTGGTGACCCACCAGCTGCAGGTGACCGCCTTTCCAGGGCTCTGGCCACGACCGGTGGACGATGCAGATCCTCAAGGCTTCGCCATGGGTTCTGCTATGGATCCACTAACAGTCTCACAGCAGCTACCCCTTCATCGCAGTCCAGACCCCAAATTCAGGGAGTGTTGTCAAGGACTTGGGTCCCCTCTGCTTTCCACATGGAGAAGATGGGCTGGGAAAAGATTTCTATCGCTCATAAAAATTGAAGCCAAATTTTAAGGTTTCCTTTATCTTCAAAATTTATGGGCAGGCCCCTGCTTTTGAACCTACAAAAAAAGAAAAAAAAACGCTCCGAGAAGAACCCCCCGAGACTCCCCTTCCCCACGCAGGTGTAGTGGCCGCACTGGGCGCTGCCTCTCACGGGGCCTCTTCCCTAGTTGTTTTCTTTCATACTTGGTTTTGGCCTCACATTATTATTTCTCCCTCTTCTTCTTTTTTGGCCTTAGTATTTTTTTTTTTTTTGGCATAACATATTTAAGACACAAAAACTGTTTAGAATATAATGTAATGAAAACCCATGTATCTACCCCCCACATGACACAATTGAATGTGGCCCCACTCGCACCAAATTCCATCTCCTCCCTCCTGCTTTCCTCACTTTGCTGTATATCCTTCCCATGCCTATCTTCATACCTTTACAACAGATGCATGAATCTCTAAACATGATAAAGTGTCCTTTTGCATATTTTCAAACTTCATATAATTGATATTTTACTTTCTGTGTCCTTTGGTAGTTTGTTTTTTTAACTGAACACTGTATTTTTGAGATCTTCCATGTTGACACATATAACTTCATTTAATTCTCACAGGCATAGTATTCCAGTATCTGAATATACCAGAATTTATTTCTGTACGATGGACTTTGAGGTTGTTCCCCAGTTTTCACTTTTATGAAAAATGCTTCAGAGTGTACACATTGGTGAATTTTTTAGGGTAGAGTCTCAGGAGTCACATTGTTGGTTCATAATTCTTGAAAAATCTTTAATTTTACTAGATACTGTCAAGTTGTTTTCTGAAGTACCCATCTACAATGCCCCCAACATTTTATGAGACTTCTCTTTACTTCCAGTTGTCACCAACACTTGGGGTCACCCAATGTTTAAATTTTTGCCAACCTGGTGGTATAAAAAATATTTTATCATGATTTAAATTTTGAATAGTGAAGTTGAACATTTTCATATACTTACTGAAGACCTTATTTCTTCTGACTCTCCAGTATTTAGCATTTTGTGACCAGATCATTTTGCTAGAAGACGGGAAAATCTGTGAAAAAGGAATTCATAGTAAGCTAATACAGAAAAAGGGGCAATATGCCCAACTCATCCAGAAGATGCACAGAGAAACCACACAGGTGATTTCCACCCCATCCTCCTCACTCTCTGTGGGGAATAACACACCCTGCATTGATGGTATGTGCTTTCTCCCTAGGACATGCTGCAGGACGCGGCAAAGACAGCAGAAGGGTCTCAGGTATATGGTCAGGCCAAGAACACCTGCCAGGAAGAGCCTATTGGTGACAGTACTGGTAGTGGTGTCGGAGAGCAGGGTAAGAACATGTGCATGGCTGCTTGGGTCCTCCAGAGGCCCCGGTGTTCCCCCTGGGCCCCAGACCGGGCCATCTGCACGGCTGCTTGGGTCCTCCAGAGGCCCCGGCGTTCCCCCTGGGCCCCAGACTGGGCCATCTGCACGGCTGTTTGGGTCCTCCAGAGGCCCCGGCGTTCCCCCTGGGCCCCAGACCGGGCCACGGCCCTCAGTGTTTGGGATCCCAGATACCACTTACGCAAGCTAGAGATCCAAGTAGTTGAGGGTTGTGGTCAGGAGGCATGAGGGACCCAGGAAGTGAGTGTTTGGGGGTGCACAGCTGAAGGTGTGCAGAGACAGAGGCAGAATGGGGGTAGCTTGGCCTGGAGTGGCATCAATTTAAACTTTGTTATGTATTTAGACATTCATTCATTACATCTTTGTTGAGAGAAATCTTGAAAGCAAAGGTATTAGAAATCAGCCATCAATTGGACCCAGTCCCGGATGTTCAGAAGCTCATGGCCTTGCTCTTTCTTGAGATGGAAAATTAAAACAGAGAGACCTCCATTTTTAAAGTAAGACAAGCTCTAGATTGCACTCCAGTTCTGCGGCTTACAGATCTGTGTGGCCCTGGCCAAACAAGGTCTTAACCTCTTAGAACCCTCACTGACAAAAGTGAAGGTAGTCGTGCTTACTTTGCCGTGTGGTAGCGGAGATTAGATGAGAGCAGGTGTAAGGAAGCCCCAGCACAGTGCCTAGCACGTTGTAGGCTCGGGTCACCAGCAGCGTCTTCAGCTATGAAGGTCAGAAAACAATTTGAAGCAAAAAAATAATTGTAAAGAAACAGTGTAGATCACAGAATGAGAAGAAAAGTTGAAGAACCAGTCTTCAGCAGCTTTGGAGTCTAAGTACCAGGACTAGGTACAGAATCTTTTTGAAGAAAACCTACTCCAAATATTTTCCATCCTTGTGCAATTGGTCTCAAGATTCAAACTGCAGGAAGAGAGGCTCTTCCCCAGGAGCAGCTGGGGTGTTGTGAGGCAGAAGGGAGAGTGTGAGGCAGGAGCCACAGGCATCCCCCCCCCAGTGCTGTTGTTTTGTCGTGTCACCAGCAGCATCTACTAGTATCTCTAAGTACTGGTCTCCCTGCCCAGCTCTATGCCGAGAATCTGCCTGGGCGCATGTCACAGCTATTTTTTGAGGAGTTGTTTTAGAAGTGTATCTTAGCAACTATCTATAGGCCTGCCAGTTGTCAGATGAGGCAACCGAGATGCTAAGTGATCTGCTGAGGTGCACAGTATTGTGATGACAATTCTGCCACCCAGTTTTCTGGTCCCAGGCCATTGCTTTCTTCATTCTCTCCTGCTGCCTCTCTCCACCCATCAAACTCTTGGGAACTGAAGGCCCTCTGGATTTACTGAGTGGCTGGGGAGGAGCCCCTCTCTAGGCTCTGAAGTCCGGGCCAAAGTTTACCTTTGGCAGAGCCTTCCATAGAAAGCACGCTGGTTAGCGTCAGACTTGGGTGGGCAGTGCGGCTGAAGGTGAGGAAGGTGGGAAAGGATGGAAGCCAGGGGCAGCAGGCTTTACAAGGGCTCCTCCTGGTTCTGGAAGATGCCAGGGATTGGGAGGCCTACCGCTTCCTTTTCCTCTTACTCGGATCCAGTGCTGGAAAATCACCTTACAAAGAAGGAGAACATGGAACAAGGGTCCCTGAAATGGAGCGTCTACCACCACTACATCCAGGCATTTGGAGGTATGGTCTGTCAGCTGCCCATACCAGACCTGAGGCTTTTTCTCTGAGCAGCCCTGTGCCTGAAACTGGGTCAGACTGGAGTGTGTGAGGTCATGTGAAGCAGGGAGGCCCAGAAGAGTCGTGCAGTTCCTGGGTCTAATGTGCACAATCCCAGTCCCAACTACATCCCATTACAGTGACTCCACCACCATAGTCAACACTGGGGGTTATGTTTTTACACATACTTATGCTAAAATGTACCTGGGATTTGTTTGAATCAGGTATGACAATTATTGTCACAAAAGGAGAAGTTTGTACATACACATCCCTAGAAACAGGAGGCAGCCACACCATGCAGGGCCACATGGGGAATCACCAGCATTGGTCAGGAGGCAGAGGGGCAAGAAAGGAGCGCGTGGCCCATTGCCTTTCTTGGGTTTTCATGGGAAGGAGTGAGCAAGGCATGGTAGGTATACTGAGTAAGCTTAGGGTTGGTTAGTTTGAATGATTTGGGGGGTACTCTAGGCTATAGAGGTGGTCCTAGTTATCTGGTACCTAACCTAGGGGTGAACTGGTCAGGGAGAACATTGACTGGGGTGTGAGAATTTGATAAAGGATAGTTGGGGGTGTGGGCTGTGAACTGGCTGGTTTATGTACGGAAAGCGTTCTCACAGGCGGTCACTTGCTCTCTCTAGGACTTAGCTTGTCCCGGGAGGGGCAGTCTCTCCAGAATCAAGAACCCAAATGCCACAGCATCAAGAATACAGAAAATAAGAAAATATAACCATTTCAGTACTCTTTGCTTAAGTGTTTTTCAAACTGCAGGTCCTGACTAACTACTGGGTTGTGAAATAAATTAACTAGATTGTAAGCAGCACTGAAAGAGATGAGAAGGAAAAGAATAGCAAATATCTGTACATCTAACATACAGTAACAATGGTGAAGCTTTTATTTTTGGTATATATCAAAATATGTTTCTGATGGTGGATGACTACTAGAAATTTCAAAGTTACTGCTTTATCAAGTGGTATCTAATACTAAGTTTATACAAATATAGCTAGAATGTTATAAACACAAAACTATGTATATGATAGTTTTTGAGTGATTTAAGAAATTTTTTTGAATAATTTTGTTTCCATGCCAACCTTTTACTCTCCATTGACTTTGAAACCTAACACGTGTGAGGTGTGTCTTCTCTCTACCTGTCCGGGGTGTGAAGAGATAGGCTGTGCGTTGGAAATCACCACCCCAGCTCCTTCCATCAGCGGTATCCCTGCAGGAAGAGCAAATTCTTGCGGAATGCATGCATGAATCCAGTGACCAATTGATCTGTATTTACAAAGTACCTATTATGGGCCAGACACTCTGCATGCTCTGAAGGGATGGGGGTATGAGGTCATCTAAGAACCAGCCCTGGAATCCAGCTGGAGGATGATGGCATTTGGATCAACCAGGTAGCAAGAGAGAGCTCTGGCCAGGCAAAGTCTCAGATGTCACTGTAGAAGAGCTGGCCCTCGAGTGGGGCTTAAGGAGGGTAGAACTCAGGAAGAGGACACAGGCGTGGGACACAGACTGGATGGGTGGGTAGAGTGCTGGGGCAAGAGGCACATTCTAAAGGAAGGAATGCACCTTGGGTTTTCCCATCCTTGGCTTTTTTGAACCCTAGCTTCACCGCTCACCAATTCTTTTACTTTGGGCAAGTTTCTTCCCCTCTTGCAGACTCAGTAAATAGGCATAGGAATTTGGAACTCAGAAATAATGCATATGTTTAGTACTATGCCAGCACAGAGTACATAAAAGTACATACCACAGAAAAGGTAGCTGTGGTTTCAATTTTATTTCAGTTTTGAAAATTGAACCTTCAGGACCTGTATAAGGAGAACTAACTTTTGTAGAATACTTCCTGTGTGCCAGGCGCAGGGCTGGGTGCCTGACACACACCATGCCATGTCACCTTCAGCGTGGCCCCGGGCTGGTATGATCACTATCACCATTTCTTCCATAAGGAAGTAGAGTGTTACTGACGTTTGCTGCCGTGCCCAGGGCACATAGCTTATAAGAAGTAGAGCCAGGATTTGAACCCAGGCCTTTTAACCTTGGAACCTGCTCCTTCCAAGTCCTTTAATGTGGATGGGGGTCAGGTGGATGCGAGGGCCTGGGATGGCCGAGCAGCCTTGTCGGCATTGCTGTGCGCCTTCTCGTGGCACCTGTGTGTCACCTCCCTCTCCCTTCGCAGGTTACATGGTCTCTGTCCTGGCTTTCCTTCTCATGGTGGTGTTCATCTTCCTCCTGACCTTCAACTTCTGGTGGCTGAGCTATTGGTTGGGTCAGGGCTCTGGGGTGAGTATCATAATGGGAGTGGGTGTGTTTCTTTGGCCTTTGTGGAGTGGGGTGGCATCTAACCCCATGGGGTCAGAGCAGGGGTTAGGGGACCCAGTGACTACTGTTGCCAAGTTGCCAAGCGGAGGAGCTCTGGAGAGAGCCTCTGAGAGCCAGAACACAGGGGCTCCCGCCCAGCTCTGGCCTCCTGTGTTCACGGAATGAGCGGGCACCCATGCAGTCTTGCCAGGACAAAACCAAAAGGTTTCTATGCATGAACAGCTCCCCAGGAAGGTTTTACATAGCACTTTAGTGACTCTTTCCTCCAGCAGCACTTTGTTCTCTCACTAGGCTTTATTTAAAGTATCCTCTGCACTCCTTAGGGGCTGGGAGGCCACATCAAATATAAACATGGCTGACATTAGTTAAAGCAGGGAAAACAGATTTTACTCAGTCACCACTGAGAACGGGGAAGAGCTGAGCTCCATTCTGACTTGTGTAGAGGTGATTTGAGTGTTTTAAAGGGGGAATGAGGGACAGGGGAGTGTTGGGCTCCTTAGAGTCAGAGAATTGAAAACTACAAAGAGTCGGCAAGTGTAACGCGATTAGGCAGCTGTGTCTGCTAGCAGAACAGTCTATCCTTCCACAGAGACGAGGAGGCTGAGGTCCTTGTCTTCCTGGTGATTACATCTCAAAGGATTGGTTCTCAGGTCCTTGAGAGGGATGCTTCTGAGTTGCAAGAGATACATATTTGCAATTATGAGCCCTTTTCAGTAAGGGCTCTGAGAAAGGGAGTCAGGGCCATATCATTAGGTGCTGAACAAACTAAGTTTTCCTGTAGCATGTGAGCTTCCTTAGACAGCCATTTCAATCAGGTGGAGGTGGGGTGGGGGCCCTGGGGTCCTCTTAGGGACATGCTGGAGTGGGGGCAAGTCTCTCAGTGCAGGGCTTTGGACAGAGTCGTTCTGTGCTGCGAGCTCTGCAGTTCTCAGCCTGATGTGCCCGCTTAGCTCGTTAGTCTTCCTGACCATGTTCCAAGGGAGGTATCCTGCCTCGTTTTACACCTGAGGGAATGGCTTAGAGGAACAGGAACCTGCTCTGGGACGTGACAGTGCCAGGACTTGAACTTGGCCAGTTTCTCCAATGTTCTACTTGGGTAACTTCTGAGCCGTGTGTCAGGCAGTTTCATTGGGCAACGGAAGCCACTTGAAGTATTTAGAGCTTTCAAAGGTTTCGTATAGGAATTGGAGGCTGCACAGCCACTGGAAAGGCTGGAGGAGAGGGAATGGGCTCCGGTGGTCCCAGCAGCAGGCTGTGCTGAGGCGGCTGATGCCCAGAAGGATGCCTGCCAACCACTCGCTAAGCTTCATGCCCCTTGCACCTGCCCACGGCGGCCACCAGCATGTGATGGGTTCTTCTCTTCCAGCTTTTAGATACCCTGTGAGTGTCTCTCCTTGGCAGAATCCAATCTGAGACCATGCTGTCGAAGAGTCTGGGAAACAGGGTCCTCAAGCTCTCCTTTGGGTCATAGTGGATCGTACAGAAGGGACCAGGCTGATGCTGGATGATGATCTAGTATAAATTACTAACACCCTAGAGGGAACTAATATATCAAGCCATTTTCTACCCTGTTGGAGAAAAAGAGGCCTCATTAGAAAGCTTGCTGCTTTGGGACAAAGATGCATTGAGAGAGGGATGAAAGGAAGTCATAAAGTGGTCAGGAGGCTGACTTAGAACAGTCAGGATAGATTTGGAGACAGAGTGGAGGGAAGAGCTGGAGCCAGAGAGACAGACCAGTTTGACGGCTGTTACAGTGGTCCAGGGGACAGGCAATGAGGGCCTAATCCAGTGGGCAGGGAGAGGAAAGGAGAAGCAGAAGTGCCAGGCAGGAAGGTGCAACATATAGTCTCACCTTGTACCAGCTACTAAGTCTTACGTGGCCCTAGGAAGAAGTCTTTTTTCCCCCTGCTGAATTTTATCCTGAACTCAAGTGGTCTGACCCCCTAAAAAAGAAAACTCACTGTTTTCCTCTATTCTCACACTATGATACCCAGTGTGAAGGTTTTTCCCCACCTCAACCAATTCTCCAGCTCTCCAGAACACCGGCTGGTGTACACAATTCAATTCAGTTCTGACACTAACTAGCTGGAGATAATATAGACCCCACAGGTTAAGGGCTCAGTCCCACAAGACCACCCCACTTCAGATGCCAATCACAAGTCCAGACCTCCTGTGCTTCTGATGACCAGTTATAAACTGGGGGCTCCCATGACCCCCTCCTCAGGTTTGATCATTTGCTAGAATGCTCACAGAACTCAGGGAAATAGTTTTTATCAGCTTATTATAAGGGATGTAAATGATGCATATATAAAGGATATAGATGAACATTATAAAGGATACAGATGAACAGCCAGGTGAAGAGGTACATGGAATGAGGTCCAGAAGATCCCAGTGCAGGACCTTTTTTCCTCATGGAGTTGGGGGAAGCCACCCTCCTGGGACTTGGATGTGATCACCGACCCAGAAGCCTCTGAACCCTGTGCATTAGGGATTTTTATGGCAGCTTCATCACATCGGCATTACTGATTATTAATTCAGTCTCCAGCCCTTCTTCCCCCACTGGAGGATGGGGGATGGGGCTGAGAGTTCCCAGCTTCTGCTCATGGCTTGGTCTTTCTCCTGACTTAGCCACACTCCTGAATCCATCTCGAGGCTCCAGCCACCAGTCATCTCATTAGCTACAAAAGACCCTCTTATTGCTCCAGAACCTCCAAGGGTCTTAGAAGCTCTTGTGTCATGAACCAGAGTCAAAGGCCAAATATTAGAACAAAAGGTGCAGTTAGTACCCCTATCAGCTAGGAAATTACAAGAGTTTTAGGAGCTCTGTGCTAGGAACCAGGGCAAAGACCAAATACATTGCTTACCACGCCACACCCCCTGCTCTTTCTTGAAGACCAATAGTAGCGAAGAGGGCAACAGGACTTCTGCACAGCAGGGTGACATACGGGACAATCCTCATCTGCTCTTTTACCAACTGGTGTATGGCCTCAGCGTCGTGCTCCTAATCTGCCTAGGGGTCTGCTCCTCATGGACTTTCACCAAAGTCACGCGGAAGGCGTCCACAGCACTGCACAACGAGCTGCTCAACAAGGTACGGGCCTGGATACTGGGTGTGGCCACAGGCTGAACTCTGACCTTGCCTGGTTGTTTTACTATAAGACTTTGTTTTTTGGAAGGGGTGTTAAGTAAAATTGAGTGGAAGGTATAGAGAATTTTCCAACACCCCCCAGTGCCCCCATTTTTCCTATAATTAATACCTTGCATTAGTGTGGGACATTTGTTACAACTGATGAGCCAATATTGATACATTGTTATTATTACATACATTGCTAAAATTCCATAGTTTACATTTAAGTTCACTCTTTGTGTTGTACATTCCTTGGATTTTGACAAATGTGTACTGACATTTATCCATCATTATAGGATTGCACAAAAGAGTTTCACTGCCCTAAAAGTACCTCCAATTGTTCATCCCTCCAATCCCTTAGACCCCTGATAACCACTGATCTTCTTACTGTCTCCAGAGTTTTTCCTTTTCCAGAATGTCACATAGTTGCAAGTGTACACTGAGTCACTAAGTGGTTGGGAGCAGTCCAAAGAATGAGGTAGTGCATTGAAGCTTTCCTGCTGCTGGAAGTATGATTCTAAAAGTTCAGTGTCCCTTGCTGGAGGGTCATTGGTCATATCAATGCTGGTCCCAATTGTCTGAGCACTGCCACATGTAGAGTTGCTTATAAGTGCCTTAAGTTCCTTTGGAGTGGTTATTGTCCTCATTTTGTTTATGAGAAAACTGAAATCTCTTGTGTGCTATGGTTAGGATACCAAATTGTCTATGGTATCACACTTCTTTCCCTCACTTATTAAATATTATATGTGCCAGGCTCTGTGTTGGGCATTGGGCTTACAATGGGAAATGAACAATGTAGTTATGGTTTGGGCCATCATGGTCTTACAGTCTATTGAGAGAGACAGACAAGAAAACAGATTGTTGTAACGTACGCAAAGCCACCTAAGGAATGGGGCAAATATTGCCATAAGAGCAGAATAGGCACCTAACCCCACCGTGGGGATGGTGGAAGGAAGGAGGGCATCCTTGGACGAAGGTCCTTGGAAGAAGGAACTTTCTGCGAAGACCTGAAGGTTCCATCAGATTTGGCCAGCTCAAGGTTAGGAGAACAGAAGCAGAGCGTTTCTGGGGTCCTGAATTTGAGTTCGGGAAGGCTGAAGCTCAGAGGTATATTGGAGGGGTTCTTGGGGGGTGAGGAAGGCACCCATTATTCCTTGTAGACTGGATGGAAATTGTGTTGACACAAAGTGTTTCAATTTGGGGAAGATGAGGCAGAGGCATTTCCACACATCTCAGATAAAGCAACTAGCTTGGTGAAACCAGAAAGTAGGAGAGAAATTCTCCTTAAGGCCTGGCCTATGGTGTTGGCAATGCTAGACAGTTTCTTAGGTTCTGGATCCACACTCCAATATTCTAGAAATATCCAGTGCCCAGGCCTCAAGGTGATAATTCATATTTTAATTTTGAGAAATGTTCAAGTTTTTTTCCATTAGAAAGTGTTTCATATTTAAAATGTTTTCCTTTTCTAGTCCTTCAATGGCTTTACTGCTTTTAAATTTGCCTGTCTTTTCAATAATCACCAGTAAAGGACAAATCTCTGAGAAAACTAGCTCAACTGCAAAAATAGCAAACAAGCTGCAAAAGCAAAATCCAAAAACAGATTATTTTGATACTTAGGAGGCAACCAGAAACCCTTTCCCTGGGTCCCCAAGAGCTGTCCCTCATCCTGAGTGACAGTGGGCTCTCAGATGCCTTAACTCCTGCCACAGCTGAACTGAGTTCTGCTCGTTTGCCCCTTTTCCCTGCCCCCTCGCCGCCCGGGAGAGTTCAGAGTCTTTGAGGGGGTGAATGTTTTGCTCTTAATTTCTCAAAGCGATTGTGGCAATTCTTATTGCTTTTGTTCGTGTATTTAACAAAAGATTCTGTAGATAAAAATTGAAGTGAATAGAGGCAGAAAAGGCAAAGAAGCTGATAATCTGCCTCTCTCTTTGCCCCCTTGCCCCTTAGAGAGCAAACATGAATGCAACTGCACGTGGTTAGCAGTAACCAGGTGTCTGCAGCGAGAGCTGCTATAAGGGACACTTCAGATTCAAGTAATTACTACTAGTCAAAATGTGCTTTCCTCCTCCCTGCCTCCTCTTTTCATTCCTTCCTTTAGTTTTGGCCTTAGTAGATACTATTAACTTCTATTCATGTCTTTCTTGTGTTATGGCTTGAGAAATACATAGGGAAATGCAGGTGGTCAGCTGGTCAGCTGCTCAGTGCCCTGAGCCTTTAAGAAATGCCCTCTGTAAAGGGCGTTGCTATGCTGGGGGTTGGGGAAGCCTTAGGAGGCCTGCTGTGGTCACGGTTTTGCCATTAATTACTTGGATGAGCTTTTGAGCAAATCACTAAGTTGCTTCCCCTTCTCTGGGCTTCAGTTTCCTCATCTGTGTAATGAGAACACTAAACTAGATGCTTTAGTTAGAGCCCTTCTAGTATGTTTTTTTGTCTCCAAAGGGCCTCATGTCAACTGCTTTTAGAAATCAGTCTGGGATACCACCTTTAAGAAGGGGTAGTCATGGTTAAATTCTATTCCAAGATGCCAAGTCATATGCAATTGTAGTGGAATCGCTGCTACTAATTTTTGATGATCCTGAATGGAAATGGTCCCATCTGTGGAAAATAAATAATATGAACTGCTATTAATGGAATGCTTACCAGAAGGCAGCTACTATTCTGAGCACATTCAGTGTGTTACCTCTTCTTCCCTTTCTCCTTCCCTCCCCTCCTCCCTTCCTTCCTTCCTTCCCTCCTTCCTTCCTTCTTTCCTTCTTTCTTTCAACAGCTTTGTTGAACAGATCTTTCTTTTTTCTGTCTTCCAACAGCTTTATTGAGATATAATTCACATAACCATAAAACCCACCCTTTTATATCATACAACTCAGGTGTTTAGTATGTTTGCAGAATTGTACAATCCTCACCACCACTCTATGAAGCCTTGTTATTATCCCCAATTTTCAGATGAGGACTTTGAGACTCAGAGGGTAAAGTAACTTGCCCAAGATCACACAGCAGTAGGTAGATGGAACCCAGGAAAACTGACTCTGGGGCCCATGTGTCTAACCATTGCTCTACACTGTCTCCTCTGGACAGCCCTTAGACTACATCCCTCACCTCTTTGGGGCCCAGGGGTAACCAATATGTTTGTCAAACCCCAGGTGAGTCCTGCAGCTTCTCTCGTGACCTGGGTTGCTTTTGTCCCTGCAGGTGTTGTGCTGCCCCATGAGCTTCTTTGACACGACCCCAGTAGGCCGACTCCTGAACTGCTTTGCGGGGGACTTGGATAAGCTGGACCAGCCTTTGCCTGTTGTCGCTGAAGAGTTCCTGCTCCTGCTTTTGATGGTGATCTCTATCCTGTTGGTCGCCACCGTGCTCTCTCCATATATCCTGCTGATAGCAGCCATTTTAGCCTCTGTTTGCCTCCTTTATTGTTTGTGAGTAGGATCTTCTTTGCTTACGGACATAGTCTGTGACTTAGGGTGCAAGACTGGGGCCCGCCTGGAGCTGGGTGGTCCCGGAAGTGGCTGACCCAGGTCACTCCCTCTCATTCTTTATGAAGGTTGTTCAAGAGGGCTATCAACATGTTCAAGAGACTGGAGACCTACAGCCACTCCCCTCTCTTCTCCCACATCCTCATGTCTGCGCATGGCCTGAGCTCCATCCACGTCTATGGAAAAACTGAAGACTTCATCCATGAGTGAGTCCTCTGCTGCCAGGCACAGATGGTAGGGACCCTGGGGGTTGTGGGGAGCAGGAAAGTAGGAAGTAGAGCAGCCGGGAGTAGTGTGACCTTTGGAAGAGTCGGAGACAGCATTGCTTTATTCCACTTATTTCTTGCAGCCTTTAGAACCTCACTGGTAAGATGGTGTTTCTTATAAGAATAGAAAATGTAGGTGATATGGAAAATATTTGTTAACCTGAAAGACGTGTGGATTTTGCATCCATGCATTAGTATAATTAATCTTGAGTAGCATTTACTGTGTCAGCACTTCTTTTTATTGTTTTTTTCTTTTCCAAACATGTATCTAATTTTAATAAAATAATAAGGAACAATAGCTTTCCATATAACAGAATTTCCTTCACTATTCACACCTGTAGATTTACGTTCTAAATGTTTGTTGAAACAAACAAAAACAAAACAGTTCTATGGCTGGACTTAATTGTTTAATATGAACTTATCTACTTGTAAAGATCGAGCCAACGTGATCTGTGCTGAATTGTAGGAAGCTCACAGTCTGGTGGAGACAGAGGCCCAGACGTGTACTTTTGTGATAATGCAGGGCTGAATATGATAGCATAGGAGAGGATTAGATAAAATGCCATAAGAGTTCAGGAGGGAAAGACATGATCTGCAGCTGGGGGATCAGGAAAGGCTTTTGGGGGAGGTAACATCTGAGTTAGCCTTGAAGCCTGTAAGGGTTGGGCATGGCAGACAGTGTGTGCTCAGTTCACCAGAACATCGGGGGAGCTGTGATGCCACAGAACCCTCCCTGTCACTGGAGAACACCCAGGGACTGGGCAGACACTAGGACTAGGGGGATCCTGGAGCGATGAGTCCATGCAGTCAACACGGAGAACCTACCAGATGCTCAGCCCCCACGGGGGATACAGCAGGAGCAAGACAGACAGAGCCCCCACTCTGAGGTGGGTAGGCACTAGGAGGGGACCAGGTCCCTTCACTCACTCAGAAGTCCTGGCATATATTCACTCTTTGGCCCATTCGGGGAAACTCACCCATCCCTGAACCAATCACCAAGCTGGGGGGCGAGCACCTGCTGACAGGCCTCCTGGGGTCAGAGCCTGCTCACGGACCTGGGGCCAGGTCAGCTCTGTGGCTGAGAGAGGGGCAGGGAGGGGTCCCGTAAAGAAAAGTGAGCTCCTGGTGGTGGGAGTGGGGAGCCAGATGCCAGAGGAAGCCACCCCGTCGCTCCTGGGAATCCCTGGGTCGGACAGACACACGTGGTTTTCAGGGCGTCCTTTCTTTCTCAGGTTCCAGAGGCTGACTGATGCCCAGAGTAACTACTTGCTGGTGTTCCTGGCTTCCATGAGATGGCTGGCACTGAGACTGGAGCTCGTCACCAACCTGGTGACCTTGGCGGTGGCATTTTTTGTAGCTTTTGACATTTCCTCTGTCCCCTATTCCTACAAAGCCATGGCTATCAGCCTCGTCCTGCAGGTGAGACAGTGGGGGCTTGGCCCGCAGCCCACGGGCAGATCGGGGGCTCATGGGACTTGGGTGACACCTGGGGTTTGGCCATTTGTGATCTTACAAACTATGCGCTTGGTCCTTCTGAATCTGCAGCTTTGCTCTGTTTCCTTGAAACCTCTGAACGGGGGAGTCTGTATTTAAAGGTATTTAATGGAATCATAAAATACTGGGATTGAAAGGGGGCCCACAGGCAACAGAGTTCGGTCCTCTTATGTGCAGATGGGGAAATTGAGGCTCAGAGTGGGAAAGGAGTTGTCCAAATGGACATCGCGTCAGAAGCACAGCCAGGCTCTTGGCTTCCTGGCTGGTATCTGTTCACTTGACTGTTCATACCCTGATTCAGTTGTCCAGCTTTTCTGGGTTAAAAGGTGGGTGTCTCTGTCCTCCCCTGGAACAGGGTTTCTTAAACTTCAGAGGGCATAAGACTTGAAACCAAGTGCTTGGCCCCAGCCTCTCAGGCTTATCCAGCCCGGGCCCCTGGTGAGGCCAAAGGGAGGGTCCCACTCTGGAGCATAATACAAGGACTTAGGGCCGGGCCTGGCGGCACAGGGTCTTGGAATCTAATTTTGAAAAACAGGTTCTTCAGGGGATTCTGATGTAGCAGTGTGCGCACCTCACAGTCAAGCTCCTCCATGAGCCTGGCTGGTCCAGGTTCATGTCCACAGAGTTAGTCCTGTGGAAGGGTCCTCCACGAAGGGCTGTGAGGACAGAGGCCAGCTCGGCAGCCACCTGGGCCGCCTTGGCCACACATCCCAGGGCACTCCCCCCGGGGGCTTTACTAACTGTCCTCTCTGGGTTGTGTGGCTTTAACTGGCTTCGGGTCTCCTGTGCCCCAGGGCGGAGGTGTTCCGTCAGGCACGCAGAGGGGCCCGTTTGCCCCTTGCAGAGCCGCAGCAGGCACACATTGTGCACAGACATGCGTGTCCAGGCCTGTGTGTGCAGCCGGCTGCGGGGCGCGCGCACCCTCGCACAGCTGACTAGTGCAGGAACAGTGGGGTTTCCTGGGAGCCTGTGCGAAGCTGTTCTGTGCTGTCTTCCACTGAGTTCTCACTGCATCCCATGAGATGCAGGGAAGTCAGGACGCGGTCGAGCACATCTGGGGTGTGCAGGTCTGACCCAGGCTCTGCTCATCATTAGCTGTGTGACTTAGAGGAAGTCTGGTGCCCTCCTTGTGTCTGGGGTCCCTCATCTGTGAAAGGGAGATAGTAACAGCTCCGAACTCACAGACTCGGGGGTCAGTGCCTGAGGAACACCTAGACTAGTGCTTGGCCCGGAATAAACCCTCAGTGAATGTCAGCTGTTCTTGTCTTGGCTTATGGATAGGGAACCAGAGCTTTGGGGGTTCAGGAGTGCCTATGTTCCCACAGCTATGAAGAGACAGGTTTGTCCGGAGAGGATCACATTCACACTCTCTCTTTTTCCTCTCTGACACGTGCACGCGCATGAGCACGCGCACATGCACGCCTGCACCAGCGCTGAGTTGCTTCCAAGCCTTCCAAGCCTCCAGAGCTTAGGAGAGGCACCAAACTGGTGCCACAGGGGACTTAGCGCCACTAAGGCCAGAAATCCTTTCTGGCGGCTGCGTGGCCTGGGCCAGGAGGGCAAAGCTTGGGGCAAAGTTTCGCGGTGCTGGTGCCGGAAAGGCAGAGCCCCAGGGCGCGCTGTGCGTACGTGGGCGCCCGCCCAGCCCCCCTGGCCGGCTCCACCACAGGAAGCTAATGAGGAGCTCTGCCTCTTTGCTGTGAAATGGCCCTGGGTTCATTCTTTCTTCTCACTGCTGGTTGCCCCGTTCGGGTGATTTCATCTCTATCCTGGGTAACAACCTCCCAGTGTCCTCCCCTCTGTGAACCCCTTCCAATCCCCTCTCCACACTCTTACTAGAGTTTAATTACAGTTCTCCTCATCTCACTGCCTTGTTCAGAATCTTCAGAGAATTTCCTTTTCCTTAGGCACCAGACCTAGGCTGTGGACCCTGCCTTCCAGGAGCCTCAAATCTGGCCCATGCCTGCAACATGCTTTCCTCCTCTTGTCAGCCTGGTGCCTCACTGACATCTGCGCCCACTCCAGGGAAATTATGTGCAAGCTTTGGGAAAGGAATCACACACCGTGTTGCTCTGTAGCCCTCTGTAGCATAAATGCTAGAGATGCTTCTGGCTGCAAGCCAAAGCAAGCTATACAACCAATTCAAAATGGCCTTGACAGTCTGGGAACTTATTATCTGATGTAACCTGGGTGCTGGGTTAGGGTCATTCTCTGTTGGTTAATTTATGGGCCTAGAATGAACCCAAGATCATCGATCATTCTGCTCTGGCATCCACAGCTTGGTTTTGTCATCAGGATTGTCTGCTGAAGGCACAAATGGCCGCTGCAGCCCCAAGCAACATGTCCTCACACAAATACGTGCCTAAGGCTGAAGAGGAGATAACTTTTCCCATGTGTCCTTTTTTTAAGAACCAGGAGCAGTTTCTCACAATACTCCTGTCTGGCTCGTCCTCATGCTTCATTGGCCAGAATTATATCATAGCTCACACCTCAACTAGGCATTGGCAAGAGAAGTGAAATCAACAGGATTGATTTGAACTAACTAAGCCTCCCTGGAACACCAGGCTGCCAGACACCTGATCAATGGGAGGTGTGCTAGGAAGGAAGAAAGAAGGGCCCAGCTATTACGGAACCAGCTGTCTGGTATACTGACTGAAGGAAAGGCAGTCTCCCTGGCCTCCTTTACCAACTCAGTGTCATTTCAAGACAGTGCCCCCCTTTTCTGACTTATATAGGGGCTTTCCCTCCCCTTTTCATCCCCTTTGCTTCAGCCATAGCCAAGTGGCAGCTATGGCCCTGGATGTGTCCTGCCATCTTACTACTTCCAGGGCTTTGTTCCCTCTATTTGGAACCCATTTTAGCCTGCTAAACCCCACCTCTCCTTAAAAATGGAACTACAGTACCAGCTCCTCCAGGAATCCTTCCCTGTGGCCCCCATCTGGGTGGCTGCCCTGTGGGCCTGATGGCCCGCGGCCTCGATGCCCACTGTGCAGCACATCCCTCCACGCTGCCTTTCTCTGTTGACCTGTCTGTCTTCACATCCAGCTGGGGGTTCCTTGAGGGCAGGGCCTGCATCTCTTGCACTTTGGGGCACAGAGCCTGGCTCAGTGCTTGGCACATAGCCCTCAAGGAGTGTATTAAATGAGCTTGAGGTCCAGCACCCTCTGCATGGCCTGTTTCCCCATATTTTGGGCCAGGGGGATGGAGAGTGTAATGGCTGGGGTCCCAGTCCCAGCTCTGTGTCCAGCTTCCAGGTGATTCTATGTATGTCATTTCCTCCCTTTGGGCCTCAGTTTCCTCATCTGTGGTGCCTCCCGAGAGTCCCCAAGATTCCTTTTAGCCTGAATTTCCCTGACGGCAGAGCCTGAGACAAGGACCTGGGTGCAGGCAGATTACTTGGGACATGCTCCTGGGAAACAGGACTGAGGGAGTAGGAGAGTGAGACAGGGAAGAAGGGGCTCCATGGTGACAGTATATCATTGATGTTGCTCTGCTAGGTCACCAGCACTCAGCTCTACTGGGATCTCCTAAGAGGTACAGAGGATGTCTCAGGGTTATCCCCGAAAGGCTGACAGATACGGACTTTTGTCTACATCTCCTTTCCCCATTAGTTGAGGCTTGCTCCCCGGGGCCTAAATGCCCCTGTGTTTCTGGGTTGCAACTGTGCATGGGCTGAGTGGGTTTCTGCGGTGTGGATGACGGCTCTGAGCAGAAGACAGAAAGACGCACAGATGGTACTTGAGATGCACCAGTGTCCGTAGGGTACTGCTCGTAGCTGCCCACCACAGCTGCAGCTAATCTCAGAAGTGGGCTCAGGTGGCACCAGAGCCGTCTCTGTTCCAGAAATTGTCTTGGTTGGAAGAATCACTTGGGGGAATAGCAACGGGTGGTTTTCAGGAGTGTTGAGAGCTTGAGGATAAACTCAGCGGCCTCTTGACCTCCTGACACTTCTCCTTTGTTCCAGCTGGCAGCCAACTTCCAGGCTACCGTCCGGGTTGGTTCAGAGACTGAGGCCCACTTCACAGCCGTGGAGAAGATGCTGCAGTACATGAAGGTGAGAATGCAGGCTGGGTTTGTTCTGGGTTGCTCTGGAAGGTTCCATATCCAAGCCTGGGGCTCCGCTTCTGTGGCCTTTGCAAGCACTGGGGGCCTGAGAGTTACCCAGAAAGCACCCAGAGCTCCTGGCCCATTCCCACATCTTCCCTGGCCCTGTGCATATAATATCTTGGAAGCTCTTTCATACCCACTGGTTCATTTGACCACATCCCTCACAGCATTCCTAGGTGTAGAGGGAACAATCAGCCCTTTTTAGAAATGAAAGATTTGCTCAAGTACAAAAAGAACAATACTTGGTATTAGTATTTCTTCTATTTATGGTAGTTAAGAGCAGATTTTTGAGCCAGATGGCCTAGGTTCAAGTCCAAGCCTTGCTGTGGAAAGTAACCTTGGGCAACTTATTCAGGCTCTCCATTCCACATCTCTGAAATGGGACAGATCAGGGTATCTATTTCATTGGATTATTACAAAGATTAAGTAATATAATATGTAAGACATGTAGCACAGTGCCAGGCCTCTAGTAAAAGTGCAGTTTTACTATATAAAGATTATCTCCTGGAATCAGGTTGATTGAATTATTATCCCCACTACCCAGAAGAGGAAACTGAGGCTTAGTCAGGCTGACCATCTTCCTTATGATTACACAGCCTGGAGCTGGCAGAGCCCTTTAAAGCCAGGCCTCCTGCCCCTGTTACACGAGTGGAACTTGTGAATCAGGAACTTTGATGGCACATGAGGGACGCTGTTGTGACGCTGCGTGGGCGACAGAGTCGGGACTTGCAGCCAGGGGGCCCTGCTTCTCCTCCGTTGTTCTCTCCTCCCAACACACCCAACCTGAGGCAGAGGCGTGGGCATCATGCCAGGCAGCCCTGGTTTCAGTCCTCAGTCATCCTCCCACCAGCTCTGTACTGTTAACAAGCCAGTTAACCTGTTTGAGCCTCTATTTCCTTGCCTGTGAAATGCATCTAAAATTGCCTACCTCATAGGATGAGACAGGAGAGAGATTCTGCACAAGGGCTCTGAACTATAAAACATGGCCTACATAGGTCAGTGAGCTCTGCTGCCCTTATTATCATTATTCTGGAATCTGTTTCTTTAGAGTCTCACACAAAAAATTAGAAGAATTCTCTATGTTAATAGGGGCTAGCTAAATGTTTCTCACTGTTTGGGGATGAAATGATGTGCATTTCAGGGGAGTGGGGGTGGGCGGCATGTGCCTTTGACCACACACCAGCAGCTCGGCCACCGGCCACCGTGCAGGGCAGGCTGGGGCGGGTCACACACCCAGCAGCTGGAGGCTGGTGGGTCAGCTGGACATGGGCAGAGATGAATGATAACCACTGGCTTCTTTTTCTTTCTTCAAAACTGAGATGTGTGTTCCCGAGGCTCCTTTACATATAGAAGGCATGCGTTGTCCCCATGGGTGGCCGCAGCACGGGGAAATCACATTCCAGGACTATCAGATGAAATACAGAGACAACACGCCTATTATCCTCAAAGGCATCAACCTGACCATTCGTGGCCAAGAAGTGGTGGGCATCGTGGGAAGGACGGGCTCTGGTGAGCTGAGTGTCCCAGGGCGCCCCCTCCTCAACTGTGGCCTTTGGGTGTTGGACCTGTTTGGGGCGTGTGTTTGCTAAGCGACCCCACAGACGTTTCTTGAGCCCTCACTCTGTGCTGGGCCCTGTGCCAGATGCTGGTGAATGAAACCCAAAGTCCCTGCTGCCGTGAGATGCCAGTGGAGGAGAGAGATGTGAAGCAAGTCATCAAATAAGGAAATAGAGAAGATAATTACAGGTCGTGGTAAACGCCACGGAAGGAATACAGGGGGCGGTGTTAGAGTTGTTGGTGGGCCCTTGACTTACAGTGGCCTGGGCTCTGAAGCCCGCATTTGACCAAGGTGCTGGCGAGGAGCCCTCAAGCAGGGAGCAGCGCCGCATGAAGGCAGGGCAAGGAGGGCATGTGGGTCCTGCCTTCCTTTCCCCCCTCCCCTCTCCTCCCTTCCCGGACCTCTCCATTCGGGCTCCTTCTGTCTCCTTCCTGACTTCTTTCCTTCCTTCCTCTCCAGTCGCTTTTGGGAGGTCCGGCCCAAGTGTCCCGCCCTCCCGCTCTTGCACCGTTCAAGGACCCCGCTCAGTCTTGGTTGTGCGCCCTGCAGCTCCCGCCTCCCGGTGGCCCCTGGGCTGCCTGGAGCCTCCTCGGGCCGCCGCGGGACTCACTGCTTTCAGCTGCATTCTTCGCTGCTCTGCTCTTTCTGTTTCTCGCCTGCAGTTGGCCGGGGAGGGCTGGGGTCCGACACAGAGGAGCCCTCGGTAGACGCTGGCCCCATTGAGCATTCATTCGGCAGGTATCTATTGAGCACTGTCCCGTCTGTCAGGCAGTGAGAACAGAGAGGTGAGCAGACACACACTGACTGTCCTTTAGTGCAGATGCCCCTGAGGCCCGGAAAGTAACGAAGGTGAGTGAAATGGGTCTGGGGTGTGACGGAAGGAGGGTGTGCTGAGGCGGAGAACACTGTTTTTCTCTAGGATGCAGCTGCTCGTGGACTGGGACATGTGGGACCAGGGCTGCCATTTCTACTGAGTTTCAAGAGAAGCATGCAGTTTGAATTTTTGCATATAGGATCTTTGAATTTTTTTTAGTGCTGGCAAAGAATTTAAAAACTAATATTAACACTGCATGTGTGAAACAGAACATATATGTGGCTGGGTTTAATCCAGGAGCTCCATTCATGATCTCCAGTCTGGGCTGCAAGAAAGTTTCTCACGGTCTTGGGCATCACTTGGAGCAGAGACTCAGCCCTCTGCTCTCTTAGCACTCATGGTGACAAAGATGGGGCGCGGAGAGGACCCAGCCAGATGTGACCGGCAGGAGTACCTGTGTTTCTCCTAGTGCACACTCGGGAAGCTGAAGCCCTGCTTGTTTCTTGCCCAACAGGTAAGTCCTCCTTGGCTGTGGCCCTTTTCCGCCTGGTGGAGCCCACAGCAGGCCGAATTCTCATCGACGGTGTGGACATCTGCAGCCTTGGCCTGGAGCACCTGCGGTCCAAGTTCTCGGTTATTCCTCAAGATCCTGTCCTGCTCTCAGGAACCATCAGGTATGGGCTGTGCCAGAGGCCAGCCTGGTGCAGAGGACAGGCTCCTAGGATAGTTGCAAGACCTGCAAGCAGGGCTGCTCTTCCTCTGGTTAGCTGGTGGCCAGTGCCCCAATTTCTGGGCCTCTGACCTCTCTTTGGCACCCTGGGCCACTGCTGCCTGCCTGGCCTGCCCCACTGTAGTGTCCTTGAAGACTGAATGAGGCCCTCATAGACACAAGGGCACTTTGTAAACAAAAACAAGACAAAATTTTCATTTTGTTAAAGCCTGATGGAATGAGTCAGATTTCAGTTCCCTCTTTGGCATTTGCACTGTGGTGGCCGCATTCCTTCATGTCTGGATGAGGTTTGCGCTCCACTCTCCACCCACGGGGTAAAGCCAATGGGAGCGTTTTAGGCTGGAGGCTGGGAGTGCGTCTTCACAGGGTGCACATTCCAGCCAGTGGAGAAGTGGGAAGTAATCCAGGCAGGCTGCCCTGGGAAGCAGACAGAACTGGAACTTCCATCCTCTCTCCCACACTTGCTGTTTCCTCAGAAGTCAACTCTGTGACTGAACTTCATCCAGATCTGTGCCCCTGCTGGACGGTGCCTGGCAGCCATGTGCGGACACCGAGACAGGGAGACGGGGGAGGGCTGGGCATTAAAGATGAAGCTAGACCCCTGTGTCTCAGGGATATTTAAGGGGCATTCTTAGATGAACTGATCCCCAGACCTCATTCATTCATTTATTTATTCCCGCATCATTCATTCATTCTTCGTCCTTTCACCAATTTAACTTACCTTTTCTGAGCCTCTGCCAGGCCCAAACACTGTGCTGGGGACTGGGGACACTTTGCCCCTGCTTCCCTGACAGGAGTTCACAGCGTAGTTGGGGTGGAGTTATGAGACGCAAGACCTAACAAAGTATAATACGAGGAGGTAATTGCTAGATCAGAGATATGAACAAATGTTAAGGGAGCCCAGAAGTAAGACAAATAAATGCCTGGGTGAATCCAGAAAGGCGTCACAGAGGAGAAGTTTGAGCAGGGTCTTGAAGGATAAGTAGGAGCTTGCCTGGCAGAAAAAGAGGAGAATGTTTTTCTAGAGAAAGTACATAATATGTGTACAGAGAATTTTTAAATGATTGTGTTGCTGTAGGGCAATGAGATAACATTTGATGATAGATTTCTATGTTAATGGAGAGCTTGGTCAAGTCCATTGTGCTTGACCATAGTAAAACTATGAATTAACATTCACTGAGCAGTTATATGTGTCAGCCCTATACTTCAATGTTCCATCTCATTTAACCATCACAACCATCCCTATGAAGTAGGCACTGTTATTATCTCCCCTTTACAGGTGAAGACGCTGAATTCAGGAAAAGGAGACACACAAGGAAATGGTAGAGAGGAGGGATACTCTGACCCCTTAACCAGTCATATTCCCCTCTTGCAGCAGGAGGAAGTGTGGACTGCAACACAGGAGATCTGGGTTGTCTACCCATACTTCTGAGTTTCATCTACTTCTGAGTGTCTTTGATTCCAGCCTGTATTTCAGACTGACTTGTGGTGTGACTTGGAATAAGCATTTAACACTGGTAAACTAATTTGCTCATCAGTGAATGGGGTATACCCATCCCATGAAGGAAAGGATATTAATGAGCCCATCTGTGAAATGCTCTGGGGACTATCAAGTACCTTGCAGATAAGACGTTGTGCCTTCTGCTTTTTTAATACAATCTAGCCCTACACACAAAGTGTCTGCCAGAACTGGGGAAAGATAAAGCAGATACTAAGAACAGGTTGCAATCAAGACTGAGTGGTATGCAACAGCAGAATGTTCACAATGTTGCCTATGCCAAAGGCACGTGCCAACCTTAATGGGTATAAAGTCTAGATAGATCCCGACCTGATGTTAGTTGCCTGGATAATAAGTTGGGATTCTTTCTCTGCAAGAGACCACCACCAACGCCACAGTGAGATACCACTTCACCCCTACTAGGATGGCTATCATAAAAAAGCAGGCAAGAGAAAGGATTATCAGTTGGTGAGGATGCTGAGAAATTGGAACTCTGGTGGGAATGTAAAATAGTACAGCCACAGTGGAAAACATTTGGCAGTTCCTCAAAAAGTGAAGTATAGAATTACTATCTGATCCACCAATTCCTCTTCTAGGTATATACCCAAATTTGTATGCAAGTGTTTGTAGCATTATTCACAATGGTTGAAAGGTGGAAACAACCCATATGTGCACCAGTAGATGAATGGATACACAAAACGTGATATATACATATAATGGAATATTATTCAGCCATAAAAAGGAATGGAAATTTGATATATGCTACGACACACATGGACCTTGGAAACATTATGCTAAGTGAAATAAGCCATCAGAGAAAGGCACATATTGTATATTCCCACTTAAGTGAGGTGCCTGGAATAGGCAAATTCGTAGAGACAGGAAGTAGAATAGAGATTACCAAGGGCGGAGGGGCTGGGGGAGGACGGAGATGGTTTAATGGGCGGGGGTTTTGTTGGGATGATGAGTTTAGTGTCTGGTTACAAACACTGTGAATGGATTTAGTGCCACTGAAGTGTACACTTAAAAATGGACAAAACCTTAAATATTATATTATATATATTTTAACACACCTACATGCATATGCACGCACACACCCACGCACGCATACCCCAAGTGGTTTAAACTAAAAAGACCTTTTTGGCTCGTGGCCAAGGATCATTCAAGGGCTCTGTGTCCCACTTGTTTCTCCTAATTCTGCCGCGGCCTTTCTTGGGCTCCAGTGAGGCCCTAGGGGACCCTACTTGTCTCACTCCCAAGGCAAGATGGTTGCAGCCTCTTCTGTTCATCAGTGAGAAAGGGCAAGCCTCTTTTCTGGGCATTGCCTGAAAAGTCCTGAGACACAGTCTGATGGGGTCCCTTCCCAGCCCAACTAACCGCCGTGGTGCGGGATGGCTACATGCTGATTTGCTTATACCTGAGTCACTTGCCCCACCCCTGAACTTGGCTTTAGAATCCCACCTGGACCATGTGGGCTTGAGTAGGGAAAAGGTGGCCCCCAAACAAAGCTTGGGGACTGCTGGCTACAGAAGGAACAGGTCCTGGGGAGGCACAAGCCACAACCTCTCATGGTAGTTCGACGGTTTCTCCAAGCCCAGTAATCCACCTCTAACCATTAGTCATCTGCTGCGTAGGGACACATGCTCAATGGTCGCCTGTGGTTATTCAGTACTTCTCTTCCTCTCACATGGCAGATTCAACCTAGATCCCTTTGCCCGCCACACAGATGAGCAGATCTGGGACGTCTTGGAGAAGACATTACTGAGTAAGACGGTAAGTCGCTCCTAGGCCTTATTCTTGGTCTTCGCCTGCCTCTTCAACAGGGGTGCTGGTCCTCTGGGACGCCTCGCACATGATACTCCACATGCTGCTGCTCTGCGGCAAGGATGGCATGGTCTCGCAGAGATGAGATGATTTGGGATCCCTAAATAAAGTCTGATGGCACTCGTACCCCAGGCAGGCACATTCTCAGCTCCAGGGACACAGCAAAGGCGAGGCGGGGAAGGTCTTTGCCCTTCTGGTGCTTACAGTCAATGGGAGACAAAGGCAACCAACGAATGAACACGCGTGATCTGTTCAGACAGCAGCAAGCCCTGTAAATGTAGTGATGCAGCCCACAGACACGTCAGCAGGGAGCAGCTCCTGCGCGCGGCGCAGCCAGGCAGGGCCTTCTTTAAGACGGGACAGAGGAGCTGAGACCAAATATTGAGGGGGCAGCCAGGCACATTCCAGGCACAGGAACTAGCATATTGCAAATACCCTGAGATGGGGGCAAGACGGTGCAGGTAGGGAAGAGGAGGACCAGTGGCGGGGTGCGGGGCGAGGGGAAGAGTGTGGCAGGAGAGGTGCAGGGGGTCAGTTGGGTGTCACCCACAGTGGCCTACACGCCTACATGGCCTACATTTCATCTTCCCTGACATTACAGGTCTCCAAGTACCCCCAAAAACTACAAGCAGAAGTTGTGGAAAATGGCAGAAACTTCTCTGTGGGGGAGAGGCAGCTGCTCTGCATTGCTCGAGCCCTCCTTCGCAACTCCAAGGTGAGTGATGCCTGGCATGGGAAACCATGGGGACTGTCCCTCCCTCTTTCACCCCAGGGCAGGGAGCACCCTGCTGTATGTCCTTTACATAAACATTTGCAGGGCTGTTCATTTTACTGACTGCCATTCCACATGTACCTGTGGTGTAAGAAAGGCAGGCAGGTGGGGCTCGGCCTGAGCTCCCTCAGACCCTGATGCAGCAGCGAAGCTGGAACGATCTATCACTAGGTCCAAGTCATGATGTGCATTTCCTACAAGGAGCTAAAAGTTAGAAACGTAATTTAACAACTGTCTACTATACATCCTTTTACAAACTGGATGCCAGACACTCTGTTGTCTTTGTTAGAGGTGGGAGTCAGACAACAGCTGTTCCAGGGTAAAACTACCTATTTTTAAAAAGTTTCATCAGACAGTGTTTCTTGGTTTTCCAAATATTTTGTCAGTAAATTTGGGTATTTGACTGCCTGAGCTAGTTAGGAGCAAATTTTGTCTCACAAGAAAGCAGTGCACACACACACACACACATGTACATCTACCCCTCCACACGCACATGTGTACATGC
>JAQQAC010015468.1:34960609-34981745 GCA_029783875.1 Phataginus tricuspis
GCCCCCACAGGCCCTCATTCCCACGTGGCAGCATTCTGCAGGAGCGGTTAGGGCCTGTCCCTCTGACGGCCCGTGCTCTCCAGAGCCCACACGCCTTCCTTGGCTTACGCCCGCGGCATCTCAGCTCATGGCCGCAACGATGCTTGAGCCCTTCCGCGGGACAGCTAATGCCAGTTAAAACCTGGGCCTGTTCAAGGCAGACTTTAACAGAGAAGGTGGCTAATGACCTGTGTGGAGGGGGGCGGTGAGACTTTACCTGTGGCTCCTTAAAGAGGCGGGCTGGTTGGACGGAGCCCCGCCTCAGAAGACTCGGGCTGGATTCCATCTGGCTCTGCCTCTTTGAGCTGCTGGCTTGGTTTGCTTTTCTGTAAAGTGGGCCTAATGAGGCCTGCTTTACTTCAGCTCTGAGGTCTTTGGAGATGTAAGCAAGGCAAGAAATGCCAAGAGGAGATTCTTACACGTCAAATTCCCTGAACAAACCCCCCACCCCCGGATCTCTTGGACAGGGGAGCCAAAAGGCTGCTGATGTGGAGGGATTCAGGGTGGGCACGTGGGGAAGCCCAGTGCCACCCTGTCCAGGGGTGGCTCTAGCTGCGACTCCTGCCTCTCCTGGCTGCCATTCGGGTTAGAATTTGGCCCTTTCCCATGTGCACACCCAGGAGGATGTGACTCCAGAATCTCTGGACCTGCCTGACGTCCTGGATCCTGCATGTCTAGTTTGGGGGATGGACTTGGAGGAGGTGTTGGGATCTATCAGCCAGGTCACAAAATGTAGGCTTTGGGGTTTGGCTCAGAGGGGCAGACCGGCTCCTGGTGGAAAGTATGGACTTTGGAGTCAGGCAGACCCTAATTGAGTCCAGATTCTGCTACTTCCTAGCCGTGTGACCTTGGACAAGTACCTGACCTCTCTGTGCTTCTGTTTCCTTCTCTGTAACATGGGCCTAATCAGAGTACCCATGTCACTGGGCTGTTGTGAGAATCAGATTAAATGATCCAAAGGGCGTGTCGTGTTTCGCTCAGAGCCTGGAGCAGAGTAAGTCCAGAGTAGGCAGCTGTTGTTAGCAGGTGAATCTGACCCCATAGGGCTTGTGGGGAAGGAGGTGCGGTCCTTCAGCATGCCCTCTTCCCACCCCAGCGGCCGAGCCCCGTGGGTCAGCTCTTGTGGCCTACCACTACTGCATGTTTAAGGGCCACTCGACCTGCCCAGCTGCTTTTCTCTCCCACACTTGCTGGGGTCGCTCCATTCCTTCCTGACCTGGCTTGCAGTGTGAACTAAGGCCCACCCTCTCTGGGCCTTAAATCCAGAGTAGCTTAATGAGATCGCCGATGGCTCTGACAAGCGAGGCCTTGGGGTGCAGTTCTGTGCCCTAAAATGGTGGGGCCATGGTGGGACTGGCACCCTAAAAGCCATGCCCAGAGGCTCCTTGCCCCACCCAGTGGGGGACCGGGGAGCCTCTGGACAGGTCTCGGCTGCCCTGCATCTGGGACTCCCCTTGTCCTCAAGGAATCTGGCCCAGCCTCTGGGACCAGGCTGTGAGCCCTAGGATTGCCTTATCTTCCATTATGGAGCACCTACTGTGTGCTCAGCATGCATTTTGGGACATCCTTAGCACACCCTTGTGAGGAAATGAAAGGAGAAACTTTGTTACAGTTCAGCTAGTGACTTTCCAAGGCCATGGTTAATGTGTCATGGGGTTAAACCCAGTGTGGCTCCCGTCCATGGGGACAAGCTGTTAGCCACTTGACCTTCCCTTCCCAGGAGCCTTTGGACCTTGACAAAGATTGGGAAAAGAAAAAGATTAACAATCCTCCACCTTCTACCATCACCCAGCCAAGTCCTGGGAAATGTGAGTGAAGGAAACGCCACGAGGTGGGGCTGCTGGCATGGCCCGAGGCGCTGGGGCAGCGAGACAGGGTCCTGCTGGCCCCCTTCACGCACAGTGCCAATCGCATGTGTAACTGCAGTCGGATCTCACTGTGTTCTATGAAGTCACCGCCAACACTAAATCAATGGGTATCAAAGCATTGCTCCTGGAGGAAATACATGGTTAGGTTCCTTTGAGCCTCTAGTAATATTTTCACAACCAATCAATACATAACCTGTTTTGTGTGTGTTTCTGTTTAAAGATACCTGATTTACTATAGATTAATGATTCACTGACATGGAACTCATGGCCAGTGGTACTATAACATTCCTGGATGAAGCGAATCTAACATGTATTTTCTCCATAAGGCACATCCTAGCCTCTTGCACTTAGGAACACTGGACGGCGCTGCCACACCATGCTCGGGGGGCACTTTAAACAGTGAAATCACCAACACAAAGTACAAAAATGCAAAAAGCATGGCACTGAGTAGACCACAAAAAAGGACACCTGTTTGTAATATGAGAACTGGAACAAGGCGCGGAGTGTTGCTTTTAGGTCAGCTGGGAACACACACATCTGTCTAGTGGCTCAAATTTTTTGCTACTCTGCGCATGACTGTGAAAGTGCCATTAGTATTGATTTTGGGGTTACAAGTAAATGTTAGTGAGTAGGTGAATTCATAAATAAAGAATCTGTGAATAATCAGATCGACTGTATATACGTGTTTGTGCCTCTGATTATTTGGTTAACATCCGTTCCCACTAAAGCACTACCTTGTTCACCAAAGGTTATTTTGTAATCCCAAAGGCCCACCAACCGCAGGAGCTTGTGAGATGTCTGCGGCATGACTGAACGCCAGTGCCTTTCTGGCCTCCCCACGGGGCCCCAACCAGACCTAGCGTATGGCCTTCTCTCGCCGCCTCACACGTGTCTGTTGACTGGATCCATAACGACAGACGGGAAGGGAGAATCCCCTCTCTCAGGGTCTGCTCAGCTCATTAACGTGTTGATTTTGCAGCCAAGGAAGAGCAGCAGCGTTTGGACCGACTGAAGACCAGGAGTGTACTGGGGAGACTCTGCATGGCGCGGAGGCAGGGGCAGCCCCTCTGGGCTCGGTCTGTGGGCTCCCGCACAGTCCAGGTACCAGGTCCTGGGTGACCTTGAGTGGCTCAGTTCCCTGGCCAGATCCTCTCCATCTGGAGAGGGGCCCCTGGCCATCTTAGCCAAGTTCACCTGATTCCATTTGCTCTGACTCCATCCTCAAAAAGCAGCATCTGATTGTGATTTGTTCAGAAATTCCTAGCCAGAACTGTGTGGCCCATGTGACCTTTTTTTTAACCTCCTTCCTCCCTACCTGCCTCCTCCTTTCATGTTGGAGAAAGAGTTTAGTATTTGCGTATCTCACTGGGCTTTACCGTGCAGTTTAGCAACTGCGAGTCAGTTTCTAGGCTCTGACCATTTCCTAGTGACAGGGAGCTGCCAGAATCAAGCCTGGTCAAGGCTTAGGCAGGGGAAAGGGTGGGCCGAACTGGTACTGTTGGAGAGGCACTTCTCAGGGCCAGCTGGCCTTTGCCTGGACCCCACCTGTCCCAAGGTCGTCTCCAGATTCCTCTATGCAGCCATGCTTTCAAATATTAACTGATCAACAGCTGTGCGGCAGGAATCATGCTCAGCACTGAATAAAACCGACACCCTCCCTCTCCTCACGGAGCTTTCAGCCCAGTAGGGACCGCTGACACGCACACATTGTATTGTCACCAGCTGTGATGACTTGTGGGGAGACCTGTGAGGGAATACCAGAAGGGACAGGCCTGACTTTGGGGATTGGACAGGGCCTCTCCAGGAAGACACATTTAGGGGGCCACTTGAAGGATGAGGAGGAATTAGCCAAGTGAAGAGCTAGAGGAAATAACTCGTGCAAATGCCCCGGGGTGGGAGAGAGGGCAGGGCATTGGGTGAACTGATGGCAGCCCCTGTGGCTGAGTACAGACAGCAAGGGGGCGGCCAAGGGCCTGGGAGCCGAGGCGGGGAGTTCGCTCATTATCCTGAGGACACATTCAGAAGTAGGAGGGTCGGCAGGGGGTATGGGACAGGATGTGACCGTCTGGTCACTTAGTGGAGAAGGGATCAGAAACAGCAGACTGGAGGGGGGCCTCTCTCATCATAGAAGTTACTTAGGACAGTCTTACCTATAAACGTGCTAAGGACCCACTTGTCTACACTGCAGATCAGCGCTACCTTCCTTGCTGTTGAACAACGTCTTAAGTGGGGGAAGGAACAAAAAGTGAACTGGGAGAGAAAGAGGACTTGCTTTCCTCTCTGGTACTTGCTGAATTGGCGCTCGCGGAGGCAGGGGAGGGACGGCTGACTTGGGTCCCTCTGCCGGGAGAGGGGAGACAGCAGAGGCATGATACTGACTTAAACGTGGGGGATTTAAAAGGCCCCTAGGTTCCCACTTTGTGCTTTGCTTCTGACCGACAGCCTGGGGCCTTTGAAGTCAGTCCGGCCCAGTGGGGAGCGGGCTTCTGCGAGAGGAGATGCTGACGGGCGGCCTGAGCGCTAGTAGGCATGCTCTAGCAAAAAAGCCAATCCAACGAGAATGTACATCTGTTTCAGGGAATTTATAAGCTTTGAACATTTTTTATGGGCAGATAAGTGAGTCCTTTTCTTAACCATAACTTAGAACTTCAAAGCTGAGTGTGTGGATAATGCAAATTGCTGAAATATGAGATTTTCCCTACAAAGAGGTTTCTAAAAAAGACGGAGAGAGAGAGAAAACGAAGGCTAATTGATGCCACAGTCTTTTATGTACACGGCGAAAGGGGGACACAAATTGATTTTTATGAAATAAGAAAGTGCTGGGAGAGACAGGGAGAGGAGAAGGACAGGAGGCAGGCGTGGGGGCTGGGAGCGCAGCCTGGCAGGTCAGCGAGGACACAGCTCCGCCCTCTAGGGGTCCGCACCCTCAGCGGGGAAGCCAAGACAATGGACACAGACATTTCAGAGCCGGCGAGGCAGCGTCAGCCCTGGTCCCTCAGAGGTCCAAGGAGCTCCTGGGCAGGGTGGAGCCTGCAGGCCCGGCCTCCTGGGGGAGAGTGGCTTTAGGGGCAGGCACCGTGCTGGGAGGCTGGGGGGCACGCTAGCTGGTGAGGCAGCTGAATCAGGGAACCGCCCTGGTTATGCTTCTGCCACGCAGCCCCCACCGCACTCAGCCTTCGGTGCTCTTCTCCCCGCCCCCCACCCCCAGCATCGTAAACACTCAGTATATATGCTTGCGGAAAGAATGAATGAATGAATGGCGTGCAGGGTCACCCGGCCCTTTCTTTTCCTCATTTCACACGTCTGTGGTGGGAAATTCAGACTGGAGGGAAAGAGGGGGTGGGTTTCAGTCCTTACGGTTGGCCCCACCATCCTTTCTGCCCCTAGGTGAGCAGTCTAGCCCAGTTCTTTTTTTTTTTATAGTTTGGTTTTCAAATATACAACATTTTTTGAGCTTGTAAAGTTGTTTTTATTTGCATTATAAATGTGGGTTCTTTTTCTCCCCTTCTTCTCCCTCCCCCTCCACTCTCTTTCCCCTTCTCCACTGCCTCCTCTTCCAGCGAATTCCCAGAAGCATTTATACATTTTGTCTAAATCAGTCTCTGCAAAGCCATCTCCGTGACTGGGTCTGGGACGGTCATGTGACCTGTTCCGGCCAATGAGATCTGAAGGGAAAGTCTATTGAGGGGCTTGTAAGACGTCGTGGTGGCAGCCATCTTGCCGCCGGCCTGAGGTCCCAGAGCGCCGAACAGACAGCCTGGGTCCTGGAGGATGTGCCCGACAGCTAGTTAGCATCTGCTGTCCAGTGGTCTGGCTTTTCTCAAGAGAAGATCCTGAGATGAGGATCTGAGAGAAAGTTGTTATTCTGAAGTGGGATGGAAGGGAAGCAGCTGTGGGCACCCAGAGCTTATTCCTGCTGGGAACCCTGGGAACCCGCCCACAGAGCGAGAGAGCTCGGATCCCACCCATTCGTGTCAGTCACTGGCCGAAGGCTGCCCCGCCCCGCAGGCAGAGAGCAGAGCCCGACGGCCAGAGCCTTCCGCAGAGTGGCAGGCTGCACGTGGAGAACGGCCTGGCAGGCAGAAGGGCTTCACGCAGGGCCTCAGAGACCCGGCATCGCCGGCTCCTTGGAGTTTCTGATGCTGAAGGCACCCTAATCCAGGCCAGGTTATGGTGGATGGACTCAGGGCAAAGGTCAGGGGTTTGGACATTTTCCTGGGAATCCATGGGGAGCTATTGAAGGTTCTGGGCAGACGTCGCATGCTGAGCACGAGGACATGAAAGAGTGCAGAGTGGTTGGGGGCACCTGGGGTTCCTCTAAGGAAGCTCAGCATCCTGGCTGCCCGACATCCTGCCGGCACTGCAGGGGCTTCCAGCTCTCGCCTGGACCCAGTCTCCCCGTTTTGTAAGCCCTCCCCACCCTCCCCATCAAAGACCTCCTTTCCTCTCTTCTTCGCCCACCTGCCCCTGGCCCCACTGTGGACCCAGAAGTGCCTCACCCTGGAAGCCACAAAAAGTGTCGCTTCCCCGTCCTCTCTCCTGCCCTCAGAGTCCATCGTGGTTCATCCCATCAGCTTTCCCTCCCTCGCCTCTACTTTGTGCTTGTTCTACAGTAGCCCTGATCCGGATTTCCACCATTCTCTGTCCACTCTCCTCAACGCCATCACCTCTGCCTTTACTGCCCCCCCCCCACCTGACAAAAGCCAGCTCTGGCAAAAACACAGCGCGCTGGAGGCCGAAAGGACAGCTGTAATTATCCCACCAAATGGCCATTGACTTTTTTTGTCCCTAAATCCAGTGGGTATCTCAGTAGCTACCTTTCTTGACCTCTTGCCTATATTTCATGATGGTGACCCTATTCTTCCCTTTGGAACACTCTCTGCCCTTGAATTCCGTTCATAGGCTGCTACTTGCTCCCCTGTTTCCACTCTCCCTTTCTTCTTGATAATAGAACCTCTGGGTTGAGTTCAAGAATAAAGACTACAGTTCTCAGACTCTCTTGCAACTAAATGTTGTGACTAAATTCTAGTCCATAGGAAGTCATGGGGCAGCTCCTGAGACTCTTCCTTAAGAGATAGCTTGTTTGTGCCTGTTGTCCCTTTTCTTCTCCATCCCTGCTTCTATTGTGCTCCATGGACAGCAGATGTGATGGCTGGAATTCTAGCCACCATTTTGGACCATGAGTACAAGGACTATACCCTAAAGATGATGGAGTGGTTGGGAGAAGCCTGTGTTCCTGAGGGCTTAGAGGAAGAGAGCTTCTACTCCAGATCTGGACACCTACATTTGGACTGTTAAATGAGGAAGAAATCAACTTCTCACTTGTTTAAATCGCTCTCACTTGCAGCCATACTAAATCCTCAGTGAAGTCACTTTCCTGATACCAAGTCCTGTTGGATTTTCTCTAGTCTCTCTGGACCACTTTTAGCAGTCAGCTCTGCCTAATCCTCCTTAAAAATTGCAGCATTGGAATTGGGTACATGGAACCTCTGAACTATCTTTGCAGAATTTGTAAGTATTACAAAAGAAAAAGAAAAATTTTAAATGGTGGCTCTGCTCTGATCTCGGTCCCGGCCCCCTTGTCTTCACAGACTCACTTCCTGGGATCTCCTCCACCACAGTGGCCCGGATGACCACCTCTAGGCTGTTGGCAGGGAGCTCCACACACATGCCCAAACACACTTCCCATCCTACCCCAAACCTTGTTCTGAGCTGGGGAAATGCCAAGACAACCCGGCAAGTAGCACCAGCCAGAAGCCCCTGTCCTCAACGCCTCCTCCGCCCTCCCCCCTGCTCCGATCACTGACGCCTCTTGGCTCTGCCCCCTAAAGAGATCTCCCCCTTACTTAGCCCCCCACACTAGCTGCGCCGAGCCCTTGGGGGCCCTGTCCGCTGTCCCCTGGCCCAGGCAGCCCCTCTTCCAGCCTTGCCCTTCCTGTCAGGTCCCACACTTCAGACAGAAAGCACTTTTTCAAACACCAATCTGACCATGCTGCTTCCCTGCTGCACACCCACCCCGGCCATCAGGACAAGGGCCCAGCTCACAGCCCTGCAGGCCGGGGCCTCAGGGGGCTGCCTCTGCCCACCTCCTGCCTCGCCTCCCATCTCCTCCTACCTTCCCTCTCAGCCCTGTCGCAATGTACCTCCCCACGGGCCTTGAACAATGGAGACATCTGCTTCCCCTCTGTCTCCAAGGGTGACCCCCTTTCCTGGCAGAGCATGTTCTTGCCCTGGGTTCCCCTAGGCAGAGCCTGAGACAAGGATGTGAGGGCAGATGGTGTTTTGGTGGAGTGATGCCAAGATGGGGGGAGGCAGGAGAGTGAGCTGGAAGGCGACAAGTCGGCACAAGGTTGCCACTGGAGGCAGTGGCCCTTGGGAATGTGTACAGAATGTTCCCCAAAGGTCTACCTGCAGGACAGAAGGCTGGAGCGTGTGTTCCCCGGTCACTGCCTGTGTCTCAGAGGGGCTTTTCCAGGGATGTTGGCCCCTCACCTCTAGGCTGTGTGCCTGCCAGCTGGCTCCTGCAGGGCTGGAGAAGGCCCTGGGGATTTGCAGGAAGACAGGGACAGCATGAGTTGTGATTCTGCTAAGGCAAGGTGAGGCTGTGTTTGCTGGGCTGTCCCTGCAGCCACAGCTGCAATTGCCCGTGGCCCTGGGTCTGCCCCGCATCTGCCCCACTCTTCCTCTGTGAGAACAGCTCCTCCGGGAAGTCCTCCTTGACCCCTCCCGGGCCTCTCTCACATCCCGCACACCACAACTGCTTGTCTGTAAACTACTCTGAGGCATAAAGGGGAGACGATGAGGGGGTTTAAGTAAGGCTGCGGACACAAAGTTGGAGCAGAGGGAGAAGAATGTAGAGATGCTTTAGGTTTACAGAAGCTGCAGTGGGGCTTTAACGGAGTCTGGATGGGCCTGGGAACCCGTGCAGCTGGGGTGAGGAAACAGCCTTTGCTTTGCTCTGGGCCCTCTGAGAGGCCGTGGTGCCCAAGTCTCACTGCAGGCAAAGCGATCCTTTAGGCAAAGTGCTACCCATGTATCCTCATGGCAACTTTGGGAGGCAGGTTTGCTATCACATCCATTTTATAGATGAGAAAGGTAAGGCTGAAAGGTTGTATAATTTCTTAGCCATTTGACCCAGTCAGGTTTCAAAGCTCACGCCCCGTGGCATTCTCTCCCCCTCTCTCCCCCTCTCTCCCCGCCTCTCCCCGCCTCCCTCCCCAGCGGCATCTCCCGACCACCCCTGAAGCCCGGCTGTAGTGGGCCTCAGATCTGCTCCCATCCCATTGGCCAAAGCAAGTCACACGGCCAAGCCCAAAGGCAGGAAAGCACCGCCCCTCTAAGGGGCGGGGGGTGAGGGACATGAGCATTTGCTGGGCAGCAGTGCCGCCTATTACACTTGCGAACTCAGGGTGATGCCCACTCCTGGGAGTTGGACAGACTGAGTAAGTCCCAGCCTGGCTGCCGATTGCCTTTGCAGTCTTGAGAAAATCACCTCCCCTTTGTGAATCTTAGTTTTCCCATCTCTGCCGTTGCATATTTTATTATGGTTAATAATCCCGTAAGTGGCCGGGAGGCGCCTGGAAGGACGGCCTCTGAGCCTGCCAACAGTGAGGAGGGGGCGCCCACGGCTGGGAGTGAGCCAAGGGCGGGACCCTCGTTTTCTCTCTGCCTCCCTCCCCGCGCACACTGATTTAAATCCAGTTTTATCTGATGCGGGATCCTGCCTGACCCGGTTCCACAGATGATGGCTGCCCCAGCCTCACCTCTGCTCCCCTGCGGCCCCCACGCCTGCTCAGACGGCCCAGTGGAGCGCTCCGGCGGGGCGCGGAGGCGTCCAGCCCCACGGCAGAAGGCGGGGTGGGGATGGTCGGGCGGCCGGAGGACCCGCGGGCCTTCCCATAAGCAGCCAAGCACCGTGTGCCTCCGCCAACGGGCGGCTTCAGATGCAAGAATCATGAAAAGAGAGAAAACGATTTCCTGATAAAATAGAAGAGGCGATTAAGTTAATGAAGGATCGTTTTGCTGGTTTGAAGACTATAATTAATGGGCATTAATTGTATATTTAGCAGTTTAGCGAGGCGTCGGCTTGGGAGCCCTGGTCAAACACAATGACCCTGTAAGCGCTGCATAACAAAGACAGGGCCCAGATGGTCCTCTCGGCCCCTAACGAGGGGTTTGCGAGGGGCTGTAATGATAAAAGATGCCACTTGCTGTTCTGCTCTTCCTTTAACGACAGCCTTTCCGAGATGATGCTTATCATTTGTACTTTCATCTTCAGTTAAATAGCATATGGACCTGGCTGATTAAAACCCCCTCCTGGTTTTAATCAGCGACTCGGGATCAGGTTTCTAATGGTGGCTGTGGTGGCCTCGCGGGTCCCTGGTACGCTTTTCAACCACATCTAAGTCTGGAGAAAGGATGGTGGGGGTGAGGGGCTCAGCGCTGGCCTGTGGGGTCTGCTGCTCTGGCCTTCCTGGGATGGCCTGGGCCAGACCGAACTGCAGGGCTGCCCCGAGGGCAGGTGGGGCTCAAGGCGCCTTCATGAGACCAAGCTGGCTCAAGGCCAGGCATGGCTCACTGTGGCCCTGGCTGGGTGCTGGGATCTCAGACCCCCTCCTTTTTAGAGAAACCGTAAAAGACTGAGGGAAACTCTGCAGGGGCCACTTACCCAAGGAGGAAGAGGAAGGGCCACGGAAGAGACTTGAATCACAGAATCCGACTGGAGCATTGGAATCCTGGTGCCCCTGCCCGTGGCTGTGAGGCCTTACCCATCTGACTCTACCTTTTCTCAGTATTATTGGTTGACTTCTGTTAGTCTCTTATTATCCCCATTGCACAGATGAGACAACTGAGCCTCAGCCTGGAGTTGAGACCTGGCTAAACTTAGTTGGTGGGTCAGGAAGGATGGTAATGCTGTACCAAGCGGGGGGCGGGGCACAGAAATGGGGGCCTGGGGATTCTGGTGAAGATCTGCTGGATCTCCCACCGCCCCACCCCCCAGGAGCTCCTTAGGGACTCTGACTTTTCCCATCCTGCCAGAGCGGCAGTCCCAGAGCTGCCCGTGATGCGTGGCTCTGAGTCAGCCCCAACAGGTGCTGGTGAAGGAATGGGTGATCCCCCGGGAAGTGGCAGCTGCAGGTGTCCAACAGGCACCTAGCAGACATTTCTACTGACACCAGCTCTTCATGTGCTCCCACGTGTCCCAGCCTCCTTGGAGCTCCTTGGGGGCACAAGGCTCGTTCTGGCTGGTGGGTTGCAAGTGAGATGACCTGGTAGGAGGATTTAAGAGCCTGTGCATGTCCTGGTTCTCCCTGCCCTGGAAGCCTTGTGCTGTGGTGGCAGAGCTGTAAAAGCGAAGCAGCCTGGTTTGCTGAGACACTGCAGGGAAGAAAAACGTCCTGGAAAGTCACCCAACCAACCTGCTCTGGACTTTGTAGAACAAGAAAATAACATATGCTGTAGTAAGCCATTCAGATGCCGGGGGAGATTTTTACCACTCCACCACCCAGCCTCATCCTGACTGCCATGTGGAGAAGCACTGGACTTGAGTCAGGGACAGGCCTGCAGTCAGGGATCTGGCCGGCACATGACCCTCGCTTGTTGGGCTAAATGCCATCAGGCCAGCCCCTAGCTGACACTCACACGTGTGGCCGTTCACTCCCTGCTGTAGGCCAGGCCTGGGGGCTGCTGCATGGTGGTCTTCTCAGTGGAGGAGGCCCTCAGGAGGGGGCTGAGGCAGGTGGGCTTGGAGGGTCTTGGATGTGGTGGCCATCCCCTGCCTTGCCACCTCGCTTGGTGTGGGGCCATGGAAGAGGCAGAGGGGTCACTATATCAGCCTCTATAGCTGCTGAGGGTCCCTGGGAGAGTTGTGGGAAATCTCAGTAGCTACTCTCTGAGCTCCCCACGTCTCTTCTCAATAGCAACTGATTTGCCCTTGTCACTGAGCATATTTAAAGCTTTATTCAGCATCAGAATCACCTGGAAGTCTTGGTAAAACACAGGTTGCCAGCCCCACACCCAGTTTTTGATTCAGTAGGTCTGAGGCAGGGCCTGAGATCCTCCATTTCTAACAAGTTCCCAAGTGACACTAATGTGCCAGTCTGGACATAACAATTTGAGAGCCGTTGGTCTATGGCATTTATAGCCTCAGTGTTTGGAAGACAAGCCCCTGTGGGGCTCTCTGGGGCATCCTGGCATTTTTGTCCATTCTGTGTATGCTCGTCTCCACCATGTCCCCACACTGCCAGCCTTCCTCCCACTGCTTCCAGGGGCTCCAACCCAGTTAAATAACTGGGGAGGTCCATGAAATGCCTGAGCTTCCTGTGACAGGTCTTCTTCATGACCTCTGGGGCTGGCTGGGTATAGCTGTGCCCCTGCCTGGCGCCTCAGAGATTTGAAGGCAGCTATATAATCAGGATTCTTTTGGTTGCAAGTGATAGAATCCCAACTCAACCTGGCTTAGAACTAAAATGATTTATTGGCTCTTAAAAGATCCAAGAGATAGATCTTGGGCCGTCAGGCATGGCTGGATCCAGGAGCACAATCAGTGTTGTCAGCACTCAGTCTCCCTCTCTCCTAGCTGCAAGGGGGTGGGGTTTAAGTGCTGAGTGTTTGTCAGGAGAGGAGATGAGAGTAGGACTGTTGGGTGGCCCCTGTCCTGCTGCCTTCGTCCCTGAGCCTGTAAAGTAGGACTATCAAGTTCACGGAGAGAGATAGTGATATAGGTTGCAGAAGTTACAGGGCTGTGAGGACTTTCGATCCATTCCTCTGAGCTGTCTCTTGGGTGGGACGGTACCGAGGCAGAGACAACCCCAGAGGTGCGACCGCTCCCAGGAACTCTCCATGTGGCACCCCACTTGAGGGAGCCTCAGTTTCCCCATCTGGACTTGTGTCCACAACAGATTCTTCCAGTGTTGGTGTGTGATGAGCCTGGAAGGAGCCTGGAGTTGTGCCTAGAAATGTGGCAGATGGAGGAAATTATATTTGGCAGGTCTTTGGGAATAGGAACAAGTCACTGCAGGAAGTGAGGTGCCTAAAGACACATGTTCAGGTGACGAAAGATGATCATGAAATGGATGCCTTTTGTCACACTGAAAGAAAAGTCTCAACAGGTTAAGTGATAGAGGGAATTTATTGCTTCCATATTCAGGTGCAGTTTGATCTAGGAGCTTAAGATCATCACGACTCAGTGTCTGTCCATTACTCTCTCCATTTTCTGGCTCCATTTCCTTAGGGGCAAACTCCCTGGCAACTCCAGGCTTACATCCCTACCCCACCGACACCAGCTAGAAGAGCTGTCCGTTATCCTAGTGCTCAGTCCAATCAGAGCCCCAAGATTACTTCTCCTTGGTTCTGATTGGCTCACATGCTCACCTCGAAACCAGTCACTGGCCCAGGAGAATACAGAGTTCCCCTGGCCAGGTGTGACTCATACACACACAGCCCACTGCTGGAGTTGGAGTCAACACCTCCTGAACCAGATGAAATCGAAAGAAGGGTGTTATCCTAAAGCAAAACTGGGATGCTCTGCCCAGAAGGGAAATGCATGCTGGGAGGCTCACCTAACTAATGGCACTCTCTGACACCAAATTAGCAGCCTTTCTGCCTGAAGTCCCCCCTCAGTCCCTGCCTATAGACTCCACCCTTATCTCTGCACCCCTCCCCCAGTCTGAGAGGCCACCCAGGCTTGGACACCCTGTCCTGTGGTCCTTCTTCCTCCAGGAGAAAGGGGGGTGCACAGTCTCTCATTAGTCTCTCTTACATCTTTTGTCACCCATCAGGGGAACAAGAAAGTCGTTTGATCACAGCAAAAGAAGGAAGAGTATTTGAAACACAGCCTGTGAAGATTTGCTGAGCAGAAGGTAGGAAAGGCAGTCAGTGGCAGTTTTCAAAGCAGAAGCATTATTTCAGTCTTCGGACTTGTTTGTCTGAGGACCATTAAGGAGAAACTTGAGTTTTTAAATAGGCCAAGGAACCCTGAAGTTGGGAGGACGTCCCCAAGGGACTCTGTAGAGGGGATTTCTAAGAGGAAAACTGCATCTCAGCCTTCGATTCATCATGAGTCACAGACCATTAAGACCAAGTGGTCAGCGGGAGCAGATCCCTGGGCTGGGAGTCTGGAAGCGGCATCACCACCGGCCCTGCAGGGGCTTCACCTGCTTCCCCTTCACGCCTTGAGGCTCAGCTTCCATTCTGCCTCAGGGCCTAGAACAGAGTTTGAAATTCCCTCCGCCTTTCCCTCAGGAGCCCCTACAATTTCTGCCATATCCACCATTACCTGGCCATTATTCAGAAAGATTTCCCTGTCCTAACCTAAATGCATCTGATTTAATAAGGAACATTTGTGTCAACAGCGTAAATGGGGAAAAAATGAAGCAGTATCAGGTCCATACTAAGAAACATACCCCCAAAATAAATACAGTGAAAAGCAACATCCTACCCTGGGAACATTGCCACCAGAGGCGGCAAGAAGAGAGCAGCTCCCTCTTGGTCAGAAACAGAGACTGTTAAGAGGGAGGGAGGTGTCCTGGGTACCAGGGGGTTCTTTCTCCCAGCCACAATCAGAAGAGAAAGGGGATTGATGCCTCACTCTGGGATCGCAGTTTAAGGGATGAACTCAGTGGGTGCGCTGTACCCCTACTGTGGGACAGCCTGGACCTGAGGAGCTAAAGCGACCTCCCAGGTGTGCCCCTGGCCATCCAGGTGGGCCCCAAGCAGTACATGAGTCCTGAGTCGGGGAGGAGCAGGGGAGCTTCCTGCAGCCTGTCTCCTTCTCCCCTTGGCCTCTCAGCACCTCCTGGCCCTGGGCTCTGCTGCTACTGCTTCTGAGCGTCTTCAGGGGCCCAGGGACAAAGGCAGGCGGGCCTGGCTTCCTCCCCACATCCGGCCCCCCTGTCCAGTAATCTCCCCCTTTCTGCTTCTCTGCTGAGGCTTGGCTGGGATCCTGGCCCAGCCCATGAGATGATAAGGGGAGAGGCAGGGCACAGGGTTTGCCTCTGCAAGGGATGCCGTGGCACCATCAATATTTATGTCTTGAGTGTCCTCTGCCTCGTGATTCTGTCTGCCAGGCACCAGGACAGGCCACATGGTGTACAAGGTCTGGTTCAAAATGAAAATGTGGAACCCTTGTTCGGAAAGTATTGAGAATTTCAAGACTGTGACAGCAGAGCATTAAACCCAGCCTGGGCCCTGTGCGGCTGCAGACATCAAGCTCCCGCCCTACGCCAGCCTGCCAGACACTATTCTAGGTGCCAAGGGCAAGTGCCTGGTAAGCTGTGCCCCCAAAGGGACTCCCCCTCATAGAGGGAGTGACACAGTGAGCTGACTCCAGGGTGATTTCCTACTGGATATGGGCTATTAAGGAAGCAAGCGGGAAGGGCCATGAGACAGAGTGGCGTCAGGGGGGCCTCCTGAGGAGCCTGGCTGCGGGGAGAGCCCTCCAAGCAGGTGGCCCGGCCGGAGCAAAGAAAGATGCGAGGAAGATGCGGGCAGTTCTGCGGATCAAGGGGGCCGGAGTGGCAGAGGAGAGAGGGCAAAAATGAGGTGGGAGAAGGGGGTGGGGCCGGACAGGCTGGTGGTGTAGGAAAGGAGACGGGCGTGGATTTTCCACTAAGAAGGAGCTGGGTGCTCTGGGAGTTTGATCTGGGCAGTGAGAAGATCCAGTCACCATCTCGAAAGGTCTCTGGCAGCTGTGGGGAGAAAGCACTGGAGGAGGCAAGTCAGAAGGCAGGGAGAGCAACGAAGGAGGTGTTAGGGTCGTCAAGGGGAGGACTCAGGGTGCTGGGGCCAGGGCATATTTGGAGGTCGAACAGGATTTAGAGATGGACTCAAGGTCTGGTGTCTGCTCACTTCCCCCCAAGGTGTGGACCCAGGTGCCCAGGATGGCATAAGGGTGAAACCATGCTTTCCAGGTGGCCCACACAGGTTGCTATTGGGTCCTGTGAGAGGCTGGAACTTGACCGTAGGCCTAGAATGGATGCAACTGGTTAAGCTATCTTTTAGTTCAATCCTTGAGACCATTTATATATTTCACAAAATCCCAGGGTATCATGTGGCCATGCACCTTGCACACTACCCGGTATGCACACAACCTATTTATGCTGTGGGTTGAATTGTGTCCCATGAAAAGGTATGTTCAGATCTTAACCTCTGGTCATGTGCATGTGACCTTATTTGGAAATAGGGTCTTTGCAGCTGTGATCAAGTCAAGATGAGCTCGTATTGTTGGGATGAGCCCGTCCAATGACTAGTGTCCTTATAAGAAGAGGGAAATTTGGACACAGACACACACAGGAGGAGAAGGCCATGTGAAGACAGAGGCAGCGACTGGACGGATGCACCTATGAACCAAGGAAGGCCGAGGCCTGAAGAAGCCTCCAGAAGCCTGAAGGAGAGAGGCACGGTCCTGCTGACACTTTGATTTCAGACTTCTGGCCTCCAGAACTGTAAGACAATACGTTTCTGTTGTTTGAACCACCCAGTTTGTAGTCATTTGTACAGCATCCCTAGGGAATGAATACAACTTATGAGCAAGAAACTGAGACCCAATAAATGGAGGAGCTGTCCCCAGGGCAGCCAGCGCTCCAGTCCATCCAAACAGCATGGATGGGAATCAGGGAGGGTGGCTCCCCGAAGGGCAATAGCCAGAGGCTGTTCCCAGAAGGAGCCAGGCAGGTGAAACCCAGAACCACCCAGTGCACGACTCGCAGCTCCTTTCCTGGCCTCTCTGGTTCCCCCTGGACCTGGGGACGCTCTGGAGCATTTTCCCACTTCTGCAGACACCGGCAGCCTGCACATCACCCCAGGGGTAGGGGAGGTTGTGAGGATACCAGGGAAACGCTTCACTAGGGGGCAGCTGCTCTGCAGGGAGCCGGCTGCACAAGGACTGTGCAGGGAGGGGAGGGGAAAGGAGTCAAGGGAGATTATCCCGGGAAAAAGGTCCAGGAGCGTCCGGGGTCCCAGTGGACCCAAAGCTGACTATGACAAAGCAATAAATTGGTGCTGAAATTTGAAACCTGAGCAGTTCTATTCTAGCGGCTGGATGAGAAGCCAAGTGCACCGTTTGAAAAATGGACGTTAAGAAAAGTCTGCTTGTGCCTTCCTTTCGGAACGAGGGCTTGTTCCTGAGCGCTTGTAACAGGAGAGAAAGCACGAGGTGGGAGGCGGGAGGTGGGCTTCAAGTCTTGGCTCCACTGCCCTGGGGCCTTGACACTCTTTCTGGTTAGCAAAACGGCCCAGCTGGGCCGCCACCGTGGTCCTCAAGATAGCGCCTGACGGGGCCCCAGGGGCGCCCGGGGTGGCTGCAGGCAGAGCTCCCTGCCCCCAGCCGGAGACGTTCGGCTTTAGTCTCTCCTATGTATTGGGTTTCTGGATCAGATTTAATTTGAAGAAGACTCTGTGGCTTTAATAAAAGAAGGCTCATACTTGGACTGGGTCAGCTCTGGGTTTCCCTCCAGCCCAAACAGTCCAGGTTCTCCATCAGAATGATAAGCTCCGTTTTGACACACGCCATCCTGTTCGGCAGCTGTTGCAAAGCATGCTTTCCGGTGACTGTTCCCTGTACTCCGGCCTCTTGTCTGTGCCCAGGAACCAGGGCCTTCTGGGACATGCTGGCGCCGAGCATGGTCTCTGTGCTGTAGAAAGTGGGGGGGGGCACCAGAGGAGAGGAGGAGGCAAGCAAAGGGAGGGGTGACCTGAAACCGGGGAGGGTGTTCCCAGGGAGCCGGCTGCGACAGGTAGGTGGGGCTGCGCCGGCGGGTAACGCACAGGCGTGGAGCCAGACCCCAGCTCTGTCTCTCACAGGCCAGGCGACCTTAGGCTGGTCATCCGTCCTCTTCCGTCTCCTCATGCGTGAGCTGGGGGCGGCAATCGGGCCTGTCTCACAGGGCTGTTGTGAGGGTTGGGGATCACAGATGGATCATGCACTGAACCAGGGGCTTGGCAGGAGGTCTTTCTACACCAGGCACCAGTAGGCTCAGCGGTAAGGCTGGCATGGAGGCTGCTTGGAGCCCGAGGGGGAATCCAGTGAAGGTGGCGCATTGGCGGGACTGGGACTTGCTTCTTCCCAGCCTGAACATCTCCTTCTGGGAACCTTTTCCGGCAAGTCCCCAGCTCCTACTGCAATCTACAGTGTATCTGTTTGCTATTTCTACATAACAACTCCAAAATTCAGTGTCTTAAAATATTTATTGAGTTCACAAATCATATGATCGAGAGTTAGCTGATCTTGTGTCTGGAAGTCAGAGACTGTCATTTGGCCTTCTCAGCTGCCCTTGGCTCCGCTCCATGAGTCTCTCATCCTCGGGGAGAATACCCTGGGCTTCACCTTCTCACGACAATGGCAGAAACTCAAAGGCGGAAGTGAAACACACAAGGTCTCTTGAGGCCAAGGCTTGGAACTGACACCCTGTCCCTACTGCCACGTTGCACTGGCCAAAGCAAGTGTCCAGGAGAGCCCAGACTCAAGGGGCGGGGAAACTGACCCTGCTTCTGTAGGGAAACGGCAGTGTCACATGGCAAACGGCACGAACGCAGAGACAGGAAGGGATGAAGGGCCGGACCACCCCTACCGCTTCACGCACACTATTTTGATGTGCCATCTGCAAGGATCTCTCTGCCCCATGGGCTGGTTGCTGTTCCTGAGCGTCCACCTTTCATGATTCATTCCTGTGGTTCAGGGAAATGTGGATTTGGGTGTCAGAGCACCACATGGGCTGAGTAGAGGTGAAATATCTTGGCCTGTGCATTGATCAGTAGTCTGAGGCCTGAAGTTCATGTAATCACCTCCACAACATGGTTTAACACAGGCTGGCTACAGAAACCCTGGGTGCAAATTTCAGTCCTGAGGGCTGCAATACTTTATGCAAAAAAATATTGAATTCATATTGGGTGCATCCATTCCTTCTTCTATTAAAATGTTTTTATTGTAATACAACACAAACAGAAAGTACCTAAGTATATGTGTACAGCTCAATGAATTCTTACAAAGCAAATACTCTTGGAACCATCACCCAGGAATAAGACTAGAACTGTCCCTACCTCTGAAATCCTCGCTGCTCCCTCCCATCAATGTCCCCTCCAGCCCCCAGAACAGCCACTATCTCCCCTCTCATAGCAACCCTTTCTGCTTTTTTTTCTTTTGCGAGTTTTGCCATCCAAGTAAGCATCCTTACCCACTATCATTCAGTTTCTCCTCCTCCTGAATTTCATTTAATGGAATTCTGTAGGCTGTATTGTTTGTGTCTGACTTCTTTCTCTTAGACCTGCTTGTGAGAGTCGTGCACTTCACTGCATGTAAGTGAGCCTGCTCTCGTGGCTGGGTAATGTAACAGCATGTGGATATACCGCAGTTCACTCACCTGTTCTTCTGTCGGTGGACATTTGGGTGGTTTCTAGTTGGAGGATATTACTGGGAGTGGTCCAGCTCTGATATCTCAGTCCACGTCTTCTGGTGAACATGCCTGCCTGTCTATCTGTAGGGCATATTCCCAAGAGTGGAATTGTAGGGTCCTCATAGAATAGTTGATGTAGGGTGTCAGTAGATGGTGCCCAGTGGTTTTCCTTAGTGGTTGTACCAATTGACACTATAAAAAGCAAGGTAGATTTCTCAATTCTTTCCTTCCACTCTCTCTCTTGGCTTTCTTTCTTCCATTTACTTACTCATTCAACCCATGTTTTATCATCATTCTCTGGCCCTGGCCTTGGCTGTGTATCTCATGGTGAACGGAACTCCAGGTGTACCGACCCTCCACTCCCCCAGTTCAGGAGCAGATGGATGGGAAGCCCCCAGCACCACCTGGGTCCTCAAAAGGTCAGAGGGGAGGTCTGGGGAGGCGTGTGGTACTTAAGTCCTCCCTCCCGGAAAGCCTGTGGCAGGCGGGGTGGCCACCCCCTCCCCCAGATTTTGGAGAAAGGGCCTGCCTGCTCGCATACTGAGGGAGGCTTAATCAAGCTCCTCCTCAGGACACGGCCAGTTAACTGTGAGGTCACAGGGGCCTGTCCTCTTCCGGGAGGCTCTGCAAACCCTTTATTTTATGCGCCTCATTTTGTTGGGAGTTGCCGGTTTCGCTTGCTTCCTTCTGGTTACCTGGAGATGGTGACGGGGCGGCGGCGAGGCCTCCTTGCGCCCATTTCGGCCTCAGTTGTGGGAAGCTGGTGGGGGAGCAGAGAAGAGTGAGGTCCTGAACCCCAAGAGGGGGTCTCTGGGGACCCCAACCAACACTGGCGGTGGGAGGTAGCGGTTAAGAGGCAGCGAAGCACCATCAGTCGTCCAAGCAAAGCTTTCTTTTTAGCATTAATTCAAACCCCTTCGAAGGGTTTTTCAGTCTTCTTTTCTTTTGAGGAAAACGCTCAATTTCCCTCCTGTTTCATTCCTCTTCTCCAGCACAGCCGGCGGAGCCTTCGGAACCGAGGCGGCATCGCCATCTTCTGGCCACTTTTTGCATTGCGGGGTTAGATCCTCCGTGGGTCCCGCCTCCTTCCAGAAATGACCGATGAAAAGGGGACAAGGATCATTTTTATAGCCTTCACTACAACAAAAATGACCAGTAACTAGGAACAAGGAGATGCACATTAAACCATGGATACCAGCTCACATCTATTACACTGGGAAATAATTTAAATATGCTAACATCCAGTGTTATAAAAAGTTCAAGAAATGGGCATCTCTCATCTATTCAGCTGGTGCAGGAGTTAGTACAGACCCTTAGGAGAGAGAAATTAATATTATCAAAATCACTAAAAATGTTTATGATTCAAAAATACCACTGTTTTTAAAATTGCTTTGAGTGCCCAAATACAAAAGAGATATTGGCTCAAGGAATTCACTGCTGTGTTGCTTATTAATATGGAAAATTTGAAACGTTTCTAGACCGTTAAAATAAGTATGGCACATGTATTAGAATACAATGTTATTAAAATAACATTGAATCCCGAATAGCCAAAACAATCCTTAGAAGGAGGAATCAAACAGGGGGAATTACGCTCCCTGACTTCAAGCTCTACTACAAAGCCACAGTAATCAAGACAATTTGGTACTGGCACAAAAACAGACCCATAGACCAGTGGAACAGAATAGAAAATCCAAACATTAACCCAAACACCTACAGTCAATTAATATTTGATAAAGGAGCCCTGGATATACAATGGGGAGAGGACAGCCTCTTCAGCAGCTGGTGTTGGAAAAACTGGACAGCTACATGTAAGAGAATGAAACTGGACTACTGTCTAAC
>JAQQAC010015468.1:34982245-34992696 GCA_029783875.1 Phataginus tricuspis
ATGGCCTTTTCCCAATCTTCCTGCTTTGCTCTGGGGCCCTTACTCCCTGGGGGAGGCACTTGGGCCTTGGTCAAAACCAGCCTTGGGGCATAGGGGCTTGGTGCAATCACCAGCCGTCTGCCTTCGCTGCACTGCAGGGTCCACTTTGGGGTCATGTCTGGGCTGACTCTTCAGAGGGCACTTCTTGAGCTCTCAAGTCTGGAGGGAAGAGGTGCACAGAGAGGGTCTTTAGAGGTTTTCAAAAGGAAGGACTAAGGTGCAAGCAGCCTTGGAGTAACTGCCAAGTTAAGGATTCCCATCCCCCACCCTCCACCTTCACCCTAAGCTTTGACTTTCCCGTGCTCCCCTAAAATAACTCTTCTAGATACTTCTTATTGCAAATTTCTGGATAAGTTAACCAAAACTGACCTTTTCTATTTCTTCTTTAAAAACCAGGCCTTACTTCCTGGAGGCAACTTAGTTGATACCCAGACCACGGGGGCAGTCAGCAGTGGTTATTAGCATCCTGTGTGTTTGCTAACTTCCTCCTAGTCTGGAAGGTCCCTGAAGGCAGCGGCTCCTTCTGTATTGCTGTTTCCTAGGGCTGCACACAGTAGGTGCTCAACAAATGGAGAAAAAGGAATGCAAGATACAGGAGGTAGAGGACTGAGGATGTCGCTTCCTTTACTCTCCAGGAGGCTCTGTGGCGTACTCCTGTGAGGCCCTGGCCGTGGAGGGTTACAAAGCAGTAACATTTCAAATAAAAGTCTGGGGAAGAAAAAAAGCATCACCAACTTTTAATTTTGCTAAATAAGAAGGTAAAAAAGAAAAAAACTGCAGTCTCTTACTGTTTAAAGAAAAAAAAAACAAAGGATGTAATTTAGCTTTACTTAAAAAGAAAAAACCCTCACTGCGTTGTTTTTTCACCCCCTTGAAAACGAGTGAAAATCTGGCTGAATGTTTGCTGTGTTCCTGAACAATCAACTGTGGTAGGGCAGGACTGACTCTCCCCATTTTAGAGACTGGAGAACTGAGGCAGAACTGAGACGCTTCCCAAAAGCCAAGGTCCTTTGTCAGTCTGTGGCCTCAGCTACCTGCTGGAGGACATGGGACAGGCTGGCATCTATGATGTCTGGGGAGGGGGTTTCCACAGCTTCAGTCACTGGCCAAGTGGCTCTGCAGGGACCATGGTGGTGGTGACTCTGCGTGTGTCGTCAGGGCTCAGCCGCAGCGTTCCAGGCCTGTCACTGCCATTCCAGCCGCCGTCCAAGCGTGGTGCCTCCCGGTGTGTGGCAGACGGGGTGTGTGGGACTCAGAGCCACACTCCCTGCCAACTCCAGCCCTCCCTGCCCTTCCCCACTCCCCGTCCTCGCTGAGCCTCCGAGAGCCCCTCCTCTGATCCCTAGCACCTTACCTGGCACAGCCCGCCAACATGTCATGTTTGACCCGTCTGGGGGTTCAAAACGTTTAAATTTCCCAAAGCCAAAGTTTTCACCTGTCTAGATTTTTAGCTTTCCTCATAAAAATAAAGAAAGGTGCCCCCACAGGCCCTCATTCCCACGTGGCAGCATTCTGCAGGAGCGGTTAGGGCCTGTCCCTCTGACGGCCCGTGCTCTCCAGAGCCCACACGCCTTCCTTGGCTTACGCCCGCGGCATCTCAGCTCATGGCCGCAACGATGCTTGAGCCCTTCCGCGGGACAGCTAATGCCAGTTAAAACCTGGGCCTGTTCAAGGCAGACTTTAACAGAGAAGGTGGCTAATGACCTGTGTGGAGGGGGGCGGTGAGACTTTACCTGTGGCTCCTTAAAGAGGCGGGCTGGTTGGACGGAGCCCCGCCTCAGAAGACTCGGGCTGGATTCCATCTGGCTCTGCCTCTTTGAGCTGCTGGCTTGGTTTGCTTTTCTGTAAAGTGGGCCTAATGAGGCCTGCTTTACTTCAGCTCTGAGGTCTTTGGAGATGTAAGCAAGGCAAGAAATGCCAAGAGGAGATTCTTACACGTCAAATTCCCTGAACAAACCCCCCACCCCCGGATCTCTTGGACAGGGGAGCCAAAAGGCTGCTGATGTGGAGGGATTCAGGGTGGGCACGTGGGGAAGCCCAGTGCCACCCTGTCCAGGGGTGGCTCTAGCTGCGACTCCTGCCTCTCCTGGCTGCCATTCGGGTTAGGATTTGGCCCTTTCCCATGTGCACACCCAGGAGGATGTGACTCCAGAATCTCTGGACCTGCCTGACGTCCTGGATCCTGCATGTCTAGTTTGGGGGATGGACTTGGAGGAGGTGTTGGGATCTATCAGCCAGGTCACAAAATGTAGGCTTTGGGGTTTGGCTCAGAGGGGCAGACCGGCTCCTGGTGGAAAGTATGGACTTTGGAGTCAGGCAGACCCTAATTGAGTCCAGATTCTGCTACTTCCTAGCCGTGTGACCTTGGACAAGTACCTGACCTCTCTGTGCTTCTGTTTCCTTCTCTGTAACATGGGCCTAATCAGAGTACCCATGTCACTGGGCTGTTGTGAGAATCAGATTAAATGATCCAAAGGGCGTGTCGTGTTTCGCTCAGAGCCTGGAGCAGAGTAAGTCCAGAGTAGGCAGCTGTTGTTAGCAGGTGAATCTGACCCCATAGGGCTTGTGGGGAAGGAGGTGCGGTCCTTCAGCATGCCCTCTTCCCACCCCAGCGGCCGAGCCCCGTGGGTCAGCTCTTGTGGCCTACCACTACTGCATGTTTAAGGGCCACTCGACCTGCCCAGCTGCTTTTCTCTCCCACACTTGCTGGGGTCGCTCCATTCCTTCCTGACCTGGCTTGCAGTGTGAACTAAGGCCCACCCTCTCTGGGCCTTAAATCCAGAGTAGCTTAATGAGATCGCCGATGGCTCTGACAAGCGAGGCCTTGGGGTGCAGTTCTGTGCCCTAAAATGGTGGGGCCATGGTGGGACTGGCACCCTAAAAGCCATGCCCAGAGGCTCCTTGCCCCACCCAGTGGGGGACCGGGGAGCCTCTGGACAGGTCTCGGCTGCCCTGCATCTGGGACTCCCCTTGTCCTCAAGGAATCTGGCCCAGCCTCTGGGACCAGGCTGTGAGCCCTAGGATTGCCTTATCTTCCATTATGGAGCACCTACTGTGTGCTCAGCATGCATTTTGGGACATCCTTAGCACACCCTTGTGAGGAAATGAAAGGAGAAACTTTGTTACAGTTCAGCTAGTGACTTTCCAAGGCCATGGTTAATGTGTCATGGGGTTAAACCCAGTGTGGCTCCCGTCCATGGGGACAAGCTGTTAGCCACTTGACCTTCCCTTCCCAGGAGCCTTTGGACCTTGACAAAGATTGGGAAAAGAAAAAGATTAACAATCCTCCACCTTCTACCATCACCCAGCCAAGTCCTGGGAAATGTGAGTGAAGGAAACGCCACGAGGTGGGGCTGCTGGCATGGCCCGAGGCGCTGGGGCAGCGAGACAGGGTCCTGCTGGCCCCCTTCACGCACAGTGCCAATCGCATGTGTAACTGCAGTCGGATCTCACTGTGTTCTATGAAGTCACCGCCAACACTAAATCAATGGGTATCAAAGCATTGCTCCTGGAGGAAATACATGGTTAGGTTCCTTTGAGCCTCTAGTAATATTTTCACAACCAATCAATACATAACCTGTTTTGTGTGTGTTTCTGTTTAAAGATACCTGATTTACTATAGATTAATGATTCACTGACATGGAACTCATGGCCAGTGGTACTATAACATTCCTGGATGAAGCGAATCTAACATGTATTTTCTCCATAAGGCACATCCTAGCCTCTTGCACTTAGGAACACTGGACGGCGCTGCCACACCATGCTCGGGGGGCACTTTAAACAGTGAAATCACCAACACAAAGTACAAAAATGCAAAAAGCATGGCACTGAGTAGACCACAAAAAAGGACACCTGTTTGTAATATGAGAACTGGAACAAGGCGCGGAGTGTTGCTTTTAGGTCAGCTGGGAACACACACATCTGTCTAGTGGCTCAAATTTTTTGCTACTCTGCGCATGACTGTGAAAGTGCCATTAGTATTGATTTTGGGGTTACAAGTAAATGTTAGTGAGTAGGTGAATTCATAAATAAAGAATCTGTGAATAATCAGATCGACTGTATATACGTGTTTGTGCCTCTGATTATTTGGTTAACATCCGTTCCCACTAAAGCACTACCTTGTTCACCAAAGGTTATTTTGTAATCCCAAAGGCCCACCAACCGCAGGAGCTTGTGAGATGTCTGCGGCATGACTGAACGCCAGTGCCTTTCTGGCCTCCCCACGGGGCCCCAACCAGACCTAGCGTATGGCCTTCTCTCGCCGCCTCACACGTGTCTGTTGACTGGATCCATAACGACAGACGGGAAGGGAGAATCCCCTCTCTCAGGGTCTGCTCAGCTCATTAACGTGTTGATTTTGCAGCCAAGGAAGAGCAGCAGCGTTTGGACCGACTGAAGACCAGGAGTGTACTGGGGAGACTCTGCATGGCGCGGAGGCAGGGGCAGCCCCTCTGGGCTCGGTCTGTGGGCTCCCGCACAGTCCAGGTACCAGGTCCTGGGTGACCTTGAGTGGCTCAGTTCCCTGGCCAGATCCTCTCCATCTGGAGAGGGGCCCCTGGCCATCTTAGCCAAGTTCACCTGATTCCATTTGCTCTGACTCCATCCTCAAAAAGCAGCATCTGATTGTGATTTGTTCAGAAATTCCTAGCCAGAACTGTGTGGCCCATGTGACCTTTTTTTTAACCTCCTTCCTCCCTACCTGCCTCCTCCTTTCATGTTGGAGAAAGAGTTTAGTATTTGCGTATCTCACTGGGCTTTACCGTGCAGTTTAGCAACTGCGAGTCAGTTTCTAGGCTCTGACCATTTCCTAGTGACAGGGAGCTGCCAGAATCAAGCCTGGTCAAGGCTTAGGCAGGGGAAAGGGTGGGCCGAACTGGTACTGTTGGAGAGGCACTTCTCAGGGCCAGCTGGCCTTTGCCTGGACCCCACCTGTCCCAAGGTCGTCTCCAGATTCCTCTATGCAGCCATGCTTTCAAATATTAACTGATCAACAGCTGTGCGGCAGGAATCATGCTCAGCACTGAATAAAACCGACACCCTCCCTCTCCTCACGGAGCTTTCAGCCCAGTAGGGACCGCTGACACGCACACATTGTATTGTCACCAGCTGTGATGACTTGTGGGGAGACCTGTGAGGGAATACCAGAAGGGACAGGCCTGACTTTGGGGATTGGACAGGGCCTCTCCAGGAAGACACATTTAGGGGGCCACTTGAAGGATGAGGAGGAATTAGCCAAGTGAAGAGCTAGAGGAAATAACTCGTGCAAATGCCCCGGGGTGGGAGAGAGGGCAGGGCATTGGGTGAACTGATGGCAGCCCCTGTGGCTGAGTACAGACAGCAAGGGGGCGGCCAAGGGCCTGGGAGCCGAGGCGGGGAGTTCGCTCATTATCCTGAGGACACATTCAGAAGTAGGAGGGTCGGCAGGGGGTATGGGACAGGATGTGACCGTCTGGTCACTTAGTGGAGAAGGGATCAGAAACAGCAGACTGGAGGGGGGCCTCTCTCATCATAGAAGTTACTTAGGACAGTCTTACCTATAAACGTGCTAAGGACCCACTTGTCTACACTGCAGATCAGCGCTACCTTCCTTGCTGTTGAACAACGTCTTAAGTGGGGGAAGGAACAAAAAGTGAACTGGGAGAGAAAGAGGACTTGCTTTCCTCTCTGGTACTTGCTGAATTGGCGCTCGCGGAGGCAGGGGAGGGACGGCTGACTTGGGTCCCTCTGCCGGGAGAGGGGAGACAGCAGAGGCATGATACTGACTTAAACGTGGGGGATTTAAAAGGCCCCTAGGTTCCCACTTTGTGCTTTGCTTCTGACCGACAGCCTGGGGCCTTTGAAGTCAGTCCGGCCCAGTGGGGAGCGGGCTTCTGCGAGAGGAGATGCTGACGGGCGGCCTGAGCGCTAGTAGGCATGCTCTAGCAAAAAAGCCAATCCAACGAGAATGTACATCTGTTTCAGGGAATTTATAAGCTTTGAACATTTTTTATGGGCAGATAAGTGAGTCCTTTTCTTAACCATAACTTAGAACTTCAAAGCTGAGTGTGTGGATAATGCAAATTGCTGAAATATGAGATTTTCCCTACAAAGAGGTTTCTAAAAAAGACGGAGAGAGAGAGAAAACGAAGGCTAATTGATGCCACAGTCTTTTATGTACACGGCGAAAGGGGGACACAAATTGATTTTTATGAAATAAGAAAGTGCTGGGAGAGACAGGGAGAGGAGAAGGACAGGAGGCAGGCGTGGGGGCTGGGAGCGCAGCCTGGCAGGTCAGCGAGGACACAGCTCCGCCCTCTAGGGGTCCGCACCCTCAGCGGGGAAGCCAAGACAATGGACACAGACATTTCAGAGCCGGCGAGGCAGCGTCAGCCCTGGTCCCTCAGAGGTCCAAGGAGCTCCTGGGCAGGGTGGAGCCTGCAGGCCCGGCCTCCTGGGGGAGAGTGGCTTTAGGGGCAGGCACCGTGCTGGGAGGCTGGGGGGCACGCTAGCTGGTGAGGCAGCTGAATCAGGGAACCGCCCTGGTTATGCTTCTGCCACGCAGCCCCCACCGCACTCAGCCTTCGGTGCTCTTCTCCCCGCCCCCCACCCCCAGCATCGTAAACACTCAGTATATATGCTTGCGGAAAGAATGAATGAATGAATGGCGTGCAGGGTCACCCGGCCCTTTCTTTTCCTCATTTCACACGTCTGTGGTGGGAAATTCAGACTGGAGGGAAAGAGGGGGTGGGTTTCAGTCCTTACGGTTGGCCCCACCATCCTTTCTGCCCCTAGGTGAGCAGTCTAGCCCAGTTCTTTTTTTTTTTATAGTTTGGTTTTCAAATATACAACATTTTTTGAGCTTGTAAAGTTGTTTTTATTTGCATTATAAATGTGGGTTCTTTTTCTCCCCTTCTTCTCCCTCCCCCTCCACTCTCTTTCCCCTTCTCCACTGCCTCCTCTTCCAGCGAATTCCCAGAAGCATTTATACATTTTGTCTAAATCAGTCTCTGCAAAGCCATCTCCGTGACTGGGTCTGGGACGGTCATGTGACCTGTTCCGGCCAATGAGATCTGAAGGGAAAGTCTATTGAGGGGCTTGTAAGACGTCGTGGTGGCAGCCATCTTGCCGCCGGCCTGAGGTCCCAGAGCGCCGAACAGACAGCCTGGGTCCTGGAGGATGTGCCCGACAGCTAGTTAGCATCTGCTGTCCAGTGGTCTGGCTTTTCTCAAGAGAAGATCCTGAGATGAGGATCTGAGAGAAAGTTGTTATTCTGAAGTGGGATGGAAGGGAAGCAGCTGTGGGCACCCAGAGCTTATTCCTGCTGGGAACCCTGGGAACCCGCCCACAGAGCGAGAGAGCTCGGATCCCACCCATTCGTGTCAGTCACTGGCCGAAGGCTGCCCCGCCCCGCAGGCAGAGAGCAGAGCCCGACGGCCAGAGCCTTCCGCAGAGTGGCAGGCTGCACGTGGAGAACGGCCTGGCAGGCAGAAGGGCTTCACGCAGGGCCTCAGAGACCCGGCATCGCCGGCTCCTTGGAGTTTCTGATGCTGAAGGCACCCTAATCCAGGCCAGGTTATGGTGGATGGACTCAGGGCAAAGGTCAGGGGTTTGGACATTTTCCTGGGAATCCATGGGGAGCTATTGAAGGTTCTGGGCAGACGTCGCATGCTGAGCACGAGGACATGAAAGAGTGCAGAGTGGTTGGGGGCACCTGGGGTTCCTCTAAGGAAGCTCAGCATCCTGGCTGCCCGACATCCTGCCGGCACTGCAGGGGCTTCCAGCTCTCGCCTGGACCCAGTCTCCCCGTTTTGTAAGCCCTCCCCACCCTCCCCATCAAAGACCTCCTTTCCTCTCTTCTTCGCCCACCTGCCCCTGGCCCCACTGTGGACCCAGAAGTGCCTCACCCTGGAAGCCACAAAAAGTGTCGCTTCCCCGTCCTCTCTCCTGCCCTCAGAGTCCATCGTGGTTCATCCCATCAGCTTTCCCTCCCTCGCCTCTACTTTGTGCTTGTTCTACAGTAGCCCTGATCCGGATTTCCACCATTCTCTGTCCACTCTCCTCAACGCCATCACCTCTGCCTTTACTGCCCCCCCCCCACCTGACAAAAGCCAACTCTGGAAAAAACACAGCGCTCTGGAGTCAGAAGGACAGCTGTCATTATCCCACCAAATTGCCATTGACTTTTTTTGTCCCTAAATCCAGTGGGTATCTCAGTAGCTACCTTTCTTGACCTCTTGCCTATATTTCATGATGGTGACCCTATTCTTCCCTTTGGAACACTCTCTGCCCTTGAATTCCGTTCATAGGCTGCTACTTGCTCCCCTGTTTCCACTCTCCCTTTCTTCTTGATAATAGAACCTCTGGGTTGAGTTCAAGAATAAAGACTACAGTTCTCAGACTCTCTTGCAACTAAATGTTGTGACTAAATTCTAGTCCATAGGAAGTCATGGGGCAGCTCCTGAGACTCTTCCTTAAGAGATAGCTTGTTTGTGCCTGTTGTCCCTTTTCTTCTCCATCCCTGCTTCTATTGTGCTCCATGGACAGCAGATGTGATGGCTGGAATTCTAGCCACCATTTTGGACCATGAGTACAAGGACTATACCCTAAAGATGATGGAGTGGTTGGGAGAAGCCTGTGTTCCTGAGGGCTTAGAGGAAGAGAGCTTCTACTCCAGATCTGGACACCTACATTTGGACTGTTAAATGAGGAAGAAATCAACTTCTCACTTGTTTAAATCGCTCTCACTTGCAGCCATACTAAATCCTCAGTGAAGTCACTTTCCTGATACCAAGTCCTGTTGGATTTTCTCTAGTCTCTCTGGACCACTTTTAGCAGTCAGCTCTGCCTAATCCTCCTTAAAAATTGCAGCATTGGAATTGGGTACATGGAACCTCTGAACTATCTTTGCAGAATTTGTAAGTATTACAAAAGAAAAAGAAAAATTTTAAATGGTGGCTCTGCTCTGATCTCGGTCCCGGCCCCCTTGTCTTCACAGACTCACTTCCTGGGATCTCCTCCACCACAGTGGCCCGGATGACCACCTCTAGGCTGTTGGCAGGGAGCTCCACACACATGCCCAAACACACTTCCCATCCTACCCCAAACCTTGTTCTGAGCTGGGGAAATGCCAAGACAACCCGGCAAGTAGCACCAGCCAGAAGCCCCTGTCCTCAACGCCTCCTCCGCCCTCCCCCCTGCTCCGATCACTGACGCCTCTTGGCTCTGCCCCCTAAAGAGATCTCCCCCTTACTTAGCCCCCCACACTAGCTGCGCCGAGCCCTTGGGGGCCCTGTCCGCTGTCCCCTGGCCCAGGCAGCCCCTCTTCCAGCCTTGCCCTTCCTGTCAGGTCCCACACTTCAGACAGAAAGCACTTTTTCAAACACCAATCTGACCATGCTGCTTCCCTGCTGCACACCCACCCCGGCCATCAGGACAAGGGCCCAGCTCACAGCCCTGCAGGCCGGGGCCTCAGGGGGCTGCCTCTGCCCACCTCCTGCCTCGCCTCCCATCTCCTCCTACCTTCCCTCTCAGCCCTGTCGCAATGTACCTCCCCACGGGCCTTGAACAATGGAGACATCTGCTTCCCCTCTGTCTCCAAGGGTGACCCCCTTTCCTGGCAGAGCATGTTCTTGCCCTGGGTTCCCCTAGGCAGAGCCTGAGACAAGGATGTGAGGGCAGATGGTGTTTTGGTGGAGTGATGCCAAGATGGGGGGAGGCAGGAGAGTGAGCTGGAAGGCGACAAGTCGGCACAAGGTTGCCACTGGAGGCAGTGGCCCTTGGGAATGTGTACAGAATGTTCCCCAAAGGTCTACCTGCAGGACAGAAGGCTGGAGCGTGTGTTCCCCGGTCACTGCCTGTGTCTCAGAGGGGCTTTTCCAGGGATGTTGGCCCCTCACCTCTAGGCTGTGTGCCTGCCAGCTGGCTCCTGCAGGGCTGGAGAAGGCCCTGGGGATTTGCAGGAAGACAGGGACAGCATGAGTTGTGATTCTGCTAAGGCAAGGTGAGGCTGTGTTTGCTGGGCTGTCCCTGCAGCCACAGCTGCAATTGCCCGTGGCCCTGGGTCTGCCCCGCATCTGCCCCACTCTTCCTCTGTGAGAACAGCTCCTCCGGGAAGTCCTCCTTGACCCCTCCCGGGCCTCTCTCACATCCCGCACACCACAACTGCTTGTCTGTAAACTACTCTGAGGCATAAAGGGGAGACGATGAGGGGGTTTAAGTAAGGCTGCGGACACAAAGTTGGAGCAGAGGGAGAAGAATGTAGAGATGCTTTAGGTTTACAGAAGCTGCAGTGGGGCTTTAACGGAGTCTGGATGGGCCTGGGAACCCGTGCAGCTGGGGTGAGGAAACAGCCTTTGCTTTGCTCTGGGCCCTCTGAGAGGCCGTGGTGCCCAAGTCTCACTGCAGGCAAAGCGATCCTTTAGGCAAAGTGCTAC
>JAQQAC010015468.1:34997835-35018920 GCA_029783875.1 Phataginus tricuspis
CCGCCGAAAGCCCCCTGAGGTTTAGCTGCGCCCACTCCGGTCCGCTTCTTACATCAGAGACAGCTGCGCATGTGCACAACTCTGTGCCTGATTCGGAAAAGTGAAAGTTGCAGGAGAGACTTCACCCTATATATCCCATGCCCTGAGCCCCAATAAACGAGTTCTCCCTTCGAGTGAACTTCCTGTCGCGTCTGATTGTCTCCGGCGGAAAGAAGCGGCCAGCGGCGAGTGGCCAGCGGCCGGCGGCGGCGGCAGCAGAGGCTGGAGCGGCTCCAAGCGGCGGCGCCGCCGAGCGCCGGAGGCTGCGGGAACGGGCGGACAGCCGGCGCTTACCTCCCTTGCTCTGCCTATCGGGGCGAGCCTCTCTCCCTGCCTTCCTCCCCTCCGCTGGCTCGGAGGGTCGCAGAAAGAGCTTGTAACACAAAGAGCTGTAGTCCTGACCGAGAGCGGGACCGGCGGGAGGGAGGTGAAAAAACCCGATATGGGGGGTAAGCCTTCTTTAAGAAAAGAGTGCGTGATTCTTTTATAGTAGTGATGAGCCATATATATATATATAACTCACCAGCCTAAATAAGTACATCCTGACTCAGCTTCCCCTTAGCTTGATTCCAGAAATGCCTACATCACATAACACAAGGGAAAGTATGGAAAGTCAGAGTGCAAAGAGATAGCGGTCTTAACTGATAGAGGATAAAATACCTAATCTTGAAAATGTCATCAAAACAAACATGTGACCACACTGCTGGGACCCATTCTGGCTTGGAAGGGACTCATGCACGTGACGGGCCCAGAAGCATAGCTTCATCAGCTTCACGACAAACTCTGCCTTGGGAGTGGCCTAGGGCCAGCCACAGTGGCCATCGGGATGAGGTGAGCTGTCAGGTCTTGTCCTGGGCACATCCCGGAGGCTGGAGTGGGATCAGCCCTCCGCGAACTGCACGGATGGAGGTGGGGGAGGGATGGCCCCAGAGGAGACCCAGGTGCTCTCATCAGAAGGAGAATGGCTGCTGGACAGGCAGAAACAGGTGTCAGCTGTTATGGACAGAGCAGAAAGACCAATGGCCCCGGAGTCAGGAAACGAGCATTTTAGTTCTCCCATTCCTACATCTTCTGGGCTCAGATCCTGGTTCTGTTTCATTGTGATGACGGTGATGATGGTGTGCCTGTGTACAGTCTGGCAGGACGGGGCTTTATACTGGGGCTGCCGCAGGGGGTTCCATGGACTGGTTCATGAGAATACGGGCTCGCCAAGTAGGGAAACCTAACCTAGTCCCTGGAGGCATGAGGGCATCCCTCTAGGGAGGCTTGAAGTGAAGACCTGAAGGATGAGCAGGAGTTAGAGAGACAGACGGTTCTTGGCTGGGATAATAGCACGAGAGCGCAGCCAGTCAAGTAAAAGTGGTTCTGCGGAGACAAGGCTGAGAGGCAGCGGCAGGCAGATCATTTTCAGTAGGGAAATGGCTTGATTAGTTTTGCTTTTTAGGTTAGTTTCCCCTTTGGTAAAATGCAAGAAGTAAAGCACCCTGGGTGGTGGTATTAAAAGGACCTAATGAAATGTGTGTACCCACTAACTTCTCCAGCATCCCCAGTACAGCTCCCTGCTGTGTGCACTGTTGTATTTGTGTATCTCGAGGACCCTTATTCCCTAAGGAGAGCCTCATGCAGATAATGCAAGAAACCATTTGGCCTGGAATGCACATACGATATCTTTCTCTTTTTACTAGCAGCAGATTTACCCACCTAATTATATTTGGCATAGGCTAATATTAAAATCCATCTGCATTCCCTCTAACAGCTGCTGTCCAAGGGTTGGGAAGTCAGGAACATCCTGGCAAACCACCCTGAGACTAAAATATTTGTAGCCGATAATCTATATGTAGACAATTGAGAAAGGCCTGTAGATATGTTAGGGCAGGTGTCCAAATGCCAGCAAGAAAACTCTGGCTTGTGTTAAATTTTGCATTGTATCAACAGAGAACTTGCTATGTAACTGGGCTGAGAGGTGTCCGCCATGCATTGACTGTTAGTCATTTCTGGTCTTTGGTGGGGCTGCTGTAGTCATAACTGTTTCAAATTTGTCTCTTTTTCCAAAGTTTAGTATCAACCAGGCCTTTCTGGATTGTGTTAAAATAAGATGGCATTTGCTGATATCGTCCAGGGTTTGGATTTTCACCTACGTATGGGATTAAGAAATAGGCCTACCCCTTTTCAACTATCCCTTTTCCCATGCCAGTTCCCTGTCTCAGTCAAGCCAGAATTTACAGTGTGTTTGTCATGTAGCCTTTCTGATGTCTACCTGTGGGATTTGGTGCAGTTTAGCACAGCTGATGGGATGTCTGCTCTCTGTGCATGTGGTACATGCTATAGACACTGTGGATAACCCAGGGGGAGTAGCCAGAAGGGCCCCAGCTTTCAAGAAGCTTAGTCTGACTGTGAGGATGTGGTGGGCTCCGTGAAGCCATCCAAATTCCATGTAGGATTGTCCAGAGTGAAGCACTGGGCTGAATGGGGATAGACAGGACTCATAGCAACAAATGCATTTGTGCAAATTCAAAAAAGGGCCCCTTCTCAAGACACCTCTCTGCCTCTGTCAGCAAAATGTCATGAGCAATACACAAATCTATGGTGTCCAGCATGTGAGTGGTGCCCTCTAGACCTGTACGTGCATAGCCTGCTTCTCAAGCCAAGCTCTCGGTGACCCCGAATGACTTCATACCCAGAGGGAGAGCCCTGGGGTGCCGGCCCCACCTGAGTGCTCAGAGGCTGGGACTGCAGGAGGGCGGGTCTGTTTTCATTCCTAGCCGCCTCCTCTGCTGTTTGGGTGCCGGGCGCCCGCTGTCAGCAGCTCGGGTTGGGTGGGCTGCGCATCCTGCCCCCTGGTCGCTGCTGTTGCTAGGGTAAGCGGTGACTGCGGCTGTGCCCCGTGTGGGCCCACAGGAGCCCCGGGTGCTTCCCTCTGGGCCTGGGTGGGGGCGGAGGGCTGGTAGCACAGGCCACGAGCAGCCGCCACCACTCAGGTATCTCCGCACCCTCGCCGGTGTCCCTCGGCACTTGTTCTCTCTCTTCCTCCCCACCCTCCACCCCCCTTGTTTTTAAACTGGGGGAGGGGAGAGAGAAGAGACTGTCTGATCTCAGCAGAGGAGAAAAGTGTGTTCTGTTCGGGCTTTTGGCTGACACAGCAAACAGTGTTTAAAATTTAACTTGGCTTAATTAATTAGTAGTTCTGTTGAATGCTGTCTGATCTCCCTCTGAAAGGTATTTTGAAGCTTGAGGAGGGAGCATCAAAGGGGGCCGGGTGAGGACGGTCAGGTCCTGCATTTGATCCAGCAGTTGCTGGGGGTGGGAAGATGCCGGGTTGGGAGCTACGTGGGAGCGAGCCGTCATCTGCTGAACACAGCCAGCCGCTCCTTGCCTGTGGTGTGAGGGGGACCGGAGCAGCTTCCCAAGGGAGCTCCATACACGGCTGCCAGATCCGTTTAAGCTGAGAATTGGCTTAAAGAAAGTAGAACTGACATTTTTTTTTCCTCCATGGCTACTGTGTATGGTTGGGCAGGTGGTGTACTGCACAAGTTTCCGGTCAAATAGGTGAGCGGCAGGTGTAATCCATCTTGCACCCTGCTTATCAAGGTATCATGTGCGTTTACATAAAGCGCAATTACAGACTTTTCTGTGAAGGGCCAGGCAAGTATATATTTTAGGTTTCGTGGGCCACATCACTGTTGCAACTACTCAACCCTGCCCTCTCAGAGCAAAGCAGGCATACGCAGTGCCTAAGAGTGTAATTATGTTCCAGTAAAACTTTATTGACAAAAACAAGTGGTAGACGGGGGTTGGCTGAGGGGGCAAAGTCTGCCAGCTCCTGCTCAAGTCCCACAAAGGGACTCCTTAGGCAAGTGCAAGGTTTTGCTTTCCTCCTCGCCTGTCCCTTCCCTTCCCTTTTCTCCCACTTTTCCACGGCTTTCCTTTCTTCTTTTACATCAGCAGCACTTCCTGTTGTCACTGTGACTTCGCTGAAATTTTGCTCCCCAGAAAGTCATCTCTGGGGACAGTAACCACTGGGTTACACGAGAGTAAGAGACAGAGAATGGGCTGAATCTGCCGCCAAAGTCTGTCTCGACCAAAGGGTTGTTCTCTTGGCTGGTTGGCGGGGCCTCTGCAGCCCGCAGCGAGCGCCAGTCGCCCTCCTCTGGCCTGTTCCTGCGCCCGAGGGTGGATGGGCGGAGGCCGACTCGTTCCGCATGGGGACAACAAATGGCGGGGCAGACGCCAGTTTCAGAGGGCTCCTTTGTGGATCTAGAAGCAGGGCCTCTGAATCCAGGCCCTGCCTCTGGCACTGAGTCTGCGAGGCTTTCTGATCGGTTCTCTGATGCCGCCGCTGGCCTCTGGGCATGAGGTAGTGAGAGGGTGGAAGGCCTTCGATGGGGGCAGTGGGTACCGCTGTCCTCGGTGGGGCCTCATGCTGGGAAGGGGTCATTCGGGGGTGTTCAGGTAATTTTCTGAGCTGGGATGGGATGAGGGGCCAGCTGGTGAAGAGAGGACGCTCCAGGCCATGCTGGTCTTTGGAGAAGATACATGAAGAGGGTGAGGGGCCAAGGGGATATTTTGCACCTCTCTGGGTGAGGAGGAAGGAGGGGGGGGCAGGGGAAGACCTGAGGGAGGACAGGCTGTTCGTGTGCAGGGGGAGGGTGCTCCGGAGAAGGAGAGAACAGAGACAGAGGTTTCTTTTCTTTGGATTTTATCAAGTGGAACTTGAAAGGCAACCTTGAACCTGAAGGTGGTTTTCTGATAACTTCCCTTTGAACTTAAAGTTTGCCTTCAATAAGCCTGGCCAGCTTACATCTCCAGCCAGGACCTCTGTGGAGCGAGGCAGCAGCTTTGAAGATGGAGCTGGCCTTTGTTTCTCTTTCTTCTCTCCTCTCCCCGCTCCTGGGGGTGGTGAGGATGTTGCAGGCCATGATAGCACTATGGTTTCCCAGGTGGGGTGGTTTTGGGGTGAGGGGGATCATCTGGATCTGGGCTATCAGCCGGGACCATGGCCCATCTACATCTCTTGCAAAGCCAGCATTTACTGAGCACTTACTGTGTGCAGGCCGCTCTGCTGAGCAGGCACTTTTCTCATGGCCCTGTCCCAAAAGCCACGTGAGGTCTCCCTAATCATCCCCATTTTACAGATGAGAAGCCACACGCCCAGCCCAAGGTTGCCCAGGTCAGTCAGTGGCAGAGTCAGAATAGGAACCCAGAAGGAGTCCAAACGTGCCCTCCCAACAGGGACATTCCCACTGAGCTCAGCTGCACCCACTGAGATGCTGGGGGCTTCCAGAGCTGAGGGTTTCACTTGGTGCTGGCAATAGGGAGGCACCTGGCTCCCCGACTCACTCAGAGAAGCCTCTAGTAGACCTTTTTGCCTTCTTTTAAATGGTAGTGACGAGTGCCTACTGCTTTGTGGTCTGGTAGAGAGGCTGGGCAATGTACCCTGTCTGGTCCCATGATGGTGGCAGCTCTGGCCCAGCAGGGCACCAGTAGATCGGGTTGGAGGAATCAGAGTGGCCCAGGCTCTATGCTTGGCTGCCCTCGGGTCACCGGCTGGTTGCCCACGTGACTCCCCGGGGCTGGCATTGCAGTGGAGTGGGACGCCTCCTGGCCGCCGAGGTTTTCTGCTGTGGGGGAGCAGGGAAGCAGGGCTTGGCTTTATCCACTGTCAGAAGTGGTCAGCAGCAGTGACAGTCCCCTGACAACCAGCCCATCGGTGAGGATGCCAAGTGCCCCCCACCCACAGAGGTCTCTGAGGAGCCAGAGCTTTTTTAGGTTTGTCTTCACTGGCCTCACCTGTGAAAGCACCAGGAGGTGGCTGGGTGCTGGCTGAGACGAGGTCTCCAGCCAGAGCTCCTTGCAGCTCCAGGGGTGCTGCCTCGCCACGGGGACAGTGTGCGCCGGGGGCTCCTGCATCCTGCTGAGTGTGCCTGGTGTGAAGGGAATGAAAGGCCCCCCAGGCATGGCGGCCTGGCCCCAGGCGCAGCTGTACATGGAGCTGGGGCCATCAGTTGCCACCAGGGCCTCCCTGTCCCCGCCTGTCTGGACTGCTGACCGGGAGCATCCTTTTCTTCAGCGACTCCCACTCTGTCCTGCCCCCACCCCGGACGACCTGTATTTGATAGGATGCCTTGTGTCCTTTTGTATTCTAATAGCCTCAGTTTTGAGCAAACTTAACTGCCACCTATGCCTGTTCCTAAAACACTAAATGGGGAGGGGACATCATTCCCTGTTACCACTCATGGCTGGGACCCTGTGTGCTGGGTCATAACCTGTTCATTGCACACAAGAATCCTCTGGGGAAGAGGACTGCTATCATCCCCATTTTACAGTTGGGGAAACTGAGACATCTAGAGAAGTTACCTGACCTGTTATGGGCTATACACAGTGTAGGAAGGGTCAGAATCCAAGCAGACACTGACCTCTGCCCAGCTTTCTGGGTCGGAGGTGGAGGGGCACGGCCTCATGTCTCTCTCCCTGCTCCTGACCAGTACCCCTGGCTGCGTGCTGGGCCCAAGCAGGCGGCATCTTTGCGGAGGCCAAAAGGGCAGGTGGACGAGGGCTGAGAGGGAGCTTGTGGACCATGGCCATTTCTGCACCCTCTCGCTGCTCTCCATGCTGACCTATTGGCCTTCGCGAGGATGCGGCTGTGTTCGGCTGAAGCCACCCCTTGCAGAGTCAGGCAGAGTGCAGAGGCTCGAGAGGCACATGGGCGAAGCCTGATCGCGGTGGGGATGCACCCTGGGCGGGGTCTCCCCTGGAGCAGCCCCAGGCATTACCAGAGGCCAGAGAGCAAAGTGATTTTAACTCCAGCAAATGGCAGGGCAGGAAGGGGGCCCCAGAACAAAGCCACAGTGAGGGCGCCTGGGCGTGGGGGGCGAGGCGCTCCCCTCCTCATGCTTTCTCACTTGCCTCTCCCCACAGTGGCCCTGCCTCCTGAGAAGACGGACAGAGTGGCCAGTGGAGATGAGAAGAGGATGGAGAAGTCGAGTGAATCTTGCCCGGGCTCCAAGAAGCAGCTGAAATTTGAAGTAAGTTTCCTTTCTGGGCACTGAACCCTGGAGAGAAGGGCTTTCTTTTCCCAGCGGAGTTTTCTGAAGACGGCAGCTGGGCCCTGTCCAGATGCGAGGACCCCTTGCCTCCTGCATGAACGGCCGCCCTCTGGGCCTAGCAGTGCCCCCGCCCAGTGCCGGCCCCAAGGGCTCACTGCTGCCCGCGCCTCTCGGCCGCAGCCCCTAGCCTCAGCACCGGGTGGAGGCCTGAGGGTCCTGCTGGGCTGGGACGCGGGAGCGGACAAGGGCGCTCTGGCCCTGGAGCTACTACTGCTGTGCTAGGTGACCGCCTTCCTCTCTGGGCCTCAGTTCCTCCCGTGAAAGAAAACTTTCTTCCCAAGTCCTGGGGCTGTTCTGTGGCGCACACGGGCTGCCAGGTGGGCTGGGTGACCAGGAGGCAGGACGCCTTGGGCAGATCCCCAACTCTCTCTGGGACTCAGTTTTCCCATGTGCTTAACAATGGAGGGGACATGCCCTCCCGGAGCCACAGCCCTGCCCTCGCCCCCAGACAGTGTATTAAGCTCCTTCTGTGAACCAAGTGCAGTTCCAGGTGCCGAGAGCAAGACCCAGGCCTGCCTGCGTGGACCTTACTGGCTTCTCTTCTCTCTGCTTTTTCCCTCCCTCCCTCTTCCCTGTTTTCTTTCACGAGACCCCTAGGGCGTAGCTTGGGAGCCAGCGGGCTGGGTTCAAGTCCTAACTCTGGTGCTCGCCTGTGAAATGGTGACAACATCTGTCTTATCAGAATGTTTCAAACAGCACGATGAGTTAATGCATCTAAAGTTGAAAGGGTTTCCAGTGCAGAGTAAGCACTTTCCTTCTAACTTCCAACCAATGCTGACTGATACCTGCTGGTTACCCGGGGACCCAGCAGGGAGCTGGGCGTGGTTCCTGCCCTCAAGCTGTGGGGGGGATGGGGGTGGACAGGTGGGGGGTTAGATGAGTGACCCAGACCCAGTAACTGCACGAGTGGTGATGTGACTGGGATCTGGGAGCATGGGGCCGGGGGTATTCACCTAAGTCAGGCCAGAGGGATGCAGAGTGCTGGACACTTTGGCAATCCCAGACTCTGTGGCATCCGGAGGAGGAAGCAGGGGCTGCAAGCAGAGGTTGGATTGGGTGGGAGCATCTGAGTTGAGCCTCTGAGTGCAGGAATGGGCGTTGGGAGTGGGCTGCACAGAGGAGCCTTTGGGATAAAGGGCACACCTGGCAGAGGGGGCAGCAGGAGCAAAGGCCTGGAAGCTTGCCGGTGCCAGCATGTCGAGTGAGGATAAGTGGCTTGCTTAGGGATGGTGGGGTGTAGGGGAAGATGGCACAGGAAAGGGGGTAAGATGGGTCACTGTGGGCCCTGAATGCAGAAGCTGAGGGGGGCGGGCAGCACTTAGTTGAGGAGCTGGGGTTGCTGGCTTCTTCCTGGAGCCCACCCAGGTCCCTGCAGGTCTTCTGGGGGTGGTCGGCACAGCCGAGAGCTGAGCCCAGCAGCCTCAGAGGGAAGGCCCACACCCTGACGTCACTTCCCTTGGAGCCCAAGTGGGTGTGTTTCTGGAAGGGGCCAGCTGGGTCCATGAGGAGGACTCACCTGAGAAGTCCAGATGGTGGGCTGAGAAGACGCATACGACAAAGCTGGGGTGGTGGGTGTAGTTACCCAGCACATTTCTGAACTTCAAACCTGAGCTTCCTGTGGAGCCCGGTGGAAGGGCCCAGGAGAGGGAGGCAGGTGACCGATGTGTGTGTGTGTGCGTGCGTGTGTGTGTGTCGGCATGTGTGGGGCGAGTGCTGGGCCGCATGAAACGGTGCCTCAGAGTGCAGAGCGGGCACTTGGCAGGTATCAGACGGGCATGTCACAACTGAGGGAAGGCCGACTTTGAACTCCGCGTGGGCTGCCCAAGAACTGCTGGAGGGAACTGGCTTCGAGTTGCAGAGGCTGGGGGCAGGGACGCCATGCTCTGCACACTCCTGCCTTTAAGAGGCCAGGCACCACCCTTCTTGGGGGCGCAGAGCCTGTTCTCTTGCAGAAGGAGAGGTGGACTGAGGCAAGACGTGGAACAGAATGATCTGGGAGCATCTTTGCTTTTTTTTTTTTTTATTCAGTAGAATCTTGTGCATCTTAAAGGCCGTTTGTGGAATCTCTTTCCCAAAATGGCCCTCCTTTCTAGAACACGCTGGTGTTCAGCCAGCTGCTGCAGGCATACCACCAGCAGAGGAGCTCACCGCTTCCAGTGTAGAGTCCTGGTTTTAGCCACTGCAGGCTGTGTGTGCAGTGATAGTGAGGTAATTGTTGTATTAATCATTGTAGCAAAGACAATTGCAGTGACTCCCTATTCCTTGGACTTCTCTGTGTGTGAAGCAGTTTCCATGTTTGTTTCCACTTTCCCCAAAGCAGACCTCAAAGCCTTGGGAGGTGACCCCTGGAAGGAGAGAAGCCACCAAGGGTGGGTTACTGTGTGGATCACCGCGAGAAGGCTGGTGCTCAGGGTTGCTGGGGACCCTCCGAGAGCCATACAGAATGCCTCAGATTGGGCCCCCAGAGGGTCGAGGAGGCTGGGGTATTAGCTGAAGGCTCAGCCCCCCCCTTGTTCGACTGCTCCTGAGCATTCAGTCCCTGGCTCTTCAGGGCTGCCCTCAGGTACAGAAGGCGGTGCTTGAGCTGGATGGCCAGGAACTGCCCACCACACTGCAGAGGAACCCCATGGATGTGGAGCGGGCGGCTAATGCTCTGTACTGCCTTGCGAGATCAGTACTGTTGTTTTCTGTGCTGTATACATGGGGAAACTGAGGCCCTGAGAGGCCATGCCCAGGACCACCCATATGGAGGGCCAAGCAAAGGTGGTCTCTAGGGCTGACCTGGCACTTTAACTCTTAATGTTCACCTTCTCCTGCCTTCCAGGTCAGGTGGCTACCCTGAGGGTCCTGTCCTAGCTTCCCACGTTACTGTTCCTTGTGTCTTCCAGAAACTTCCATCCTTTGGTTCAAGTTCAGTCTTCCTGAAGCCACATAGCCTCCTGTCAGACCCCAGCCCCTGCCCCTTGAAGACCCAGGGGCTGTCTGGCAACCTGCAGGCATTGCTCCCGAGGCCACCCTTCCCCTTCCTGGCCTGGCCTCACACCATGGCCCGTTATGTCTTGATCATTGTGCCCTGCCTTCACTCGGGGTGTGGGGAGGGCGGCGGGGAGGTGGCAGTCCCATGACCCGGCCTCTGGATGGTCCAGCTGCTGGGTGACCAGCCCTGCTTGCCTGTTGTCCCTTTGTGTCCAGGAGCTGCAGTGTGACGTGTCTGTGGAGGAGGATAGCCGGCAGGAGTGGACCTTCACCCTGTATGACTTTGACAACAATGGCAAGGTCACCCGTGAGGTGAGTGGGCCCTTTGACCTCCCACCACTCCTGCCCCCCATCTCCTGAGCCAGTCCCGCTCCTAAGGGCAGGCTCGCAGGCAGAAGTGAGGGGTGGGGGGGGCAGCGAGGCTGCTGCAGCTTTGGGGAGATGTGGAGGGGCATCCCAGAGCCCAGTGAGTGGGGAGAGGCGACAGGAGGAAGGGGCCGCAGCCCCTGTGCAGCCGCCTTCCACTGCTCCTGCTGGGCGCAGAGCCCCAAGGGCTCCCCAGAGGGTCCCTGAGTCCCAAAAGGTCCTGTCCTGCTTCCTTCTCTCCATGTTCCAGAGCTGTGGGCTGGGGCCGGACCACCCAGGCCACCTCCCGCCTCAGCCAGTCTGCCCAGGAGCTGAGGCTGGGCGGCACCCTAATGCCAGGCAGTGCCTCCCTCCTGATGTGGGAATGAGCTCCCGGCCTCGGCGCTGCCCCAGGCCCCGGTCATGGCCTTGTTACAGGCCTGTTCTCCCTCACCCTTCTCCCTCTGCAGGCCTCGCTCCACTCAGCCCTCCTCCCACACGCATCTCCTCCCTGTCTTCCTCTCACCCTTTCTCCATCACATCGAGCACCTGCTGTGGGCCTCTGCTGAGCATTAGGCATGAGAACATGGCAGGGGGGCACAACAAAGATAGCTCCTAACCTTGTGGTTCTGACAGTCCGATGAGGGAGGCGGTGCCAAACAATTACAGGATAAGCTGTGATGGGTTCAGTGAAGGAAATAAACAAAGTGGTGCGACAGGAATGGGCAGCAGCTTCCAGGGAAGCCTGGAGGAGGCACCCGGGGAGCAGAGCCGAGCAGTGTAGTGTGCAAAGCCAGCGAGAGAGGCCTGGGCACGGCACGGCAGGAGCCCTCCGGGTGTGTAAGGACCAGGGGGGACTGGTGTGGTGGCCGGCCCTGGGGGCTCTGGCAGCAACCTAGCTTTGATTCCCTGTGCTAAGGGAAGCCAGTAGTGGATCGGTTTAAGCAGGGGCGTGACCTGCTCTGCCTTATTGTAGAGTCTCTGCCTCCTTTCTGCCTTGAGCCTTGGTGTCATCCTCTCTGCCCCCTTATTTCCTTCCTCCCATTTCTCTCTGACATCCTCTCCCTCCCCAGAAGGCCTGGCTTTCAGGTGTCCCCTGAAGATTAGCCCCCGGGCTCCACACCTGCCTCCACACCTCGTGGGCACGTGAGGGCTTCAGGGGTGTTCCCACAGAGCACTGAAGCTTTGCTCTCTTATCTCGCCATCCTGGTTCAGGGCTGAGTACTTTCTTCTCTGTGGTTAGTGCAGGAGCAGCTGCCAGGGGGGACCTGAGTGACCAAAGTCCGCCTCCTCCTCCGGCTGCGGTTCAGAGGGTGTTAGGACACGGCGGAGGAAGGAGCTATGCGTAAGCTGTGATCGTTCAGGACTCTGGGATGTAAGTGACAGAATCCCAGCCAACAAAATACATAACTAAGGGTAGTAATATACTGACCCATATAACTGATATTCAGTCCCAAGTTCTGACTGGATCCAGGCAGCAACCCTCCCAGTTCAGAAGTTCCAGAACCGAATCTCACTGGCCCTGCTTGAGTCACATCTGGCCTCAAACTAGTCATTTTTGCATGGGTTTGTGATGCATTAAATGACTGATTCTGGGTCTTGTGCTCATTTTGGGGCTGGGAGAAAGTTATTTGATATACAAGCCACGTAGACTGAAAGTGGGAAGGGGGCTGGGTTTGGCTGACCAAATCAAATCAAGGTGCTGTCACTGGAGGAGGAAGACTCTGGGGCGGCAAGGCCCCCAGGAAGCCCGGGGTCTTGGGGAGCTGTGGGGACCCTTTCTGGTTTGGGTCCCCTTGGAGGCAGGGGGTGACATCCCCGGGTGCCCTCTCGCTGTGAGGCTTTGTGTGAGGGTCATTGGCTTTCCAGAATGAGGACCCGCTCTCCCTCCCCATCCTGTTTGGGAACGGCATCTGTGGTGTAATTCTCTCCACACACTGCAGCTTGAAGCCTGGTGAACTGAGCTGAATTGGAGTGGCCTGGCGATTTAAGGCCATATGGGCAGCCAGGCCGGGCTTTCTAGGGTGTGGTGACATCGGCCTCTCCTCTGATATGTGCAACAGTGAAGATGCTGCAGCCCCAGGAGCTGCCTTCTTCATTCCGTCCGGGTTCAGAGATGCTTACGAGCCTCCCATGCTGACCATGAAAGGCTTTGCCTCCACATCGGTGGTCTTGCAGAGCCTGCAGAGAGACGCTGCTTTCTGATTCTGCATCCTGCCCTCCTTTACCCTTGGTAAGGAGAGAAACAGTAAGCACGTGAGGGTATCCGAGGAGGACGGCCCAGCCTGAGCCTGGAGAGGTTCACTGGATCATGTCTTCCTCCCGCTGAGTGAGCAGCCAGGAGACTGGCTTGCAGTCCCAGGAGGACCCAGCCTAGTGTTTCCCCTGGTCTATTTTTAGTGTCGAAGCCACTCCTAAAATCTGGCTGTAAACACCATTCCCCTCCACACTCTCTGGCTGTGGGCCTCCGTGTTCCTGTGTGCTGGGGCAGACGGGCTCCCACCTAACTGTAACTGCAGCTGAGGGCTGAGTCTGGGCCAACTTCCTAGCTCAGAAGAAAGTACCTGTTCATCCTTCAGACATTCATTTGTGCAGTGAATGTTCATGGGCCCCTCCTCCTGTGTATGGGCCCTGCCCACGCGTGCTTGTTCCTAGACCCTGAGTCCCTGCACCCCGCTGGGATCACACACCAGGGCTCTAGGCTGGTATATGACCCTTGGAGGCTGATGTTGGGGGACCTGACTTTCCTCACCTGTAAAATGGAGTAAAAGTGCTACATTCATGGTTATCCCAAGATGGTGAGGGGGAGTGGGCACATGTGGTTGTGCAGAGTAACTCGGAGAAAGGCAAAGGGGAGAAGAGGGGTCCCCTGGCCTCACAGAAGGGCTGGGATCACCAAGTGATACAGCAAGTGAGTAGTCAGAGCCTGTGTCCCGAACACGTGGCCTCCACCATCCCATTCTAGCCCCCAGGAGTTCTGACCCAGCCCCCTGGAGCATTTGTTAAAAATTGAATTAGCACAGGCAACAAAAGTAAAAATAGATATATTGGACCACATCAAAATGAAAACAATTCTGTGCATTTAAGGACAAAATCAACAGAATGAAAGGCAACCTATGGGAGAATGGGAAAAAATATTTGCAGATCATATATCTGATAAGGGATTAATATGCAGAATATATAAAGAACACCTACAACTCAACAACAAAACAAACCAATTAAAAAATGTGCAAAGAACACAATAGACATTTCTCCAAAGCAGATACACAAATGGCCAATAAGTCGTGAAAAGATGCTCAACATCATTAACCAGGGAAATGCATATCAAAACCACAATGAGATACCATCTTATAGTCATTAAAATGGTTACTATAAAAACAAAACAAAACAACAAAACGAGTGTTGCCAAGAAGTAGCAAAATTGGAACCCGTGTGCACTGTTGGTGGGAATGTAAATTTGTGCAGCTGCTGTGGAAGTCAGAATGACAGTTCCTCAAAAATGAAACATTACCATATGATCCAGCAGTTTCACTTCTGGGAATATACCCAGAGGAACTGAAAGCAAGGTCTTAAAGAAATATTTGCAATACCAGTGTTCATAGCAAATTCTCCACAACGACTTAAAGCAACCCAAGTGCCCACTGACAGATGAATGGGTAAACATATGCATACGGTGGGGCATTGCTCAGCCTCAGAAAGGAAGGAAGTGTAGACACTATAACCTGCATGAACCTTGACATTATGTAAGCGAAACGAGCCATTCACAAAAGGACAAATACTGTGTGACCCCGTTGATGTGAGGTGCCAGAGTAGTCGGATTCATAGGGACAGAAAGTAGAATGGTGGTTGCCGGGAGCTGGGGAGATGGGGCAATGGGAGTTGAAAAAAAATTGAATGAGTTGCCATTATTAAAGATTCTGAAGATGTAACAGGAGATTCTGGATTTCTGGCTTCTCTGGGATGGCCCGCACTGCCACAGGACAGGTCAGCTGAGCTGAGCGGCTGCCACCTCCTGTTGGCAGGGAGCCCCCACTAGATGCCCCCCCACTCCCAGTCACCCCTTCCCTGCCCTTCCCCCTTGGCGTGCTTGGTGTCACCTCTGCGTACAGGGCTTACAGATGGGGGATAAAGGGAGGGCTGAGTCTGTGTCCACGAGAAGTCACAGGGCAGATAATTGGCTATTTGTGGGCCTGTGTATAGAGAGCAAATACCTTATCCAGAGGTTTCATAGGGACATAGATTTCATCCAACGTCATTCAAAATCCAGAAACCTCCCCTCAGAAAAGCTACCTTAGCAGATGTTCCAAATAAAGGGAGAGCTAGTGACGGGGACCTAGTCCACCCCTTCAGCCCCAGGTCAGAAGTCTTTGAAGTGCCTCATGGAGCACAGCTTAGACACCACTGTTCTGGTGGGGAGGGTGGGCGGTAGCCAAGGCCCAGAGGGGAGGAGATTGGGGCACGTTCTCATAGGTAGTTTATCTGAGGGACACATCTGCTTTTCCGTTTGTCAGAGTCCTCATATGCCCTGAAGAAGATGCTATTGATGCCAACTCCCCAGCATTCCCTGGCCCCCTCTAAGGCCACCTGTTGTAGGGCAGACGGTGCCCACCATAAGACCTTTCCCTGGGACCTGCAGGGCAGCCCGGAAGTCGGGAAGGTAGCATCCCCTGGGGCCACTCCCAACCAGCGAGGGGTAAGAGCTCTCCCAGCCGGCTTCCGTAACGTGCCTGTGAGGGCCGGAGGGCCACGGAACCCAGTTGCCAACAGCTGTACTGGCTCATTCAGGTCATTCACTCTCCCTGCTCCCTAACTTCTGCTTCCTAGGACCCCCTCCCAAATGAACCTCTTATGTCCAAATTTTTGCCTTAAGCTCAGCCCGGGGGAACCAGAGGGGTTTCAGAGTTTCAGATTTCATCAGGCCCTCTGATTGCCGTTTTAAGTGCCACATGCGGGTTTCTGCTCCCCTCCCCATACAGGACATCACCAGCCTGCTGCACACCATCTACGAGGTGGTCGACTCCTCCGTCAACCACTCCCCGACATCGAGCAAGACTGCGGGTGAAGCTCACCGTGGCCCCCGACGGGAGCCAGAACAAGAAGAGCATCCTTCTCGGCCACCCCGGTGAGGGCGGAGGGCCATCCTGGACGCAGGGCCAGGCCACTCCCAGCCCTCAGGATGGATCAGATCCCTGCCTGGGAGGAGTGGAGGGAGTTTGGGGACTTTCACTGGGAGCCACTTTGGACGGGTGGGATTGCAGCAGGTCCTTGAAGGAGTAGGATTTGTAGAGAAGAGTTGCAGATGGGAGCGAGCACTGGAGGTGGGCCCAGGTGGGGCGGGCAGCAGTAGTGAAGGCCTGTGCTGTGAGTGCAGATGGGGCAGGGCCTCGCAGGCCAGCTAAGGAATCTGGGGAGGTGGGGAATCTGGAGGGAGACCCTGCTATCTAGTCCTGGCTTGGAGAACCCTCCCCACAGAACCATTGTGAGGTGTGGTGGCCAGTTTCCTAGGGCTGCATGCCAGGCAGCTTAGAAGGCCTGGGCGGGGCCAGAAGGCTGCTGGCAGGAGCAGGCTGCTCACTGGGCTGTTTCTCGGGCGGGACTCAGACCTGCAGAGCACAAGGCCCAGAGCAGAGACCAAGCCCGCCGAGGAGCTGCGTAGCTGGGAAAAGAAGCAGCGAGCCCCCCTCAGGTATGTGTGCGGGTGGAGGCAGCAGCCCAGCGTACCTGAGCACACATCAAGCGCCAGCCGTGTGCCTGCGCCCGAGGGATTCTGAATAGGAGGCTCCGGGCTGTACTCTCTTCAGGAGGCAGTGATTTCAGAGGACAGGCTCACAAACCAAATGCATTTTCTCAAAATAACTAACTATAGGTCCACATTGCTTTATCTGAAATGCTTTGGGCCAGATATATTTTCTGCTCCTGTATTAGATGTGGTGTCTGGGCAGCACTTCAGGATTTAACACACTGATATTTCTGCAGGGAGACGTAGGAGTATTCACACTGAGATAAAGACTTTAGCTACCATCATATGCATGTAGGGCACACTTGGCTGCCAAATGGTTTATGAAAAATCTCTGTTTTCAGGCTTTTTGGATTTCTGAATTGTGGAAAAGGGATTGTAAGGCTGCAATTATCTTTCACCTGTTCTTTCTTTAATTGCAAGAAAGGCAGGAAGGAAGAGAGAAAGGGAAGAAAAGAGAGAGACTGTTTAAAGAAAATCATTGAGTAATTAATATAAAGTAACAGTAACATAGGAGGCACTGGGGCCCAGAAGCCAAGAGAGAGGCATCAGTACCTACTGTGAAAATGGACAGGAAATGACCGGAGCCTGAGAAGCACCAGCACTTGGGAGAAAGCGAGAAGGCGGTCCCAGCGGGGGGCGCAGCACGGTGTGGGGGAGAGGGCTATGGACTGGAGGTGTCTGGGCGAGCTGAAGATGGGGGGTCTGGGGGGAGGATGGGGGTGGGGCGGGCAGACCACAGGGGTCTCTGAAGGGGGGGAGGAGTGAGCCTGGGGTCCTGCCGTGGAAGCATGGTGGCATCTGGTGGCACCTCTCGTCCCTGCTCCTCCTTACACACACACTGGAAGGCCCGTTCTGGCCTTTGAGCATGTTACAGCAGCCAGCCTCATTCCTAGTGGCCTGGGGGCTTCTCTGCCCACAGCCCCTGGGAACCAGGCCAGGAGGTAGGCCTGCTGTCTGCAGTGGGTACACGTGGCTTGAAGCCTGACTTTGGGGCATCCTAAAGTTTTAGGCAGTAACCCCTCGCCTTTACTCTGGGCCTGTTCAAAACAAAGTCCCTATCCAGTCCTCCCAGAAGGCCCAAGCATTCGGGCAGGGGTCTGAATCTCCGTTGGCAGGGAAGAAAACAGGCCGTGGGGCTGCCTCCACATGGGGGCCAGTGCCCACCTGCTCATTCGTCTTCCTGCCGTAGGTTCCAGGGTGACGGCCATCTGGAGCAGTCTGGCTGCTACCACCACTGTGTGGATGAGAACATTGAGAGGAGAAACCACTACTTAGATCTCGCGGGGATAGAAAACTACACGTCCCAGTTCGGGCCCGGTAAGGCAGCTCTGCACCTGCGAGGCAGGGGAGGGAGGCATGGCTGGGCTGCCAGACCAGATGTCATTCACTGTTCCCCTTGGGCTCGGGGAAGGCGTAGCTTTTAGCAGACAAGTTAGAGTCTTCTTGGAGGAGACCACATTAAAAACATTTAAAAAATTAAAGTAATACATGTGCAAAGTTGAGCAAAGTAAAATCATATCCGAGGGCCTATAATACAACAAAAACAAGAGTCCCGTGCCCCACCCCAACCCACCCCGCCCTGTTGCCTGGTTCTGTAAGCAAAGTGTGCGGCTGTCTTTATCAGCTCTTGGCCTCTTGCTACGATAAATGAAGAGGTCGCCCACCTCATTTCACCACTCCCGCCACCGACTCCCTTCTCCCCTTCCTCCTACTGTGTTTAATTCCTCTCTGGGTTACCTCTGTATGTTACAGAATATGCCTAGAGATTTCCTTCATGCTCCCATGACCTCAGACAATTACCAAAGTGCCTCTATTTCTCTCTTTCGGAAGCAGAGTTAATTATTTTAATTAATAATCAAATAATTCAGGGTGGAGCGGGAGCTCTCATAAAGAACATTTGGCCCATAACAGTCTTGGAGAACTGGGGTGGGAGTGATTTCTGGGGCACAGTGCAGCACCAGCACACAGTAGGTGCTCATTAAATATCTTGAATTGGTTCCTAGGCTCCCCATCAGTGGCCCAGAAGTCAGAACTGCCCCCCCGCACCTCCAACCCCACTCGATCTCGCTCCCATGAGCCAGAAGCCATCCACGTCCCACACCGCAAGCCCCAAGGCGTGGACCCAGGCTCCTTCCACTTCCTTGACACCCCGTTCGCCAAGGTCTCAGAGGTCCAACAGCGGCTCCGGGGCCCGCAGGACGGGAGCAAGCACTTTGTGAGGTCCCCCAAGGCCCAGGGCAAGAGTGTGGGTGTGGGCCATGTGGCTAGAGGGGCCAGAAGCAAAGCCCCTGTGGGACCTGCTGTCCCTGTGGTGTCCCCATCCACCCACCTGGCCGCCAGCCCAGCCCTCTTCCCCACGCTGGCGCCCCTCGGGCACAAGAAGCACAAGCACCGAGCCAAGGAGAGCCCGCAGGGGTGCCGGGGCCTGCAGGCGCCACTGGCCATGGGCAGCGTCATGGGGCGGGACCACGGGAGGGAGCTGCCCGCGGTTGTGGTGTATGAGAGCCAGGCCGGCCGGGTGGTCCAGAGACACGAGCATCACCACCGCCACGAACACCACCACCACTACCACCACTTTACCAGACATAGCGCTCCTCCCGGGCCCCCCCCTCCCCCCCGCCATCTGAAGGACCCTCCTCTCCCCGCCCCCAAGGCATTATTAGTCCATTAATTATTGTTATTAATTATTGTTACTCCACTAATATTCAGCTAGCCTCCATGTAGAAGATATATGGAAACACAGAACTAAACTTTTATTTATATGTTGTGGGGACTGCATGACTTACCCAAGAAATGACTCTGGGTTGGGAAGTGGCCTGTAGATGGTGGAGGCTCCCGGGGGGCTCCAGAGCAGCGTCTCCATGCAGCTGGCTCACGCCCTTCCCAGCCCTGGGGAGCCCTCGGCCAGAACTCTGCCCGCCCCAGCCTTCCAGGAGAGCACCCTTACCTGGCCCGGCTTCCAGAGACCCTCAGAATCTCCGAGAAGATGAACAGCTGCTACCTCTTAGTATTATTCTGATTTTATTTTGCCCATAACCGATTGTAATGTGCTACAAGGGATTTTTGCGGACTGCAGACGCCTGACCTTCCTGGCCATTGTGTTTTTATGTCCCAACCTAGAAGCTTTACCATCTTTCTGGAGTTGTTGTTCACACCTTTCCGGTGGGATCGCGCCCTTGCTCAAAACCAGTCCCACCTTTTTGCCGTGCACAACATGGAAATACACTTCTCCTCCTCCTCCTTTTCTCTTCTTTAGAAAGATAACACACACATATTTAAAGACTGGCCCTGAAACCAGCCTTTTCATTTTGGAAACCTCCAGAGAGGGCACCAACCACATAAACAAGCGTGGTTTTCCAAGATCAGGCAATTGTGTGCGCTGGTTGTGACCGAAGATGTGGAAACCTCACATTCTACCATTGGCAAATATATACATACTTACGTGGTTCTCTAACAGAACTTTCTGTATCTCTAGCTCGATGCCACCTGTCCATTTCTATGTATGTTTCTATAAATACACACTCAGGAACCTTTCTGGTGTGCAGAAGTCAGTAGTTTGCTTCCCTAGACATTTCCTGAGCCCATATATGACCCCTGTGCCTCCCGTTGGGGCCACTGCCCATCACATGCAAACAGCCACTCACATCAGGGGTCGTTCCTCGGTGTTGGGGTCTGACAGATTTAGAAAGGCCTGCTGGGATACAGGAGCTTGGAGGGAAATGGGGTCTGTGGCCAGAGTTGGGACCCTGGAGACATGTCCTTGGAAGAGCAGGATTTTGTTTAATGAGGGCCTGGGGAGACCAGGAAAAGGACACGGTCAACCAGTTGGGGACCCTGTGAAAAACAGATGACGCTCAAACTGGGTAAATTGAGGAGTTTAATAAAGGAAATATTTGCAAAGTGTAGGCAAAGCCACCTGAAACAAAGTCTGGGCTAGCACTGTGGGGTGCTGCCCCCCTTGCAGTGGAGGTGGGGGGAGGGATGCATCTCAGCAGGCAGAGGGGCGGGGCCAGGTGGTCACCTGAGGGAGCCAGCCCGTGGGGACCCTACCGGGAAACTTATATTCTGGCCTCACTCTCTTGCCGGCCCAGCATCCTGTGGAGGCCCCGTTGGCTAAAGCCACTGGGAGCCAGAGGGCAAGGGAGCTGTGGGTGAGGGTCACACAGGCTTTCTTCCAGGGCCGAGGAGTGGAGAGGGAGTTTGGAGGGAACACAGCAAGAAAGACTGAATTCAGCTTCCTGCCTTTCTGCTGTTTGGTCTTCCTGCTGGCATCCCATTTTCTAGAGCCTCTGGTTTTGGCTTAATGTGGTTGGTAAGGAGTTATTTTTGAACAGGGGAGCTTAGTTGTTGTCCCCAATTTAGTGACTGTGTTAGACAGTGCTGTGCCTGCGACTGGCTGATCCTCAGGACGACCCTAAAGCAGGCAGTGGGAGCCCAGAGAGGACACCGGGCTCAGAGAGGTCAGGTCACTTGCTTGGGGTCCCATGGCAGGTGGCAGAGCCGGCGTTCTAGTCTTCCCCATGATCCCTTAGCCACTGAAAGGCCTGACCACTCCGTTTGGGTTTCCCTTGTGTTGAGCTGTGGGCTCTTGTCAGCATCCAAATCAAACAGATGGGACTATAACTAAAGCAGAGGGAGGACTGGCTCCGAGGGGTCAGGATCCAGGGTGTGAAGGAGACTGATACTCCCTAGTTCAGGCCTGCCCCCTCCCTGGGTTTATCCTTCTGCCTCAGCAGGCTCTGTCCTGATGTGGGGCTGCTGGCACTCTGGGTTGCCCAACCAGAAAGAAAAGGATCCTCCACTAGGGGAAGCCCGGGGAAGGGTTCTGATTGGCTGAACTTAGACCTGGTATCCATCCCTGGGCCAATCACCACGGCCCACC
>JAQQAC010015468.1:35019420-35037552 GCA_029783875.1 Phataginus tricuspis
CCCCAGTGCCTCCTATGTTACTGTTACTTTATATTAATTACTCAATGATTTTCTTTAAACAGTCTCTCTCTTTTCTTCCCTTTCTCTCTTCCTTCCTGCCTTTCTTGCAATTAAAGAAATAACAGGTGAAAGATAATTGCAGCCTTACAATCCCTTTTCCACAATTCAGAAATCCAAAAAGCCTGAAAACAGAGATTTTTCATAAACCATTTGGCAGCCAAGTGTGCCCTACATGCATATGATGGTAGCTAAAGTCTTTATCTCAGTGTGAATACTCCTACGTCTCCCTGCAGAAATATCAGTGTGTTAAATCCTGAAGTGCTGCCCAGACACCACATCTAATACAGGAGCAGAAAATATATCTGGCCCAAAGCATTTCAGATAAAGCAATGTGGACCTATAGTTAGTTATTTTGAGAAAATGCATTTGGTTTGTGAGCCTGTCCTCTGAAATCACTGCCTCCTGAAGAGAGTACAGCCCGGAGCCTCCTATTCAGAATCCCTCGGGCGCAGGCACACGGCTGGCGCTTGATGTGTGCTCAGGTACGCTGGGCTGCTGCCTCCACCTGCACACATACCTGAGGGGGGCTCGCTGCTTCTTCTCCCAGCTACGCAGCTCCTCGGCGGGCTTGGTCTCTGCTCTGGGCCTTGTGCTCTGCAGGTCTGAGTCCCGCCCGAGAAACAGCCCAGTGAGCAGCCTGCTCCTGCCAGCAGCCTTCTGGCCCCGCCCAGGCCTTCTAAGCTGCCTGGCATGCAGCCCTAGGAAACTGGCCACCGCAGCTCACAATGGTTCTGTGGGGAGGGTTCTCCAAGCCAGGACTAGATAGCAGGGTCTCCCTCCAGATTCCCCACCTCCCCAGATTCCTTAGCTGGCCTGCGAGGCCCTGCCCCATCTGCACTCACAGCACAGGCCTTCACTACTGCTGCCCGCCCCACCTGGGCCCACCTCCAGTGCTCGCTCCCACCTGCAACTCTTCTCTACAAATCCTACTCCTTCAAGGACCTGCTGCAATCCCACCCGTCCAAAGTGGCTCCCAGTGAAAGTCCCCAAACTCCCTCCACTCCTCCCAGGCAGGGATCTGATCCATCCTGAGGGCTGGGAGTGGCCTGGCCCTGCGTCCAGGATGGCCCTCCGCCCTCACCGGGGTGGCCGAGAAGGATGCTCTTCTTGTTCTGGCTCCCGTCGGGGGCCACGGTGAGCTTCACCCGCAGAGTCTTGCTCGATGTCGGGGAGTGGTTGACGGAGGAGTCGACCACCTCGTAGATGGTGTGCAGCAGGCTGGTGATGTCTTGTATGGGGAGGGGAGCAGAAACCCGCATGTGGCACTTAAAATGGCAATCAGAGGGCCTGATGAAATCTGAAACTCTGAAACCCCTCTGGTTCCCCCGGGCTGAGATTAAGGCAAAAATTTGGACATAAGAGGTTCATTTGGGAGGGGGTCCTAGGAAGCAGAAGTAAGGGAGCAGGGAGAGTGAATGACCTGAATGAGCCAGTACAGCTGTTGGCAACTGGGTTCCGTGGCCCTCCGGCCCTCACAGGCACGTTACGGAAGCCGGCTGGGAGAGCTCTTACCCCTCGCTGGTTGGGAGTGGCCCCAGGGGATGCTACCTTCCCGACTTCCGGGCTGCCCTGCAGGTCCCAGGGAAAGGTCTTATGGTGGGCACCGTCTGCCCTACAACAGGTGGCCTTAGAGGGGGCCAGGGAATGCTGGGGAGTTGGCATCAATAGCATCTTCTTCAGGGCATATGAGGACTCTGACAAACGGAAAAGCAGATGTGTCCCTCACATAAACTACCTATGAGAACGTGCCCCAATCTCCTCCCCTCTGGGCCTCAGCTACTGCCCACCCTCCCCACCAGAACAGTGGTGTCCAAGCTGTGCTCCATGAGGCACTTCAAAGACTTCTGACTGGGGGCTGAAGGGGTGGACCAGGTCCCCGTCACTAGCTCTCCCTTTATTTGGAACATCTGCTAAGGTAGCTTTTCTGAGGGGAGGTTTCTGGATTTTGAATGACGTTGGATGAAATCTATGTTCCTATGAAACCTCTGGATAAGGTATTTGCTCTCTATACACAGGCCCACAAATAGCCAATTATCTGCCCTGTGACTTCTCGTGGACACAGACTCAGCCCTCCCTTTATCCCCCATCTGTAAGCCCTGTACGCAGAGGTGACACCAAGCACGCCAAGGGGGAAGGGCAGGGAAGGGGTGACTGGGAGTGGGGGGCATCTAGTGGGGGCTCCCTGCCAACAGGAGGTGGCAGCCGCTCAGCTCAGCTGACCTGTCCTGTGGCAGTGCGGGCCATCCCAGAGAAGCCAGAAATCCAGAATCTCCTGTTACATCTTCAGAATCTTTAATAATGGCAACTCATTCAATTTTTTTTCAACTCCCATTGCCCCATCTCCCCAGCTCCCGGCAACCACCATTCTACTTTCTGTCCCTATGAATCCGACTACTCTGGCACCTCACATCAACGGGGTCACACAGTATTTGTCCTTTTGTGAATGGCTCGTTTCGCTTACATAATGTCAAGGTTCATGCAGGTTATAGTGTCTACACTTCCTTCCTTTCTGAGGCTGAGCAATGCCCCACCGTATGCATATGTTTACCCATTCATCTGTCAGTGGGCACTTGGGTTGCTTTAAGTCGTTGTGGAGAATTTGCTATGAACACTGGTATTGCAAATATTTCTTTAAGACCTTGCTTTCAGTTCCTCTGGGTATATTCCCAGAAGTGAAACTGCTGGATCATATGGTAATGTTTCATTTTTGAGGAACTGTCATTCTGACTTCCACAGCAGCTGCACAAATTTACATTCCCACCAACAGTGCACACGGGTTCCAATTTTGCTACTTCTTGGCAACCCTCGTTTTGTTGTTTTGTTTTGGTTTTTATAGTAACCATTTTAATGACTATAAGATGGTATCTCATTGTGGTTTTGATATGCATTTCCCTGGTTAATGATGTTGAGCATCTTTTCACGTACTTATTGGCCATTTGTGTATCTGCTTTGGAGAAATGTCTATTGTGTTCTTTGCGCATTTTTTAATTGGTTTGTTTTGTTGTTGAGTTGTAGGTGTTCTTTATATATTCTGCATATTAATCCCTTATCAGATATATGATCTGCAAATATTTTTTCCCATTCTCCCATAGGTTGCCTTTCATTCTGTTGATTTTGTCCTTAAATGCACAGAATTGTTTTCATTTTGATGTGGTCCAATATATCTATTTTTACTTTTGTTGCCTGTGCTAATTCAATTTTTAACAAATGCTCCAGGGGGCTGGGTCAGAACTCCTGGGGGCTAGAATGGGATGGTGGAGGCCACGTGTTCGGGACACAGGCTCTGACTACTCACTTGCTGTATCACTTGGTGATCCCAGCCCTTCTGTGAGGCCCAGAGGACCCCTCTTCTCCCCTTTGCCTTTCTCTGAGTTACTCTGCACAACCACATGTGCCCACTCCCCCTCACCATCTTGGGATAACCATGAATGTAGCACTTTTACTCCATTTTACAGGTGAGGAAAGTCAGGTCCCCCAACATCAGCCTCCAAGGGTCATACACCAGCCTAGAGCCCTGGTGTGTGGTCCCAGCGGGGTGCAGGGACTCAGGGTCTAGGAACAAGCACGCGTGGGCAGGGCCCATACACAGGAGGAGGGGCCCATGAACATTCACTGCACAAATGAATGTCTGGAGGATGAACAGGTACTTTCTTCTGAGCTGGGAAGTCGGCCCAGACTCAGCCCTCAGCTGCAGTTACAGTTAGGTGGGAGCCCGTCTGCCCCAGCACACAGGAACACGGAGGCCCACAGCCAGAGAGTGTGGAGGGGAATGGTGTTTACAGCCAGATTTTAGGAGTGGCTTCGACACTAAAAATAGACCAGGGGAAACACTAGGCTGGGTCCTCCTGGGACTGCAAGCCAGTCTCCTGGCTGCTCACTCAGCGGGAGGAAGACATGATCCAGTGAACCTCTCCAGGCTCAGGCTGGGCCGTCCTCCTCGGATACCCTCACGTGCTTACTGTTTCTCTCCTTACCAAGGGTAAAGGAGGGCAGGATGCAGAATCAGAAAGCAGCGTCTCTCTGCAGGCTCTGCAAGACCACCGATGTGGAGGCAAAGCCTTTCATGGTCAGCATGGGAGGCTCGTAAGCATCTCTGAACCCGGACGGAATGAAGAAGGCAGCTCCTGGGGCTGCAGCATCTTCACTGTTGCACATATCAGAGGAGAGGCCGATGTCACCACACCCTAGAAAGCCCGGCCTGGCTGCCCATATGGCCTTAAATCGCCAGGCCACTCCAATTCAGCTCAGTTCACCAGGCTTCAAGCTGCAGTGTGTGGAGAGAATTACACCACAGATGCCGTTCCCAAACAGGATGGGGAGGGAGAGCGGGTCCTCATTCTGGAAAGCCAATGACCCTCGCACAAAGCCTCGCAGCGAGAGGGCACCCGGGGATGTCACCCCCTGCCTCCAAGGGGACCCAAACCAGAAAGGGTCCCCACAGCTCCCCAAGCACCCCGGGCTTCCTGGGGGCCTTGCCGCCCCAGAGTCTTCCTCCTCCAGTGACAGCACCTTGATTTGATTTGGTCAGCCAAACTCAGCCCCCTTCCCACTTTCAGTCTACGTGGCTTGTATATCAAATAACTTTCTCCCAGCCCCAAAATGAGCACAAGACCCAGAATCGGCCATTTAATGCATCACAAACCCATGCAAAAATGACTAGTTTGAGGCCAGATGTGACTCAAGCAGGGCCAGTGAGATTCGGTTCTGGAACTTCTGAACTGGGAGGGTTGCTGCCTGGATCCAGTCAGAACTCGGGACTGAATATCAGTTATATGGGTCAGTATATTACTACCCTTAGTTATGTATTTTGTTGGCTGGGATTCTGTCACTTACATCCCAGAGTCCTGAACGATCACAGCTTACGCATAGCTCCTTCCTCCGCCGTGTCCTAACACCCTCTGAACCGCAGCCGGAGGAGGAGGCGGACTTTGGTCACTCAGGTCCCCCTGGCAGCTGCTCCTGCACTAACCACAGAGAAGAAAGTACTCAGCCCTGAACCAGGATGGCGAGATAAGAGAGCAAAGCTTCAGTGCTCTGTGGGAACACCCCTGAAGCCCTCACGTGCCCACGAGGTGTGGAGGCAGGTGTGGAGCCCGGGGGCTAATCTTCAGGGGACACCTGAAAGCCAGGCCTTCTGGGGAGGGAGAGGATGTCAGAGAGAAATGGGAGGAAGGAAATAAGGGGGCAGAGAGGATGACACCAAGGCTCAAGGCAGAAAGGAGGCAGAGACTCTACAATAAGGCAGAGCAGGTCACGCCCCTGCTTAAACCAATCCACTACTGGCTTCCCTTAGCACAGGGAATCAAAGCTAGGTTGCTGCCAGAGCCCCCAGGGCCGGCCACCACACCAGTCCCCCCTGGTCCTTACACACCCGGAGGGCTCCTGCCGTGCCGTGCCCAGGCCTCTCTCGCTGGCTTTGCACACTACACTGCTCGGCTCTGCTCCCCGGGTGCCTCCTCCAGGCTTCCCTGGAAGCTGCTGCCCATTCCTGTTGCACCACTTTGTTTATTTCCTTCACTGAACCCATCACAGCTTATCCTGTAATTGTTTGGCACCGCCTCCCTCATCGGACTGTCAGAACCACAAGGTTAGGAGCTATCTTTGTTGTGCCCCCTGCCATGTTCTCATGCCTAATGCTCAGCAGAGGCCCACAGCAGGTGCTCGATGTGATGGAGAAAGGGTGAGAGGAAGACAGGGAGGAGATGCGTGTGGGAGGAGGGCTGAGTGGAGCGAGGCCTGCAGAGGGAGAAGGGTGAGGGAGAACAGGCCTGTAACAAGGCCATGACCGGGGCCTGGGGCAGCGCCCTGAGGCCAGGAGCTCATTCCCACATCAGGAGGGAGGCACTGCCTGGCATTAGGGTGCCGCCCAGCCTCAGCTCCTGGGCAGACTGGCTGAGGCGGGAGGTGGCCTGGGTGGTCCGGCCCCAGCCCACAGCTCTGGAACATGGAGAGAAGGAAGCAGGACAGGACCTTTTGGGACTCAGGGACCCTCTGGGGAGCCCTTGGGGCTCTGCGCCCAGCAGGAGCAGTGGAAGGCGGCTGCACAGGGGCTGCTGCCCCTTCCTCCTGTCGCCTCTCCCGACCCACTGGGCTCTGGGATGCGCCTCCACATCTCCCCAAAGCTGAAGCAGCCTCGCTGCCCTCCCCACCCCTCACTTCTGCCTGTGAGCCTGCCCTTAGGAGCGGGACTGGCTCAGGAGATGGGGGGCAGGAGTGGTGGGAGGTCAAAGGGCCCACTCACCTCACGGGTGACCTTGCCATTGTTGTCAAAGTCATACAGGGTGAAGGTCCACTCCTGCCGGCTATCCTCCTCCACAGACACGTCACACTGCAGCTCCTGGACACAAAGGGACAACAGGCAAGCAGGGCTGGTCACCCAGCAGCTGGACCATCCAGAGGCCGGGTCATGGGACTGCCACCTCCCCGCCGCCCTCCCCACACCCTGAGTGAAGGCAGAGCACAATGATCAAGACATAACGGGCCATGGTGTGAGGCCAGGCCAGGAAGGGGAAGGGTGGCCTCGGGAGCAATGCCTGCAGGTTGCCAGACAGCCCCTGGGTCTTCAAGGGGCAGGGGCTGGGGTCTGACAGGAGGCTATGTGGCTTCAGGAAGACTGAACTTGAACCAAAGGATGGAAGTTTCTGGAAGACACAAGGAACAGTAACGTGGGAAGCTAGGACAGGACCCTCAGGGTAGCCACCTGACCTGGAAGGCAGGAGAAGGTGAACATTAAGAGTTAAAGTGCCAGGTCAGCCCTAGAGACCACCTTTGCTTGGCCCTCCATATGGGTGGTCCTGGGCATGGCCTCTCAGGGCCTCAGTTTCCCCATGTATACAGCACAGAAAACAACAGTACTGATCTCGCAAGGCAGTACAGAGCATTAGCCGCCCGCTCCACATCCATGGGGTTCCTCTGCAGTGTGGTGGGCAGTTCCTGGCCATCCAGCTCAAGCACCGCCTTCTGTACCTGAGGGCAGCCCTGAAGAGCCAGGGACTGAATGCTCAGGAGCAGTCGAACAAGGGGGGGGCTGAGCCTTCAGCTAATACCCCAGCCTCCTCGACCCTCTGGGGGCCCAATCTGAGGCATTCTGTATGGCTCTCGGAGGGTCCCCAGCAACCCTGAGCACCAGCCTTCTCGCGGTGATCCACACAGTAACCCACCCTTGGTGGCTTCTCTCCTTCCAGGGGTCACCTCCCAAGGCTTTGAGGTCTGCTTTGGGGAAAGTGGAAACAAACATGGAAACTGCTTCACACACAGAGAAGTCCAAGGAATAGGGAGTCACTGCAATTGTCTTTGCTACAATGATTAATACAACAATTACCTCACTATCACTGCACACACAGCCTGCAGTGGCTAAAACCAGGACTCTACACTGGAAGCGGTGAGCTCCTCTGCTGGTGGTATGCCTGCAGCAGCTGGCTGAACACCAGCGTGTTCTAGAAAGGAGGGCCATTTTGGGAAAGAGATTCCACAAACGGCCTTTAAGATGCACAAGATTCTACTGAATAAAAAAAAAAAAAAGCAAAGATGCTCCCAGATCATTCTGTTCCACGTCTTGCCTCAGTCCACCTCTCCTTCTGCAAGAGAACAGGCTCTGCGCCCCCAAGAAGGGTGGTGCCTGGCCTCTTAAAGGCAGGAGTGTGCAGAGCATGGCGTCCCTGCCCCCAGCCTCTGCAACTCGAAGCCAGTTCCCTCCAGCAGTTCTTGGGCAGCCCACGCGGAGTTCAAAGTCGGCCTTCCCTCAGTTGTGACATGCCCGTCTGATACCTGCCAAGTGCCCGCTCTGCACTCTGAGGCACCGTTTCATGCGGCCCAGCACTCGCCCCACACATGCCGACACACACACACGCACGCACACACACACACATCGGTCACCTGCCTCCCTCTCCTGGGCCCTTCCACCGGGCTCCACAGGAAGCTCAGGTTTGAAGTTCAGAAATGTGCTGGGTAACTACACCCACCACCCCAGCTTTGTCGTATGCGTCTTCTCAGCCCACCATCTGGACTTCTCAGGTGAGTCCTCCTCATGGACCCAGCTGGCCCCTTCCAGAAACACACCCACTTGGGCTCCAAGGGAAGTGACGTCAGGGTGTGGGCCTTCCCTCTGAGGCTGCTGGGCTCAGCTCTCGGCTGTGCCGACCACCCCCAGAAGACCTGCAGGGACCTGGGTGGGCTCCAGGAAGAAGCCAGCAACCCCAGCTCCTCAACTAAGTGCTGCCCGCCCCCCTCAGCTTCTGCATTCAGGGCCCACAGTGACCCATCTTACCCCCTTTCCTGTGCCATCTTCCCCTACACCCCACCATCCCTAAGCAAGCCACTTATCCTCACTCGACATGCTGGCACCGGCAAGCTTCCAGGCCTTTGCTCCTGCTGCCCCCTCTGCCAGGTGTGCCCTTTATCCCAAAGGCTCCTCTGTGCAGCCCACTCCCAACGCCCATTCCTGCACTCAGAGGCTCAACTCAGATGCTCCCACCCAATCCAACCTCTGCTTGCAGCCCCTGCTTCCTCCTCCGGATGCCACAGAGTCTGGGATTGCCAAAGTGTCCAGCACTCTGCATCCCTCTGGCCTGACTTAGGTGAATACCCCCGGCCCCATGCTCCCAGATCCCAGTCACATCACCACTCGTGCAGTTACTGGGTCTGGGTCACTCATCTAACCCCCCACCTGTCCACCCCCATCCCCCCCCACCGCTTGAGGGCAGGAACCACGCCCAGCTCCCTGCTGGGTCCCCGGGTAACCAGCAGGTATCAGTCAGCATTGGTTGGAAGTTAGAAGGAAAGTGCTTACTCTGCACTGGAAACCCTTTCAACTTTAGATGCATTAACTCATCGTGCTGTTTGAAACATTCTGATAAGACAGATGTTGTCACCATTTCACAGGCGAGCACCAGAGTTAGGACTTGAACCCAGCCCGCTGGCTCCCAAGCTACGCCCTAGGGGTCTCGTGAAAGAAAACAGGGAAGAGGGAGGGAGGGAAAAAGCAGAGAGAAGAGAAGCCAGTAAGGTCCACGCAGGCAGGCCTGGGTCTTGCTCTCGGCACCTGGAACTGCACTTGGTTCACAGAAGGAGCTTAATACACTGTCTGGGGGCGAGGGCAGGGCTGTGGCTCCGGGAGGGCATGTCCCCTCCATTGTTAAGCACATGGGAAAACTGAGTCCCAGAGAGAGTTGGGGATCTGCCCAAGGCGTCCTGCCTCCTGGTCACCCAGCCCACCTGGCAGCCCGTGTGCGCCACAGAACAGCCCCAGGACTTGGGAAGAAAGTTTTCTTTCACGGGAGGAACTGAGGCCCAGAGAGGAAGGCGGTCACCTAGCACAGCAGTAGTAGCTCCAGGGCCAGAGCGCCCTTGTCCGCTCCCGCGTCCCAGCCCAGCCCAGCAGGACCCTCAGGCCTCCACCCGGTGCTGAGGCTAGGGGCTGCGGCCGAGAGGCGCGGGCAGCGGTGAGCCCTTGGGGCCGGCACTGGGCGGGGGCACTGCTGGGCCCAGAGGGCGGCCGTTCATGCAGGAGGCAAGGGGTCCTCGCATCTGGACAGGGCCCAGCTGCCGTCTTCAGAAAACTCCGCTGGGAAAAGAAAGCCCTTCTCTCCAGGGTTCAGTGCCCAGAAAGGAAACTTACTTCAAATTTCAGCTGCTTCTTGGAGCCCGGGCAAGATTCACTCGACTTCTCCATCCTCTTCTCATCTCCACTGGCCACTCTGTCCGTCTTCTCAGGAGGCAGGGCCACTGTGGGGAGAGGCAAGTGAGAAAGCATGAGGAGGGGAGCGCCTCGCCCCCCACGCCCAGGCGCCCTCACTGTGGCTTTGTTCTGGGGCCCCCTTCCTGCCCTGCCATTTGCTGGAGTTAAAATCACTTTGCTCTCTGGCCTCTGGTAATGCCTGGGGCTGCTCCAGGGGAGACCCCGCCCAGGGTGCATCCCCACCGCGATCAGGCTTCGCCCATGTGCCTCTCGAGCCTCTGCACTCTGCCTGACTCTGCAGCCCAGATAGGCAACCTGAAGCCACCCCTTGCAGAGTCAGGCCAAAAGGGCAGGTGGACGAGGGCTGAGAGGGAGCTTGTGGACCATGGCCATTTCTGCACCCTCTCGCTGCTCTCCATGCTGACCTATTGGCCTCCGCAAAGATGCCGCCTGCTTGGGCCCAGCACGCAGCCAGGGGTACTGGTCAGGAGCAGGGAGAGAGACATGAGGCCGTGCCCCTCCACCTCCGACCCAGAAAGCTGGGCAGAGGTCAGTGTCTGCTTGGATTCTGACCCTTCCTACACTGTGTATACCCATAACAGGTCAGGTAACTTCTCTAGATGTCTCAGTTTCCCCAACTGTAAAATGGGGATGATAGCAGTCCTCTTCCCCAGAGGATTCTTGTGTGCAATGAACAGGTTATGACCCAGCACACAGGGTCCCAGCCATGAGTGGTAACAGGGAATGATGTCCCCTCCCCATTTAGTGTTTTAGGAACAGGCATAGGTGGCAGTTAAGTTTGCTCAAAACTGAGGCTATTAGAATACAAAAGGACACAAGGCATCCTATCAAATACAGGTCGTCCGGGGTGGGGGCAGGACAGAGTGGGAGTCGCTGAAGAAAAGGATGCTCCCGGTCAGCAGTCCAGACAGGCGGGGACAGGGAGGCCCTGGTGGCAACTGATGGCCCCAGCTCCATGTACAGCTGCGCCTGGGGCCAGGCCGCCATGCCCGGGGGGCCTTTCATTCCCTTCACACCAGGCACACTCAGCAGGATGCAGGAGCCCCCGGCGCACACTGTCCCCGTGGCGAGGCAGCACCCCTGGAGCTGCAAGGAGCTCTGGCTGGAGACCTCGTCTCAGCCAGCACCCAGCCACCTCCTGGTGCTTTCACAGGTGAGGCCAGTGAAGACAAACCTAAAAAAGCTCTGGCTCCTCAGAGACCTCTGTGGGTGGGGGGCACTTGGCATCCTCACCGATGGGCTGGTTGTCAGGGGACTGTCACTGCTGCTGACCACTTCTGACAGTGGATAAAGCCAAGCCCTGCTTCCCTGCTCCCCCACAGCAGAAAACCTCGGCGGCCAGGAGGCATCCCACTCCACTGCAATGCCAGCCCCGGGGAGTCACGTGGGCAACCAGCCGGTGACCCGAGGGCAGCCAAGCATAGAGCCTGGGCCACTCTGATTCCTCCAACCCGATCTACTGGTGCCCTGCTGGGCCAGAGCTGCCACCATCATGGGACCAGACAGGGTACATTGCCCAGCCTCTCTACCAGACCACAAAGCAGTAGGCACTCGTCACTACCATTTAAAAGAAGGCAAAAAGGTCTACTAGAGGCTTCTCTGAGTGAGTCGGGGAGCCAGGTGCCTCCCTATTGCCAGCACCAAGTGAAACCCTCAGCTCTGGAAGCCCCCAGCATCTCAGTGGGTGCAGCTGAGCTCAGTGGGAATGTCCCTGTTGGGAGGGCACGTTTGGACTCCTTCTGGGTTCCTATTCTGACTCTGCCACTGACTGACCTGGGCAACCTTGGGCTGGGCGTGTGGCTTCTCATCTGTAAAATGGGGATGATTAGGGAGACCTCACGTGGCTTTTGGGACAGGGCCATGAGAAAAGTGCCTGCTCAGCAGAGCGGCCTGCACACAGTAAGTGCTCAGTAAATGCTGGCTTTGCAAGAGATGTAGATGGGCCATGGTCCCGGCTGATAGCCCAGATCCAGATGATCCCCCTCACCCCAAAACCACCCCACCTGGGAAACCATAGTGCTATCATGGCCTGCAACATCCTCACCACCCCCAGGAGCGGGGAGAGGAGAGAAGAAAGAGAAACAAAGGCCAGCTCCATCTTCAAAGCTGCTGCCTCGCTCCACAGAGGTCCTGGCTGGAGATGTAAGCTGGCCAGGCTTATCGAAGGCAAACTTTAAGTTCAAAGGGAAGTTATCAGAAAACCACCTTCAGGTTCAAGGTTGCCTTTCAAGTTCCACTTGATAAAATCCAAAGAAAAGAAACCTCTGTCTCTGTTCTCTCCTTCTCCGGAGCACCCTCCCCCTGCACACGAACAGCCTGTCCTCCCTCAGGTCTTCCCCTGCCCCCCCTCCTTCCTCCTCACCCAGAGAGGTGCAAAATATCCCCTTGGCCCCTCACCCTCTTCATGTATCTTCTCCAAAGACCAGCATGGCCTGGAGCGTCCTCTCTTCACCAGCTGGCCCCTCATCCCATCCCAGCTCAGAAAATTACCTGAACACCCCCGAATGACCCCTTCCCAGCATGAGGCCCCACCGAGGACAGCGGTACCCACTGCCCCCATCGAAGGCCTTCCACCCTCTCACTACCTCATGCCCAGAGGCCAGCGGCGGCATCAGAGAACTGATCAGAAAGCCTCGCAGACTCAGTGCCAGAGGCAGGGCCTGGATTCAGAGGCCCTGCTTCTAGATCCACAAAGGAGCCCTCTGAAACTGGCGTCTGCCCCGCCATTTGTTGTCCCCATGCGGAACGAGTCGGCCTCCGCCCATCCACCCTCGGGCGCAGGAACAGGCCAGAGGAGGGCGACTGGCGCTCGCTGCGGGCTGCAGAGGCCCCGCCAACCAGCCAAGAGAACAACCCTTTGGTCGAGACAGACTTTGGCGGCAGATTCAGCCCATTCTCTGTCTCTTACTCTCGTGTAACCCAGTGGTTACTGTCCCCAGAGATGACTTTCTGGGGAGCAAAATTTCAGCGAAGTCACAGTGACAACAGGAAGTGCTGCTGATGTAAAAGAAGAAAGGAAAGCCGTGGAAAAGTGGGAGAAAAGGGAAGGGAAGGGACAGGCGAGGAGGAAAGCAAAACCTTGCACTTGCCTAAGGAGTCCCTTTGTGGGACTTGAGCAGGAGCTGGCAGACTTTGCCCCCTCAGCCAACCCCCGTCTACCACTTGTTTTTGTCAATAAAGTTTTACTGGAACATAATTACACTCTTAGGCACTGCGTATGCCTGCTTTGCTCTGAGAGGGCAGGGTTGAGTAGTTGCAACAGTGATGTGGCCCACGAAACCTAAAATATATACTTGCCTGGCCCTTCACAGAAAAGTCTGTAATTGCGCTTTATGTAAACGCACATGATACCTTGATAAGCAGGGTGCAAGATGGATTACACCTGCCGCTCACCTATTTGACCGGAAACTTGTGCAGTACACCACCTGCCCAACCATACACAGTAGCCATGGAGGAAAAAAAAATGTCAGTTCTACTTTCTTTAAGCCAATTCTCAGCTTAAACGGATCTGGCAGCCGTGTATGGAGCTCCCTTGGGAAGCTGCTCCGGTCCCCCTCACACCACAGGCAAGGAGCGGCTGGCTGTGTTCAGCAGATGACGGCTCGCTCCCACGTAGCTCCCAACCCGGCATCTTCCCACCCCCAGCAACTGCTGGATCAAATGCAGGACCTGACCGTCCTCACCCGGCCCCCTTTGATGCTCCCTCCTCAAGCTTCAAAATACCTTTCAGAGGGAGATCAGACAGCATTCAACAGAACTACTAATTAATTAAGCCAAGTTAAATTTTAAACACTGTTTGCTGTGTCAGCCAAAAGCCCGAACAGAACACACTTTTCTCCTCTGCTGAGATCAGACAGTCTCTTCTCTCTCCCCTCCCCCAGTTTAAAAACAAGGGGGGTGGAGGGTGGGGAGGAAGAGAGAGAACAAGTGCCGAGGGACACCGGCGAGGGTGCGGAGATACCTGAGTGGTGGCGGCTGCTCGTGGCCTGTGCTACCAGCCCTCCGCCCCCACCCAGGCCCAGAGGGAAGCACCCGGGGCTCCTGTGGGCCCACACGGGGCACAGCCGCAGTCACCGCTTACCCTAGCAACAGCAGCGACCAGGGGGCAGGATGCGCAGCCCACCCAACCCGAGCTGCTGACAGCGGGCGCCCGGCACCCAAACAGCAGAGGAGGCGGCTAGGAATGAAAACAGACCCGCCCTCCTGCAGTCCCAGCCTCTGAGCACTCAGGTGGGGCCGGCACCCCAGGGCTCTCCCTCTGGGTATGAAGTCATTCGGGGTCACCGAGAGCTTGGCTTGAGAAGCAGGCTATGCACGTACAGGTCTAGAGGGCACCACCCACATGCTGGACACCATAGATTTGTGTATTGCTCATGACATTTTGCTGACAGAGGCAGAGAGGTGTCTTGAGAAGGGGCCCTTTTTTGAATTTGCACAAATGCATTTGTTGCTATGAGTCCTGTCTATCCCCATTCAGCCCAGTGCTTCACTCTGGACAATCCTACATGGAATTTGGATGGCTTCACGGAGCCCACCACATCCTCACAGTCAGACTAAGCTTCTTGAAAGCTGGGGCCCTTCTGGCTACTCCCCCTGGGTTATCCACAGTGTCTATAGCATGTACCACATGCACAGAGAGCAGACATCCCATCAGCTGTGCTAAACTGCACCAAATCCCACAGGTAGACATCAGAAAGGCTACATGACAAACACACTGTAAATTCTGGCTTGACTGAGACAGGGAACTGGCATGGGAAAAGGGATAGTTGAAAAGGGGTAGGCCTATTTCTTAATCCCATACGTAGGTGAAAATCCAAACCCTGGACGATATCAGCAAATGCCATCTTATTTTAACACAATCCAGAAAGGCCTGGTTGATACTAAACTTTGGAAAAAGAGACAAATTTGAAACAGTTATGACTACAGCAGCCCCACCAAAGACCAGAAATGACTAACAGTCAATGCATGGCGGACACCTCTCAGCCCAGTTACCTAGCAAGTTCTCTGTTGATACAATGCAAAATTTAACACAAGCCAGAGTTTTCTTGCTGGCATTTGGACACCTGCCCTAACATATCTACAGGCCTTTCTCAATTGTCTACATATAGATTATCGGCTACAAATATTTTAGTCTCAGGGTGGTTTGCCAGGATGTTCCTGACTTCCCAACCCTTGGACAGCAGCTGTTAGAGGGAATGCAGATGGATTTTAATATTAGCCTATGCCAAATATAATTAGGCGGGTAAATCTGCTGCTAGTAAAAAGAGAAAGATATCGTATGTGCATTCCAGGCCAAATGGTTTCTTGCATTATCTGCATGAGGCTCTCCTTAGGGAATAAGGGTCCTCGAGATACACAAATACAACAGTGCACACAGCAGGGAGCTGTACTGGGGATGCTGGAGAAGTTAGTGGGTACACACATTATTTCATTAGGTCCTTTTAATACCACCACCCAGGGTGCTTTACTTCTTGCATTTTACCAAAGGGGAAACTAACCTAAAAAGCAAAACTAATCAAGCCATTTCCCTACTGAAAATGATCTGCCTGCCGCTGCCTCTCAGCCTCGTCTCCGCAGAACCACTTTTACTTGACTGGCTGCGCTCTCGTGCTATTATCCCAGCCAAGAACCGTCTGTCTCTCTAACTCCTGCTCATCCTTCAGGTCTTCACTTCAAGCCTCCCTAGAGGGATGCCCTCATGCCTCCAGGGACTAGGTTAGGTTTCCCTACTTGGCGAGCCCGTATTCTCATGAACCAGTCCATGGAACCCCCTGCGGCAGCCCCAGTATAAAGCCCCGTCCTGCCAGACTGTACACAGGCACACCATCATCACCGTCATCACAATGAAACAGAACCAGGATCTGAGCCCAGAAGATGCAGGAATGGGAGAACTAAAATGCTCGTTTCCTGACTCCGGGGCCATTGGTCTTTCTGCTCTGTCCATAACAGCTGACACCTGTTTCTGCCTGTCCAGCAGCCATTCTCCTTCTGATGAGAGCACCTGGGTCTCCTCTGGGGCCCATCCCTCCCCCACCTCCATCCGTGCAGTTTGCGGAGGGCTGATCCCACTCCAGCCTCCGGGATGTGCCCAGGACAAGACCTGACAGCTCACCTCATCCCGATGGCCACTGTGGCTGGCCCTAGGCCACTCCCAAGGCAGAGTTTGTCGTGAAGCTGATGAAGCTATGCTTCTGGGCCCGTCACGTGCATGAGTCCCTTCCAAGCCAGAATGGGTCCCAGCAGTGTGGTCACATGTTTGTTTTGATGACATTTTCAAGATTAGGTATTTTATCCTCTATCAGTTAAGACCGCTATCTCTTTGCACTCTGACTTTCCATACTTTCCCTTGTGTTATGTGATGTAGGCATTTCTGGAATCAAGCTAAGGGGAAGCTGAGTCAGGATGTACTTATTTAGGCTGGTGAGTTATATATATATATATGGCTCATCACTACTATAAAAGAATCACGCACTCTTTTCTTAAAGAAGGCTTACCCCCCATATCGGGTTTTTTCACCTCCCTCCCGCCGGTCCCGCTCTGGGTCAGGACTACAGCTCTTTGTGTTACAAGCTCTTTCTGCGACCCTCCGAGCCAGCGGAGGGGAGGAAGGCAGGGAGAGAGGCTCGCCCCGATAGGCAGAGCAAGGGAGGTAAGCGCCGGCTGTCCGCCCGTTCCCGCAGCCTCCGGCGCTCGGCGGCGCCGCCGCTTGGAGCCGCTCCAGCCTCTGCTGCCGCCGCCGCTGGCCGCTGGCCACTCGCCGCTGGCCGCTTCTTTCCGCCGGAGACAATCAGACGCGACAGGAAGTTCACTCGAAGGGAGAACTCGTTTATTGGGGCTCAGGGCATGGGATATATAGGGTGAAGTCTCTCCTGCAACTTTCACTTTTCCGAATCAGGCACAGAGTTGTGCACATGCGCAGCTGTCTCTGATGTAAGAAGCGGACCGGAGTGGGCGCAGCTAAACCTCAGGGGGCTTTTGGCGGCCACCCCTGCAGCGCGGCTGAGTTCTCAGTGGCCATCTTTGTGGCATGGCTGAGATTCAAAGGCAGTTCTCAGCGGCCACCCTCGTGGCGAGGCTGAGATGCAAAGGCAGTTCCCCACACCCCCAGAAGTGGATAAGCTTCAGGTCCCACCGTACCCAGATCTACCCTGGCCAGTAAAGCGAGAATCAAACTTCTGCAAGAAATACTGAGACTTGGGAGTGGTCTCTCCCCCGTGATGGCTGAGCTCACAGGATGCGAGCACTGGTGCTGGGGGGTCACCCTCGCCACCTCAGCGGGAGGGACCCACAGAAGGGCAGGGGAGGCGTGGGGTGGGGGGAGGGCACGTGTGTGTGGATGACACGGTTGGAGCCCCTGGAGGCAGCCGGCCCTCTTTAGACAAATCTACCCTAGGATTTTTCAATTTCAGGACCCAAAGCTAAGCAAATCCGGGTGGAGTACCCAAAGAACCGAAAGAATCCTAGCTTCACTCTCCATCACGTTGAGCCCTGCTTTTCAGGAAAAACAACCATCCCCGCCAAAACAGCCACTGACCCAACGCAGCACTAAGGCGGTTTCCGGCAATTCCGGCCAGCAGGGCCTGCCCCTTCCGGAGACCAGAGATGCCACCCCGGCCCTTTCTCTCCGCAGTCCCGCTGCCCTAGGCTGCATTTCACTGTAAGTAGATTTTACTTAAAGACCAGTTGCGACTGAGGGGAAAGAAGAAAGGGAAAAAAACCTTCTTAACAAATAGCATTCTGTCCTTTTTCCTCATGGGGTGCAAGGTTGATGGCCACTCTGCTTTGAGGTCTGAACAGGGCTGAGCCCAAGCATCTGGTCAGGGATGGAGAGGGAGGAGGAGGGAGGGGGAATGGGGGAGGGAGGGGGGAGGGACGGGGAGGGGGAGGACCGGGTCAGGAGGGGGAAGGAGGGGGAAGGAGGGGGAGGCCTTCTTTAGGTTAGAGATAGCATTTCCCTTCCCCTGCCCCACATCCCCACCAACGTTAAAGCATGATGGAATTTAACTTTTAAAATCTAACTCCCGTCTACTTGAAGCTATTAGAGCCTCCGTGGTAGCTGACCCAAGTCAGTATTTCCACCGTTCAAGCTGAGCTTCTATGAAGAACAGACTTGGAGAAGCTGCTCCCCCTATGAAAGCCAGGCTTCTCGGGGGACTGCAGAGGCCTGGACTCAGCCCGACTGACACCTGCAGCAGGACAGGCTCTGAACCAGGGAGAGAGGCCAGCGGGCTGCGGCCTGCCTGTCCCTTCCGTCCAGGAGACGCTGCTCCTCTGCAGTGAACTCCCCTCCTCTCGGGCTTCCAGGGCACCACGAGCCGCCCGGCGGACGGACCAGCTTGCCTGGGAGCCACGGGGAGCTGTCTGTGAGAAGGCCC
>JAQQAC010015468.1:35038052-35057467 GCA_029783875.1 Phataginus tricuspis
GCCAGACTCAGTGTCCAGCTGTCTAGGTAACATCTCTACTTGGATGTCAAACACGCATCTTGAACCCAACATATCCAAACACAAAAGCCTTGATTGTCGGCTGCCAGAACTCCACCTCCGAAGAGACACCACCACTTCCTTAGTTCCTTAAGCCACAGCCTAAGGCGAGCCGGGCCCCCTTCCTTCCTCCACCCTCCTACCACCCGCCCCACCGCTCATCCCCCACTCCCTCTTCTCCCCGGCCCCACAGCTCCCAGGCCCCACAGCTCCCAGGCGAGGCCAACAGCACTGCCTCTCCTGCACAGCAGCATTGCCTCCCGTTTTCCTTACCCCCTTCCTCCCTCCACGCGACCCAGCCTTCCCAGAAGCCACAATTATCTTGTTAAAATGGAAGTCAGAATTGGGCACTCACCTACTGAAAACTTTCTAACAGTTTCTCTTCAAAAGCAGCATAAAACCCAAGCATGTGGCCCCAGCCTTGCCACTGACCCACCCTCATTCCCCCCAGCATCTCCTCCTGCCACACGGTCTCCTTTCTGTTTTCCCTAAACCCCAAGTTCCTTCCACCTTGGGGATTTGCTCGCTCCTCCTGGCTGCTCTCCCGCCACGTCCAACCATGGCTGGCTGCTTCCTGGCGTCAGCACCTCAGCAGAGATGTCACCTCCTCAGAAAGGCCTTGCCAGACTCCACCCTTCCCTGGGTTTACCTCCTCGCAGGGCACCACTACCAGAAGCTTGCATGCTCACTCTCTGGATTCTTTCTTTACTACTTGCCTCCCTCACGGGAACACCCTGACCGCCGGGCCCACCCACCCTGTTCACAGCTGAGAACCCAGGAGCCAGCAGGGCCCCACACCTGCAGCAGGTACTCAGTAAATACCTGCAGAACGAGGAGGAGTTAGAGGCCTGAGTTCTGTTCTCAGTCTGTTGTGTGACCTTGGATAAGTCACTTACCCTCTCTGGGCCTCAGTTTTCCGACTATACAATGAAGGGGACTAAAGGTCTCCCAAGGGCTCCTCGGCTCTGTGAATGGGTGGCATCCCATGCCAGGAGCCTGGACGAGGTAGGTGCACAGGACCCGCTTCAGCAGTTGGACAGGGGGTTGCCGGACTTCACTGACTTCAAGGCCGGCTTCCTTCTCTGAATGAGTACTTACGGAGCTCTTACAGCAGCCAGACTCTATGTCACGCACGGGGGGTAGAAGGGGACATTCAGGGGCTCTAATAGGATTAAAGCAGCTTTGAAAATAGGCCTCCTTTGATCTGGGCTAGTAAATAATTATAAACACTGGTTGGCCTCTCTTCACAGGAGATGGACCAGTGAAACAACAAAAACCACAACAGTTCACATTATCGGGCATTTACTCTGTACAGAGCTGTTCTCTGGGCTTACGTACATGACCTCACTGTCTTCCTGGAAGCCCTGAAGAAGTGCTATGACTGCCCCAGTGAGGAAACTGAAGCACAGAGAAGTTAAGGGACTCACCCAAGGTCACACAGAGAGTTACAGTAAAGCCAGGCTGGATCTGGGGTCGGACTCGCACATTCTGAAAAAGTCAGAATAAAGGGAGGAGGGCACCTCTCAGTACTCTGACGGAGGTGGGGAGACAAAGCTCAGGGCCGTGCGGATACGGACAGACCCTGAGCTCACCACAGTGGGGGCTGCTCGGCCCACAGCTCCCAGGCCCCACCCGACAGCCCTGCTTGGCAGGACCAGGCACATCTGGAGCGGCAGAGACGCCACAGGCCCCGCCGGACCAACCCAAGCTGGGCCAAAGTGACACCTGGCAGGCAGCGGTCCTGGGAGCCTGAGGAAGAGCCTGCACCCCAGTGGGGGCGCCACCTGACTACAGTGGTTCCCGAGAGCAGGCCCAGTGGGCCGGACTGGGTTCTGTGGAGTTAGCTCTCTACAGAAGATGCCGAGTGGACCGCGCACCACCTACTTTCACCCCCAAGCAAAGAGGTCAGAAAATGAGAAATTGACACAACGTTATGGATCAGTGGGAAGAGGTCAGAGGGTAAGAGGCAGCAGTGAGCATGAGGCTGGGCAGGGGTGGGGACAGGCGGAGAGGGGCCTGTGACCACTTGTGGGTCTTTCTGTTCCGATGGGCACAGAGCAGACACAGCCCCCTGGGCCGCATGGGGAGGACACTCCAACACAGCGCTTCCTGGAGGCCACTTGGGGTATTCGCCTGCCAAACAGGCCTGGCACCAGTTTCTGCCTCAGGCCATACACCACAGGCCGCCACCACCTGTCATCCTGCCCAACTGGGGCGGCGGAGAAGTCAGGTGGGAATCAGAGTGAAGTGTGGGGCCAAGCCCCTGCCCTTAGACCCCTGCTGGTCGGCAGAGGGAGGGTCCCTCTCCCCTTCTCCCACTGAAGCTGCATGTCCCGCCCCCGCCACGCCCAGCCAGCTCTCAGAGCTTGGGATCTTTGATGTTTACTTTGTTCTTTCCTCAGTTCAAAAGGAGCTCACAGGTCTTGCACCAGGCCCAGCCTTAATCTCCCATCCAGCGAGCTCCCAGCTGGCCAGTTAGGGCAGTTAAGATGCTGGATTAGGGTCAGCTTTACATAACAACGCAGGAGCTAAAGCCATCCTCTCCTGGGATAGCTAAAAGACTTCTTTTTATCTTCATGCCTCAGATGGCCTTTTTTCTCCCTTAAACAGCCCTCCAGGCCGCCAAGAGGCAATGAACTTGGCCAACAGGAAGACAAAGAAGAGATTCAGGATTCGGCTTGCCCTCCCTTGTCCAGTAGCACAGAGGGAGGCCCACAGTCCCAGCTCAAGGCCAGGCGGATGCTTCTCCATGGCCAGGACGTGGCAGCACCTCCTCTTGCCAGGCTGAGCTGTGTGGTGGCCTGCCATCCACAGCGATGTTCCCATCCCAGGGTGGACAGCCTCACACTGGGCGCCAAGGGTGGTCAGAGAGCCAAGCCCGTCACTGGGCCCAGCATCCCTCCAAGGAGTCTTGGAGCCAGGCAGGCCCAGGTGCAAACCAGAGAAGCTCCCCTTGCGGCTGTATTTACCTATTGCTTTCACTCTTTATTTCTGTTGCTAGCCTTTGAATATATTATATACCTCTAGTAAAAGTTAAAACATTAATCACAGTTCCTACTACAGTCTTCTTTGGCCACTCTTTCTAAGTTTAGTCTCCTCCTCCCATGTCCAGAAGGAGCTACTGCTTTTGTCTGTCTAGGCCTCTAGCTACACAATAATACACACTTGTGATATATACTCCCATACACGAGGAAATACACGGTATTGTCTGGCGCCCTTCTTACGTCAAAGATAATATTCTGTCAATAACATACTGCATCAAGTTGTAACGTGGTTTCGCATTTTGTGTTTCCGTGTAAGCTTTTGTTTGAAGAAAAGGGCTGAAAAGTTTGACCAGCAACAACCTGCTCCAACCTCTAATTGGGAAACTGAGACAGGCTAGCGGCTCCCAACCCCCTCCCTCACCAGCGGCAGCACCAATGCTCCTGGACACCATCAGTGCCTGATGAGGCACCCAGGCTGCCCTCGGAGCCCGACCTGTAGCTGGTGGGTCAGGAGGGCACATTAATGCTGCCAACCTCACACCCTTTCCCCTACAGAAGCTGGGACCTCCAGGCACCTCATTTCTCCCCCATCCATCAACCAGTGTTGGTAAGCGCCACCCCCAATGCAGTTCATCCTCCCTACAAGGTGCCCGCATCCTCTGGGCACCCACCGAGCCAGCTCTATGTCCCCCCTCCTCCTGTTACAAGGGGTGAGGGGCCCAGAGAGGGAAGGACCTGGCCAAGATCCACAGCAAGTCACAGCCAGAGCTGGGAGGGCAGCCAGGTCTATGGGCCCCTGGGCCAATGTTCCTTCCACCGCATTACAGCAGGGCTCATGCTCTGAGTACAGACACTGAACAAAGCGGCCCTCCCTTTCACAGGGAGGTGGAATCCACGGGCAGGCCATTCATGTCTGTTTACAGGGAAAGTCATCTCATTTGAAATCAATTACATGACTTAAGACTAAGCCTCAGTGGACTAGAGAAATGTCACATTTTTGGCAGTAACCTGGGACTCATAAATGATGGATACATAGAAAGGCAGATGGAGAGCTAGATGGATGATAATTGGAGGATGGTTAAATGGATTCAGGGATGAGTGACAGATCACGAATAGATAGGCAGAGGATGGATTGTAGGTGGCTAGCTGATGGATGGGTGACAGAAGAGTAGGTAGATGAATGAATGGGCGATGGATGGAAGGATGGGTGGGTGAGGGGTGGACCAACCAATGGACAGATGAGCACTGAATGGGCGGGTCATGGATTAGTGGGTGGGCGATGGGAAGGTGATGAGTGATGGGTAGATGCATGGATGGGTAGGTGAGTGGACAGGCAGGTGGTTGGACGGAGAGTGAACGGGTAATGGAAGCAACAGATGGAGGGATGAACAAGAGAATGAGCTTGCTAACAACTTACCATGTGAGTGAGCAAATGAACAGATAAATGGAATGAGTATAGAAGCCCATGTAATCAATGGCTGCGGTCACCTCAGTTCCCAGGGCCTATATCCTGCAGACCTTTACCTGACCCCTGGATCTTCCATAGGCACCAGGTTCTGGAATCTCTCCACAGAGCCAAGGGGAGCCCGGGGAACTGTCGGGGCCCTGAGTGCAGCCACCAGATCCTCAGGCAAACTGGCTCAAGGGAAATGCCCCACAGCCTAGACAAAGCCATCTCCCAAGGGGCCCGCCTTGATTCAAGACCTGCTCATATCTGAGCAAAGTTTGATAGACACCTGGGTCCCCAGCCTGCCTCCAACTACTGCACAATTCAGTGAATCTCTTAAGACAGTGCTTCTCAAGGTGCAATGTGTCACCTGGGGAGCCTACTGAAATGCAGAGTGGATTCAGCAAGCCTGGGATGGAGCCAGATTCTACATTCCTAACAGCTCTCAGGCTGGGTGTGGCCACAGGCCTCAGGTCTGGCCCAGTCTCCCCTCAAGAACTTCTTGGCACCAGCTGCTCTCCTCTCAAGGCCTTACAGGACACCCGAGACCTGGATCACCCCCACCAGAGATGGCCCCCAGCTCTCCTGCTGGCTGCCTGCCCTCACCATAGCAGAGAAGCCCTTACTCTCCTCAGGCTGCCCCAGTGCAGCAATTTTCTTCTCTAATTCTGAGTATGAAATGAAAACACTGTCCCACTTAGCTTTCAGTGACATCTGTTCCTTGCCCCAACTCAGAGAGTCAAGCAGTGAGAGCGCCCTCGTTCCCATTCTGCAAGTGTGGAAACTAAGGCTCAGAAAGGTGACGGGGTGACTTGCCCAGTCAGGTCAGCACACCACCGAGAGGTAGAGTCCTCTCTTCCACCTGGCCTGCAGATTTTCCGGACAGTGCACGGGCATGTGGTAGCCCAGATGGCCCCTTCCCCACCTCACTGCCCCTGGGAAAGAGCAATGGATGACAGTACCTTCTAGCCGCAAGTCTTCTTCGTCCTCCTCGCTGAGTGTCTCTCTGAAAACTTCGCCCACGAGCTCCTAGAGGAAGACAAAGCAAGAACATTAAGGAAGTATCAGGGACAGGTAGGACCCCAGGATCGGGATGGTAAAGGCGGCGTCATGAACATGTACCTGGCCTGTCACAAGGAAGCAGGGAAAATCCCTGTTCTGATTCATCTGATGGGAATTCAGTTCAAGTGAGATGGACCTTGTCATACTCGAAAAGCGAATTATCTCAGTGTTTTTCTGGAAGTAACTTTTTCTCAGGCCATAGCCCACCACAACACACTACACAGGACTATACTTCTCCCTCAGAAAAGTTCCACCACCCACCCTGGAAGAAGATGGACGAGATCAGAAAAATCCCTCATTTCTCCCTTTGAGCCAACTTCATGGACTTAGTACCGACTAACCTTCCCTGCAGGCCCTGGAAAGGGACCTCAATTTGGATCCTTTCTCCAAAACAGGCAGGCTGTCTCTGCGGGTTTATGAGGAGGGCCTGGTGTGCACCAGGGGTTCCCTACTGCCCTTAACATAAACCCAAACTCTTCGGCCCAACGTTCAGAAGCCTGCACGCTCTGGCTCCAGCTGGTCTTCAGACATGCCTCCTACATCTGCCAGAAACAAGCCTTATTCTTGCGCATGCCATGCTGGTCCTCACGTGTGAGTTCAAGTTGTCCGGTAGCTCATCCCAGATGGCAGAGCTGCTCCCAACCAGCCTGGCGAGGATGCCACTCAGGAGCACTCAGCTTGCCAAGGGGAGTTTGGTTGGTTTACAGGCTGGGAAGGGCCTGGGATATCAACACAGGTGCCATCTACCTGACCCCGCCCTAGGGCGATGACTCTAGACATGGAAGAGGCTAGACCAGCTCTTGTCAAACTATCTTCTGTATTCGTTGGTATTCTGCCAAGAAGAGTTCTGTGATCAAAAATGATTGTTTTAAACAAAGTTAAACGCGATCCCTTACTATGGGACTTACTATGGTAATGGATACTTGTGAATATCCCAATAGCAGCTTTTGCTGCATTTCTCAAATCTCTGTCAACTGTGGAGTTTTGTTTGTTTTTAAAAAGGGTCACACAGGATTTGTATTCCAAAGAACCCACTTTGGGAAAAACTTCTCTTTTGGGGGAGAGATGAAGCTTGGAGGATTTAAGATATAAGCACCGCCTTATCTCTCTTGCGGCCTAACAGTGACACTATGGCCATGTTTTTCGAGTGACAAGCAATAAAAAACCCAAACTCAGCAGCTGTCACCAACTTCTCTTTTTGGGAGAAAATGAAAAGAAAAAGAAAATGCATCCTCTCCTTGAGAAATTAGAAGAAAAAAAAAAATCCTGCCCCTCCGATACTTAAAGGAAAGACCAGAGCTCCTCTTGATGAGCCAAAGAAAAGCGATGCTTTGTAAACCGATCTTATCAACTGGACACAACTTGTTCTGTTTGTTTTTAAAGATAAACAGTGAACATTTTATGGATTAGGTTTGGTCTTCTGTGTTCTCTTTTTTCTTTCAAATCGTTCTGGGGCATGACACACTCTTTCTTAAAGGTTGTCCAAATGTGGTCATTCAGACTCCTGGGTCCCATGGACTTCACAACCAGACGACTCTAGTCCAGGAGTCACGACGACGGCTTCTCTCTCCTCCACCGCTAATGATTATAATCACCAAGCGTTTCCTGGGCTTGCAAACCGGCTGTTGGTGTTAACAGAGCTGGAGCTGCCAGGGTTGCTGGGCGATGGTGACAGGGAGGGTGCACTCAGGCGGCACCATTAGATGACCGGGACGCCCCAGCAGCCAGTTAAAGCCCACCTTTCATGCTGCAGGAAGACGGACGCCTCCTCCCCCAACAGGCTGGCAGGCGGCACTTCCTCACAGGGCAGACGGCTGTTGCCAAGAGAACCAGCAGGCTTTCCATGCCGAGGTCTTCTGGAGAGCAGGAGCGTGGCGCAGACCTCAGCCCACCACCCTGACTGCCCCAGCGAAGCTGACAGGATCTGCCAGACGGGGACGTTCAAGCACTGGTATCTTCCGACTGCCACACTTGGTTGGAGTTTAAAGACTCCAAACGGCGCCACCCACGGAGCAGCTGCCTGGACCCCTATAATGACGCCCCGTGGTGTGTGTGACGCACCCACAGTCACCACCCTGACGGCAGCTTCAGTGCTGAGAACTGCCTACTGACAGGACCAAGCTCCCTGACGTATAAAAGACATGTGTCTGCACATTAAAGCAGAATCCTGGCAAATTCTGGCCAGTGCTGAGGTCAGTCTCTCCTCAGGAAACCACACCCTGCTCTGTTTAACATTTCAAAAGCTCCTCAACACCATGGTCTGCTAATTCAAATACTATGTAATGCAAATGCTCAGCTATGGCTAAGAAATATTTCATCCACTGAGACACACAGCCCAGGGCCTGTGGAGAACAATGCCTGTGGTCCTCAAGCTTTGAATCATTAGCCAAGGCAACACAGGATCACTTCCTGGCTCCATCGCCTCCCTCACCCTTGGGCTTGGGGCCAGCCACTGTCTTCTTGGAACCTCAGTCTACTTATCTATAAGATGGGCACAGTGATAAACCACGAAGACAAGACAGCTGACACTTACCGTGCATTTTCTACGTGCCACATACCACCCTAGGCATTTTATATATGTGTCATCTCCCTTAATCATCACAACAGCCCTGCTCTTCCCATCTCTCAAGGAATAGATGCTTATAAAAATGACTTGCAAACTATAAAGTACGAGGTATAACTGTTATTATTTTCTACAAAGAAAGTAAAGTGCCCCTAACCCTCAAGGAACATATGACACAGGAAAATAAACGTTTACCAGTGCTCATGGTATATGAGGCACTGACCAACGGAATCCTCACGAGAACCTCCAGGAATGAGGTTCCCAATGGCCCTGAGTTTAAATGGGGAGGAGGCCCCAAGAGGCCAGGAGACCTGCTCCGGGTCATCAGCAGAGCCAACATTTGAGCCTGTTCCTTCGGACGCCCGGCCTGAGCTTGTACAGCGGACACGGGACACACGTGGCCAAGAGTCCTATCACTTGCCAGGGACCACAGATCATACTTAAAGGAGTGCAAGGAAAACAGCCCAGCCAGCAGCTCCAGTCAGTGGCCAAGTACTCCTCCTCTCTGTCATGTGGAGCTCAGAGGCCCCACAGCTCTTCCCCACTAGGTTTGGGATTCGGCCAAGCCCTGGCCAGGAGCTCTGCATGCAAGGTTTGGGGCCAGGCCCACAGGACCACCCTGCAGAAAGGCACTCAGAGCTCGACAGCCACAAACCCCACTGGGTACCCCAGTGCAGAGGGTAAAGGAGGGGAGGCAACTGGAGAAGGTCAGACCTTGGTTCAATCCCAACTTTAGTTCCAATGGGCCTCAGTATCCCCATTTGTACGCAGGGACAGCACTCATGATGTCTCAGGGTGGGTGTGAGAACTGAGGAAGCCATCGGACGTAGAGTGCTTAGCATTCTACCTGATCCCAGGACCGAGGCTTAATACATCAGTAGTTATTGTTTATTATTTCTTCTCCGGTACTGCCAAGTGGTACTGGAACACTGCTGGGAGAAGCCGAAAGGCTCACCAGACCCAAGATGCCCTCAAAGACCCTGAGAGACGTGCTCCTAGCCTAGCTGGCACACTGCACTTAATCCTCATGGCAATCCTCGGAGGTAGTGTCATCATTATTCCCATTCACAGATGAGAAAAGGGAGGCACACACAAGGTTAAGTGATTCGCCCGAGGTCATACAGCTAGGAAGGGTCAGAGCCAGGACTGAAGGCAGGCCACCTGGCTCCCGAGCCCACACCCTTCACCGCTGCCCTGTAAGAAGCCGAGTGTGGGGCCCGGTGTGCAGTGACTTCCCTTCATCGCTCCCTTTGTCTGCTCAGCCCCGGTCCCAGGCCCCTCTCCTCTAGCTTGCAGTACAGTCGGCCTCAGCCTCTGCTCCTAGTTCTGATCAGAGACCTTCCTGGATCCGCAGACCTCCCACCCCACCCAGCCTGGTGCCAAACTGTCCTCTCCCCAGTGGTCAGGCTTGGTGGCCTCTCAGGCCACAGGACCCAGACCTGCCTTACTCCTGAGTCCCAGCACTGCCCCTCCTCTGCCCCAACCTGGGCCCCAGGAGGAGAGGCCAGCTCCTCCAGGCGCTGAATGTGCAGCCAGCCCCAGCCCAGAGACCAGAATTGCAGGCACAATGCCTTATAAGGCCTCCGGGGACGGGAAACCACATCAAAGCAGGGCCTTGGGGAGCAGGCTAGAGTTCCGCTAGGGTTTTTCCTCTTTGTCTTTGAGACTTCATACTCCTGAGCTTAATATGTTCCCCCACCGCCTGCCCCAGCAGTTCTCTGTCAATCTTTCTGTCCTCTAAGCGCTAACAGATGTTGGTGCCACGGGATTTCAGAGGAAACTCCTGGTGCCCACGGAACACAGCACAACTTAGAGATTTCAAGAAAGCACAGGGCTGGGACCTGCCTGGGGAAGTGAAGGGTGGGAAGCAGGACCAGCCACCCTGCAACCTGTAGATCTGAGCAATTCGCCCTGGAACTGCCCCAGGAAATTCCTGGCAAGGTCTCTCTTCCCGGCACACTGTACGGACGCAGCCCACCGGGCGTTCCTGGGGAGCGGCTGCGTCGGGCAAGCGGGCAGGCGCTGGCTTACAGGGCAGGATGCTGCATTCCCAGAACCCAGCAGGCGACCCCTAACCCACCCTCAGCAGCTGAGTAACAACAGATGTCTTACTTAACCCCTGTGGCCCCCATTTTGCTCTTCTGTAAAATGGGGTTTAGATGTTAAAGAGGAGTCAGTGAGAAAACACAGACAAAATGCCTGGGATGGTGTCTAGTGCGAGTACTTCTCTCCTCCTTCTGGTTTACGCTACTTCTGCCCCATGCACAACATTCTCACATTTTATCCTAAAGCCCAGTGATTCAACGCAGCGGTGTCCACCCTGGGACAACACTCACACGTGTGCACCAGGGAGGCGTGTGCCGTCCACTGATACTGCCTGCTGAATGCTCATCAGAGGAAACTGCTGGGTCTACGCAGTGGCATACTGTGCAGCTGCTCAAAAGAACCAGGCAGACCCGTAAACACTGACGCACAGAGCACCACACCACACGGAAGACACACAACACAGAGAAAGATGCTAGTTGTACATCTGCGAAAACACCAAACACACACAGGTACCAGGAGATCACCCACATGTTCACAATACCTACAGTTATCCCCAGAGAGGGGAAGGAGGAGAGATGGAGGGAGAATGGGAAATCAGAAACGTGAACTTTATCAGAATTGTTCTGGTTTTTAAGATGAGTAAAATCTTGTATCACTCGGGATATTGAACCTAATTTAACAAAACTCCACACAATAAGCCACTTTACAAAAGAGGGACCTGAGGCTTAGCCAGGGGTTTAAGTGACTGACTGGTCCAAGGTCACTTAAGGAAAGCGGCAGAGCTGGGTCAAAATCCCCCAGGCCCTGGACTCCTCGTCTCTAGAATGGGGCGGTGGGTCCGGATGAGGCTCACGGTCCCCTTGAGGATAGACCTTCCGGGGCTCCAGCCCCCTGCCCAGCAGTGGGGCAGCCCCTTCTCTAGAGCTACAACCGGGAACCCAAAGGCAGAGGCAAACTGGGGCCGTCCACTTTGTGGGCCTCCCTGTCCCCATCTCCAGCATGCACCTGACATGCGGACCTTTGTGACTTCTGCTCCCAAGACATCTCTCTGGCCTCCGAAGCATACTCTGCCCATAAGCACTGAAGGCCAAGGGGGGAACTACCCACCGCTCCCCAACCTATGCCACACGCAAGCCGGCCTGCAAGGTAATCATTGGCAAAGGGCAGGGGGGGAAGGAAAAGATGGCCTGTGGTTAGAGAGGGTTTATGAGGGCCCTGACTCCAGTGACAGGCCAGGAGGGCCTCGGGATTCCCTCCTCCCTGGGATGGGAGGGAAACAGACTCGCTTCTCTGGATGACAGCAGAACCCAAGCCTCAAGGGGCTGCCTCCAAAGAGAAAGGGCACTTCTCCTCAGATGAGCGAAATGTGGGGCAGAGCCCTTAACCCCTCCCCTGAGGACACTGCAGCCTCCCATGGCCACAGGCGGTCTAGTTGGGGCTGCAGATTCCACCTGCCCGGCACCTGCCCCAGCCTCGGCTAAGCCAACTGGAGCTGCCCCCAGGATCCTTCTCACAGGAGCTGGCAGGTGCCCACACGGCATCTGACCTCACCTCCAGCTGCCAGAGACAGCTTGTACCAGGAGGGAGCTCACACAGGCTCAGACACAGAGGCCAGGGTCCGGGAGAGGATGCTCGTTCAAAGCCTCAGCCTTGTCTCAGCCGGTCACCTCTAGAAATAGGCTCCCCAAGGGCAGGGATCTGGGTCTGTTTTGCTCTAGCACAGTCTTGATACTTAGCAGGCACTCATGAAATACCTGTTGCATGAACCTTGGGACCAGGTCCACCCTTACCTGGCTTTCCTGGGGCTGGAACAGTTACAGAAGCCACTAACTGCCTGCATTTCTTGCGACAATTCAGGTTGGGCTTCCAATACTTGGAACTGAAAACTTTAACTCCCACAGCCCCAGGACCAAGCCTAAAACCGAGCCAGATTCCCAGCCAAGTTTGGAACAGTGGGAGAAAACTGCTGCCACCTGCTATGAAGTGGCACCTCCACCAGTTACCTGTGGCCCAGCTCCACTCAGAGAGCCCAGTGAGCAGAGTGCAGGAGAAGGAGGCTCCAAGGGCTGAGGCCTGCAGAGCCTGCCTGTGTGTTTACCTAGGAGGACCGGGCCTCTAAGCCTCCACAGATGTGTGGCATTAATTGAAATTCCTGGATTTCTCTGTTTGTATCTGCTTGAGATGTAAGAATCCCTGTGCTCCTGATGGCACCCCCCAGCCTCTGCCACCGCCACCGCCCATCTCGGGGACTCCAGCCTGAGCTTGCTTTCTGGATTTGAGGGATTGCTTACCAGGAAGATGGGTGGTGGACAGGGAGTGGAATACAGAGCTTAGCAGGAAAGACTTCCTGGGGCCTGACTCTGGAGCTACCGTGTTCCCATCCTTGGAGCCCCAAGCACCAGACCCTACAGGGTTCAAATAAGCCCCAAAGATGGGTTTGCTCGGACCTGGAGCCACAGGCAGCCACAGGGCCAGGAAGTCTCCTTCCTGGGCCGTTACACCAGCAAGCTGCCAGCATCTACACACCATCATGCCGACTGCCCCAGAACTGGGCCCACCTGGCCTACCATGAATACAGGGCGCTTTTCCTTAAATTGGTGCTCTTTTGCACTCTCTCTCTTTTTAAAACTAGTCTTGCCAATAGGATCACTGGAATCAGGTTCAATGCTTCAGTTACAGCTAGGGTTTTCAAAAACATAATTCATATCAAACAAATACAGAACAATTAAAATACAAGATGTTCACCACTTACCTCAAGTCCCACCCCCCTGGTAGAATATGGATCATGCTTTGGGAACCACAAGGTTTAAAGAATCCACAGTTGAAGTCCTTGCCCCCACCCCCACCCTGAGCAAGCTGGCTGGTTCTGACAGGTGGAAAGGTTTGGGGGATGAGGGGGACAGACAGCAGGTAAGGTGAACACCTGGTGAGGATGGATGAAAAATCGGCCCAACGGACGCTCCTCCCACCCAACCACAGGCCCTCTCTAGGGTTCATGTTTTTGGAGTGTGATTTCTGGCCATGGAGAAAAATGACTGACGCCAACAGAACACAGCAAAGTTTGGCGTTACCCAGAATCTGCCCTAATCTCCAACCTTTGGGATTTCAGAGCTCTGACAAGAATGACCCAAGGCAAGGCAGACTGTCCAAGGCCGGGCAGGGCCTGGAGCTTTAAGAGTTCGCCGCTGGTGTGACCAGAGTTTTCCTACTAGATAGTATTCAAAGGAGTTTCTACAGTGGAAACCAAGATCCTATGGCCTTTCAGGGCGTGGGGGTAACGGAGGTCACAGACATAAAGGTCACAGACATAAATGATAATAATAACCAACATTTCTCTCTTAAGAGCCCGCCACGTGCCAAGTGCTCTGCTCAGCATGGGAGGCGCATTGCTGACCACTCCAAGCAGCCTTTGAGCCAGTGCCACTGTCACCCCACTTTAGCCACAAGGGAACTGAGGCTTAGGGAAGCTAAATGACCCACCTGAGGGTCTGATCTTGAGCCCTGGTTCCTCCACTTTATAGTGTGTGAACTCAAACGTGAAGGGGAAATGGAGCACGAACGTCCAGTGCTCAGCACACCACCAGGCAGTTAGCATATCAGACACGCAGCCGTCACTTCTTTCTGGGCCCCCAACCCGTTCCCTGCCCGCCCACCCTCTCCTCCACCCCACGGGCCCCAGGGGCGCCTCCCTGCTGATCAGAGCCAGGCCCACAGGGCCCCAGCGCCCCCATCAGGTCGTGGGCAGCAGCTCCCACAGGCAACCACACGCTGCACTTCTCGGAGTCTCTGCCTCTGGCCCGGCCACCGGCCAGCTAGGTGACTGCCAGCCCCATGGCCGACCCCGCCACAACACTGACCCCGCCACACGACTAACCCTGCCACACCACTGACCCCGCCACACCACTGACCAGCCACACCACTGACCCCATCACACCACTGACCCTGCCACACCACTGACCCCGCCACACCACTGACCAGCCACACCGCTGACCCGTCACACCACTGATCCCATCACACAGCTGACCGATCACACAACTGACCAGCCACACCACTGACCCCATCACACCACTGACCCCATCACACCACTGACCCCGCCACACCACTGACCCCATCACACCACTGACCCCGCCACACCACTGACCCCATCACACCACTGATCCCATCACACAGCTGACCCATCACACAACTGACCAGCCACACCGCTGACCCATCACACCACTGACCAGCCCCACCGCTGACCCATCACACCACTGACCAGCCCCACCGCTGACCCCATCATACCACTAACCCTGCCACACCACTGACCAGGCACACCGCTGACCCCGTCACACCACTAACGCTGCCACACCACTGACCAGCCACACCGCTGACCCGTCACACCACTGACCAGCCACACCGATAACCCACCACACCACATGGCCAAGTGCTGATAACAGGAGAGGCCAAAGGGGCTGTGGTGAGTCTCTGTTCATTAAGCAGCTGTGGCAGCCTCTGCCAGCAGCTTCTGGCCCTGGGACAGGCTCTGGGTCGGCTGCCAGGGCCCAGAGGGTGTGCCCTTCTGAGCAGGGTGGCCGTGGGCCAGGCTGCTTATGACACCAGCCCTGTCATCTGTCGACCAGAGAACAGTGCTCCACAGACTGCAGGCCACCTCATTGTGGGGAAACGATGTGCAGCGCTGCCAGGGGCAGAGGCCGACCCAGTCGGGAGCCACGCGGCCTGGGGGCTCCGGAAGAGTGGCGTTTCTCTCGGCCTTGGGAGGGAGGGGCTTGGGCTTCTTGCTTCTCCACTTAAATAAACAGACGGACTTATATCCTCTCATTTTGTACATCCAAGGGGTCCTCATTTTCATGACAGAAGAAGAGAACAATGGTTTGGGGCAGACTGTGGCCCCCCGCCCTCCCCACAGACTGTGGGGCCCTACACACACACACACACACACTCCACCCCAGTTAGCCCTTAAGCTCTTGCAGAAGTCATCCTCCTGCCCCTTTGACCTTGGTCCACACCAGGCCTCCCTCCCTCTCTCCTCATCCCCTCCTCCCCGCCCCCCAGTTCAACTTCCAGGACCTCTCACAGGCTGCCCCACCTGCCTCGGGCCTCCAAACACCCGCCTGTGCTCTTTCCCCTGCTACAAGACCCTCTCCCCTGACGGCAGGGTGAGGTCTCGTCCCTCCCCTGCACCAGCGTCACCTCTGACTCCCAGTGGCCCCACCTTGCCAAATCTGGGCAGAATCTAGGGTCACATCTCTGGCCTCCCAGAGGACTCAATTCATTCGAGACCTTAGCTGCTCATGCATCACCAGATCTGTGCCTGTAGGTCTCAGTGTCCACATCTGTAAAATGGGCCTGTGACACAGGAGTGCCTTGAGGGTCACATAAGAAAGTGGACGTGGAAGAACAGAAGAGTACAGGGCCATTCAGGGACAAGGGCTCCCGGCTGCGCCGTGCTGTCGGGTAGGAGCCGGTGAGGAAGGGCCTACAGGCCGCCCCCAGGGTGTTCAAAAACACAAGAGGCGTGTTCTCCAGAACATTTCCGGAAGGACCCGCTACACGTCAGTAACAGTGGGAGCAGGGGTGGGAGCTTGAGGAGCTGCCTCCTCAGCTGCCCAGCTTCTGGGACTCTTTGGATTTGGGCTGTTGTCCCCCTTCTCCTTTTTGACTAAGAACATGCAATGGTTTTATACCGAAAAGAAATGAAGCCTTTCAAAGAGGCTGTTCCATTTAAAAGAAGGATGCAGCTCCGTTGCCCACGAGACACGTACACCAAACTGCTCAAGGGGCTCCTCAGAGCACGCACGCCCGACATGCCCCCCGAGGCCCAAACCCGTCCTCCCTGATTTCTCCCCCAGACCCAGGCAGGGCCCCGGCCTCCTTCCTGTCACCCAGGCCAGCCACCCCGAGGCATCCTGCTGCTTCTCTCTCAAGCCTCCTGTTCAAGCCACAGTCTATCCTGTTGGTTCTACTTTCAAAACGCACCCTGAAACCAAGCGTGCGCCTCCACACCTACCACACGCTCAAGGCCACGGAGAGACTGTCCCCTCTCACCAGGATGATGGTGATCATTTTCCGTTCTCTGCCCTTGCCCCCAACCCCATCCTCCGAAGTCCTACTGATGTCCTACAAAGCCCCACCCAATCCGTTTGCCCCCTCACCTCCCTGACCTAGTCTGTTACTCCCCCTCATTCACTCTGCCACCCTCACCCCCTGGTGCAAACAGGTTTGGCATGCTCCCACCTCAGGGCCTTTGCATAAGCTGTTCCCTCTGCCTGAAATGCTTTCTCCAGATAGCCTCTCCCCCCGCCCCTCCTTCAGATTTTGGCTCACTGTCACCTCAACACCTGGGTGAGGGCTTCCAAATCCCTCAATCTACAATCTCAGGCCCTCCACCATACTCCTTCTCCTTCTCTGCCTTAGTTTTCTCTGAGGCACCAACCACCACCTGACATCCCACACATCAATGCCTAAGAGGAGGCACTCAATGAATGTGTGTTGAATGACTAAACAGGGCTCTGTAGTCACTAATTCTGAAAAACATTCCCCACATCCTGAAACAGAAACGCAGTTGCCAAAGAGCAGAGAGAATCTGACTGCATCTGCTAAAATTATCTGCATGTGTTTCCATGCAATGTAGTCCGGGAGGCCCATCAGGAGAAATGGCACCAAAATATTCCCACAGATTGAGCCCAGGCGCTGGATTCAAGGTCATCAAATTGTTTTCCACAAACATGCATGATTACTTCTGTGAGCAGAAATAACAGCAAAGCATTCTGAAGACAACACATTAAAGCAAACAGAAATGGGCACTCCAGTTGGCTCTAGGAGGACTCACACCCAGAAGTCAGCCAGAGGATCTTGGCTCTAGCAGCCAGTGAGGTTTGCAGCTTTTCAGTGAAATGCATGGGTTTCTGATTTCAGCTGGGAGGGAAGGTGGAGGCAGTGGGCTTCTCTGCACCCCAGGCCCCACTGCCCCCCCCCGCAGACACACTGTGCCCACAGACCACGAAGAGACCTCTGCCAAAAACCCGCCTGCATCTCACCACTCCCAGCTACAACCACACGGAAGGTCGGGGCTAGCAAGACCCTCTGTGGTGGTCGTGTAATGCAGAGGGGGCTTTAACTGCAGGGGTGGCATGAGGCCAGTTGAGCACGTCAAACAGCGCTGTCAGTGGGAATAGGGGAGGTTGGCGGCTCTCTTCTCCCCACCGCAACCCCCGCACATCAAATTCTACCATTTCCATTCTCAGGCAAGCAAGGATCTTAAAAAAAAAAAAAAGGTTGTGGGGGATCCAGAGGGCGGCTGCCTGTCCCTGCAGGTCAGTGGCCCATGCCAGGGACCCCTGTTGCTACACAGTGGTTCCCTGGGAAGCTCACTCTGGAGCTCTGGGAGATGCTGTGTGGCCAGCATCCAAGGTCTGCGTATGTGCTTGGGCCTGGGGGCAAGAAGGCATTCACAGCACTGACTAGCCATCACATAGGCGCCTTATTCCACTGGAGTCCTCAGGCCATCTGACTCATCCAACAGCCCTACAGGTCAATAAGGGAGCGATCACCCCCTTTACAGACAAGGAGACCCAGGCCCGGAAAGGGGAGGCAAGAACGTGATGCAGCTGGGAAAGACAAAGGCCCCCTGAGACAAAGGCCAGGACTCTCGGGATGTTCCTGGATGTCAAAGAGAGGTCTGCAGCACATACACACGCAGCCTCTCAGACAACAGGCATCAGGGCTAGACCAGAGCCCTCATTCAGAGGTTCGGACCTGCAGGAAGGCTGGAACCCCTCTGAGAATGTCCCCCCAGAGAACTGCCACACCAATAAAATTGCACCTTGAGCCTTTTCAAGAACTTTAGGTTTGGAACCTCTCAGAGTAGAGATGGGGAAACCAAGGCCTCAAAAAGGGACAGGACTTGCCCAGGGTCACAGAGCCACAGGCAGAATCCAGAACACCCAAAGCAGGCAGCAAAAGAGCCGTCCCACAGGGACCAGTAATAAAGATAGAGCCCCTCACCCCCCAAGAAGCCAGAAAGCAAGCGCTCCGTGTGGGCAGGCTCACACCCTCAGACCGGTGTCCCCAGAGCAGGGCTCTCTGGTCCGTGTAGCTTGGGGAACGTCTGTGTTGTGCGATGTCTCAAACTTTATGGACAGTTTGCCTCAGGACCCCCTTGGGTGCTCACAGCACGTGAATTTCCTCCACTGTCCTAGGCCCTTGCATTGTGGCTTACCCCTCAGTCTCCTTTAATATTTGTGCCTGTCCCAACCTCACCTTCACTGTCCTTTCCCCTGCCCCCAGCAGCCAGTACCTGGGAGGTTTCTTCAGAGGACTGCCCTAGGGCACTGTCTGCAGGTTCAGAGAACTAACCCTCCACCACACAGCCCTGAGCCAGTGACTACCTGGAGGAGAATGAAAGCCCGGCTTCCTCACCTCCAGTGAGGACAAACTCAGAGGTCCAAGTTATACTCCAGAGCTCCCTTCAGACTCAGACTAAAGCTAGACTCTGCCTAAAATTATACCTTGCTTGCTTTCTTCCCCTTCCCTTCCCTGTTGCCTCCCCTCCCTTACTGGTCTGACCTAGGAGAACATCCTTCACGAATCACTTACACGCAATCCTTGTCTCAGGTTCTGCTTCTGTGGGACCTGAAGGCACTCCACGAAACTACCTGAATAGCTGGAGGAATCCTGACACATTTGGTGAATTCACAGGGAGCGGTGGACAGCAAGCTGGTTTAATCTCGCACAAAGGCACTGGTCACTGTGGCCAGTTCAGTTGGATGAGGGGCCAGCAGCCCTAATCCCACGGCTCCGGCCTTACTGCAGGCAGGTAGAGATGGACATTTTCTCCCACTTACGACTCACCCCAACCCCCATTTCAAGAGTGCCTCTCCCTATCTTTGGGCCCTAATTCAAGTACAGGAAGTCCTTTATGAGCACCGCATCCCCAGGGGCTTCTCTCGCGGAATACGCACAGCAATGAAGGCTGACTTCTAGGAGGAATCCAAGGCTGAAGGAAAGCTCCTTGACCCTCTCTGCCTCGGCAGTAGGTACCTGTGGTTTGGACAAAACCCCCCTCTCCCCACCCCAAAGCATCCATTCCTCTTCCTTCAGGCAAAACTTTAATTTTCCTTGGAGAGCCACCCCTCCTTAGGCTTACCACACTTCACAAATAAAAACACAGGACACCTAGTTAAATTTGATAATTTCAGATAAATAACACCTATTTTTTAAAAATGTAAGTCTATCCAAAATACTGTGGGACATACAT
>JAQQAC010015468.1:35062829-35076910 GCA_029783875.1 Phataginus tricuspis
AAAAAAAAAAAAAAAAAAAAAAAAAAAAAAAAAAAAAAAAAAACTCATTTCACCCAGCTTCCTTCACCTCCACTACCTGCCTGTCCTCCCTCTCTCCTTTCACCTCTTCCATTCTTGCAGGGTAGTCAGCAGCCCTATTTTCACCTCCTCGTTTGCTGTCCACTCCTCAACCTGTTGACTCTACAGAAAGTGTTCACATCTGTTGTACCACGCTGTCCTCCAGTCAACCAATTTTCAAATCAAATACCTTCTTTATCTTTTACAGGTGGAGTCTCTGCATCATCAGACCATCAGACAGAGCTAACAGACCTGGGGCTTCTGCCCGACACGCCACTTGCCTTAATTAGCCTATTTCTCTCACTCTTTCCCTTCTCTATCGTTAATTGCTGTCCACGGCCCCCCTGCCCCACACCCACGCCCCGTACGTAAGGTTATGTTCTTTCCAAATCCCCTCTTAAGCACTCCCTTTTCTCTTCACCGGTAGCTTTCTTTTGCATTAAACTTTTTTGTTGGAGATCACTGGGGACTCACGTGCACTTGTGTGAGAACGTGAGATACTGCGCACCCCTCGCCCAGCCTCCCTCAGCGGTAACATCTGACAAAACTGTACTAAAATATCACAGCCAGGACACTGACATTAATTCAGTAAGACACGGAACAGTTGCGTTACCACAGGGACTCCACACGCGGGCCTTTTGTAGCCACAGTCCTCATCCCACCACCAGTGCCTTTTAAAAGACGGAAATATAAGACACGCCTAGGTGGCTTCTTCATGAAACTCCTCACACCCACTAAGGGGACATACCGGGATTCAGCACTGTGGGCAAGCTCCCCAGGAAATTCTACACTGTGCCCAACTGAGAACCACTGCTCACACTCTCTCACTATCCAGTATCAGTTACTCCTGGAATTTTATTTTTCCTAGAAGATGCTCTCTAAACCTGGGTCTGAAGTCCTAATATTCTCCAGAGCCCCTGGCAAGTAACTGACCCACTAGCCACCAACACCAGACAATCCTAGGGCTCCCCAAACCAAGCCCATCCAGGTTCCCTCACCCAGATCTGCTCTCCTCTTCCTAACCTTGAGTTCATTCACTCACTGAATGCACGACTGAATGTGTATTAACTGCTGTAGGTGCCAGGGCAGCAACCTAACTCAACGCTCACCGAACTCGCCTGGCCGCTATCGCACAGACCCTCCGTGCTGCTCAGGCTTCTGGGCCTCAGCTGGGCTCGCAGAGCTCACGAGTGTCATGTGCTTGCCTCCTGCCACCTTCCGTGAGCATCTGCGAAGTGAGTGCCCAGTCTGCCCCCACTCCCTACACTCCTGAGCGCTCCCACCCACACACGGAGGGGCTGAACTCACAGAAACTTCTCTAGGGAAACCGGGAGGCCCTTACCTCACCGTACACGATGTCCGCTCCGTGGTCCAGGGCCAGCAGCCGCACCGGGAGAGTCCCTACCCGAACCACGGGGGCTAAGATGAGTTTCGTGCGGTAGCCCAGGGACAGGCCGTCCACAGTCACTCCTCCTCTGCTACAGCCTGAGGAGAGGGAATGCAAGAGAAGGTCAAATAAAGAAAACCTCTTCTGTCATCCAGGGCAGGCCTCCCTTCTTCCTTTCAATGCACACCACTCTGTCTTCCTTTCTGCTGAACATAAAAATAATGCTCAGTCATTCATCCAATAAATGTTTCTTAAGCGCCTAGTCTGGGCCAGTCACTCTCCTGTCTTTGAGGTACGTTACAGGAGAAAACAACAACAACAAAAAAAAAAACAGACAAAAACGCCTGCTCTGGGATCTGGAAGAGCTTTCCTTCTGGTCAGGGGGCAGCGAACATTAAGTACAACAAGTTAAGTAGAGTATATAGAGTGTTGGAAAACTGGTAGCGCTGTAGACAAGAAAAGAGCAGGGAGAAAGGTGATTGAAAATGCAGGGGATGGGTTAAAACTTTCTTCCAATTTATGAGACATAATTGACATATAACATTATATTAGTGTACGGTATACAACATAATGATTTGATATATGTATACTGGAAAATGAGTATCACCATAAGTTTAGTTAACATTTACCACCTCACATACTTAAAATTTTTATTTTCTCGTCATGACATTTAAGATGTACTCTCTTAGTGACATTCACACACACAATATAGCAGTGCTAGCTATATTCCCCATGCTGTACGTGACAGCCCTGAAACTTTGAACCACCTTCACAGGTTAAGATTTTAAACAAAGAAGACAATACTGGCTTCAATGAGAACATAGGATCTGAGTTAGCCAAGTTGGTACCTAGTGGAGGAGTGCACAGCAGAGGAAGCGGCCAGTGCAAAGGCCCTCGGGCAGCAGCTTCGCTGGTGTGTTACAGGAACAGCAAGGATGCCAACTTGGCTGGAGCACAAAGAGGAGAAGAGAGAGTAACAGAAGTCAGATACATGATGTGACAGCAGTAAGCAGACAGGAGGACACGTTCGCCAGATCCCTCCGTATGGCCTTGTATACAGCAAATACAACTATCCCTAAAAGAGAGATCAGAATACACAGGAAAGTGCACAGCGTACAGCTACACCTGTGAGAACTTGGCAGCCGGTGAGGCGGACGGATACAGAGCGGCGACCCGGTGGGACCGAGCGCCCCCCCACCCCCCGAGCTCAGGCGGCCAGACACTCCGGACAGATGACTCGGCACCCGGCGAGGCGGGACGGAAACGCGATCCAGCGAGACCAGAGCGCCCCTCCACCCCAGCACTCCGGCGGGAGTACCGACAAGGCGGGTAAGGTACCGAGCCACGAGCGGACCGAGCGCTCCTCTTCCCCAGCGCTCCGGCGGGAGGAGAGGATTCAGAGCCGGGAGGGAGTGGAAGTCTGTGCCAGGAGCGCCGACACACAGCCTGCGGTGTAGCGGAGATAGGAGAGACAGAGGGCACAGGGTCCTAGCCGGGAACGTGCAAGTTGCCCACGGCAGGCTCCGGGAAGGAAAAAGAAAGGAGAAAAAAGGGAAGAAAAGCACGCACTCTACCTCAGCGGTCTTAAAGACACAGGAGCTCAGTAGAGGGGCCGGATAGCCCCGCAAACTGAGCCCAGCATGCTGGGAGTCCTGGGGAGCTTTGGACCCCGTGGCTGGCGACTGGGAAAGAGTGCCCGCCATTGAGACCCCCACGGAGATCAACAGCTTACCATTCGTTCCCAACCCAGCCAGAACTATAGAGTGGCGCTGGAATAGTGGAGCAACAGCGCCACCTACAGCATTCGCGCGGAACCCACTCTCGGTGGCTTTTTTGTTGTTGTTGTTTGTTATTGTTTTTTCTCCCCTTTCTTTTCCTTTATTTCTTTCCCTCTCTTTCAACAGCCTCCCATTCATTCTCACCCGGCCACAGCTTTAAAGGGCCGTGTGGAACGACGTGGCCGCGGCTCTGGAATAGTGGAGCAATAGCGCCACCTACAGCATTCACACAGAAACCATCCCCGGAGGGCGTTTTGGTGTTTTTTTTTTGTTGATGTTGTTGTTGCTGTTTTCTTTTAGGTGTTCCTGCCTTTTCTTTTTCTTTCTTTTCTTTTCCTTTCTCTCTCTCTCCTTTTACTTTTTTATTATTAGTAGAAATTTCTTTTTTTTCTTTTCTCTCCTTTCTTATCTCTCCTTGCTACCAACAACCAATTCTATAGTCATGAGAAGACAGAAGAATATGATACAGACAAAGCTTCAGACAAACACCACCCCAGAGAAAGAATCTGAAGAAATGGACATGCACAGTCTTCCAGAAAAAGAATTCAGAATAAAAGTCATAGCCATGCTGATGGATCTACAGAAAAATGTGCAAGAGCTGAGGGAGGAAGTGAGGGAAGTGAGGGAAGTGAGGAAAGACAATGCAGAAATGAAACAAGCCATCGAAGGGCTCAACAGCAGATTGAATCAGGTTCAAGACACGATCAAGGAATTACAAGACAGGGACCAGGAATACAAAGAAGCTGAGGCAGAGAGAGATAAAAGGATCTCTAAGAATGAAAGAATATTAAGAGAAATGTGTGACCCATCCAAACGGAGCAATATTCGCATTATAGGAGCACCAGAGGAAGAAGAGAGAGAAAAAGGGATAGAAAGTGTCTTTGAAGAAATAATTGCCGAAAACTTCCCCACGCTGGGGAAGGAAATAGTCTCACAGTCCACGGAAGCCCACAGATCTCCCAACACAAGGGACCCAAAGAAGACAACACCAAGACACATAATAATCAAGATGGCAAAGATCAAAGACAAGGACAGAGTATTAAAGGCAGCTAGAGAGAGAAAAAAGATCACCTACAAAGGAAAACCCATCAGACTGTCATCAGACTTCTCAACAGAAACCTTACAGGCCAGAAGAGAATGGCATGATATATTTAACATAATGAAACAGAAGGGCCTCGAACCAAGAATATTGTATCCAGCACGATTATCATTTAAATATGACGGAGGGATTAAACAATTTCAAGACAAAAGAAAGTTGAGAGAGTTTGCCACCCATAAACCACCACTACAGGATATCTTAAATGGACTACTCAAGAGGGAAACACCCCTAAGGCTAAAAAGATGTCACCAGAGAAAATAAAAGCATAGCAAAGAAAGCAGACCATCCAAATACCAACTAAAGGCAAAGAATAAAACACCTAATATATAAAGAAAGGAGGAGGAAGAATAGGAAGGGAGAGATAAAGAAACATCAGACGGCGTTCACAATAACTTAATAAGAAAGGTAAGTTAGATTCATAGATAGTAAAGAAGGAACCCTTGAACCTTTGGTAACCACGAATCTAAGGCCAACAATGGCAATAAGTACATATCTATCAATGACCACCCTAAATGTAAATGGACTGAATGCACCAATCAAAAGACACAGAGTAATAGAGTGGATAAAAAAGCAAGACCCATCTATATGCTGCTTACAAGAGACTCACCTCAAAACCAAATATATACACAGACTAAAAGTGAAGGGATGGAAAAAGACATTTCATGCAAACAACAAAGAGAAAAAAGCAGGTGTTGCAGTACTTGTATGAGGCAAAATAGACTTCAAAATGAAGAAAGTAGCAAGAGATAAAGAAGGACATTACATAATGATAAAGGGCTCAGTCCAGCAAGAAGATATAACCATTATAAACATATATGCACCCAACACAGGAGCGTCAGCATATGTGAAACAAATACTAACAGAAGTGAAGGAGGAAATAGACAGCAATGCACTCATTTTAGGAGATTTCAACACACCACTCACTCCAAAGGACAGATCAACCAGACAGAGAATAAGTAAAGACACAGAGACACTGAACAATGCAGTACAACAGATGAACCTAACAGATATCTACAGAACTCTGCACCCAAAAGAAACAGGATACACATTCTTCCAAGTGCACATGGAACATTTTCCAGAATAGACCACATACTAGGCCACAAAAACCACCTCAGTAATTTCAGAAATATTGAAATTCTACCAACCAGCTTCTCAGATCACAAAGGTATAAAACTAGAAATAAATTTCAGAAAGAAATCAAAAAGGCTCACAAATACATGGAGACTTAACAACATTCTCCTAATGAATCAATGGGTTAACGACCAAATCAAAACAGAAATCAAAGAATATATGGAGACTAATGACAACAACAACACAAAGCCACAACTTCTGTGGGACGCAGCAAAGGCAGTCTTAAGAGGAAAGTACATTGCAATCCAGGCCCATTTAAAGAAGGAAGAGCATTCCCAAATGAACAGTCTAAGGACACAATTATTGAAACTGGAAAAAGAAGAACAAAGGAGGCCCAAAGTTACCAGAAGGAGAGACATAATAAAGATCAGAGAAGAAATAAATAAAATTGAGAAGAATAAAACAATAGAAAAAATCAATAAAACCAAAAGCTGGTTCTTTGAAAAAATAAACAAAATAGATAAACCCCTAGCCAGACTCAGTAAGAGAAAAAGAGAATCTACACACATAAACAGAATCACAAAGGAGAAAGGAAAAATAACGACGGACCCCACAGAAATACAAAGAATTATAAGAGAATATTACGAGCATCTATATGCCAACAAGCTACAAAACCTAGAAGAAATGGACAACTTCTTAGAAAAATACAGCCTTCCAAGACTCACGAAGCAGGAAACAGAAAAACTAAACAGACCAATCACCAGCAACGAAATTGAATCGGTAATCAAAAAACTACCCAAGAACAAAAGCCCCGGACCTGATGGATTCACCTCTGAATTCTACCAGACATATAGAGTAGAAATAACACCCATTCTCCTTAAAGTTTTCCAAAAACTAGAAGAGGAGGGAATACTTCCAAACTCTTTCTATGAAGCCAGCATCACTCTAATACCAAAACCGGGCAAAGACCTCACCGAAAAAGAAAATTACAGACCAATATCCCTGATGAACGTAGATGCAAAAATACTCAACAAAATATAGGTAAACTGAATTCAAAACTACATCAAGAGGATCATACACCATGATCAAGTGGGATTCATCCCAGGGATGCAAGGATGGTACAACATTCGAAAATCCATCAACATCATCCAACACATCAACAAAAACAAGAACAAAAACCACATGACCATCTCCATAGATGCTGAAAAAGCATTTGACCAAATTCAGCATCCATTCATGATTAAAACTCTCAACAAAATGGGTATAGATGGCAAGTACCTCAACATCATAAAGGCTATATATGACAAACCCACAGCTAACATCATACTTAATGGCGAGAAGCTGAAAGCTTTTCATCTAAGATCGGGAACAAGACAGGGATGCCCCCTCTCTACACTGTTATTCAACATACTACTGGAGGTCCTAGCCACGGCAATCAGACAAAACAAAGACATACAAGGCATCCAGATTGGTAAAGAAGAAGTCAAACTGTCACTATTTGCAGATGACATGATACTGTATATAAAAAACCCCAAAGCCTCCACTCCAAAACTACTAGAACTAATATCTGAATTCAGCAAAGTTGCAGGATACAAAATTAACACACAGAAATCCGTGGCTTTCCTATACACTAATGATGAATTAACACAAAGAGAAATCAGAAAAACAATTCCATTCACAATTGCATCAAAAAGAATAAAATACCTAGGAATAAACCTAACCAAGGAAGTGAAAGACCTGTACTGTGAAAACTACAAGACACTCCTAGGAGATATTAAAGAGGACACTAACAAATGGAAATGCATCCCATGCTCTTGGCTAGGAAGAATAATTATTGTCAAAATGGCTATACTACCTAAAGCAATCTACAGATTCAACGCAATCCCTATCAAACTACCAACAGCTTTCTTCAATGAATGGGAACAAATAATTCTAAAATTCATATGGAACCAGAAAAGACCCCGAATAGCCAAAGCAATTCTGAGAAGGAGGAACAAAACAGGGGGAATTATGCTCCCTGACTTAAAACTCTACTACAAAGTCACAGTAATCAAGATAATTTGGTACTGGCACAAAAACAGACCCATAGACCAGTGGAACAGAATAGAAAATCCAAACATTAACCCAAACATTTACAGCCAATTTATATTTTATAAAGGAGCCTTGGATATACAATGGGGAGATGACAGCCTCTTCTGCCGCTGGTGTTGGAAAAACTGGACAGCTACATGTAAGAGAATGAAACTGGACTACTGTCTTACCCCATACGCAAAGGTAAACTCAAGGTGGATCAAAGACCTGAATGTAAGTCATGAAACCATAAAACTCTTAGAAAAAAACATAGGCAAAAATCTCTTGGACATAAACATGAGCGACTTCTTCATGAACATATCCCCCCGGGCAAGGGAAACAAAAGCAAAAATGAACAAGTGGGACTACATCAAGCTGAAAAGCTTCTGTACAGCAAAGAACACCATCAGAAGAACAAAAAGACATCCTACAGTATGGGTAAATATATTCATAAATGATGCCTCTGATAAGGGGTTGAAATCCAAAATATATAAATAACTCATGCACCTTAACAAACAAAAACCAAACAATCCAATTAAGAAATGGGCAGAGGAAATGAATAGACACGTCTCTAAAGAAGAAATTCAGATGGCCAAAGGCACATGAAAAGATGCTCCACATCGCTGGTCATCAGAGAAATGCAGATTAAAACCACAATGAGATATCACCTCACACCAGTGAGGATGGCCAACATCCAAAACACAAACAACAACAAATGTTGGCGAGGATGTGGAGAAAAGGGAACCCTCCTACACTGCTGCTGGGAATGCAAATTAGTTCAACCATTGTGGAAAGCAGTATGGAGGTTCCTCAAAAAACTCAAAATAGAAATACCATTCAACCCAGGAATTCCACTCCTAGGTATTTACCCTAAGAATGCAGCAGCCCAGTTTCAAAAAGACAGATGCACCCCTATGTTTATTGCAGCACTATTTACAATAGCCAAGAAATGGAAACAACCTAAGTGTCCATCAGTAGATGAATGGATTAAGAAGATGTGGTACATATACACAATGGAATATTATTCAGCCATAAGAAGAAAACAAATCCTACCATTTGTAACAACATGGATGGAGTTAGAGGGTATTATGCTCAGTGAAGTAAGCCAAGCCGAAAAAGACAAGTATCAAATGATTTCACTCATCTGTGGCATATAAGAAAAAAGAAAAAAACTGAAGGAACAAAACAGCAGCAGACTCACAGACCCCAAGAACGGACTAATAGTTACCAAAGGGAAAGGGACTGGGGAAGAAGGGTGGGAAGGGAGGGATAAGAGGGTAAAAGGGGTATTACGATTAGTAGACGTTAGGTAGCCAGGGTACGGGGAGGGCTATACAACTCAGAGAACACAAGTAGTGACTGTATACCATCTCACTACGCTGATGGACACTGACCGTAATGGGGTTGGTGGGGGGGACTGATGAAGGGGGTAGTTTAATCACCATAATATTTCACATGTAATTGTCGGTTACTGATACCAAAATAAATTGCAAATAAAAAAATAATAAAAAAACGAAGAAATTCAGATGGCTGACAGGTACATGAAAAGATGCTCCACATCACTAATCATCACAGATACGCAAATTAAAACCATAATGAAGTATCACCTCACATCAGCTAGGATGGCCGCCATCCAAAAGACAAACAACAACAAACATTGGCGAGGACGTAGAGAAAGGGGAACACCTCCTATACTGCTGGTGGGAATGTATATTAGTTCAACCATTCTGGAAAGCAGTATGGACATTCCTCAAAAAACTAAACATAGAAATACCATTTGAGCCAGGAATACCACTGCTAGTAATTTACCCTAAGAAAGCAGCAGTGCAGTTTGGAAAACACATATGCACCCCTATGTTTATCGCACCACTATTTGCAATACCCAAGAAATGGAAGCAGCCTAAGTGTCCATCAGTAGATGAATGGATAAAGAAGAGGTGGTACATATACACAATGGAATATTATTCAGCCATGAGAAGAAAACAAATCCTGCCATTTGCAACAACATGGATGGAGCTAGAGGGTATTGTGCTCAGTGAAATAAGCCAGGCAGAAAAAGACAAGTATCAAATAATTTCACTCATTGGTGGACTATAAGAACCAAGAAAAAAACCTGAAGGAACAAAACAGCAGCAGACTCACAGAACTCAAAAATGTACTAACAGTTACCAAAGGGAAAGGGACTGGGGAGGATGGGTGGGAAGGGAGGGACAAGGGGGAAAAAGGGCCATTACGATTAGCAGACATAATGTATGGGGGGCCACGGGGAGGGCTGTAGAACATAGAGAACACAAGTAGTGATTCTATAGCATCTCACTAATGCTGATGGACAGTGACTATAATGGGGTCAGTGGTGGGGACTTGATAATGTGGGGAGTCAAGTAAACATAATGTTGCACAAGTAATTGTAGATTAATGGTAACAACAACAAAAAAAAAAACCACAATGAGATATCACCTCATACATCCTAGAATGTGTGTTATCAAAAAGGCATTATAATACCCAACTGTCGTCTAGGATGTGGAGAAAAAGGTTCCCTTTTGGTGTACATGTTAGAATGTAAATTGGTTCTGCTACTGTCTGAAACAGTATGGATCTTCAATAAAAAATAAATAATTGCATGATCCAGCAATTCCACTTCTGAGAATTTATCCAAAGGACGTGAAATCACAATCTTAAAATATCTCCTCTGTTCACTGCAGCATTGCTTACAATAGGCAGGACACAGAAACAATCTAAGCTACGTGTCCACTGATGGATGAATGGATAAAGAAAATGTTGTATATATATATACACAATGGGAAATTACTCAGTTACAAAAAAAAATGGACATTCTCCCATTTGTAACAACATGGATGTACCCTAAGAGAAAAAACTCAAATACTGTATCGTATCACTTACATTTGGCATCTAAAACAAAACAAAACAAAAAAGAATTCATACATACTGAGAACAGATAGGTGAACACCAGAGAAGGCGGGGGTGAGGGGTAGGGGGTAGGCACAATGGGTGAACGTCAAAAGTTACAAACTTCCAGTTACCAGACGCTTAAGTCCTGGGATGTAATAGAGTTAACAATGCTGTACTGTATACTTAAATGTTGAGAGTAGATATTAAAAAGCTCTCATCCCAAGAAGAAAAGACTCCTCACTATATATAGTGATGGATGTTAACTAAACTTACTGTTGTAATTTCACAATGTGTAATACACAGATCAAATCATTATGCTGTACACCTAAAACTAACACAATGCAATATGTCAATATATCTCAATTATAAAACTATAATTTTAGAATTATCCAGCAGCACTTAAAAACTTACAATTCCAGGCGCTCCATCCGGGCGGTGGGCGCGGGCAGGGCCAGGGGCGCCCCGGCGGCGATGGGCGGTGCCCGCCGGGCGCGGGGAGCGGTCGGCGGCCTCCCGCTGCAGGGATGCCCCGGTGGCTGTGCTCTCGCCGGCGGGCGCAGGCCTTCAGGGAACCTCGGCGGCGGCGGCGGCGGCGGCGGCGGCGGCGGCGGCGCGGGGGCGAGGCGGGCGGCCGCTTCCCGGGGAAGGAGGCGCGGGCGTCTGAGCGAGGCCGGGCGGGGAGGCCTTCCCTCGCGCGCCCCAGGAGCCCGCACCCGCGCCCGCCTCGCTAGTCCCCGCGCCCCGGCCGCCCGCTTCCGCCGCACCCCCGGGCCCAGAGGTTCCCCGAGCTCGCCCCGGAGGCGGGCCCGGGCGGCGGGGGCGCGGCAGCCAACGGCCAACGGCCAACGCGGCCTTTGGGTAGCGAGAGCGGGAAGGTGCGCGCGCATGTGTGTGCGCAGAAGGCGCCGGCGGGGCTGCCGCGCAGGCGCTGTGGAGGAATGACTCCGTGCAGTCATCACGGGCGCTGCCTGACGGAGGAGGCCAAGGAAGCCCGGCGGATCAACGAGAGAGAGCAAGCCCAGGAAGTTAAAGCAGGAAGATTCCTTTTTTCTTTTTTTTTTTTATTTTGGTATCATTAATCTACATTTACCTGAGCAACATTATGTTTACTAGACTCCCCCATCATCAAGTCCCCACCACATACCCCATTACAGTCACTGTCCATCAGGGTAGTGAGATGCCCTAGAACCACTACTTGTCTCTCTCTCTTGTACAGCCCTCCCCGTGGCCCCCTCTACATTATGTGTGCGAATCATAATTCCCCTTAATCCCCTCCCCACACCCTCCCGACCCATCCTCCCCACTCCCTTTCCCTTCGGTAACTGTTAGTCCATTCTTGGGTTCTGGGAGTCTGCTGCTATTTTGTTCCTTTCAGTTTTGTTCTTTGTTCTTATGCTCCACAGATGAGTGAAATCAGTTGATACTTGTCTTTTTCCGCCTGGCTTATTTCACTGAGCATAATACCCTCTAGCTCCATCCATGCTGTTGCAAATGGTAGGACTGGTTTTCTTCTCATGGCTGAATAGTATTCCATTGTGTATATGTACCACCTCTTCTTTAGCCATTCATCTACTGATGGACACTTAGGTTGCTTCCATATCTTGGCTATTGCAAACAGTGCTGTGATAAACATAGGGGTGCATATGTCTTTTTCAAACTGGGCTGCTGCATTCTTAGGGTATAATTCCTAGGAGTGGAATTCCTGGTTCACATGGTATTTCTATTTTGAATTTTTTGAGGAACCTCCATACTGCTTTCCACAATGGTTGAACTAATTGACATTCCCATCAACAGTGTAGGAAGGAGGGTTCCCCTTTCTCCACATCCTCACCAACATTTGTTGTTGTTTGTCTTTTGGATGGTGGCCATCCTTACTGGTGTGACGTGATATCTCACTGTGGTTTTAATTTGCATTTCTCTGATGATTAGCGATGTGGAGCATCTTTTCATGTGCCTGTCAGCTATCTGAATTTCTTCTTTGGAGAAGTGTCTGTTCAGATCCTCTGCCCATTTTTTAATTGGATTGTTGTTTTTTGTTCGTTGAGGTGCAGGAGCCCTTTATATATTTTGGATGTCAACCCTGTATCGATATATCATTCATGAATATGTTCTCCCATACCGTAGGATACCTTTTTGTTCTGCTGATGGTGTCCTTTGCTGTACAGGAGCTTTTCACCTTGATGTAGTCCCACTTGTTCATTTTTGCTTTTGTTTCCCTTGCCAGGGGGAGATAGATATGTTCATGAAGAGGTTGCTCATGTTTGTGTCCAAGAGATTTTTGCCTATGTTTTTTTCTAAGAGCTTTATGGTTTCATGACTTACATCCAGGTCTTTGGTCCATTTTGAGTTTACTTTTGTGTATGGGGTCAGATAATGATCCAGTTTCATTCTCTTACATGGAGCTGTCCAGTTTTGCCAACACCAGCTGTTGAAGAGGCTGTCAATTCCCCATTTTATATCCATGGCTCCTTTATCGTATATTAATTGACCATATATGTTTGGGTAATATCTGGACTTTCTATTCTGTTCCACTGGTCAGTGAGTCTGTTCTTGTGCCAGTACCAAATTGTCTTGATTACTGTGGCTTTGTAGAAGAGCTTGAACTTGGGAAGCAAGATCCCCCCCCTGCTTTATTCTTCCTTCTCAGGATTGCTTTGGCTATTCGGGGTCTTTAGTGCTTCCATATGAATTTTAGAACTCTTTGTTCCTGTCCATTGAAGAACGCTGTTGGTATCTGGATAGGGATTGCATCGACGCTGTAGATTGCTTTAGGCAGGATGGCCATGTTGACAACATTACTTCTTCCTAGCCAAGAGCATGGGATGAGTTTCCATTTGTCAGTGTCCTCTTTAATTTCCCTTAAGAGTGTCTGCCATGAACAGTCTAAAGACACAATTATTGAAATTGGAAAAAGAAGAACAAAGGAGGCCCAAGGTCACCAGAAGGAGAGACATAATAAAGATCAGAAAATAAATAAATAAAATTCAGAAGAATAAAACAATAGAAAAAAATCAATGAAACCAAAAGCTGGTTCTTTTAAAAAATAAACAAAATAGATAAACCCCTAGCCAGACTCATTAAGAGAAAAAGAGAATCTACACACATAAACAGAATCAGAAATGAGAAAGGAAAAATAACAACGGACCCCACAGAAATACAAAGAATTATAAGAGAATATTACGAGCATCTATATGCCAACAAGCTGCAAAACCTAGAAGAAATGGACAACTTCTTAGAAAAATACAGCCTTCCAAGACTCACCAAGCAGGAAACAGAAAAACTAAACAGACCAATCACCATCAACGAAATTGAATCAGTAATCAAAAAACTACCCAAGAACAAAAGCTCCGGAGCTGATGGATTCACCTCTGAATTCTACCAGACAGAGAAGAAATAACGCTCATTCTCCTTAAAGTTTTCCAAAAAATAGAAGAGGAGGGAATACTTCCAAACTCTTTCTATGAAGCCAGCATCACTCTAATACCAAAACCGGGCAAAGACCTCACCAAAAAAGAAAATTACAGACCAATATCCCTGATGAACGTAGATGCAAAAATACTCAAAAAAATATTAGCAAACCGAATTCAAAAATACATCAAGAGGATCATACACCATGATCAAGTGGGATTCATCCCAGGGATGCAAGGATGGTACAACATTCAAAAATCCATCAACATCATCCATCACATCAATAAAAAGAAGAACAAAA
>JAQQAC010015468.1:35078587-35114216 GCA_029783875.1 Phataginus tricuspis
GTGGGGCGGTGGGGGTCCACTGCATGGGCTGTTGACATCAGTGGTGACACGGACTGTGCATAATAATAATCTCCCCCTTTTCACATGGTAGTGACAGCACTCAGTGAGAATGGCTATGGTGCCAGGTCGCTAGTGTCAGTGGGTTTTGCAGAGGAGGCTGGAATTGGGGATGAGGACTTTAAACACCAGGGTAGGGGCTTGAGTTTAATTTGTGAGTGGTGCAGAGTTGTGGGCCTCTTCCGGACTTAGAAAAGAGAGAAATACTCTTGGGTTTTGTTTTGTTTTTCGTTTTTATTTTATTTTATTTATTTAGTTTTTATTAAGGTATTATTGATATACACACTAATAAAGGTTTCACATGAAAAAACAAGGTGCTCACTACATTTACCCATATTATCAAGTCCCCACCCACACCCCACTGCAGTAATACTCTTGGGTTTTTGTAGCTGCTCCTGAGACACAGGGCAGGGGACCAACCTGGCAGTCTTCAATCTGGCATGTGTTTTGTTTGGCCCCTACAGCATTTAAATACTTTTTTCAAGTAGTTCCTAACATTTGAAAGTAGAGGGATGGCTTACAAAATTCCAGATCTCAGACTTTGGAACAGTTGTGCATAGTGACCCTAGGTTGCTGTGCACTGAGAGGCGGCTGCCCTTTGCATGGAGGCATATGGTCCCCATTTTGCCTCACTCCACACCCTCCCTCTGGTCTTACTGTCTGACCACTCCCTTCATTTATGACTTGCCTGGCCCTGTAGGCATCTGAGTGTATGACTCCTGGCACAGAGGATGAGTATTAGAAGGGGCCTCAGAAACCGCCCAGCATGGCAGCAGACATGCTCTGAGCTCCCAGTGCATGTGCTGAAATTATGCTCGGGCCAGTCTGTGCTTCTTCTCATTTGAATTTCACAATAGGAAGTCTTAACACTTATTTGCAGGATGATTAGACAGGGGTAATAAATTTCTTAATGCTGTACTGTTTTCTCTTTCACAGATATAAGGAAGAGGGAAAAGAAGTCACTGGGAAAAGCTGGATTTGTCCAAAGTGGAAACTCGGCCCTTGCCCACGTTGCATCCACCATAGCCACTGTATTGATATTCACCTGCCTCATCCTTCCCAGACGCAAGCTCACGGCCCGGGGGCAGGAGCCGTCTGTAGAGCTGGCCTCTTGCATTCCAAACCCAGCAAGTGTGGAGTGGAAAGCTCTTCCCCACTTTCCCTGACATTGGCAGGAGAGCACCCAATCACAGTGGGCCAGGCTCTTCCACCCTGACTTTTAAAACAACTGTTTGAGTGACAGGGAGCCCCAGGGAGCCTAGCAGTGACTCTTATGTAGTCTATGGCAGTGCAAGGATAGTAGTTAATTGGAGCACAATTTAATATTTGGAGGAAAAAAATGAAACCAAAAGAGCACTTGAATGCTTTGTTTATATGTATCGTGTCCTACAAGAAGGAGAGTTTGTGTGAGTTATCTGGGTGGGAGGAGACGTAGATTTTGAGAGAGGCAGTGGTATTAGGGTCAGAGTCCCCTTTATTTAAATCCCGACGCTACTACTTACTAATTATGATTTATGGCAATTCACTGAAACTCTCTGGCTTGGTCCTATTATGTGTCAGTGGGGTGATATGAGTCCCTGTGGTCATGAGGACTGAAGGAGTTCTTTTATGTAGTGCATGTGGAACAGCACCTGGTATGTAGTAAATGCTGGGTTAAGTGTTTGCTATTCTTATTAGCCTGATGTTCACCCAGGCCAGACACATTTGGTTTGAAAGCCTTAGAGGGAGAATTAGGCTGAATATGAAATACTCAGGTTTTTACAAGGGGGCCTGTGTATTCAAAGGTAAAGAAACTCGGAGCTGGAGGAGAAATGGCCCCTGGCTGAAGTAAAGAAAAAAAAGGGTAAGATATTAAAGCCAGGATCTGAAGGCCAAGTGGCTGGAGGAAAGTCAATAAAGGCAAGAAAAAAAGAGGGAAAATGAAAGAAGCAAGTATAGACAAACTCACAGAGGCAGAATTGCACCAAAACCAGAGGTCTTGGGGGAAAGCGGGGAAGCTTAAGAAGGCAAGATGTTCTTGCTGGGGCATCCGCTGTGGGGCTCCCAATCCTGTGCTGCCCTGTGTTTCTTCGAGAGGTGCTTTTATTTCTTAGGTTCACACACAATTTAATCTCACACACTCTAGGGGCTTGAACGCAGCCATGAACCAAAAGCCAGAGTGAATGGCAATGATGTACTGAAGCCTGAATGGAATGCAGGCCAATTATTGTGACTCTATTCTGTGGTCCCAAACAAACTAAAAAACTCCCCCAGCAACACACTAAGCAAAGTAATTTGAAACCAAATCGAATGCACATAGTTAATATTTTCTAAAAAGATGATTTAGAAAATATCTAGGCCAAGAATAAATTCTCTGAATACAAGACTCATTATTTCTTTAGGTCTAGTTTCTCTAGGAGCATCCTCTGCATGCTCCTGGTCTGCCAGGGCCATGGCAATGGGAAATGAGCCCAGAGGCACCTGGCCACATCAGGCAGCCCAGGTGCCCTATTAACCAAGGCCTGGGTTTTCTGAGCCAAGATAGTCTTTGGGACCTGGGACAGCTGAGTCCTCTTTGGGGATGAATTTGGGACCAGATGTGATGAAAGGAGCATCCCTCATCATTGTCATAATGAACTAACTAGGATTAGGTGAAGCCCAGAGCCCTGTTCATGGGGCTCTTTTAAAGCAGGCAGGATCACTCCAGGTTTGTCAATGGAAGTTGTATAATTCTTAAATGGGCGATTAGGGAGAGGCTGCTAATTACAAGTCAGACAGAGGAGAAGATGACATCTGAGAGATGAGATCATGCACCCCTAGGGTGTGATAGAGCAAGGAGACTTGTTTTCATTGAGGCTATGTGATATTAACCACCCACCAGGCAGGGCTCAGGTAGGAAGACTCAGTGAAGCGGGGAGGTGACTCTTGGGATGCAGTTGAACAAAGGCTGTCAAATCTCCCCCTGGTGTGTGGGGAGGCAGCGAATAGAGGGCAGAGCCTGGGGGCAGGAGAGCCAGAAGTCACTGTCCAGCAGTAGGCATGGCCAGGTGGTCCTTCTAGGGATGGTCTCCCTGGACTGTGTGTGGTATGGAGAAGGACGCTGTAGCTTTGAAGCAACTGAGGGAAGGAGATCATTTAGGAAAATGTGCATAGGGTTTTCAGTGAATGGTCGGGGCCAAGTAAAGATGTGGCCCTTCCACAAGTGTCAAATGATCTCACTCATATGTGGAGCATAAGAGCAAAGAAAAAAACTGAAAGAACAAAACAGCAGCAGACTCACCGAACCCAAGAACGGACTAATAGTTACCAAAGGGAAAGGGACTGGGGAGGATGGGTGGGAAGGGAGGGATAAGAGGGTAAAAGGGGCATTACGATTAGCAGACATAAGGTAGGGCGGGCACGGGGAGGCCTGTACAACTCAGAGAAGACAAGTAGTGATTCTACAGCATCTCACTACGCTGATGGACAGTGACTGTAATGGGGTAGGTGGGGGGGACCTGATGAAGTGGGGAGTCCAGTAACCATAATGTTGCTCATGTAACTGTAGATCAATGATACCAAAAAAAAAAAAAAAAAGGTGTGGCCTTCCACATGTATTATGGATGGAGATTTCCAAATGCACTCAGTTAGAGGCCTCCCTCAGGTCTTGTCCTTTCTGGATTGGTGGAGATAAGGGGATAAATCTTCTGCCATTTTGGTGGAAATCCAAATGCAAAATAGATTAAAATGCTGCTATCTCTAATTTGCCAACCCATGATTTCTGAGCCATGAAGTGAAAAAAGTGTTTCTGTGAGAATTCCAACTGTGCCACCGCCCCTGAACTCAGTAAACATAAGCCCTGTGGATATGAGCCAGGGCAACACCCCACCCTAACAGCTGTACCTCTCTTTTTTCCTTCAGGCGTTTAGGGTGATTGCCATGTTTAATGTAATGAAGTTTTCAATTGCAATCTTGCCTTTCTCGGTCAAAGCAGTGTCTCCCTAAGGAGAATGAAGGTATAACTAACACTGGGTGAGTAGGGAAGACAGATTTCACTTCTGGGTGGAAAAATTCTTAGATACGGGAAGCAGCGTCAACTCATTGGAGGGCTGGTGACTGGTGTGGTGGAAATTGGAGAAGGCCGTCCATTCAGCTAAATGTGCATCAAGGAAGGCACAGGCAGTGGTAGGCAGTGGTCTGCCCTAGTGAGTATGAAGTAGTTGCTGTACCGGGAGGTGGAGACTATGTTCCTGATCCTTTACTCTTGATCCAAACCAAATCTTAAGTTGTTCCAGGAGTCGGGTGGGGATGGGTTTGCACTGAGCCAGCCCCTCCTCTCGTAGTTTGCCCTATGATGGGTTTTGGGAGTAATGAAGAGGTGGTGGGACTCCATATTTATGCACTCACTTAGTCACTTTATGCATTCAGTCATTCGCCAAAGATTAACTGAGTGTTTCCTACATACAAGGCCTTGTGAAAAAGCAAGTAAAAGGAAGAGCCTCCAGTCTAGGACAGGCCCAGGTGCCCCAGTAACTACTATACACAGTAAGCATATAGGTGGCATCCAAGAAGGCAGTTAAACAGGGTTTTGAAGCTCAGGCAAAGAGAGGAAACGGAGGAGGGCATTCCAGACAAGAGAACAGCACGGTCAGACATCTGAGAATTGATTGAGATGTTATTTTATTGTGATGATTTTCTTCACTCAAGCCAGCAAGCTGGAAGTCATCTTAAGAATCCAAGGTACCTGTATCTTTTCTCTCCCCTACAGTACACATCCAGCCAATCAAGAGCCCTGCTGAGTCACCTGGCCCCTCTATTCTTTTTTTTTTCAAAGAGGCATTGTTTGTATGATTGAATTGGAAGGTGGCACTGTTGAATTATCACTTTTTGAACAAAACAGGAATCAACATCTCACATTAATTGTATGTATGATGATATCAGGTATCTTGGACTAGAGGAAACGTGCCATTTCTTAGCTCCTCAACCTCTGCTCTGTCCGTGCTGCTGTCACCTCCATTCAAGGCCTCATCGCTTGTCATCTGAACTATCACAGAGACTGAGGAACAGTCACCCTTCTCCAGCGTTCTTCTCTTCAAATCCACACTGCACTCGGCCACTTGGAGAGCTGGGGAAGTGTTGGTCTGACCACTGATATTCACCACTTGAAATCCTTGAATCTTTGACTTCTTCAGGACTGAAACTGAGCCTTCTGTCAGGAAGGAGGTGCTCAGACAGGCCTCTGCCTCACTGCCCAGCCCCTTCCTACCTTGAGCTCTGTGTCTTGGTGACCCTGAATCGCTCGTTTCCTGCCCCCCCACACACGACACACCGTGCTGCTGCGTGCTCCTGGCCTCTGCCCACTCTGTCCTCTGCTAGAAAGCTTTCCTTCCCTCTCCCCTCCCTCATGTTTGCACTCACAGCACATGTACAAGCTCGGTTCAGGCGCCCGTTACGCACACCTCTACTCCGGGGAGCCAAGTGTCCCTTCAGTGGCAGTCCCAGTGCTTTGGCCCTGCTGCATGTCACTGAGATGATCTGTCTGAGTTCCCATCTCCCCCAGCCAGTAACCTCTTCGAGGACAGGAACCATGCCTTAACATAACTGCATTTCTGCTATTTACCCCAGAGTCGGGCACAGAGCAGGCACTTGGCAAATGTTTTATTGAACTGAGCTGAGTGGAGACCTAGGGAGAAGACACAGTGGAGACTGAGCATGTGACCTTGGTTTTTTTTTTAATAGTTTATTTTGGTTATCATTAAACTACAATTACATGTGCAATATTATGGTGATTAAACTACCCCCTTCATCAGGTCCCCTTCACCAACCCCATTACAGTCACTGTCCATCAGCGTAGTGAGATGCTATAGAGTCACTACTTGTCTTCTCTGAGTTGTACAGCCCTCGCCGTGCCCCCCACTTTATGTCTGCTAATCGTAATGCCCCTTTTACCCTCTTATCCCTCCCTTCCCACTAATCTTCCCCAGTCCCGTTCCCTTTGGTAACTACTAGTCCGTTCTTGGGTTCTGTGAGTCTGCTGCTGTTTTGTTCCTTCAGTTTTTTTCTTTGTTCTTATACTTCACGTATGAGTGAAATCATCTGATACTTGTCTTTTTCGGTCTGGCTTATTTCACTGAGCATAATACCCTCCAGCTCCATCCATGTTGCTGCAAATGGTAGGATTTGTTTTCTTCTTATGGCTGAATAATATTCCATTGTGTATATGTACCACATCTTCTTAATCCTTTCATCTATTGATGGACCCTTAGGTTGCTTCCATTTCTTGGCTATTGTAAATAGTGCTGCAATAAACATAGGGGTGCATCTGTCTTTTTGAAACTGGGCTGCTGCATTCTTAGGGTAAATTCCTAGGAGTGGGATTCCTGGGTCAAATGGTAGTTCTATTTTGAGTTTTTTGAGGAACCTCCATACTGCTTTCCACAATGGTTGAACTAATTTGCATTCCCACCAGCAGTGTAGGAGGGTTCCCCTCTCTCCACATCCTCGCCAACATTTGTTGTTGTTTGTGTTTTGAATGTTGGCCATCCTCACTGGTGTGAGGTGATATCTCATTGTGGTTTTAATCTGCATTTCTCTGATGATTAGCGATGTGGAGCATCTTTTCATGTGCCTGTTGGCCATCTGAATTTCTTCTTTGGAGAAGTGTCTATTCATGTCCTCTGCCCATTTCTTAATTGGATTATTTACTTTATGTTTGTTAAGGTGCGTGAGTTTTTATATATTTTGGATGTCAACCCCTAATTGGATATGTCATTTATGAATATATTCTCCCATACTGTAGGATGTCTTTTTCTTCTACTGATGGTCCTTTGCTGTACAGAAGCTTTTCAGCTTGATATAGTCCCACTTGTTCATTTTTGCTTTTGTTTCCCTTGCTCAGGGAGATATGTTCATGAAGAAGTCACTCATGTTTATGTCTAAGAAATTTTTGCCTATATTTTTTTCTAAGAGTTTTATGGTTTCATGACTTAAAAGGTCTTTGATCCATTTTGAGTTGACTTTTGTGTATGGGGTTAGACAGTAGTCCAGTTACATTCTCTTACATGTAGCTGTCCAGTTTTGCCAACACCAGCTGCTAAAGAGGCTGTCATCTCCCCGTTGTATATCCAAGGCTCCTTTATCAAATATTAATTGACTGTATATGTTTGGGTTAATGTTTGGATTTTCTATTTTGTTCCACTGGTCTGTGGGTCTGTTTTTGTGCCAATACCAAATTGTCTTGATTACTGTGGCTTTGTAGTAGAGCTTGAAGTCAGGGAGCGTAATTCCCCCTGTTTTATTCCTCCTTCTCAGGATTGCTTTGGCTATTCGGGGTCTTTTGTGGTTCCATATGAATTTTAGAATTATTTGTTCCAGTTCATTGAAGAATGTGGTTGGTATTTTGATAGGGATTGCGTTGAATCTATAGATTGTTTTAGGTAGTAGAGCCATTTTGACAATATTTATTCTACCTAGCCAAGAGCATGGGATGAATTTCCATTTGTTAGTGTCCTCTTTAATTTCTCTTAGAGTGTCTTGTAGTTTTCAGAATATAGGTCTTTCACTTCCTTCGTTAGGTTTATTCCCAGGTATTTTATTCTTTTTGTCGCAATTGTGAATGGAATTGTTTTTCTGATTTCTCTTTCTGTTAGTTCATTGTTAGTATATAGGAAAGCAGCAGATTTCTGTGTGTTAATTTTGTATCCTGCAACTTTGCTGAACTCAGATATTAGTTCTAGTAGTTTTGGAGTGGAGTCTTTAGGGTTTTCTATGTACAATATCATGTCATCTGCAAATAGTGACAATTTGACTTCTTCTTTACCAATCTGGATGCCTTGTATTTCTTTCTTTTGTCTGATTGCCGTGGCTAGGACCTCCAGTACTATGTTGAATAACAGTGGAGAGAGTGGGCATCCCTGTCTTGTTCCCGATCTTAGATGAAAAGCTTTTAGCTTCTCGCTGTTAAGTATGATGTTAGCTGTGGGTTTGTCATATATGGCCTTTATGATGTTGAGGTACTTGCCATCTATACCCATTTTGTTGAGAGTTTTAATCATGAATGGATGCTGAATTTTGTCAAATGCTTTTTCACATCTATGGAGATGATCATGTGGTTTTTGTTCTTCTTTTTGTTGATGTGGTGGATGATGTTGATGGATTTTCGAATGTTGTACCATCCTCGCATCCCTGGGATGAATCCCACTTGATCATGGTGTATGATCCTCTTGATGTATTTTTGAATTTGGTTTGCTAATATTTTGTTGAGTATTTTTGCATCTACGTTCATCAGGGATAGTGGTCTGTAGTTTTCTTTTTTGGTGAGGTCTTTGCCCGGTTTTGGTATTAGAGTGATGCTGGCTTCATAGAATGAGTTTGGAAGTATCCCCTCCTCTTCTATTTTGTGGAAAACTTTAAGGAGAATGGATGTTATTTCTTCTCTATATGTCTGGTAGAATTCAGAGGTGAATCCATCTGGTCCAGGGGTTTTGTTCTTGGGTAGTTTTTTGATTACTGGTTCAATTTTGTTGCTGGTGGTTGGTCTGTTTAGTTTTTCTGTTTCTTGCTTGGTCAGTCTTGAAAGGTTGTATTTTTCTAAGAAGTTGTCCATTTCTTCTAGGTTTTCCAGCTTGTTAGTATATAGATTCTCATAATATTCTCTTATAATTCTTTGTATTTCTGTGGGGATCTGTCGTTATTTTTCCTTTCTCATTTCTGTTTTTGTTTATGTGTGTAGATTCTCTTTTTCTCTTAATGAGTCTGGCTAGGGGTTTATCTGTATTGTTTATTTTTTCAAAGAACCAGCTCTTGGTTTCATTGATTTTTTTCTGTTGTTTTATTCTACTCTTTTATTTATTTGTTCTCTGATCTTTATTATGTCCCTCCTTCTGGTGACTTTGGGCCTCCTTTGTTCTTCTTTTTCCAATTTCAATAATTGTGTCTTTAGACTGTTCATTTGGGAATACTCTTCCTTCTTTAAATAGGCCAGGATTGCAATATACTTTCCTCTTAGAACTGCCTTTTCTGCGTCCCACAGAAGTTGTGGCTTTGTGTTGTTGTTGTCATTAGTCTCCATATATTCTTTGATTTCTGTTTTGATTTGGTCGTTAACCCATTGATTCATTAGGAGAATGTTGTTAAGTCTCCACGTATTTGTGAGCCTTTTTGATTTGTTTCTAAAATTTATTTCTAGTTTTATACCTTTATGATCTGAGAAGTTGGTTGTTAGGATTTCAATATTTTTGTCTTTACTGAGGTTCTTTTTGTGGCCTGGTATGTGGTCTATTCTGTAAAATGTTCCATATGCACTTGAGAAGAATGTGTATCCTGTTGCTTTTGGGTGCAGAGTTCTGTAGATATCTGTTAGGTCCATCTGTTCTAGTGTGTTGTTCAGTGCGTCTGTGTCTTTACTTATTCTCTGTCTGGTTGATCTGTCCTTTGGAGTGAGTGGTGTGTTGAAGTCACCTAAAATGAATGCATTGCTGTCTATTTCCTCCTTTAATTCTGTTAGTATTTGTTTCACATATGCCGGCGCTCCCATAGTGTGTGCATATATTTATAATGGTTATATCCTCTTGTTGGATTGACCCCTTTATCATTATGTAATGTCCTTCTTTATCTCTTGCTACTTTCTTCGTTTTGAAGTCTATTTTATCTGATACAAGTACTGTAACACCTGCTTTTTCTCTTTGTTGTTTGCATGAAATATCTTTTTCTGTCCCTTCACTTTTAGTCTGTATATATCTTTGGGTTTGAGGTGAGTGTCTTGTAGGCAGCATATAGATGGGTCTTGCTTTTTTATCCGTTCTGTTACTCTGTGTCTTTGATTGGTGCATTCAGTCCATTTACATTTAGGGTGATTGTCGATAGATATGTAGTTATTGCCATTGCTGGCTTTAGATTCGTGGTTACCAAAGGTTCAAGGGTTGCTTCTTTACTGTGTAACAATCTAACTTAACTTTCTTGTGAAGTTATTGTAAACACAGTCTGATGTTTCTTTATTTCTCTCTCTTCCTGTTCTTCCTCCTCCATTCTTTATATACTAGGTGTTTCATTCTTTGCCTTTAGTTAGTATTTGGATGGTCTGCTTTCTTTGCTATGATTTTATTTTCTCTGGTGACGTCTTTTTAGCCTTAGAAGTGCTTCCCTCTAGAGAAGTTCCTTTAAGATGTCCTGTGGAGGTGGTTTATGGAAGGCAAATTCTCTTAGCTTTCGTTTGTCTGGAAATTGTTTAATCCCTCCGTCATATTTAAATGATAATCGTGCTGGATACAATATTCTTGGTTCGAGGCCCTTCTGTTTTATTACGTTAAATATATCATGCCATTCTCTTCTGGCCCATAAGGTTTCTGTTGAGAAGTCTGATGATAGTCTGATGGGTTTTCCTTTGTAAGTGATCTTTCTTTCTCTAGCTGCCTTTAATACTCTGTCCTTATCTTTGATCTTTGCCATTTTAATTATTATGTGTCTTGGTGTTGTCTTCCTTGGGTTCCTTGTGTTAGGAGATCTGTGGGCCTCTGTGGACTGTGAGATTATTTCCTTCCCCAGCATGGGGAAGTTTTCAGAAATTATTTCTTCAAAGACACTTTCTATTCCTTTTTCTCTCTCTTCTTCCTCTGGTACTCCTATAATGCGAATATTGTTCCGTTTGGATTGGTCACAGAGTTCTCTTAATATTCTTTAATTCCTGGAGATCCTTTTGTCTCTCTCTGCCTCAGCTTCTCTGTATTCCTGTTCTCTGATTTCTATTCCATTAACAGTCTCGTGCATCTCGTCCAGTCTGCTGCTAAGCCTGTCGATGGCTTGTCTGATTTCTGCATTGTCTTTCCTCACTTCCCTCACTTCCTCCCTCAGCAATTGCATATTTCTCTGTAGATCCATCAGCATGGTTATGACTTTTATTCTGAATTCTTTTTTAGGAAGATTGTGCATTTCCATTCCTTCAGGTTCCCTCTCAGGTGTTGTCTGGGTCTGGGTGATCTTTGTCTGTACCACATTCCTCTGTCTTTTCATGGCGTTAGAAGTGGTCGCTGGTAGGTGCCACGTATGTCAGGTGGGCTCTTTAAGACTTTAAAAAAAACAAAAAAACAAAAAACAAAAAGAAAAGAAAAGAAGGAAGAGAAAGAGAAGAGGAAAAAAAGAGAAAAGAAAGAAAAGAAAAGAAAAGAAAGGGAAAAAAAAATGCCCATCAGGAGTGGATTCTGTAAAGATGCTGTAGGTGGCGCTGTTACTCCACTATTCTGCAGCCATGGCCGCGCCGCTCTTTGTAGCTCTGGCCAGGGCGGGAACAAATGGGAGGCTGTTTTTCTCTGTGTAAGGTTTCAGTGTGGCTACCTTTTCCCAGTCACCAGCCAAGGGGTCCCAAATTCCTCAGGACTCCCAGCCCGCCCGGCTGAGCGTACTCAGGTGAGCATGTTCCCTCACTGGGCCCCCCGCCTCTCCAAGACCACTAAAGACAGCGCGCGCTTTTCTCTTGTCCCGGGACGCTGGCTGCATGGACCTAGGCGCGTTCCCAGCTCAAAACCTGCACCTTCTGCCTCTCCAATATCCGATGCACCGCGCGATGTGTGTCAGCGCTCCTGGCGCTGATCACTGGGGCTGGTTATTTCACGGGTTGTACTTCCACTCCCACCTGTCTCTGAATCCTCTCCTCCCACTGGTTTGCTGGGGTGGGGGAGTGCTCGGGTCCCGCCGGGTCATGGCTCCGTATCTTACCCGCCTCATGGGGTGCCGAGTCCTCTCAGGTGCAGATGCAGGCTGTGCGCTTTCCTGTGTATTCTGGTCTCTCTTTTAGGAATAGTTGTGTTTTGCTGTATTCTCATAGATTTATATGGTTTGGGGAGGAGATTTCCGCCACCCTGCTCACGCCGCCCTCTTCCCGGAACTTCTGCTGTGACCTTCGTTTAATAAGAATTAGTGCCAATCAGTGAGGCCTGGAGACTGGCAAGTGCTGACTGTCTTAGGCATGAAGGTGAAAGGTAGCTGGGACCAGCATTCTGTACCGTGGGTGACCCACACAGACCTTGTGGTTAAAGAGGCATCCATCCTAGATAGCATGAGCTAGTGGACCACTTCTGCTGCAGCTTCTCCTGGGTGACTATCTTCAAAATACATTTTCTGGATGTCCAGTGTCAAATTGCTAAGATTATGATTTTGGGTCATTAGAAGGTATATTGGGATGATTATTACACATGGATGACATCTACCCCAGTTAATTTTGTTTCATTAATCTTAGAAAATTCTCACAGATAAAAGCCCCCTATCTTACATCACCCAACCTGAAGACCCAGATACTGTCTTGCTTTTAGCAAATGTCACCTTGACATGGGAGCAGGAAGCCAGCAGGAAAAGTGACCTACAGAAAGTGCAGAACCAGAAAAAGCAGTTATTCAAGAAGCAGGGACCAGAGGCATACAGTTTAAGTCCATCAGCCCAGGGAGTTACTGGCCCAGAGGAGCAAAGTGTTGGCCCCAGATTGGTTCTGCACAATTTAAACTTTGTGCTGAGAAAGGTGGGCAGGATTCAATGTGACCAAAGAAATTGACCGCAAAACCTTCTTTGGGGTGAAAGGGTTTATTACCCAGCTTGTTCTCCCAGCGGTAAGTCGAGCACTAGCGTCTCCGCCTCCACCCAGAGCACTGGGCCGAGCTCTCTATATAGCACAATAATAGCTTATTGCCTAAAGGCGTGGAAGCGGTAGCCTAGCAACAGGCCAGTTACATCATCAGGTGGTTAAGTTCAGTGAGGATCCTGGCCATAGGAGCCCCAGCTTCCCCGCATGTGACCTCCATTCTTCTTCCTTCTTTTGCACAGCACTGGCCTTTGCAAGGCCTAATATAGTCCAGTTTGAGCTGGAGGTGATGGTGGGATGTCCCTAACCAGGCTGTTTTCTTCCCCCAATTTTAAATCTATGTACACAGACAGGGAAGACATCCTCTTCAAGCTAAGATAAGGTGGTGGTTGTATTAGCACTGATCTCGAACTCCATAGTAGTTGGGGGCATTGCAACGCTGAATGGACAATCCGTCTGGGGTGGCCAGGCTCAAACTATTTCATGAATATTTTCATGTTTGTTATTAATTTCACATTCGAGTACTACGATCGGTAATCACTGACAATTATGAGTGCTTGCTCTCTAGTAGGTACATAATGAATGCGTTCCACTACCCCAATAACCCTATGAAGCAGGTACTATAGATCCCCCGCTTTAGGATTGAGGAGCCTGATTTGCAGGAGGTTAAATAATTCACCTGAGATCACACAGAAGAGGGCTGCACACCTGGGTTGCCTGATCCCAGAGTCTGTGCTTTTAGCTAACGTGCTTGTTAAAGCGAATGAGGTCAAACAAGCAACCCAGCAAAGGAAGGCAGCCAGAGCCTGTTGGCTGCTCAGTACTGGGGAATAGTCTTTAGATGTGGTTGTGCATTTAGGGAATGTTTGGCCTCCTCATGCATGAGGTTTCCTTTCACTGGGAGCCAGCAACAGTGCTCCCCCGTGGCAGGGCTCCCTGGGTGGCGGTACTCGCCAGGGTGTAAGGCTGATTTCGCTAAAGAGGTCTCAGCATTCACCCTGTGCCTGATATTTTAATCTCCCATCTTGTTGACTCACCCTTTCCTTGTGCGAGCACTATAGAAGAAGAGGCTCTTATTTATTATATGATGCTAAGCTCAATAGCTGGTGTCAAGTGGTGCTTTGTATAGTTAACAAGAGGATATGCCACATATTCATTGGAAATGATATTCAGTCAACTAAGTGCAACTGAGCTCAGTTCTCAGTTAAGTCCTGCCGGACGCAGCTCACTTTATTTTCTCATCACTGCCCCAACCCTGACATGCAGCAACCAGCTTGCTCCAACCGTGCCTTCGGAGTTGGTCCAGAGAGGCCTCAGTGAAACGTCCTAAAGGAGCTGCCTTTTAACTCTCCTATTGTTTTCCTCCTTTTTGGTATGTTGGTAATGCCTGGACATGGTCAAAGTTTTGTGAAACAAGTTGAAGACATAGTAGGGGCAGCCCGGTGTCATGTGGGTGAAGGGTATTCCTCTAGAGCCTGGAGGACCTGGATTCCAGCCCCAGCCACTTACCAGCTGTGTGACCTTGAGCATATAGCCTAACCTCTTCAAGCCTCTGTTTTTTTACCTGCTTGATGGATATTTTAATAATAGTACCCACTTCACAAGGTGGGTGTGAGAACTAAAAGAGAAACTATACAAAAATGCTAAGTGCACAGTAAGCCCCAGCTGATGTTAGGTGTAGTTGCCTTTTACCTCTGACAGTCAAGTCCAGCTTAAGTGCTGCCCTTCAATGTCCTGAATTCAGGATATCCTTGTTTTTTCAAATTCATTTTCATGAGATACTGTAGCCTACTTGAGGTCAGGGCATGTATCTACCTTGTTCACAATTGTGGCCTTACACTGGCAGCGTCTGGCAGAGAGCAGGCTCCCGACACTGTTTGAGTGAATGAATGAATGATCAGAAACCCAGGTGGTACAGACCTCATGAATTTTCTGCTGAAGACAAGGATGAGCCCAGAAGGCAAAGACCTGGCCCCAACTAGTGGACAGAAAAGCCAAATGCCTAAGGAAGCTGGATCCATACCTGTTGTCTCTTTGTCCCCAAATGTCGATAATACCCTAATTCCTTGAGGTCTTTTTAGTGGGATTAAAATGGGTCAGCTTCACTTCCTTGTGGATTCAATGACACTGTGGTCTCCATAAGAGGGGGACTGCATCTATCTTGATCACTGTTTTATTCCCAGGGTCTAGCTTTGTGCCTGGTGGTCTGTAAAGACTTGTCAAAGGAATTTGATGACAGGCAGCAACCCTCGCATGCTGGTGGTGGCAAGCAGGTGATGGGCCCAGGTGATGGTCTAGCTTGTGTGGGGAAGGAGCCGTATTTGGTCCTTTGCTGGGCACCTTTGCTCCAAGAGAGCCCAGAGAGCTGGTCTTAATGAGAGTGTTCTCAGATGTTCCAACTACAGCACTGCAGAGTCAGCTGGAACACTGTGAGTGCACCTACCCCAGAGTCTCCATGTGGACTCTCGCTCCGCCTGCGTGGTTCCCCCGATAGCTACTGGCTTGTTCCCTCCCCTCCTTGGTTCTTACCCACGCATCACGTATGGCAGATACTGCTGGTGACCCATCTGTGTGCCCAGACCATCTTCCAACTGCAGGATTTGCATCTGTGCCCGAGAGCCCTCCCTTCCGCCCACAATGTGCCTGAATATCAATAGCTGAGAGACCATCTCTCAGACACCAGCTGATGGGTATTTATCCCTGGCTCCTTCAGCCATTAGGGGTGTAAAACCACCCTCGGTTTCCCAGTGACTCCCAGCAGGAATGAGCTTCATTTGCTCCTGTGGGATTTGACCTGATATTATATCCTAAAGGGCATCTCCCCTTTCCTGTACTGTGTCCACCCTTGCCAGCTGGTGTTTCTGCATCTCCAGATAAACTAGCTTCACTCGAATCCTTGGTTCAGGACCTGTTTCTGGGACACTTACAGCTAAGACACTCACCTTTCTAGAAAGGCTACTCCAGCTCCCTTTCCCCTCCCAGGTTTATTGGTTTCTAAAGCATGTATCTGATATATTTCATATTCCATTTATCTTACTTATTGTCCATCCTCCAACTGGAACTGAGTCCTGTGAGGGCAGACCCAGGCTGCTGTTGGGGTGTCCGCTACTGTGCTGTGCTGGGGCTCGGAGCAGGGCTGCGCACAGCACCCTAAAACAGCCAGTGGCTGAATCAAATCTGTAGCTGTGGAATTATCCATGAATCCAATGTGTTGGATTATCATAACTACTCAATAATTTCAGACTGAGTTTCAGTATTGTGGAAGGATACTTTGAAAATGACTTCTGAAAAGAACACAGCTCTCTGTACTTCAAAGGATATCCTTATTTCCTGGGTTGTACAGCCCTTAACTTCCATTAGATTTGATTTCTTGGAGTCTAGGCACAGGACAGCCCTCATGTCCAGGGCCTGTGTGTCCCAGATTAGCACAAGGTGCTTCACATCAGCGCTTAGACATGATTTCTAGAAGTGCCTACTCTGCTGTGCTGGGCAAGGGAAAGCTGTTAATTAAGATTTAGGTTCCTACATCCCCCCAGGCTGTGTAACAGGGTTGGGGCGTGAGGCTGTAGCTGTCACCTCCTAGAGCTGACAGCAACTCCCTGGCCCCTGCCTGGCCAGCACAGCTTGGGGGCAAGAATTTGACCCAAGACCCTTTTAAGAACTGGGAGAATGACTGTGTCTTTCTCTGTTTCTCTGGTAGAGGAAGGTCTTGGGACTATGCGGGCATGTTGGAAGTAGAAAGAGCTCCCTTATTGTGCTCTCCTGGGACAGGTAACCTGTGAAGATGGAACTCTGACGTGGCCATGAACTGGTTCCCTGCTTGCCGTGTCTGGGGCCTGCGAGCACAGTGGGCCCAGCGGGCCCAGCAGCTGGCCTCGGATACTGTGCACACAGCTCACCGTGATTTCCAGGCGGTCGATGTGCTCAGCAGCTCCCCGCCCCGCAGCCAGGAGTGCTGAGCTCTCCGCACACCCTCTGGTTTGCTTCCCGAGGATGCGTGTGCTAAATGGTGATGCTTCCTTGCCTGGAGCTCCATGTTGGTCACAGGAGGAGATGGGTCAGTGAACTCATGGATTTCCCATGACTTGGGCTGTCCTGATGAGAAAGGCCTGCTTGATGGCTTGGCAGGGGAGGGCCCAGGGGCCTGCCACTCATGATGGCTTTAGATGTGTTTTTCCCCATCTGCCCGGAGCAGCTGCCCAGTCAAGCCTCCATCAGGGAAGGAGTGGCCGGATGCATGCACAAGGGAGAGCAGTCACATGCCGCCAGCCTCGCTACAAACCTTGTGGTAAGAAGAGGGAGGAACCTAGGGTTCCTGTCCTTTGTCTGCTACTTCTAGCCATGAGACCCCAGGGAAATGGCCAAGCCTTTTACTGTACTCACAGAACTCTAAGTTGCCATGGTTTCTCATCCTAAATGAATGAGAAACTCTCCAGGAAAAATATATGAAGTCCTATTTCTCCTCACTCCACTGTTCCTAAAGAAGAGGTTGGGCCTCTGTGATTGCATTTGCCTGCAGCAGGGAGAGTAGGTGCCCCGTAGAGGCGAGGGAACCAGGCTCAGGAGAGCCCACCAGACCAGGCTGACTTCTTTTGGCCTCAGTTCACTCATTTCTAGAAATAGTAACAACTCTTTCCCTGCCTGAAAGTGGGGACAGAATCAGGTGAGTGCCTGAGGTCACACACACTCTGGGATTCCCTGCTTGCCTCTGTGAGAACCCTGGAGTCTCCAGGTGCGCTGCAGGTGACCCAGCCAAGTTCTCCACCCGATAATGTGACTCCTGTCCGCAGCATCCTAGAGGAGATGAGCCAGCCTCTGCTCAGCTGTATCCAGGGATGGGGAACTCATTATTTCATAGCCAGTATCCTCTCTGGGGAGTTTTGATATATATGGAGTGATGTTTGCCTCTTTAACTTCTGCCCTGTGGTCTGCTCCTTTGGAACATCTGAAAGAAAATAGAATCTCCACATGACAGTGCTGAGATCATGGCCCTGAGCTGTGGTCACTCGGGGGAGAGGATGAACCAGTGAGTGGGCTCTGGGCCACCTGTGTTCATTACCTGTCTCAGCCTCCTGCTCACCATTCAACACTGGGAAGTAACTTACCTTCTCTGAGCTTTTGTCTCCTCATCTTTAAAATGGGGCAAAGGAGCATTTTGGCGAGGAGCAAACAAGATAACGTAGCTGCAGCTGGTTACAGGGTGATTCCCAGGGCCAGGAGTGGTGATCAGCATTTATGTGTGCTTGACACAGTGCCTGGTACATATCCAGTTAATTCTAGCAATTTTTATTACTATTACCACGTTTATCATTATCACTGTCTTCTCCCCAGGTCTAATGTTCTCTGTCCCTTGGACCATTCCCAAGGTGAAATGGCATCACGTCCCTTGAACGCCTTAGCTTTCCTCCTTCCCAGTCCTGACATGCTGCTGCTGCCCCACAAGCATCAGCTCTGAGCTCCACGGGCTGCCTTCCATGTCCCTTCTCCTGACAGCTTTGAGCGTGACATCACCAACAGTGTCTACCATTATCTGTTGGGTGTCCACTGTGTGGGGTTGTCTTAAAAGAAATTATCTCCTTGGGGTCAGAACCTAGAGCCAATACAAGGTTTTAAGTTGGGTTGTCCAATTTTTTAAACATCTGAAAGTTCCACGTGAAACTGGATTTTCCACTCCTCTTGTAAAATTAGAAACTCTGGCTGCCCCAAGCCTGCATCCTTGCACTAGGCCTTGCCCCAAACGTGCAGCTGAGGTGTGGCTGCTTCCTGAAGATGGAGCATACCTAGGCCACTATCTGCAGCTGGGAAGCTGTGTGCTGCACCTGGGTCCTGAATGAGCAGGGTGGGATCCCGCCAGGGCCCCTGGAGGAAAAGAGAGCCTTTATTCTGGTCTCACAAAGGTGCCGTATGTGCCAGCAGCAGCCTGTGTCCTCCAGCCTGCACCAGGGCTCACCGCTGCCTCTGCCGCAACATTCCTGCCTGGCCCCTTGCCGCTGTTTGACGTTGAGACCCTTGGTCTGCACCTTTGGGCTTGGCAGAGGGCGGGCCAGGCATCATGTCGACCCTCTTAGACCTTCATAATGAATGCTCATGGAGTAAGTGGGTGGCAGAGGTGCCGCGGGCCCACAAGGAGACGTCCACGAGGTCTGGCTTCTGAAGGCGTTCTGGCATTGATGCTCCAGGTGCAGGCACAGCGAGCGGCCACGGCAGTCAATGGGGCTGGGGCCTGTTTCCCAGCAAGCATGGATCTTTCATGGAAATGTGCGAGAAAACATATCATTTGGAGAAAAATATGATCACCAAAGGTAATGTTCACTTTGAAAGCACAAGGCACTTAATGTAGTATTTGATATATTGCTACAGAGGCTGATGCTATTGGAAATGATTGCTAAGTGGGCTTCTTAATGACTTGTGATTAAACATTCATCAGATCCAAATGGGTGTTTGGTTTTTCTCTTCCTGACCCAAGAGTTCAGGAGAGGCACCTTCTGCAGACCTGTGATCACACTCTAAAAAATGGATGGAATTGGCCCTTCCCACCAGCTCCCAGTAGCATTCATTCTGAGGCTCTCTGTAACCGCGCGTGTGCCGTCTGACCGGGAAGAGATGAATCTGGCAATTGTGTTTTAGGCCAAGTAACCAAAATTTGGCTTGAAACTGTGAGCAGCAGGTATGTAACTAACCACCCCCAGAATTATTAATTGACATCAGAGCTATAAGGATATATTGCTCTTAGTGTCCTCAAAATGATCTGATAGAATAAACCCAAAGTCCAAGTCATAATTTTTAGATATACTTTGGACCTTGATCTCTAAGCTCTGGAAAATAATGGCTTCCTCTGGCCCTTTGCTGAGATCTGTGCGCTACCACATACATTCTCTCATTAGAGTCCCATAACCACCCATTGAGAGAAATCCCGGCATCATAGCCCCATCTCACAGCTGAAGTGTTGAGGCCCAGGGACGAGAGTTGAAATACCAAAGGTCAAAGCTATTAATTGGATTCAGAGTGGATTCAGTCTTGAACTCCACGCCACACTTGTTCCTGCTGTTGCTGCCTGACAGCTGGGTCCCCCGAAGGCCCCCAAGTGCCAAGATGAAGCAAAGACAAATGCAGTTGGTTTTACAAACCTGCCTGTCAGCTTTCAACATCTTTCTGCTTGAACCCAAAAACTCTGTCCCTGTTGGCTGATATCAGCCAGCATGGGGGTTCCCAGCAAGCAGCCTGTCATTCCCCTTCTTTTCCCCGGCCATGACAGCCCATCTCCAGGAGGCCCAGAAGCGGCAGGAGTCCTGGGCACGGCTGAACCACTATGCTCTGTGTCTCCTGACCTGCTGTTGCCTGTGCCTCGTCCCAGCGCCCCCTGGAATGGCTTCTCTTTCCATTAGAAGCAGGCTAGAAGGCGTTCCTGTCTTCGTCAATGAGGACATCAGAGGGCACGTTGTCACCACGTACCTGCAGTATGCAAGACCGTGGGGACACAGGGTGCTTAGATGTGTCTTGTCCTCAAGGTGCTCAATTCTGGAAGAGGATGTAAGAGATGCAAGAAATGACAGTGTACCAAGAGCAGGAGACTTTGTTGTTCAGAGGTAACGGAGGTCAAGAGAAGGAAGAGAATGTTACACTTAAAATGGGCCTCAAAGAATGAATCGAGCGCCCTTCGTCTGTGGCATCTCTAGCAGGGCTTTTGCTTCTAGGGTGGACATTGTGGCTCTCAGAAGCCACAGGAAGCAGGAGGGTGGGAGGTATTTTAAGATGGGGGATGAGGGTGGAAAGGGGCTGAAGATATGTCTCGAAGTCTAAATCTCATAGTTGAAGATTAGCAAAGGAATATTAATAACACCACTGATGGGGAATTTGCAGTGAGCCAGACATTGTGCTAATGGCAAGTATGTGTTCCTGCTTCCTTCTCACAACGCAGTGAATGATTAGCCCAGTTTATTACTTGTTCAACATTCCCCAGCTGAATTCAAAGCCAGTTGTTCTGATGCCAAAGCCCCTGGTCTTAACTACCATGTATACCATCCCTAAAGTGGGCATGTGGGCACGAAGCTTAGGCTGTGCACAGCTTCTGTCCCAGGGTGCCGAGTGCTGCTGGGGGCTGGTGTGCCGCCTTCAGGCCAGCTGCCCATAATCTGCCTGCTCACTCTCTTGCTGGTGTCTTTACTGGGAAGGTGTGTCTTGCAAAGTCTGAGTTGTGAGGCCCACCTGTCATCAGGCATTGAGAAGAAGGGATCCCAATGATGACCATGATGGTGACGATACCAACCCGCCAATCAGTGGCCCATCAAGCAGGACAGAAACCTAGGGCCCAGCGGTGGCCCGGCAGCATCTTGAGCTTTTAGCTGGCTCTCCCGGGAAATCAGAGCAGGAGCCAGTTCCTGAGGCACGGCTGTGCGGGGTGCCGTGGTGCCCTGTTTACTGTGGGGCTGTCTGCGTGGGGGTGAGGGAAAACTCAGAGAGAAGGGGTGGGATTCTTTCACAGCTTGGGGCCCAGACATCTCTGAGTTCCTACCCACTATCTTAGTGATTTTCCCGGATCCCTTGGTGTCAGAGTCCCCAAGGAGTGGGACTGGGGTCATGCCCAGGGGGTCTTGGGACCCCGAGCTCTGTTGTCCTTTGCAGGATGAAGTGCTCGCCCCGCAGTGTGACTGCTGAGAGTGGGTCAGGGCCTCGGTTGCTTGTCAGTCTCCCCAAACACTGGCCTGGGGCTGAGGGGTAAAACCAAGAGGCTGGGAGGTCCATGGAGCTGAGATCCAATTCCCGTGTGGCCTGTCTGCCCTGCAGGCAGCATTCTCTGGGCCTCAGCACCTCAGGTGTCTTAAGGGGAAAAAAGCTGTTCTCTCCAACCTGGTAGGAGTGATTGCACAGTGGGCAACAAGGGTCAAGGGGGAAGCTTCCCTCAGGTACCGAAGGCAAGACAACCAGCCTCATCTTCAGCCGTGGCCCAGTCGCACCCGCGGTGCCTGCTGAGGCAGCTCAAGGCGGCAGGGGCCGTGGGGGCGCATCTCACCGGGCCATCTTCTGACTTTTGCGCTCACAGGTATCCGCACACAGCTTGAGTCTGTGCCCTCCAGGAGGGCCTGAGCAGCCTCCCTTTTGGAGACCTGACCGAGGTGAGCAGAGCTGGGTCTCAGCCCCATTGCAGCAGCCCAGGTGCAAAGGGCAGAGGCTTGGCAGGCCCCAGCTGCGTCCACATCTAGACACTCCAGAGGACAGAAAGGCCCCAGGAAATGCCAGGAAAGTCAGGGTCCACCCTCCTGAATCCTCCATCTGGGTCTGTCCTTAAGGGACCATTGCAATGGATGTGATAACAACTCTACTTATATTGGGTTTGGTGTGGTCCCTCCTGGAACCGCTCCCAAGCTGCCTGTCATCGCAGGGAAGGTTTCTGGTGAGAGCTGCTTCCTCAACTCACGGATCAGCTCTGTCCTCCAGAGAGAGGCCCTGGGGTGCTGCACTGTGGCTGCAGTACCAAGGGCCCCTTCTTGCCTCACTTGCTCTGCCCAGCCAGGAGTTGGGTCACCTCCAAACATTGCCCCTGGGGTGCTAGTTGCCAAAGAGCTGATTGGGTCCCGGGCTGAGCCTGCCAACTCAGGTGAGCCAGAGGAGTCACTGTGCCGTTTTCCTCTCTCCCCACCCCAGCTGCCCCCTGTTCAGCCTTCCCATTGTGCCCAGGAGCCCCAAGGAGACCAGAGAGCGAAAGCACCCTGCAGAAAGATCAGTTCAGAGCACACTGCCTTTTCTGCCGGTGCCCTCCATGCACCTATGTCAGGGAAATGGCTCTCGTGGCCTTCGTGGCCTGCCATCTGGCACCCCTCCCTCTGCTGCCCTGGCCGACCCTGCCTGCCTGCCTGAGTGTGCACTTGCCTTCCGCCTTCTGGAACTCTGCTCCTGCTCTTGTTAGCACCCTTCAAATCCCAACCCCAAATCTATCCCCTTAGGGGAAGACTTTTCCAAGGTGTCGTGGTCTGAAGTGATTTGCCCCTAAGTACTCGGTTTGTGCCATTATTATATGTATAACCAACCACCCTGTTCTGCTCCCTGCTGACATGTGAGGTCCCAGTTGATGGGGGACTTTTCCTGTCCAGCTTCATGGGTCCTTCCCCAGTGCTCAGCTCAGTACCTGGCTGGACGTGATGAGGGTTCACTTTGGAATCAGTTAGAATCGCCTGAAGTAGACTGTGTAGGCTTTTCATCCTTTCAGCAATACTGCCTGAGCACCGGCTCTGGACCGGGCTTGGTGCCAGGCCCGAGGGATGGAGTAACGTAAAGGCAGACGTGCCTCTATCTGCGCAGAGCCTAGAGGTGCCTAGTCGGGTAGAGAGTCGTCCCACGAGTAAATAAACAGAGCCTGCTGTGCGTGTGCCGCCAGCACGCCTCCCTCCTGCTCTCCGGCCCGCTCTGCCTTAGCTGTCCGCTCAGCAATCCCCTTTGCTGTGAGCGGTCAGAACCCAGCCCCTCCTTGTGGGGTGGGCACTGGAACAAAGCTGTTGTGAGGCAGGTGACCCTTAGGTAACATTCCCCGCTGCCCACCAGGCTTCCCGCAGGGGGTGTCTTCCACTTCCCAAGGCGCTTGGCACAGTCAGGGGCCCCCATAAAGGGAGGTGGCGATGAGCTGTGCACAGAAGACTCTCCGGAGGCTTCAGGATGCGGGCAGCATATCACCCCTGTCTGCGGATCGGGGAGCGGGGCCTCAGCCTCTCTGGGGGGCAGAAGCAGAGGATCAGCCTGGCCCGAGCCGTCTACTCTGACCGTGAGCTCTTCCTGCTGGATGACCCCCTGTCTGCCGTGGATGCCCGAGTGGGGGAGCACATCTTTGAGGAGTGCACTAAGAAGACCCTCAGGGGGAAGACTGTTGTCCTGGTGACCCACCAGCTGCAGGTGAGTGGGACTGGCGGGATCCACAGGTCATGCGCTGAGCATGGCACTGATGCTCAGTCTCCTCTTTTGCCTAAAACCGCCTCCTCCATCTGAGGCCGTCCTCACGCGACAGGGCGGGGAAGGAGCAGGAGACCCTCGTGATTCCCCGAGCCAGCGCCTCGCGCTCAGCCCTGCTGCACGGATGGCCTCTATGGCTCCCACCCTTGGGCTCAGTAGGGCCAAGACCTGTCCTCCAGAGGGTGGATTCTCCAAGAAAAACTGAACCCCACCTGTGGGGTGGACAAAGGCTCCGGGCCTTTGGTGATGGGGAGATGGGAAGCCAGGTGGAAACAAATCAGGCCCCAGCCTTTCCTCCAGCAAAAATTGGGCAGCCTGAGGCCAGGGGCACCTGGGCTGGGTGGATGGAATGGGCGACCCCTGGCATGAGGGGCCCAGATACCTCTGGAATCACTGGCCAGGAGAGGAGGGCTGGAGACCAGGGCTTTGGGGCTAAGACATGAAGCTACTCCCTGCTCAGAGCCAGTCTCTCAGGCTTAGGAACAGAATCTTGCCAAGGAAAGTAACAAAGGGTGCCTTGAATGAGCTTGGGATTTGTCAAGGCGGGACCAGTTCTTACTGTGTTGGCTGCACATAAGGGGTTCTAAATGCCTGGTGGGAATCCAAGATGCCCTCTACTCTGAGACAAGTTAGGTTCTCCCATCCTATACTGTCTCCATCTTCTTCTCCGTAGTGAGTCCCCAGAGGTGCGTGTGTGTGCATGTGGGTGTGGGTGTGTAAGTGCGCATGTCTCCCTCTGGAGGAGAGAACCCCCGGGACTGACTACTGGGTGAGGCCTGTTGGAGCAGAGGGAGCAGAGGTCCTGTCTTCTTTGCTCTCCCGCCACCTGTGGGGAGAATGTTAAACATGAGCCTGGTGTGTGGAGGGTGGTAAGAGGCAGGCCTGGTGGCCTTTGCAAGGGCAAGTCAAGCAGGGGGAGAGGAGGCAGCAACTGAGGTTGCCATGGCTACTGGATGTTCCAGCCAGCATTTTTAGGATCCTCTGAAGAGAGGAAGTTTCTTCCAGACCCAGGCAAGCCAGGCCTTTCCATCGCTGTGGCTCTGCCCCCAGCCTTGCCTACCTCACAAGGGCTGCAGTTCTCAGAATAAGTTCCAAGCATCTGAGCTTTACATGTGGGGACTGTCTGGGTCCCCTCCGAGGGGGCTCAGTTGCCTCCAGGAAGCGTCCAGATGGCTGGTGCAGACAAGAGCCCCTCATTCCTCTGCTGGCCAAGGTCAGGGCGGAGGAGAGGTCGGCTTTCTTCCGGACCCCCACGAGGTGATGGGAATGGGCTCTCACCCAGCCAGGGGGCTAAACGGTGGTGCCGGAGCTCTGCACCCCGGGGGTCCGGTTCCTGTAGAGCACCTGCAGCAGGGAGGGCTATCTCCTGATGGGTCCTGGGACCTGCAAAGGAACTCGCAGCCCCTGACAAACGTAGGTCAGAGGTGTCCTTCCAGGAGTCTCCACTGTGGGGGAATCATAACTTCAGTCCTGGTCCAGTATTTGAAACTTGATAACCAGAGGCTCCACCTCATGCAGGAACTATCTTTTCCCCAGGCCTTGTTCTCCTCAAAAATGTTACCTTTCACCAAGGTCATTTCATCTTATTTTTTACATGTTGAAAAATGCAGGCAGCCACCAGATGGCACTGGAACCTCAGTCCAGCTGTCTGTTTTAGTGGAGGCCCTCGGGCTTTTCCAGAATGTCCCCCCAGCTTGTACTCTCAGGCCCGCAGGCAATCCAGGGGCCTCCTAGTGCCTGGCGGCAGATTGCTCTTCCACCACCTGAGGAAACATGACATCAGGCCGGTGGCTGACCATGAAATCCAACCCAGGGTCAGATTGTGTGAGTTTGCAGAACAAAGCCGCTCAAATAATGGCAAATCTCGCTGGAGTGAGCTGGGGGCTTGCTGGCCGGAGGGCTTTCACCAGGAGCTCCTGGGGCTGGAACGCGGGTACCGCGCAGGCAGAAAATGCTGTGGGGCTCTCACAGGGTTTCCCCAACTGGAAAATGGGCTGTTAATAAAGCTGCCTGCTTTCTTCACTGCATTGTGGGAGACTGAAAGATAAGAGGTGAGATCAGGCTTTGAAAATTTAGAAGATGCTGTGCAAAGGTGAGAGGTTATTTTCAGGAAGAAGGCTCTCCCAGAAAATGTCTCAACTGGACATTTAATAGCCAGGCTCTTCCTCCTTGGGGTGTCCAGGAAAGTGGACAGAGAACTGGGCAGTTAGCCCAAGGGAGCCGTCCAAGCTGACTGACCTGCTGACAGTTGGCCTTTTGGGGACCACCCCCAGACCCCACATTGGGCAGACAGTGACCAAATGTAGCTACTTCTCTCAGGCTTCGAATCAAGAGCATCAAAGGTTGATCTGACCTTGGGTGGACCCTGAAGTTCAGAGGAGGATCTCTGGCCTGTGATGCAAAGACTTCTTTAGGCAGAACCATCTTAAATCTCACAGCATCTTGCCTGCCTTTAGGAGGGGGCTTCCTGCCCTTAGATCAGTTGATCCTGTGGGGAGAGCTCTGTTTCATGCCAAATGAAAGGAAACCCCTCTTAGCAGAACTCTTTGATCTTAGGAGTGATGTGAAAATGAAGGGAATTCAAATTAGAAAGTGCTTTGGGCAAAATGTGGGGTACCAAGTCAAATGTAACTATATTTTTATTGTACAGGAAAAGCTGGTGTAAAACTCTTGAGGCCAGGGACATGGTTCTGCTTCTCCTGGGCTACATGAGGATGGTGAGGTGGGCTTGTAAGGTCAGAATCCCTCTCCACCAAATCCTGCCTGCGCTGACTTTGTTGATTGCACATCCAGCTGCCCATGAACAGGTTTCTTAGCAGGGCAGCTCACTTAGGAGGCGGCATCACAGCTAATTCCAATGTTACAGTGACGACCAAAGACCCCTTTGTGCCCGTGAGACCTGTGGGCGCTAGATCAGGGCTCCCCAAACCACGGACCATTTGGGCCCCTGGAGTGCATTTGGCAATGTCTGGGCACATTTTTGCTAGTTATAACTGGGGAAGGGGTGCTACTGGCACCTAGTGAGTGGGTAGAGGCCAGGGAGGCTGCTAACCATCCTACCATGCACAGGACAGCCCCGCCACAGCAAAGAATTGTCTTTATCTGGCCCTCAATGTCAACAGTGCCCAGGTTGAGAGTCCCTGTTCTGGATGAGCCTGGGACGCTGCTGGGTGGGAGTTTGCATGGCATTCTTCTCTCTCCCTGACCAGGGCGGAAGGTCATCGTAGATCACTGTACTATTTCTGCAGTTCTTGGAGTCCTGCGATGAGGTCATTTTGTTAGAAGATGGAGAGATTTGTGAAAAAGGAACCCACAAGGAGTTAATGGAAGAGAGAGGGCGCTATGCAAAACTAATCCACAACCTCAGAGGGCTGCAATTCAAGGTAACTCTTCCGGACCTGGGTGCGAGAGGTTGGGTGACGGCCCTCATGATTTTCGGCTTGGAAGAAGTTCTGCCTCTTAGCTTTCAGAAGGAATTCCATTTTGCCCCCAGGATCCTGAGCACATCTACAATGCGGCAATGGTGGGAACCCTTAAGGAGGGCCCCCCTGAAGGAGAGGACGGTGCTGGTACGCCCCAAGTCTGAGCCACACCTCTCTTACTACTCACAGCTCCTGAGTGGACACAGATCTCTTTTATTTCTCACCCTAGTTTTGGCTCCAGGAGATGAGAAAGATGAAGGAAAAGAATCTGAAACAGACTCAGAACTTGTAGACATAAAAGGTACTGACCATTGATTCCTTCAGTTATACACTCTTAAATATCTGTTGAGCATCTACCATTTGGGATAAAGAAGTGTGTACACTGTCAGAGTCCAAATTCTGCCTTAACCACTAACAGTTTTATGATTTTGAGCAAAGTACTTGGCCCCTCTGAACCTTAGTTTCTTAGTCCACAAAATAGAAAATAACAGTATCAACCTCATAGGTCCTTGCGAAGATTATGTAAGAAACTGTACAAAAAATGATTAGCACAATGCCTGACATATAGTAACCCTTAATAGTAGTTGTTATTTTTATTAGCAGTATTTGGAAAGGTGAAAGGAATTCACAGACATCAAGGGCAAAAACACATATTGGAGATGTTTCCCACTCTTTATGGGGGGCATTGAGAAAGGATTATACAGCAGGGAAGAGATTAGGGTGGGATAAAGTCATTCATTCTTTCCACAAGTGGACTAAGCGTTCCACCATGTGCCAGGCACCAAGCTAATCTGAGGACAGAAAGAAAATATGCCCCTGTCCTCAGGACTTTATGGTCTGGGGGGAGTCACAGGCAGGTGGGTAACCCTAGAAAACTGTGGTAAGACTGGTAAGACTGGTGGGAGTAACAGATGAGGTGGTGGGCAGCAACGGTAGAGGCAGCAGCCTTTGGACTGGCCCTTCAAGGACCTGTAGGAGTTTCCCAGGGACCCAGTACGCCAGGGCCTGGAAGTGGGGAAGGGGGAGGGCTTGGGGCTGAGTGCAGGAGGGAACTCCAGGGACGAGAGTGTAGGCGGGCCAAGCTGCCTCTTCTCCCCACTGGTACCTCCCGCCTCTCCAGCTTTGTACCCTGACCCACTCTGGGCACTAAGAGAACAAGGATCTAATCCAGAGTCTCTTCCTTCAAGGTGTCCATAGTGAGGTGGCTTCCAAGTTAGAGTTCTGTTCCTCAGTAAGGTGTAGTTAAGAAAAAAAACTTTGTATATTTCATCAGATTTAAGATGCTCTCCATTTTAAGATCACCATCATTTTAGTTACCACTTAGAAAGAAAAATCTCTGCCAATCAAACAATATGGCGTACTACCGAATGGAAGGCGCATCTTGATTTCAGAGATGTTAAAATGTGAGAAAAAAAGTGAGTCTTCGAATTGATGAAATTTGGCACCATTAAGTGCTTGTGAAAAATGCATGCACAAAATATTTTTGGAAAGATAATATATTTTTATTGCTCCGGAGGCTGCCACGGCTGAAGTGAGGTACCCAGCCATCTCTTCCTTGCTTTCCCAGGAAAGCTCCAGGTTGCTCGGGATTAGGGGTCCTATGGAGAGCTTCAGCCCTGTTCCTCTTATCCCGCTCCCCACTTCCCTGGAGAGGAAAGCAAGAGCATGAAAGCGAATGCTCCCGTGGCTACAGGAAGGGAGCCAGCTAAAGTGGGCACTGCCTGCCACGCCGCCTCAGGCAATTTTTAAAGGGCAGCAAACGTGAGCAGAGCCTCAGCAACACTCCCAAATGGGCGGGAGGGCTGCAGGGAGATTTGACCTGTTCCTTTTGCACCCCAGGACGCTGTTCATTAGGCTTTGCTGACCCTCTGAGGCGGCTCCTCTTTTTGCAGTCCCAGAGGGAGACACAGTGAGGAAAAGTCAGGCTGAACATTTTCAAAGAAGTGCAAAGGTTCCCAGGCAGATGTATAATAGCAGCTCTATTCATGGAGGCACCTTTGAGGTGTGACAGCTTTCTCTGTTGGGGAGGGTACAGAGAGCCCGTGTGCAGGGGTGCCCCTTGTCTAGCTTTATTTATCTCACTTATAAAAGCCACGTATGGGTGTGGATTCTGCTTTGGAGCTGACGTTTCATGCTTCTGTGTGAAGATGCACATTCGGTCCTGACTGTGGCGGCTGCTTTAACCAGCCGCCCCATGCCTCTGTGTGTTGTTTCCATGAGAACTTGACAGTCATTTTCCCTTCCCTCTGGGACATGGAGAGGACATGGGACAGTCTTGTGGAGGGAATCAAGAGTCCATTCAGTGGCTGTCCTAGGAAGATGCCCTGAGCTTCTGCAACATGGTGTGAGCTACAGAAACAGATGAGCCACTTGCGTCTTGTTCACCCTGCAGCAGGTGCTGTGGGTGCCCTTAGCCCTGCAGGGCATGGAGCTGGACACCCAGCTGCCACCTCTGCAGTCCTTTGCCTGGGGGCTCTCTCTGGTAGCTGTCAGCCTCAGGTCAAACTAGAAGAGCTGGGAAATTAACCCCCAGGGAGAAGCCCTCACAAGCTGGCCAATGGGAGTTGGTGTAGAAATATCCCAGATCCTTCAGGTCAGGTGAAAACCTCTGAGGTGTGTGTTCTACACTGACTCCAAGATTTCTCTCCATTGGCTTAAGCTCCAGTAGTCCACAGGGGGTGATGAATAGATGCCTTTTATTTTTATCTTTCCTTCCATTAACCTTCCTTTAGCTCCTGAATAAACTGCATGTATTCATATCCTCTTTTTGGGATCTGCTTCTGGAGAACTAGAGCAAGACAACCCCTGTTGCCCAGGACTGTGCACATAGTAGGTGATTGATAAGTATTTTTTGAAATACTGAAAGCCACCGGCCTTGCAAGTGGGGAGGATCGAATCAAATAAAATGAGCAAGAGTGTTAGGAATTTTCAAGCATACCGTGAATGGAAGGAAGGATGAGAACTGCCCTTGTGGTGATGCGGGGCTGGGCTCCAGCCCAGCCAGTGGGGACCACAGGACGTGTGTTTGTCTCCATAGTTTCTCTGCACCAGCTTGTCCAGACTGAATCCCCCTGGGAAGGAACCCTGACCTGGAAGACATATCACATGTACATCGAGGCCTCTGGAGGTTTGTTAGAAAACAACAGGTTTCTTGATTTAATTTGCATTAAAAAACCCTTTCTTCAACTACTGGGCACGTGTTTTATGATATCTTTAACAATTACTCTCTATGTTTAGGGCCATTCACCAATGCTTTTATTTTCCCCCAAAAAAATCTCAAGTCTGATAATGCAGCCTTTTAAATGGAATCACCTTTCATCTCCATTAAAGCTGCCAGCCTCTATTTATTGAAACTGAGCGAGCAGCAGCATGGCCCTGCTGTGGCTGTTCTGTGACCTCGCTCTCTGTCACTGAGCACAACGGTCAGCTCACTGCCTGCCTTCAAAGCAAGAGTCCCGCCTCTGTGTGCAAAACACACCTTACAGTTTCATTCTTTGTCTCTCCCCAGCAAGGTTGGGTTTTTGTTTGTTTGATTTTAAAGAATGCTGAATCACTTCTGTTTGAGTGCATATTAGTGGTTTTTCCAATATGTTGACAAATTGAACCTACTTTCCAGCCATGCAGATGTCCTCACTGGAGTTCAGGGTCCCAATAACTAGACTTGTCCCATCAGCCTGGAAGGTGTTTCTCAGAGGTGGGGCCCCTTTTCCTACAGGCTTTGAGTTTTCCGCCTTGAGAAAGATAAGCTCCCTGCAGCCCCTCACTCCTGTAACCCCCTTGGACCTCTCCTCTCCTCTTGCAGGCTACCTCCTCTCCCTGTTTGTAGTGTCCTCTTTCTCCTGATACTGGCAGTTCTGCATTCAGCAACTGGTGGCTGGGTCTCTGGCTAGACAAAGGCTCACAGGTGAGTTTCCCTTTCGGCCCTGGGAAATGAGTCAGTGGCTGAAAGAAAGTCTGAATGCTCCCCGCCAGCACCACACAGTGAACCTCCCACAGCCCCGTCCCATGAAGTTGAGGTCAGTTCATTACTCTACACAATTCAACTCTTAAAATCAATCCCTTTTGAGCTTTTAAGACAATCAGGGCATCCAGATTTTTATGTGACCTTCAGGTTTTAAAGGAAGGACTGGCTAAAAAGATTGCACCAAGAGAAGGAAGCCTGTCTGTGGTGTCCTGCTGGTACAGGATAGGGCCGGTTTTGCAGCCTCTGTTGCAAGGCACCTCTGAGGGTGTGGGAGAGGTCGGGGAAGCCCAATATGGATTCCTGTCTTCCTGCCTCTGAAGGAAGTGTCAACTGGTATCTGTTGACACTGCCTGGCGTCAGAGGCTTCCATCTGGCTCTGCTCCTCAAAGTCGTCCCCTTACAGGATAGGACATGCAATAGTCAGACTCAGTCCCTGGTTGTGCTGCACGACCATTTGGTGTCTTTTTCAGACACTGGCTGTCTGCTTCCCAAGGGCCTGTCTAGGCAAGGGCCCCTCCTGGAAAGGACCGGGATGTCTGCTCTCCCTGGACCGTGCGGGAAACCCTCCCAGCTTTTGGACAATGGTTTCAAAGCTTTCCTGGAGTCACAGGAAACGCTGCGGAGTTGCCTGCCCATCCTCCAAGATCACATTTTGGTACAGCTCTGTTGCTATGACAACCGAAGTAAGGAGGCATGGAGGAAGATGCGGGCAGGGGAGAGGCCGCTGCGGTCTTCCTGGAATTGGGTGTTCCCAAGGGGAGAGCTAATAGAGGGGCCTGCTCTGTGCAGAAAGAGAGCCATCTCTGGAGTGTTCCCCCAGACCCTTGCAGGCTCGTGAAGAGCCCTTTCCTTGGAGAGCCCAAGGTTTCGGGTCAGGGTGGAGCCTTGCTCAGGCATGGTGCTTCCCCAGTAGACCTCTCTGCCAGTGGCTGGCTGAGCATGCAGCAAAGATGGCAGACCCATGTGTTTGCCCCCGACCCCTGGACACTGCAAAGCCCAGCAATGCCTCCTCCGTTTGGGCTGGCCCTTTCACCAAGTAGCTCTGGAGATAGTTTGCTTTAATGGCTGTTCAGCCATTAGCCACTGGTTCTTTTGTTTACATTTCTGCTATGCTGTAATCAGCAAGATGGCATTTAGAGGAAGATGCTTGTTTGCTCCCCAAAGGCAGTCTTGACTTCCCACATGCTCAGAGAAAAATGAAACTGCCAATTTCTCAGGAGGAGGAGATGGCCTCTCCCTAGAATGCTAACAAAAATGTGTCTCCTTCCTAGCAGGGGATGGAGCATCACGCCCTGGTCTCTTTGAATCCCCCTACAGTGCCTGGGTTTACCAGACTCCCACCTCCTGCCAGGGACTCCAGGCAGTGGGCCGGTGCCCAGGACCAGGGGAGGGAGGGGGTCATGGGGCTGGCTCACTGAACAAAGAAGCCCCCTGTGTCTCCCCCGAGGCCCGGGGGCCCCTCAGGCAGGTCCTGAATCTCGCCCTGTCTGGGCCACAGGGGTTGGTCAGCCGGCCTCATGGAATCCAGGTTCCCTTTGCTTCCATGACCTTCTGGCCCAGCCACACGTCTGGTCTCATGGGGTGCAGTTAGATTCCGGGCTGCCTGCCCGGCCTGCCTGCTTGCTTTTCCCACCAACTCTGCTGAGCCTCAGCAGCTGGGCGCCCCTCTGGTGCCGGGGTTCCTGTTCACGGAGCCAAAGGATGAGCTTAGCAGACAGGCGAGGTAGGAGAGCCAGGGACAGGCTCTTATTTAGAGATGAAGTGGAAGGACAGAGCTCCCGGCTCACGCCAGGAGGGGACGAGGGAGTCCCGGGGTGCTGCGTTCTCTAGGGGGTTTTATAGGCAAATGAGGATTTTTCCAGAACATGAAAAAAGGCTTAGGGGTGTGGACTTGTACCACCTGCCCTGCCCTCAAGGTGGGCTGGGTTGTTCTCTGCTTGCTAGGGCTGTTTACAGTAAAGTCACGGGTTATGCTGGGATACCCTTCCCTATTTGTAAAACCACTCAATCATTCTAGGCCAAGTTGCTCCTGGCCTTTTGACTTTTAACTGACCTCACTGAAGATGTCTATATTCTTAGTCTGGTATCTTGTTCTTAGAGGATTAGTGTGTCCTTGACTTTGCATAATGCTTAACACAGAGTTTCAAAAGGGACTTCTTTACCCATTGTTATACTGCTGACTGTGAATATCCCGCCCTGCTTTTTCCAGAGGCCCTCACCCTACTCTGACTACACCCATGGTCCCTGTCTCACTTTGGGGTCAGAAAGCCCAGAAGGGGACCCATGCAAAGCTCAGAGACTCCCAAAGGGAATCGACTTGATTTTACCGCCTGACTCATTCTTAACAATTACATACCTCTTTTTAGTTTCTTCTCCCTGAAAAGATTCTCTGGAAAATTCCCATTCTCCTGACAGTTTACCAGTTCTTGATGCTTCTCTCATTTTTTTCCAAAGACGACGTGTGGGCCCCGAGCAACGAGAGCATGTGTGAGATCGGCGCAGTGCTGGCAGACGCCGGAGCGTGTGCACCGGTGGGTGTGCGCAGGGACCGTGGTGTCTGTGCTGGTGTTTGGTGTCACCAAAAGCTTCACCTTCGCCAAGATCACATCGATGGCGTCCTCCTCACTCCACTACCGAGTGTTTGACAAGTACAGCCTCCAGGGCTACGCGTGCATCTGGTTATTCAGTCAACAAGGGTCACTGAGCACCTTTGATGTGTCAGGCACGTACTGGGCTCTGGGGATGGACACAGTACTCATGGAGCTTACGGCTGAGTCTGGGAAGAGTCTCTAATACCTAATTATCAACTGCAAAGGCAAACTCCAGGGGTTTCTCCAAACTGTGAGGGCGTGTCATGGCCCTCAGGCTAGGCTGGGGGGTGGGGTGGGGGGTCAGGAAGGTGTCCCTGAGGATTATCACACTGGAGCAGACACGTACAGGCCAAGAAGGCGTTTCCAGATCCAAAGAGGCCTGAGTACATCCAGGGCCTCAGCAAGTGCTTCCGGCCTGCCCCCCCATCCCACTGCTGCAGTGGGCGGCAGCCAGGGGTTGCGATGGGCCCTGGCCAGAGCACACAGTTGTGGCCTATACTTTGGGGGCAGACAGACACAGTGGAACTTGACTTTTTATTGCCCTGGGGCACAAATCCCTCCCTCCTCCAAAGGCATCCCAGGCGGCACCCGAGATTTGGAGGGAAGCCTAACAGGCAAAGGCTCTCCCTGAGGCCCCACGCAGAGGCCAAATCTCTCCCACACTCACTCGTGCTCAGGGCCGGGGCTGTAAGAGTGGGGAGCACCCCCCACTTTCCCAGGATCGCCTAGCACTCTGGGCTGGGCCCTGGGCAGATGTTCGGGCCCTGCACACGCAATCCTGGCCCCGGGAGAGGGGCTGGGGTTCATCAGACATGCACCTCGACACTGACTCTCCGATCTTCCCACAGACCCTAAAGAGCCCAGTGGGCTTCTTTGACGCGACTCTCGCGGGCAGGCTGATGAACCGTTTTCCCAAGGACGTGGACGAGCTGGACGTGAGGCTGCTGTCTCACGCAGAGCACTTTCTGCAGCAGTTTTTTATGGTGGTGTTTATTCTCGTGATACTGGCTGCTGCGTTTTCTGCTCTCCTTTTGGTCCTGGCTGGCCTTGCTGTGGGCTTCTTCATTCTTTTACAGTGGATCAATGCACTACTTAAAAAGGAGCAAACAAGACCTTAATGTATTTGGTTAACTGTGCACAATTAAGGGGTAGTACCAAATGGTACTGAATCCTTGCTGTCTTCTCTGAATGGTGGAGCACGCTGATTTTTAGTAATGATGAATACCAGCTGCTCCACTAAGCAATTTGCACATCTGGCATTTTAGCCTCAGAGCAACAGTGAGCGGTGACTATGACTAGGAGGTTAGCTTACTGGTCCTAGGGCAGGAGACTAGGAACCATGGTTGCTGTCTGTCTGCTGTTATGTTCTTAACCATGGGCTCTGCCATTCCTGCTGCTGGAGAAGAGAGACCAGCCACAGTCACTCCTGAGCTTTTGAGAAATAGTATTGATGTGGTTAGGGAAAGGCTTCAGGCTGCATTGCACTGGGGAGCCCTCCTGAGGCTGTGCTCTGTGCCCGCCTTCGTGCCCACCCTGGGGGAAAGCAGGAGGGCAGATGGACCCCAGGCTTCCAGGAACCCAGCTCCTCCGTGTTCCTGGGCAAGCTGGAGTTCTCATCAGGCAGCATACTGGGTACTGTGTGGGGCCAGAGGGTTAGAGATCAGAGAAGTCTGTGCCAGAGCCTCAGCTTGGCTGGAGGGCCTTGGGGAAGTCAGAGAATGCTGCAAGCCTCAGTTTCCTTGCCTCTGAAATGGTCATCATCAAAACATATGCCTCACCTGTTCCAGGGGAGTTCTTGTGAGGATAATGAGACTATAGGACTCTAAGTGTCTTGTAAATTAGAAACACAATACAGTGTTATAGAAACTGAGTTTCCAAAAAACTCAGTAAAATGTTTATTGTGCTCCTAAATGCCCAGCTCAGGGCCGTCCACTGACATTCTTTTTTTTTTTTTTACAATTTATTTTATTTTAGTATCATTAACCTACAATTACATGAGCAATATTGTGATGATTAAACTACCCCCTTCATCAGGTCCCCCCACCAACCCTATTACAGTCACTGTCCATCAGTGTAGTGAGATGAGAATCACTACTTGTCTTCTCTGAGCTGTACAGTCCCCCCCGTGCCCCCC
>JAQQAC010015468.1:35118758-35184138 GCA_029783875.1 Phataginus tricuspis
GACAGGACCAGACCCCCAGCAGGCATGGCAGGGCGGGGGCTCCGACAAGACCAGATCCCCAGCAGGCATGGCAGGGCGGGGGCTCCGACAGGACCAGATCCCCAGCAGGCATGGCAGGGCGGGGGCTCCGACAGGACCAGATCCCCAGCAGGCATGGCAGGGCGGAGGCTCCGACAGGACCAGATCCCCAGCAGGCCTCCTGGGCGCTGCTGATGGGCAAGGTCTGCCTGGGTTTTCCAGTGAGCTCTGCCTGGCAGCCTCCCTCTGAGTCTGTCTCATGTGGGGCCTCTCTGCCTTAGGCCAAGGGATGTCACATCAAGGCTGCAGCAACGATTTCATCTTCCCTCCGCACTCCCAATTCTAGGACCACAGGAACGGGCAGATCAGCCTTCTATGTCTGGGGAATGAGGAGCTCCAGGGTGGATCTTGCCCTTACCCTCTGGCCGTGTCATCCTCCCCACTCTGCCCTGTGTTCCTTCTTCTCTTTGGCTCAGTGAACTCCCAGCAATAGAAGATATCACCCTCCTCTTCTTGAAGAGACCCCTAGATTTATAAGCAATTGCCCTGGACCTTCTTTCTCTGATTTGGGGAGGGTACCAATCAAACAACCTCCTTTTCCTTCTCTACCATCACAAACATTAATTCTCCCTAAAGGTAACCTCCTCCATAACCCACCACGTCCTTTTTATTAGATCAAGGAGGCCAACTGTCAAGGCCTTTAGAGGGGGCTCTGACTCCAATAGAGGGGTCTTTTGAAGGGAGAGTATGAGGTACTTAGCACCTTTTGTTCTCAGCTGTGGGTTCCAGTCGCTAGTTCTGGGAGAGATGGAAGGATCCTACTCAATACCATACTCTACTGACATGTGGGATTTCTCAAATATGCACAAATCCAAGATGTCCATGGCAGTAGGTTTTAAAGAAGAATGTGGCCATATTCTCATCTTTGTAAGCAATTGCTGTGTGAGAGCACATTGGCCCTTGATTTAAAATTCCCTTTGCTTGATTTCTCTTAGTATTCCTAACCCCAAGTCTGAAAGCACAACCTGATATCCTGTTTTGTTTGGTTTCTTAATTTTAGGTTTAAGATGCTAAATGATGAAAACAGCAGCCACCTCCTATACTTTGTGCTCTCAGGTGGTTTGCTCTAAGAACGGATGTCCTCATGAACATCGTCACTTTCACTGTGGCCTTGTTGGTGACCCTGAGTTTCTCCTCAATCGGTGCTTCATCCAAAGGCTTGTCATTGTCTTACATCATCCAGGTAATGCCTGGTGTAAGGTTGGGCTTGGCCTGGAGGCTCTGGCATACAGTGTATCAGGGAGGATGCATATAACAGAAAAACCTACCTCAAATAGGTTTAAACAATAAAGAGAGATTAGTGGCTCCCATCATTAAAAGATCTGGCAGTGTGTGGGCTTCAGGCACAGCTGTATCAAGGCACTGGCTTTAGCCTCCTCCTGTGATAACTTTCTTCATTGTTGCGCATGGTGACTGGCAGCCTCGGGGGGCCTACAGCAGGAAGAAAGCAGGAGGTTTGATCCTAGCCAAGGGGCAAACCCCCTGAGCTTCACCCTTACTGAATTAATTTAGGCATCCCAGAACTCATGAGCAAGTGGATGGGATTAGGATGATTGGCTTAGGCTAAAGGACGAGCCACACCACATCCTACCCCCAAGTCACACAGCTGGCTCACAGTGGGGCAGGGAAAAGAATGCTGGAAAGGCAGCCATGATGCCCATGACAAATAATAAATGACTTCTTTTTATGGTTGCTTTGTTGTTTTTCTTTTGAAAAATAGCAACAATAGGGAAACAATAATAATGACAATAATGATAAAACGCATGCCACTTTAGGCACTATTGTAAGTCCTTTACATAAATTAACTCATTTATCTTACAACAACCCTATGAGTTAAGTACTGCTTATCCTATTTTACAGATGAGGAGACTGAGGCCCAGAAAGACTTTGCCCAGGTTCACACACCTTCCTGTGTAGGAGCCAGGATTTGAGCCCAGTTCATCTGGCTCTGATACCCATCTGAATCAATCTCATTCTTTAATGTAAGCCTCATGGTTTTCTCTTTGAAATCTTTTTCCGTCAGGTCCTTATCCTTGGCAAACTGAAATTCCGAGATAATATGGCCAAGTATGGGTCCTTTTTCATTTATTCTGTTCAAGGCTGTGGCTTCTTTTATATTAAAGTCAAACCTCTCTTCAGCTGTGAAAAGTTTCTCCTTTTGCTCCTCTTCCTCTCCTTTGCCTCTGTTTTCTCTTTCTAGAACTCATATTGGTAGAATATTGAATTTCTTGTGTCAAACTTCAATGTTTCTTTTCCTCTATCTCAAAGTTTCCATGTTCTTATATTTTTATTTTTATTTGGAGCATTTTCCTTAGCTTTATCATTCAACCATTCTTTTGAATTTTAAGTTAGGTAATCACATATCCATACACTTAATTTCCACAAACTCTTTCTTAGTCTCTGAGTTTTTAAAGGAATCATTTTTACATGGATGCAATATATTTTAAATCTCTCTAAGGATACTAATTAGAAGTCCCATTTCCTTAAACGCTCCTACCTTCTTTGACTGGTATCTGTTCTTTCCAGGGTCAATTTTTCTTTTTGTTTATCTGGTTCTTGCTCTTTCATGCCATTGGTTCGTCTATATGTCTCTTGATCCATTTGTACTTAATGAGGAGGGACTGGGTCGGGTTCCCAGGGTTTCCTCTGCCTTTGTATGCGCCTTGCTAGATATCTCCTGATGGGGAATTTTGTAACTATGGGTGTGTGAGTCAGATTTTTGTACAGGCTGGCTTCACTTCAGGAAAACAGCCAGGGAGGTGGCCTTCAGGCACCTACATGCTAGTTTTCTTATTTATAATTTATTTTGGTATCATTAATCTACAATTACATGTGCAATATTATGGTGATTAAAATACCCCCTTCATCAGGTACCCCCGACCAACCCCATTACACTCACTATCCATCAGCATAGTGAGATGCTATAGAATCACTACTTGTCTTCTCTGAAATGTACAGCCCTCCCCATGCCCCCCCAACATTACGTCTGCTAATCGTAATGCCCCCTTTTCCCCCTTATCCGTCCCTTCCTACCCATCTTCCCCAGTCCCTTTCCCTTTGGTAACTATTAGTCCGTTCTTGGGTTCTGTGAGTCTGCTGCTGTTTTGTTCCTTCAGTGTTTTTTTTTCTTTGTTCTTATACTCCACATATGAGGGAAATCATTTGATACTTGTCTTTTTCGGCTTGGCTTATTTCACTGAGCATAATACCCTCTGGGTCCATCCATGTTGTTGCAAATGGTAGGATTTGTTTTCTTCTTATGGCTGAATAATATTCCATTGTGTATATGTACCACATCTTCTTTATCCATTCATCTACTGATAGACACTTAGGCTGTTTCCATTTCTTGGCTATTGTAAATAGTGCTGCAATAAACATAGGGGTGCATCTGTCTTTTTGAAACTGGGCTGCTGCATTCTTAGGGTAAATTCCTAGGAGTGGGACTCCTGGGTCAAATGGTATTTCTATTTTGAGTTTTTTGAGGAACCTTCATACTGCTTTCCACAATGGTTGAACTAATTTGCATTCCCACCAGCAGTGTAGGAGGGTTCCCTTTTCTCCACATCCTCACCAACATTTGCTGTTGTTTGTGTTTTGAATGTTGGCCATCCTCACTGGTGTGAGGTGATATCTCATTGTTGTTTTAATCTGCATTTCTCTGATGACCAGCGATGTAGAGCATCTTTTCATGTACCTGTTGGCCATCTGAATTTCTTCTTTAGAGAAGTGTCTATTCATGTCCTCTGCCCATTTCTTAATTGGATTATTTGCTTTTTGTTTGTTAAGGTGTGTGAGTTCTTTATATATTTTGGATGTCAACCCCTTCTCAGATGCATCATTTATGAATATATTTTCTCATATTGTAGGATGTCTTTTTGTTCTACTGATGGTGTCCTTTGTTGTACAGAAGCTTTTAAGCTTGATATAGTCCCAGTTGTTCATTTTTGCTTTTGTTTCCCTTGCCCGGGGGGATATGTTCATGAAGAAGTCACTCATGTTTATGTCCAAGAGATTTTTGCCTATGTTTTTTTCTAAGAGTTTTATGGTTTCATGACTTACATTCAGGTCTTTGATCCACCTTGAGTTTACCTTTGTGTATGGGACTAGACAGTAGTCCAGTTTCATTCTCTTACATGTAGCTGTCCAGTTTTTCCAACACCAGCTGCTGAAGAGGCTGTCCTCTCCCCATTGTATATCCAAGGCTCCTTTATCAAATATTAATTGACTGTATATGTTTGGGTTAATGTTTGGATTTTCTATTCTGTTCCACTGGTCTTTGGGTCTGTTTTTGTGCCAGTACCAAATTGTCTTGATTACTGTGGCTTTGTAGTAGAGTTTGAAGTCAGGGAGTGTAATTCCCCCTGTTTTATTCCTCCTTCTCAGAATTGCTTTGGCTATTCGGGGTCTTTTGTGGTTCCATATGAATTTTTGAGTTATTTGTTCCAGTTCATTGAAGAAAGCTGTTGGTAGTTTGATAGGGATTGCGTTGAATCTGTAGATTGCTTTAGGTAGTATAGCCATTTTGACAATATTTATTCTTCCTAGCCAAGAGCATGGGATGCATTTCCATTTGTTAGTGTCCTCTTTAATTTCTCCTAGGAGTGTCTTGTAGTTTTCAGAGTACAGGTCTTTCACTTCCTTCGTTAGGTTTATTCCTAGGTATTTTATTCTTTTTGATGCAATTGTGAATGGAATTGTTTTTCTGATTTCTCTTTCTGTTAGTTCATCGTTAGTGTATAGGAAAGCAACAGATTTCTGTGTGTTAATTTTGTATCCTGCAACTTTGCTGAATTCAGATATTAGTTCTAGTAGTTTTGGAGTGGAGTCTTTAGGGTTTTTTATGTACAGTATCATGTCATCTGCAAATAGTGACAATTTGACTTCTTCTTTACCAATCTGGATGCCTTGTATGTCTTTGTTTTGTCTGATTGCCGTGGCTAGGACCTCCAGTACTATGTTGAATAACAGTGGAGAGAGTGGGCATCCCTGTCTTGTTCCCAATCTTAGATGAAAAGCTTTCAGCTTCTCGCTGTTATGTATGATGTTAACTGTGGGACTGTCATATATGGCCTTTATGATGTTGAGGTAGTATCCGTCTATACCCGTTTTGTTGAGAGTTTTAATCGTGAATGGATGCTGAATTTTGTCAAATGCTTTTTCAGCATCTATGGAGATGATCATGTGGTTTTTGTTCTTCTTTTTGTTGATGTGGTGGATGATGTTGATGGATTTTCGAATGTTGTACCATCCTTGCATCCCTGGGATGAATCCCACTTGATCATGGTGTATGATCCTCTTGATGTATTTTTGAATTCGGTTTGCTAATATTTTATTGAGTATTTTTGCATCTACATTCATTAGGGATATGGGTCTGTAATTTTCTTTTTTGGTGAGGTCTTTGCCAGGTTTTGGTATTGGAGTGATGCTAGCTAGCTTCATAGAATGAGTTTGGAAGTATTCCCTCCTCTTCTATTTTTTGGAAAACTTTAAGGAGAATGGGTGTTATTTCTTCTCTGTATGTCTGGTAGAATTCAGAGGTGAATCCATCTGGTCTGGGGGTTTTGTTCTTGGGTAGCTTTTTGATTACCGCTTCAATTTCGTTGCTGGTGATTGGTCTGTTTAGTTTTTCTGTTTCTTGCTTGGTCAGTCTTGGAAGGTTGTATTTTTCTAAGAAGTTGTGCATTTCTTCTATGTTTTGCAGCTTGTTAGCATATAGATGCTCATAATATTCTCTTATAATTCTTTGTATTTCTGTGGGGTCAGTCGTGATTTTTCCTTTCTCATTTCTGATTCTGTTTATGTGTGTAGATTCTCTTTTTCTCTTAATGAGTCTGGCTAGGGGTTTAACTATTTTGTTTATTTTTTCAAAGAACCAGCTCTTGGTTTCATTGATTTTTTTCTATTGTTTTATTCTTCTCAATTTTATTTATTTCTTCTCTGATCTTTATTATGTCCCTCCTTCTGGTGACTTTGGGCCTCATTTGTTCTTCTTTTTCCAATTTCAATAATTGTGTCCTTAGACTGTTCATTTGGGAATGTTCTTCCTTCTTTAAATAGGCCTGGATTGCAATGTACTTTCCTCTTAGAACTGCCTTTGCTGCGTCCCACAGAAGTTGTGGCTTTGTGTTGTTGTTGTCATTAGTCTCCATATATTCTTTGATTTCTGTTTTGATTTGGTTGTTAACCGATTGATTAATTAGGAGAATGTTGTTAAGTCTCCACGTATTTGTGAGCCTTTTTGATTTCTTTCCAAAATTTATTTCTAGTTTTATACCTTTGTGATCTGAGAAGTTGGTTGGTAGGATTTCAGTACTTTTGAATTTATTGAGGTTCTTTTTGTGGCCTAGTATGTGGTCTATTGTGGAAAATGTTCCATGTGCACTTGAGAAGAATGTGTATCCTGTTGCTTTTGGGTGCAGAGTTCTGTAGATATCTGTTAGGTCCATCTGTTCTAGTGTGTTGTTCAGTGCCTCTGTGTCTTTACTTATCCTCTGTCTGGTTGATCTATCCATTGGAGTGAGTGGTGTGTTAAAGTCTCCTAAAATGAATGCATTGCTGCCTATTTCCTCCTTCAATTCTGTTAGTATTTGTTTCACATATGCTGGCGCTCCTGTGTTGGGTGCGTATATATTTATAATGGTTATATTTTCTTGTTGGACTGACCCCTTTATCATGATGTAATGTCCTTCTTTATCTCTTGCTACTTTCTTCATTTTGAGGTCTATTTTGTCTGAGACAAGTACTGCAACACCTGCTTTTTTCTCTTTGTTGTTTGCATGAAATATTTTTTTCCATCCCTTCACTTTTAGTCTGTGTATATCTTTGGGTTTGAGGTGAGTCTCTTGTAATCAGCATATAGATGGGTCTTGCTTTTTTATCCATTCTGTTACTCTGTGTCTTTTGATTGGTGCATTCAGTCCATTTACATTTACGGTGATTATTGATAGATATGTACTTATTGCCATTGCTGGCTTTAGATTCGTGGTTACCAAAGGTTCAAGGGTTGCTTCTTTACTATCTAAGAATCTAACTTAACTTTCTTGTTAAGTTATTGTGAACACCGTCTGATGTTTCTTTATCTCTCCCTTCTTATTCTTCCTCCTCCATTCTTTATATATTAGGTGTTTTATTCTTTGCTTTTAGTTAGGTTTTGGATGGTCTGCTGTATTTGCTATGGTTTTATTTTCTCTGGTGACATCTTTTTAGCCTTAGGGGTGCTTCCCTCTAGAGCAGTCCGTTTAAGATATCCTGTAGTGGTGGTTTATGAGAGGCAACCTCTCTCAACTTTCGTTTGTCTGGAAACTGTTTAATCCCTCCGTCATATTTAAATGATAATTGTGCTGGAGACAATATTCTTGGTTCGAGGCCCTTCTGTTTCAATACGTTAAATATATCATGCCATCCTCTTCTGGCCTGTAAGGTTTCTGTTGAGAAGTCTGATGATAGTCTGATGGGTTTTCCTTTGTAGGTGATCTTTTTTCTCTCTCTAGCTGCCTTTAATACTCTGTCTTTATCTTTGACCTTTGCCATCTGAATTATTATGTGTCTTGGTGTTGTCTTCCTTGGGTCCCTTGTGTTGGGATATCTGTGGGCTCCCGTGGACTGCGAGACTATTTCCTTCCCCAGCATGGAAAATTTTTCAGCAATTATTTCTTCAAAGACACTTTCTATCCCTTTTTCTCTCTCTTCTTCCTCTGGTACTCCTATAATGTGAATATTGTTCCGTTTGGATTGGTCACACAGTTCTCTTAATATTCTTTCATTCCTAGAGATCCTTTTATGTCTCTCTGCCTCAGCTTCTTTGTATTCCTGTTCTCTGATTTCTATTCCATTAACAGTCTCTTGCATCTCGTCCAGTCTGCTGTTAAGCCCGTTGACGGCTTGTCTGATTTCTGCATTGTCTTTCCTGACTTCCCTCACTTTCTCCCTCAGCTCTTGCACATTTCTCTGTAGATCCGTCAGGATGGTTATGACTTTTATTCTGAATTATTTTTCAGGAAGACTGTGCATGTCCATCCCTTCAGGCTCCCTCTCTGGGGTTGTCTGGTGGTTGATTTTAGTCTGGACCATATTACTCTGTCTTTTCATGGCTATAGAAGTGGTTTCTGGTAGTTGCCATGTACGTCAGCTGGGCTCTTTATGACTTTAAAAAGGAAAAAAAAAAAGGAGAAAAAAAAAGAGAAAGAAATAAAGATAGAAAATGGGAAAAAAGAAAGAAAAAGAAGAAAAAACAAACAAAAACAAAACAAAACAAACAAAAAAACCCCGCCCACCCTGAGTAGATTCTGTGGGGATGCTGTAGGTGGCGCTGTTGCTCCACCATTCCAGAGCCATGGCCGCGCCACTCTACAGGGCCCTTTATAGCTTTGGCCTGGCCAGGGTGGGAACGAATGGGAGGCTGTTGAGCTCTGTGGGAAGTCTAAGTGAGGCCACCCTTTCCCAGTCGCCAGCTAAGGGGTTCGAAACTCCCCAGGATTCCCAGCCTGCTGGGCTGAGTGTTCCGGGGCGATTTGGTCCTCCGCTGGGCTCCTGTCTCTTTAAGACCGCTGAAAAAAGCGCACGCTTTTCTTTTTTTTTTCCTTCCCGGAGCCGGCTGCAAGCACCCTGGTGTGTTCCCCGATCAGACCCTGCCCTTCTGTCTCTCCAATCTCTGCTACACCATGCGATGTGTGCCAGCGCTCCTGGTGCAGATCACCGGGGCTGGTTATTTCGTGGGCCTGTACTTCCACTCCCTACCAGCTCTGAATCCTCTCCTCCCGCCAGTGCACTGGTGGGGGAGTGCTCGGTCCCGCCGGGTCGCGGCTCCGTATCTTACCTGCCTTGCGGGGTACCTGCATGTTGTGCGCTTTCCTGTGTATTCTGGTCTCTCTTTTAGGAATAGTTGTATTTGCTGTATTTTCATAGATAAATATAGTGTTGGGAGGAGATTTCTGCTGTCCTGCTCGTGCTGCCATCTTCCTGGAAGTCTACTACATGGTAGTTTTAAAGGGTTTTGTCTAAGGTACTATTCCTGGAGCTTCATTTTACCCAGGTAGTTCATTCCATGTCTTTTGAGACGTGCATGTGAGTGTGTGTACCTCTGATTGGGAGAAAGAGGAGGGGAGGGGAGTAAATGGGTCTGATAGGAGTAGCTGTCTATAGACAGACAGTCAGTCTCTTTGTAGGCCCTCCTCACACTCAGAGGCTCCCTGATTTCTTCTAGACTCTATAGCCCCTGAAGCAAATTCTTCCTCCATTCTATCAATAAGCTTTCATCCTCTTTCCATCTTCTAGAAATTTCTTACTCTCCCATTCAATGATATCTCTTCCCAACCCTGTTGGGCTGGGAATGAAAGGTCTAGTCCTTTTTGAAAATCTGTTATCATTTTAATGACATTTTTGGAAGGAGGAGGAATTAAAATATCTTCTTAAGACTCTAAAGTGGGATAAATGAATTTTCCTTGGGTAGCCAGTTTCCCTTGTTGATGGATGTTGTTTTTGTCTTGTAAAATATAAAACAGACGATATCAAATGGATTCCTTTTCTTGGTCCAAGTGAAACAGCTTTCCTCAACTGAAGTCATGCTTTTGGGAGATATCATCAGCTTTCTATGAGGTTGTTTTCAAACATCCCTGTAAGACTGGAGAATTTGCACACACTGATACCTAGGGGAAATGCTCTTCTCCAGCTGGCTTCAAGGATTTAATGAGCATTAGCTCCCTTTGGAGAACACAAAATCTGAATGACATAGCTTCCTCTGAGAACAGCAGAACCTCCCTCAATGGGTGAGAAATTGGTGTGAAGTCCCACAGGGCAGAAAGTGAATGCTACGTAACATCACATCACATCACAGTGCCGCGAGCACTTACTGGGGCCAGCCCTGGCTGACTGACGTCACATCACATCACAGTGCCGCGGGCACTTACTGGGGCCAGCCCTATGCTGACTGACGTCACATCACATCACAGTGCCGCGGGCACTTACTGGGGCCAGCCCTGGCTGACTGACATGGGAATTATAAACCTGTGGAGGGCTGCCCAGGCCCTTGAGAAGCTGATAACATGAATTTAACAAAATGCTCTCTTCTAAAGGGCAGCATTCGTTCATTCACTGGATATCCACTGAGCACCTGTTGGGAATCAGGAATTATGTTAGTGCTGTGGATTCTGCAGTGACCAAGCTGGACAGGTTCCTGAGCTCATGGGGCTTATATTCTAGTGGGATATAAAGGGACATAGAGTGGGATGGAGTAAATAAGTGTGCAAGTAAATAAATGAGAAGACTTCAGAAATTAAGTGTTATGAAGATAACAAAGCAGGGTAATGTGACTGTCAGGGATGAAACAACATTAGATCTGGAGTCAGAGGAGTCCTCTGCTGGGAGGTGCCTTCCAAGCTGATTGCCAAGCAAGGAAGACAGAAGGAAAAGTGCTTCAGGCCAAGGGTCAAAGGCTCAGGGTAGGTAGGAGCTTGAGGCATTTGAGGAACTCAGAAGTTCATGAGGTTTGGGCAGACTGGTAGGAAATAAGGTCTGAGGAGTTGGCAGGGGTAGACTGTGCAGGGCTTTGTCAGCCACGGGCGGGGGTGTTGCCTATATTGTGAGAAAGGGTTTCTCGGTTGTAGCATTCTGGACATTTGGGGCAGATACTCCTTTTTGTGAGGGTCTGTCTTAGGCATCATAGGGTGTTTGCGGCCTCCCTGATCTCTAACCAGGAGATGCCAGTGGAGGAGGAGACTCCCTAGATGCCTTTAGACATTGCTGAACGTCCCCTGTGGGCATACTCACCCAGGTTGGGAGTCATTGCTGTCAGAGAAATGGGACTCCAGTGGCGTGTGTTAGGCAGAGAGGCAGCAAGGGAGGCCTGCTGAGGGCAGCTCTCTGAGGGTCTGGACCCATACCACTTTCCGTCTCATTCACCTGCTCAGGCCACACTTACTCCTTCCCAATAAGGCCACTCACTGCTGTGCAGAGCTTTCTTACCCTGAGTTTACCTGGCGGCCTTCTTACAGAAACAAAGCTCCTTAACCATCCTGAGGTAGCCCCACCCCCAAAACAGCTACTCTCTTATCATCCTGTTTCATTGACATGTTCATCATTCCCTGAAATTGCTTGTGTCTAGTCCTGCCAGCCTACTAGAACAGAAGTTCCGTGAGTGCAGGGATCTTGTCTATCACATTCATTCCCTGGGAGTCCAGCCCCGTAACAGTGCCTGGCCCGCATCACCACATCCCTAGTGAGGGAAGACCCGGCTTTGCCTCACCCACTAGCCCACTTTGCAACTGAGGCAGGGGCTGGTGCCCCACACTTCCAGTGCAGGCCAGCTGGCCTCCCTGCGGTGGGAAGCTGTGCAGGCCAAGCCCACGGCAGGCAGCAGGTGCAGGGAATTCTCCCAGAGTGGCCCCAGCAGTGACTGAAGGAAATTAGAAGAGATGTAGCCCATTTTCCTTGGGACAACTCCACCGTGTACTCCACCATGCAGTGTCCCCGAGCCCCCAGAGGGGTCAAGCTTCACATGCCCGCGGTTGAACCTCTCATGACTCTCGTTCTCTTCCATGCCTCACTTCTCTCAGCCCCACCTTTTGTGTCCACCACCTGGATTAGTTTCCTAAGGCTGCTGTACAAAATACCACAAGCTAGTGGCTTGAAAAATGGAGAAATTCATTTTCTCACAGCTCTGGAGGTCAGAATTCCCAGTCAAGGTGTCAGCAGGGCCATTTGCCCTCTGAAGCTCTCGGGGAGAATCTGCTCCTTGTCTCTGGTGCGATCCTTGGTCCCCTGGCTTGTAGCAGCAGGACCCCAGTCTGCCTCCACCCTGGCATCTCCTTCTCCTCTCCTCTGTGCCTTCTCCTGTCTCTCATGAGGACGCCTGTCCTTGGACTTAGGGCCCACCCAGATAATCCAGGATGACCCAGGATTATACCTGCAAAGATCCTTTTCCCAAATGAGGTAACATCCACAGCTCCAGGGATTTGGATGTGGACATACCTCTTGGGGGAGGGGGGTCCCCCATTCAACCTGCCCCGATATACTGCTCATGCTCAATTCTCAGGGTTGGCTTTGGGGCATCCTGGTCCAGGATGGGTGGCCTTAGTGAGCCACATCTTCCAGTCCGAGCCGGGATTTTTCTCATGTCCGGAGCAAGCACCGGGACTTGATAGCTTTCTTCCACCTCTGATGATCCGTGGTGATTGAACTTCAGTTGCATCTTGGCTGCAGGTTGGGCCAAGTGGGGAGGGCCTGGGTGTTGCAGGGCCCTGCCAGGTGGTAGCAAGCAGCCAGTACCTATAGCAGCTCTGCAGCCCAGGGGGATTCCAGCCCCACAACAGCTCTCCCCCACTCAAGCCAAGAGGGGAGTCATCTAGTGGTGCTGTGGGAGGAGGGCCAGGGAAAAAGTCATTACCGCCTGTTTCCAAATACAAAGGACGTGTTTACAGGCAGAACACCTCAACAGGAATCTCTTCGCTTCCGGCACTTGCTGGGCATGCAGGCCTCCTTTTTGTGAGGTACTGAGGGCCAGAGAGGGGTAATTCCTGCAGGTGGGGTGGCAGGGCCCCAGGGAGGGAAGGGCTCTAACTGCTGCGTGTTCCTCTGCAATAGCTAAGTGGACTGCTCCAAGTGTGTGTGCGAACAGGAGCCGGGACCCAGGCCAAATTCACCTCCGTGGACTTGCTGAGAGTGTATTTTGGTAAGAAATGAGTGTGTACCAGGGGAGGGAAAAGTTACTTGGCAGGATTTATGCAAGCATTTGATCTTTTTACATGTGAAAGGGATCTCTAAAAACTGAAATCAGACCACAAACCCTCTTCTTAAAACCCGTATTTACAGTACATCTAAAGTCCTTGATATTGAGAGAGAGAGATTCCTTTTTTAAAAAAATTCTCAAGGACAGTTTCTGTATTCAGAGAAGAGAATTCAGTGACTTTCTTTAGTTTGTGAAAAAGAATATTTGATTGACTAAAATTGTAAATTGAAAAAAGTGGTCTAACTCTTCTTTAAAATCTTTTATGTTCGACTTGAAGACCCTGGTATTCTTTGAGAAGCAGCCCAGCCAAGCCAAGCGCTCAGCTTTAAGGGCCTTGGGATACTGCTTGGCACCCTTTACTAACTTAAACACTCCAAACTGCATTTTAAAACTTAATGCATTTTATTTCCTTTTTAAGTATGTTTATTTGATTCAACAAACTTTTCTGAGGTTAATAAATCTAATAAACTTATAAATAAAGAAATCTTTAAGTTTACATAACAATCCCAATGCTGTGCATAAACAGCAAGTCTTTAACTTAAAATCATGTTTAAATAAATGATTCAATTGTACATTTTAAATTAGAATCATAAGCCCAGATGTCACTAATAGTATGAATACTTAAAACACCAATATGGATATTCCTTAAACTAAAAATATTACTGTTACAATTTTGCTTTTCTTAAATATTTTTATTATTGAAGTCTCCTAAAATGAATGCATTGCTGTCTATTTCCTCCTTCAATTCTGTTAGTATTTGTTTCACATATGCTGGCGCTCCTGTGTTGGATGCATATATGTTTATAATGGTTATATCTTCTTGTTGGACTGACCCCTTTATCATTATCTAATGTCCTTCTTTATCTCTTGCTACTTTCTTCGTTTTGAAGTCTATTTTATCTGATGCAAGTACTGCAACACCTGCTTTTTTCTCTTTGTTGTTTGCATGAAATATCTTTTTCCATCCCTTCACTTATAGTCTGTGTATATCTTTGGGTTTGAGGTGAGTCTCTTGTAAGCAGCATATAGATGGGTCTTGCTTTTTATCCACTCTGTTACTCTGTGTCTTTTGATTGGTGCATTCAGTCCATTTACATTTAGGGTGATTATTGATAGAAATGTACTTATTGCCATTGCTGGCTTTAGATTCGTGGTTTCCAAAGGTTCAAGGGTTGCTTCTTTACTATCTGAAAATCTAACTTAACTTTCTTGTTAAGTTATTGTGAACGCCGTCTGATGTTTCTTTATCTCTCCCTTCCTATTCTTCCTCCTCCTTTCTTTATATATTAGGTGTTTTATTCTTTGCCTTTAGTTACTATTTGGATGGTCTGCTTTCTTTGCTATGCTTTTATTTTCTCTGGTGACATCTTTTTAGCCTTAGGAGTGCTTCCCTCTAGAGCAGTCCGTTTAAGATATCCTGTAGTGGTGGTTTATGAGAGGCAAACTCTCTCAACTTTCATTTGTCTGGAAATTGTTTAATCCCTCCGTCATATTTAAATGATAATTGTGCTGGATACAATATTCTTGGTTCGAGGCCCTTCTGTTTCATTACATTAAATATATCATGCCATTCTCTTCTGGCCTGTAAGGTTTCTGTTGAGAAGTCTGATGATAGTCTGATGGGTTTTCCTTTGTAGGTGATCTTTTTTCTCTCTCTAGCTGCCTTTAATACTCTGTCTTTATCTTTGACCTTTGCCATCTGAATTATTATGTGTCTTGGTGTTGTCTTCCTTGGGTCCCTTGTGTTGGGAGATCTGTGGGCTTCCGTGGACTGCGAGACTATTTCCTTCCCCAGTGTGGGAAAGTTTTCAGCAATTATTTCTTCAAAGACACTTTCTATCCCTTTTTCTCTCTCTTCTTCCTCCTGTACTCCTATAATGCGAATATTGTTTCGTTTGGATTGGTCACACAGTTCTCTTAATATTCTTTCATTCGTGAAGATCCTTTTATCTCTCTCTGCCTCAGCTTCTCTGTATTCCTATTCTCTGTTTTCTACTTCATTAACAGTCTCTTGCACCTCATCCAGTCTGCTGTTAAGCCCGTCGATGGCTTGTCTGATTTCTGCATAGTCTTTCCTCACTTCCCTCACTTCCTCCCTCAGCTCTTGCACATTTCTCTGTACATCCGTCAGTGTGGTTATGACTTTTATTCTGAATTCTTTTTCAGGAAGACTGCATGTCCATCCCTTCAGGTTCCCTCTCTGGGGTTGTCTGGGTCTGAAGCTTTGTCTGTACCATATTCCTCTGTCTTTTCATGGCTACATAAGTGGTTGCTGGTAGTTGCCATGTATGTCAGCTGGGCTCTTTATGACTTAAAAAAAGAAAAAAAATAATTGTCCCGCGCAACCTCCCGCCAGCAGGAATGAGCACAGGACAAATAGGATTCTTCTGCAGCAACAGCTTTAATGTATCTTGAGAGCGAGATCACAAGCTGACTGTATGGTAAGGAGGAGGACCCCGAAGTGAGGGAAGCGACCCCTTATATAGGTCCTACGCTCCGCTTGTGGCGTGGCCCTTCTCTATAGGGCGTCCTAGGATCAGGCCAGATGACGGTGCCAGCGCTACGCCTCGCGCATGCGCAGCACGGGTGTTTACCAAACCAGCAGCCGGAAATGGGCGCCATCTTGTGATGGCGGGGAGCGGCTCCCAACAACTGCCCCTTATAATTAAACTAAGAACAGCAGGCATCAAAAGGAGAAAGATCAAGAAAAGGAAAAAGGGTCAGGCTGAAATCCACGGGGGATTCTGGGGCACGCCATCGCATGCCCCGATTCCCAGGGGCCAGGCCTGAGCTCTCCCACCAGTCGTGGTGCAATGGGATCCTGAGCCCTCACGACTCACAGGGGGAGAGCAGCAACTGGCAACGACACATGTGCAATGGGAACCCGAGCCCTATGTGCCTTCTCAATTGCTCCCTAGTCAAGACAGTTCCCACCTTAACCAGGTGCAACGGGGCTTAAAGGCCCCTCTGTGTGCAAAGGCTGGGAATACAGCTAGAAAGAAAAAAGAGGAGCCTGCGTTCTGGGGCGAGTGTCCTCCATCATGGCTATCCAAACCGCTGCTGAACCTCCTTGATCCAGCGCTGCCAGTGCCTGCGCAATGACGACCTTGTCTTGCTGGCGATCGGCGCATAAGGAGGCGGTGGCGCAGAGGGCGCCGAGCCACTAGTCGAGGCGACGAGCCTATAGGGCTCATCAGGATGATATCTATCTGCCTCATATTGGGCGGCCTCCCTCTCTAAGTCTGCTGCATCTTCTAGGTCCAAAGCCTCAAAATCGGAAAGGCTTTCAAGATCCTCACTATCTGAGGATGAATCAACAGGCGTGGGGTAGAACCTGTTCTCATTACTTCCTTTAGGAGCACTAGCGGGACGGGGATCCTCCCTTCCCGTAGGGTCCTTTGTCATCTTATCTTTATTGACAGAGCACTCCTCCTTTACCGGAGGGTCCTTTTTCTCTTTTCTTTTAGGGGGTTTTGTTTTCTTTCGGGCGCCCAGTCTCTCACTGCGCTCGGTTTCTGACATGCTGTCCTGTATGGTCTCAAACACTACTTGTCCTGACCTAACCGTTGCCTGGCAATTGTCATCTTGCAGACAGTTCCTCAAGGTTCTCTGACCTACTTTAATAATACAAATTACACAGGCAAACAAGAGACCAAAAATCACAGACACAGGCATACCTCTCCGAACTCACCACTGCAGTTCTGAATCCACCTCAACGAGGGGTCCTCCAGGTGCTGGCGATGTTACGGCTTCTTCCCGGGTTTCGGCACCAGTTGTCCCGCGCAGTTTTCCGCCAGCAGAAATAAGCACAGGACAAATAGGATTCTTCTGCAGCAACAGCTTTAATGTATCTTGAGAGTGAGATCACAAGCTGACTGTATGGTAAGGAGGAGGACCCCGAAGTGAGGGAAGCGACCCCTTATATAGGTCCTACGCTCCGCTTGTGGCGTGGCCCTTCTCTATAGGGCGTCCTAGGATCAGGCCAGATGACGGTGCCAGCGCTACGCCTCGCGCATGCGCAGCGCTGGTGTTTACCAAACCAGCAGCCGGAAATGGGCGCCATCTTGTGATGGCGGGGAGCGGCTCCCAACAAATAATAATAAAAAAAGAAAGAAAGAATGAAAAGAAAGAGAAGAAAAAACAACAACTAAAAAAAAAGCCCACTGGGAGTGGATTCTGTGGGGATGCTGTAGGTGGCGCTGTTGCGCCACCATTCCAGAGCCATGGCCGCGCCGCTCCGCTAGGGCCTTTATAGCTCTGGCCGGGGCGGGAACGAATGGGAGGCTGTTGATCTCTGTGGGAAGTCTAAGTGCGGCCACCCTTCCCAGTTGCCAGCTAAGGGCTCCAAAGCTCCCTAGGACTCCCAGCCTGCTGGGCTGAGTGTGCTGGGGTGATCCGGCTCCTCCGCTGGGCTCCTGTCTCTTTAAGACCGCTGAAAAAATCATGCACTTTTCTTCTTTTTTTTTTCCTTTCCGGAGCCGGCTGCAAGCAGCCTGGTGCATTCCCCGCTCAGACCCTGCCCCCTCTGTCTCTCCAATCTCCGCTACACCGTGCGCTGTGTGTCGGCGCTCCCGGCGCAGATCACCGGGGCTGGTTATTTCACGGGCCTGTACTTCCAGTCCCTCCTGGCTCTGAATCCTCTCCTCCCGCCGGTGCACTGGGTGGGGGAGTGCTCGGGTCCCGCCGGGTCGTGGCTCCATATCTTACCTGCCTCGCAGGGTGCCGAGTCCTCTCACGTGTAGCTGCACGCTGTGCGCTTTCCTGTGTATTCTGGTCTCTCTTTTAGGAATAGTTGTATTTGCTGTGTTTTCGTGGATAAATATAATGTTGGGAGGAGATTTCTGCCACTCTGCTTACGTCGCCATCTTCCCGGAAGTGTCTCAATATTTTTATTATTAATTGTAAATTTTCCAGAGCTTAAAAATACTGTCTACAGATACACTAATTTTCTCAGCCTATTGTGGCTGCCTGTCCACCAGAGGGCCGGGCCGGCTGGCCACCCTGACGGGTGTGTGGAAGCCCTGTTCCTCATTGCTCACCGGAGCTTCATGATTTCAGAGGAGGAATTGGTCTGTGATGCAGCGAACTTGCTCTGCTCCTTGATTAGACTTTGCAGATCTTGGTCTCTTAGGAAACTTAAATGTCTTTTCCATGTGAGTCTAAAGACCACTGAAATTGACATCTGTGTTCTTGTCATCTTCCTACTTATAATACCATGATGACTCTTGCAGATATTGAAATTGTATCTGATTGAATTATGCAAATTTTGAGGCTTGATCTGGGTTTGTCATGGTCACATTGCTGACAGTTGCCCACCAGGCCCAGTATGAACTGTCCCTGATAGTTGTCTATTTACTAAGCTCCACCCACATGACTTTTCTTTCTGTTGCTCAAAGTCCCCAAGCTTGTTCCCATCTCAAGACCTATGCACTTGCCATCCACTCTGCCTGGAAGGCTCTGGACTCAGATCTTCTTGTAGCTGGCATCTTCAGCATCCCAGGCCTCAGCTGAAGTGTCACATCCTTATTGGTGCCTTCCTGGACACTTGAGCTCTTCCAGCCCCTTCTAACACATGCATTCTTTATTCTACTACAGTACTCTGTTGTATTGCTTTCATTTCTGATTCTTTTCAAGTTTATTATCTGCCTTCCCACTGGAATATAAGAGTCTTGAGTGGGGGTCCTTATTGGTCTAGTTTGCCACCATAAACACCAGTACTTAGAATTGTGTGAATGACTGAATGAATAAATGGATTAAATGAATGGAAAAGCAAATGGTCATTAAGCCATCACTGATTATTCTGTTTTTCAGACCTGTGTCCCTGAATGCACTCACCTCCTCAAAGAGGGGACTTGTCCCCACGACTGGCCCACCCATGGGGAGATAACATTCAGAGACTATCAGATGAGATGCAGAGACAACCCTCCCCTTGTTCTCGATGGGCTGAACTTGACCATCCCGGTGGGCAGAGAGTTGGGACTGTGGGACGAGCAGGCTCTGGTGAGGACAAGCTCTGAGCGCGCTTCTTCTGGGTAGTTTTCTTTGCACTTCCATGGTTGTGTACTCAAGCCACGCCAGAGGGCAGTGTGCATGTGAGGCAGACCGGCTGCCTCCCCTCCCCTGCAAATGGCTTTATTGTGAATTAGGATTTCAGATTGAGTGGGTGTTGGAGTTGGAAGCAAACACACATCAATTTTTGAATTAATTAAATGAGAATCATTCTGGTGGAACAAGAGGGTGAGTTGCGTGCTAACAGCCCCTACAGGGGTGGGCAGGTTAGCTGTGCCAGGGCAGCTGGTTGTGCCCACAGAGTGAGCCGTTGCTGTCTGTGTGCTTATCTGCACAGAGCCGAGCTCACTGCCTTAAAAACTCCCTTGATTAGATACTTGGATATGATGGAAGCGCAAGTTGATGTTTGATTCCAGGTCCTTGCTTTTATCATTCCCAGGAAAGTCATCACTGGGAATGGCCTTGTTTCGTCTGGTGGAGCCAGCCAGTGGCACGATCTTCACTGATGAGGTGGACATCTGCACTATCGCTTTGGAAGAGCCCAGAACCAAGCTGACTGTGATTCTCCAGGATCCTGTCCTGTTTGTAGGTACAGTAAGGTAGCTGTTTTTGATTGCTGTGCATTCCTATTTTTGGACAGTGAAATCAGACCAACCAGGAACTTTGTGATACGCCACAGGGTGGCTGGCCTGGGGCTGTTCTGTCTGAGGGAAGCAGCACCTCAAGGTGCTCACCAGCACTGCTAGTGTTGGGAGAAGCCCAGGACTAGGGCCCTGAGCATTACTTTTGTTTCTAAACTTCATTCCCAGTAAGCAAGATGCTTGTATGTAGGGAGAGCAGTTACCCCGGTTGGCCCTTGAGAGCCCTGATTTATGCCTATGTCTCAGCATCCTCTTCAGTTTAGCAGTAGCCACTCTCAAAAGCAGCCCAGTTTGCGAAATCGAATAAATCATTATCCTACGTATGTAGCCATCTGTAGGGAAGCGTACCAGTTCAGTCCCACTAAGGAGTGAACAGAAGCTGTTCAAGTACAAGAGCAATAGGGCTGCAACTTCCACAGGGCTCAAATTTGATGTCAAGGCACCAAGAGGAAACCACAGCTTCTCACTTAGTCCTGTGCAGCGGCTGCCCCTCTAATGAGAGGGCCATGTCTCCCACTGAGCACCAGATGAGGTAGGGGGCTGTAGTTAGAGTTCTATGAAAAATACATTCTGAGTCTTGAGCCCCTAGATTCACACCCTGCAAATGAGAAGCTCACCCTCTGCAAGGCCCAAGGAGCTGCAGATGTACCTCTTGCTTCTGAAGGCAGAGTAAATGCAGCAGCAGATTGAATTGCTTGCTCCCCCTCTCTCCCTGCCGGGCATGAGCTGCTGTGTGGGCCAAACGTGCCTTTCTGAGTGCCTGGCTTGGTGCTGCCTCGGGCAGGGCTTCGCGTACCCCTCCTGTCTTGGGGGTCTCTGCTCCGTCACAGAGTTATGGGTCTTGGTCTCTCAGCCTGAGGCCCGTGTGGTCTGGGCCTTTTTCTGAGCTAAATGTTGCTCTTGGAGCCTTGGGCTCGCCACACACCACCTCCCGCTTTCCTTCACATGATGCAGAAGACATGCTCTCCCACCCTCTCCTCCTCAGGAACCCAGCTCCCTCTCCTTCCCTCCACTGCAGCCACAACTTGGCTCTCTTGGAGAATCGCACCGATGAGGTACTCTGTTAGTTCTGGAGAGAACGTTCATGAGACGCACAGTAGGTCTCTGGGACTGTCCGGGATGAGTGCCTTTCCCAGTACCAGCGCCCCAGACACCCGGGCCAGGTTTAAATTTGACAAACAATGGGCTAGCATCTGGCCAGGTTTATTTGTTGCACCAGATATGTCAGTAGACTCTAATCCTTACTTACTCTTATTAAAAGTAACAACAGATAATATTTATTCGGCCTCTGCAGCGATCCACTCAAGAACTCTATGTGCATTATCTTCCTTAGTCCTGACTATCACCCTCTGAGGCTGATACTCCAACCCTGATGTTTAGAGATGCAGAAATTAAGACTCAGGGAAGTAACACATGCAGGCTAATGAGCGGCAGAACAGAGACTTGAACCCAGGCCCATCTGACTCTAGAGCAGATGGAGCACCCTGCTGTTCTGTCTAAACCTTATTTGCTTATCACAGCAGACAAGACACGGGAAGGAGTGGGGGTATGACGTGCTCCGGGAACGGCAAACGGCTGGCGTGAGTGGTGAGAGGGCACCAAACCATCTGTGGGGTGGGGCCCTGTCCTGCAGCTGGGGTCAGCAGGTGAGCGTGGCCACCTCTGCAGCCCTGGGGGGATTTATTTTCCCAGGACAAGGTACCAAGGTGACCCTTTCCCAAAGCCACTTTGCCTTATTATGCTGGATACATCAGAGCCTGTCTTTCTTTCCTTGATGACTAGAAAAATCTCTCCCCCATCTCTGTTTTGTCCACGGAAATAGGGAGGCTGGAAGCCACTTACATTTGTTTGTGTTTCTCTGGAGCCATATGTGCATCATTTGTACTCTTTTGGCGAGGTGTCTACAGGGTTCTATGAATCATACTGTGATTGTAAATTATTAATGTCCGCCTACTCCCTGGTCTTTCCCTGGTGCCTGTTTGCCATGCTGAAATGATTGTTATTTTGTGCTTTCTTTTGCACAGTAAAATAAAGCCAGCTGATGAATAGATGAGAAGGGGGCAATCAATATAGACAATGCAGGACAATTTTATAGATCATCAGCATAAATGTGGCATTTTCTGTGTTTTACAGATAATGAAACTCCCGGAAAAATTACAGGCAGAAGTCACAGAAAATGGAGAAAACTTCTCAGTGGGGGAGCGTCAGCTGCTTTGTGTGGCCCGAGCGCTTCTCCGTAATTTAAAAGAAAGGAAACAGTGTGGAAAATGGATTGGTCAGATTTTGTGTATTTCCGGCAGCGCCATTCAGTCCAGTACGTAGACCCACCCGCTTGTCTTTCAGCAAAGAGAGAGCGATTGAGTCATTCAAAAACCGATGTCCTTTTCTTAAGACAAAGTTGTGAGGGGTAAAAATTGAAAAATACCAGCCATTTACAGCAGTAGCGCCTGCCTCCCCTGGGCCTCCCCTGGGAGGTCTCGCTTAGGTGTTCTCTCTCTCCTCTAAGTGGCCTGAGTTTGAGTAATCTGCTTCTCCACTTTTCCCCTTTGTCCCTGAACAATTCTGAGTCCTGATAGACATTACCCAGGATTCTAACCAAGGCCTTTAGAATGCTAAGACATGAGATTATAAAATTTATACTCATTTTTCTCAGCCACTTAGCTGTCTTCACTTACTGATTTCAAGGAAGGGGTTGTTGTTGTAGAGATCCCATTGTCTGAACCGCGCTCAAGTGTAATCCACTGGGCATGTTTCTAAATGTGCGAACGGCAGGGCAGGGAGCCGACATGCATCCAGTGCTGACTGTGGCACCACACGCTGCTAAGCAGTTTATGTATTATCGTCTTTGCATTATATGCTCACAATAAGGCGCAACCCCATTTTACAGATGAGGAAATGGAGCCTTGGAGAAGTTAAGTAACAGTCAAGGTCAAGCAGAGTGAGATTTGACCTCAAGCCCTCTGACTTGCAAACCAGCATTGTGGTGGGCAGAATAATGCCTGCCCACTCCCCAAAGATGCCCATGCTCTGACCCCCGGAACCTGTGAATGTGCTACCTTGCCTAGGAAAAGGGGGCTTTGCAGATGGGATCAAATCAAGGACCTGTGATAGGAGGATTATCCTGTATTACCTGGGTGGCCCCAGTGTAATCACAGAAGTCTTTATAAAAGTGAGGAAGGAGGGTCAAAAAAAGAGAAAGAGATGGGAGAATGGAAGTAGAGGTTAGAATTATGCCAGGAAGGGGCCATGAGCCAAGGAGAGCAGACAGCTACTAGAAGCTGGGAAAGGCAAGGAAACAGTTTCTTCCCTAGAACCTGCAAAAGAAATGCCCTGACAATACCTTGACTTTTAGAATTCTGACTCACAGAATAATATGTTTGTGTTGCTTTATGCCTCTAAATTTGTGCTAATTTGTTATAGTAGCAATAAGAAACTAATATAAGTATTGTTATTACACCTTATGCTGACTCATGTAGTACAGCAGATGAAGCCTGTGATGTGTTTCTTCCTACCAGTTTGTAGTGTTAGAATAAACCACTTAAAAATGGAGTAAAGAATGTACAACCTTGGTCCTCCAGCCAGTCCCTCTGAAGAAGATGAAGGTGGTGTAACATGACTTTAATTTTTTTTTTTTAACTTCTTGAGGTGGACACCTAGCTCATTATTTTTCAGCCCTTCTCTCTCTCTTTTTAATAAATGGAGTTAAGACTATGAATTTCCCTCTAGGTATAGCTTTGGCTTACTGTGACTTTCCTCAATAGATCGTTCTCCTTGATGAAGCCACTGCCTCTATGGATTCTAAGACTGACACCCATGTTCAGCGAACCATCAAAGATGCCTTCAAAGGCTGCACGGTGTTGACCATTGCCCACCACCTCAATACAGTCCTCAATTGTAACCTCGTCCTTGTCATGGAAAATGGGGAGGTGCAGAAAGATGACCTCATCTCCTCAGGGGCTTCAGTGGTCTGGGCTCTATGGTGGGTGCTTATTTTCTGATAATTTCAGCTTTTCTTTTCTGACTTTCAGGTGGTTGAGTTTGACAAGCCTGAAGTCCTTGCTGAGAAGCCAGCTTCTGCATTTGCAATGTTATTACCAGCAGAAAACAAAAGTCCAATTACAAAGATCCCTGTGGGGGTCACATCAACTGAGTTTAGAGGACAAGGAGGCTGCAGGGGGAGGGGCCATCATCTCAGCAGTCAGCGCTGGTCCGCTGTCCCTTCCACGTTGGTGCACACGCTGAGCTGAGGCAGAGGTTTCTTCCCTCTCTCCCCCAGCCCATTCCTGACCTCACTTAGCAGGCTTGCAGTTGGCTCTGAGTATTGAACAGAGGCAGACAAAGCTAGTGGATTAAAAAATTGCCTCTCACCTCCTAAAAATCTCAAAGGTCCCTTGTGGCTCCCCATCAACACCCAAGAAGTAACATATTGTAACTTTCAGTTAAAACCTGGTCAAAGTAAACAGGGAACACACCTAAGGATGAGTTTGTTAAGGCCTCTTGCCTTGTTTTCTAAAGGAAAAGAGCAGAGTTTTCTTCTTGTTAAACTCCTACTCGCATCTATTTTGAGTGAGTGACAAGCAATATCTACACAGAACTGTGACATGAAAGACTGATTATAGAGTTTGGCAAACTTAAAAAAAAAGTCATATTCTGCACGGTACAAAAAAGTATGTTCTGTTTGGTCTATTAGAATAACAGGGAAAACAAAATGTTGGACTTTCTCTAAATATGACATTTTTATATCTTCTATATTGGTCATTAAAATGCAGTAGGAAATTAAACTACCCTGAAATGTTTCCTTGCAATTATTTTACTGAAGATACTCCAATGTCGTTACTATTTCCTCTCACATACCTCGTTGTTTTCTCCATTCACTAAGAAGTAAACTTCCACAGAGTTTCCCAAATAAAAGGCTTTCTTTTCAACCTCAAGGTTGGCTATATTCCCAGTAGCCCAGGAGTAAGTGCTGCTAATTTATGGTTATATTTGAAAAAAAAAACAAAGAAAATCCCAAAGGCTCTTGGGCAGTGTTTGCCAAGGGCACACCCTCAGCCTGGCTGTTTCTCATTCCTTAGGATGGAAAGCCTCAGAGGCTCGCCTCCCAGCCCCCAGGATGAGCTCTGAATGCGGCTGGGCAGCGACGACTGGCGAAGCTTCCATTTCCCGTCTCCTACCCCACTTCCTTCTAAGTCTTGACCACGGCCTCCTCCTTGTCCCTCCAAGCATGGAGGAAGGCAGTGCCTGGAACATAGGCGCACTCAAGAATGAGTGGTATGAATTCATGAGACCATGATGAACCTGCAGATGGATTTGCATGTTGAGGGCTTAATACAAAGGGGCTGGTATTTGCAGCAGACAAACCATCAGCCTACTATCTCAAGAGCTGGGCTTGTGGGGTTGGCCTCTAACAAATCATTCTCCAGTATTCCGCCAGCCAGGCCCAGGCAGATGTCTGCAGGACCAGAGGTGAGGTGGGCACAGCTGGCTCAGGTAGAGCACCCAGTCTGGTGAGTTAAGGCCCTGGCTAAGGCAGCAAGGCAGATTAGTGGAGGGTGCCAACCAAGAAGAATGTGGTTGAAGAGGCAACACGCGGGGGGGCACCTTTCATGGGCACCTCCATGCCAAGTATGGGTCTCCCTGTGAAGGGACACAGTGCATCTTTAAAAAGTCCACTGTCCTAACCTCAGCCTTTTCCCACTGTGTTATGGGAGCCTGGTCTCAAACTCACATCCACTTGGTTTCCAAGCTGCTGCCCCAGGTGAAGTGTGGACAGCACCTTCATGGATGCCCAGTGACATAAGAATCTTGACATTTAATTCTCATTTTATTTTAGTGGCCTGGTTTTACTGTGCTCTGTTCATCTGCCTGCCTATGGGATGATCTTATGCCCAATGTTATGAATTAGAACCTCTTGAATAGCCTTTGTTAGATGCCAGCAGAGACTAGGATAAGCCATTTATAAGCATTGTTATTATGACTTAATAAATAGGCTGTGACATGTTCCACAGTCAGTTGTGTCCTACAGCTAATCGTGAGGGTGGCTGATCTAGAGCCCGGGCGGCCAGCCTGCCGCCTGTCAGTCTAAAGTTTTATTGGAACACACCCATTCTCATTTGTTGATGAATTACCTATGGCTGCTTTCACATTCCAATGGCAGAGTTGAGTAGTTGCAACCTAAAGTATGTCCTCAAAGCCCAAAAGTATTCACTAGCCTGGCCCTTTACGGAAAAAGTTAGATGACCCTTGATTTAGGCATTGGTATGTAGTACAATTCAACTTGAGACAATGAGATATGAGAGGGCAGTTGCCTCGGGGCTGGGGCCTGGGTTCTGCCTGGTGTGTGTGTGACGTCTAAAGCTGTGGCAGCCGTGTCGTGACCATGGAGGAGGTGGAGAGATGGACGAAGCACCGGTCTTTGCTTATGACCCCGAGCTGCTGGTTTACCAATCCTGTAGTTGCCCCACCTCTTGTCAAGTGAAAGATGCATTTTCCTTATTGTTTAAGCCAGCTTGAGTGAGCTTGCTGTTACTTGCAGCCAAAAAGCATCATAAATGATGCAGGAGGCAGTGAGGTCCTTTTTCCTAGGAAGATGCTGACCCTGACCTGAGGAAAGGAGAACCCGGCTTCCTGCCCCGCTCGTTACTCCATCCTCCTCTGCCTTAAAGGCGGCCCGCGGGGGCATTCATTCACGTCCAAGCAAGGAGGAGTTTCCATTTCTCATCTGTCTGCAAAGATTCATGCCATTTATGAATATTTCCCTCACTTTCCCTTCCTGCTGCCTAAGATCTGAAGGACTCAGAAAGAATTCACAGATTTTATTCTTGCTATTCAAGTGAGCAGATCTGAAATTGGCCCAGAATTGTTGGTAAAAATGTGAAATATTCTTTGTTAAAAGTTAGAATCAGTTTGGCCAGAACAGAATGATTTAAAATGAATTGAAAAGCATAGGAGGTTAGTTTGGGGTCAATGTACGATCAAAGAAATCACTTTTCTTTCAGCCCTGGGTAGAAGGTCACATCTGGGTGAGGCTAAATTGGGCCCTAAAACCTTCAAATAAATGCTGATTTCCACAGAAAGGGTCTGCCTCACTTCATGATGTGCACATTCACGGCTCCTGCTGCAAAGGTCTCCCTCTGATGAGACCAGCATTAAAGGGCCACACCAGGTCTGTTTCTAGGGTTTCAGCACAAAACATTGTGGCAGTCAAGCGGATTGTTACCCTCAGCTCCAGGAACCCGGACTCTGGGCCTCCTTCACCAGGCAAAAATCACACCCACAGAAACCTGAGTGTGCTTTATGGCAATGTTTTACGTTTAAAAAATTTTTTTTATTGTGTTAAAATACATATAACATAAAACTTACAATCTCAACCATTTTGAAGTGTACTATTCAGTGGCACTAGGCACATTTACATCATTGTGCAACCATCACTACCACCCCCTCCAGATCTTTTTAATCCAAACCGAGACCTGTACCCATTGAACAACACCCCATTCCACCCTCCCCCAGTCCCTGGCAGCCACTATTTTGCTTACGGTATGAATCTGACTACTCTAGGTACTTCATATTAGTGAAATCACACAATGTTTGTCTTTTTGTGACTGGATCCTTTCTCTTAGCATATGTCTTCGAGGATGTGTCAGAATCTCATTCCTTTTAAGGCCACCCTAGAAGTGTGAAGTGGTATCTCATTGTGGTTTTTATTTGTTCCTGATGTTTAGTGAGATAGAGTATCTTTTCATGTGCTTATTGGCCTTATATTTCTTTTAAAGAGAATTTGCACATGTAAGAAACTTAGAAGAGACAGTGTTCCACTATCTTGCGAAGTGTCTTCTCTAACATAGCATCCTGAACGAATAATATCACTGGGTCAGGATATGGACAGGAACTTAGAGACTGCAATCATTAGCTATGGACTAAGCACCTGCCATGCGTCATAGCCTTAAGTCTTTAAAGCAACTCATGAAGTAGACGTGGTTCTTCCTGTTTGCTTAGGGAGATTACCTAACCTGCCCAAGTTCACCCAAAGGGAACGTAGAGGAACCAGGATTCATACCGCGAAGCCCACTCTCTCACTCCAGTCCCTTCACTTTACATATCAGGAGACCAAGGCCCGGAAAGCCTGTAAATGGCCTGAGTTCATCCAGAGAGTGGCGGTCCATGGTGCTACCTTGATTCATGCTCAGGTCATTCTCAAAAAGGCCAATGGTGGTCCAGTTCTATTACTCAAGCCAAAAAGGGAATAAAAAATAATAATTCTCTCCTCCGGAGCTTATAATATTACTGGGGAAACGGCTTTAAAGTGCTGAAGAGTGTACAGTAAACTGCTGGGGGATAGAGTATGAGGTTAAATGTGAGTGCATTCATTCATTCTTTCATTCATTAATTTGCTCACTCATTCAGTGTTTTGCCTGATCACTGGCCCTTTTGATCCTTCCTTCCGTTTAAAAAAGGGAGAGGGGAATGAAAGTTGGCAGAGGGGAGAACCATTCTGGCAACAGCGGGTGGTCCCTGCAGGGCAAGGAGGGGCGGGTGCAGACCCTGGGTACTGGAAGGGCTGTTCCCGGTGGTGAATCACCCGCAGACCTGGAGGTCAGGGATGCGCCTGGCTGAGGGACACAGCAGGTGACCGCCGAATGAGGGTGGAGGGCTGCTGGAAACTTGTCAGGTACTTCACCTCTGTATATCCAAACACAGCTGGAAGCCACCACTGGCTTGAGGCTTGGATACAACTGGTGATGGAGAACAGTTTGTTGTAGAAACAATTAGGGCAGGTGCCAGGAAGAGCCCATTAGCAATCGAGAAGTCTGGCCAAAGAAAAGCAGGGCCTCGGACAATCCCACTGCAGCAAAGCCACCAAGCTACAGGGATCAGAAGCGGCTGGTTCCGCCACATAACCCCCCCCACCCCTCTCCGCTGGGGCAGGGTGGGTGTCCTGAGGACAAACTGCCAGTGACACACAAGGCCCACATTTGCCAGTCTGTGACATGCATGCTGTCCCCACAGCAGGAAGCTCTTTCCCAGGGGCCCAGTAAAGAGATGGGAGGGCCAAGTTCCCTGTAGCGCCTCCATTTCAATGTGTGCCTCTTTGCTCGTGCAACTGGTACATCAGAGATCATCTGCCCAGCAGGGCCATTTGGGCGGTGATGAGCCCACTCCGTGCGCAGAGCACATTTGGCTTGGCAACCAAAGCAGCTCCTGGGGAAGTGGTCATAATGGTGCTACGATACTAATCAAATTCCTAGTTTTCTCTGACATGGGGATTGCAGAGTCGAGTGTCCTCACAAGCAAAGACAGCATATTACTAGCCGTTCTGACAAACTAGAGGACAAGGACGTGTGACAGAGAAACAAGCCTGGGCTGTAGGAGTCTAGGAACTGCACTCAGTGCCCCACCCAGGCCCCTCTGGTCCCTGGTGCACCCCAGCGCGCCTTTGATCTGTGCCTTTAACTCTTCTTCCCAGGACTGCTTTGGGCTGCTGGTCCGCTCATGAGGAGGGAAGAGGAGCCTGGACGCACATGTACGTTCCTCCAAGGCAGTGCTGAGCTCGCAGGCCCAGCTCCCTAGTTCCGGGGCCAAGTGTAACTTACACTCCCAGGTTCCCACAGGGGATCAAGCCTGGGGAAGATGTGCCCCGCAGGGCTTTACCAAGATCTGGACTGCACCCCTTTCTCGTCCTACTTTTCCCTGGCCCTTACAGATTTTCCCTAGGAGCAATTTCTTGATAAGTGACTAGCAATAAATTCTTGTCTAGGGGTCTGTTTCTGGGGAATCCTACCTAAAGAGGAGGTCAAAGAAATGAGCTTAAATGCAAACCCATCATTTCAGGTCTCCAGCACCTCATGGGGGACCACCACCCTCTCCGTTTCCAGCCCAGGACCTAGGCAGTCCAGGTGATCCCGACCTCACCGGTCAGCCCCAGGGATGGACCTGGCACCCGGACCAGGCCAGTCAGCCACATCTCTGTGAGCTGCGAGGGCTTTGGGGTGGGCACATGCCCCAAGCTTGGCCAGGAGGTATCAGACCAAGGAACTTCACTGGAACCAAGGGGAAAATGGGGCGTTCTCCTTGAATGTGCAGAACATAGATCTTTTAACTTTAAGCTTCCATATGCTAATTTGATATCACAAGGAAATCGTCTGTCTGAGAATGAAGCCAACACAAAAGAAAGTCTAACGAAGAGATGGAGAAAACATTATTGTGTGCTCTGGGCATTCCTCTTTTCCTGCAAGACAGCACAGTCCCCACTGGTGCACTTCCTGCTCCTGGCCCGCCCAGGGTCCTGACTCCTGGTGGCTCCAGGGCTTCCTAATCCCCAAGTACCCAAATGTCCCCACTATGCCAGCACTGTGCTGTGCTGTGCCCGGAGCAGGGAGAAGAACCCTCACCGAAGAGCCCTGGCTCAGCCCGCGGGGCCTGGCGGGGAACCAGCTGCTTGTCCAGACCCCGACCTCTGTCTCCTGCACAGACGCTCTCCTGCGGGTCGGCCCCTTGGGGCACGCAGGCGCTATTCCCATTTCAGTGAGGCTCAGGCACGTTACTTGCCCAAGGATCTTGCATTTTTAGAGTACCGCTAAGGTTTTTTCAGTGAGTTTCCATCTTTAATATCCTTTTATCATCACGAAAGTTTCCTGAATTGGAATTATTATCCTTTATTTAGAATTTAAAAAACAACCCAAAGCATAAACAGTTGAGATAAATTGCATATGGTCAAACAATTACTCAACATTCATTCAGAAAACAGAGAAGCTCAGAGTTGGAAGGAACTTCATAAACCAGGCCATTCTGCTCATCTAACTGGAGGGGAGACAGAGGGTCAAAGGAGACAGAGGTTTGCCTAAAAGCCAGTTAGGGCCGGAGTCCTAACCTGATCAGTTCCTTTATTCTACCATGCTCCTCTAAGAGTACGGGATTCTCTCTGTCTTTGTCTTTGCGTGTGTGTGTGCTTCTCTCTCTCACATACACACACTGCACCTGTACTCATCTTCACCCTCAGCCCCAATTCCCCAGGCCAGGTGGCCCTCTACCTTCAGAAGGAGCAGGGGTCTGTGCTAGCCACAACCCCTCTGATGAGCAAACTCAGGTGACTTTATTTCCCCTCAGGAGGTATCCTCAGTGTCCAGAGGACTTTCAGGTTTCTCTGAGTTTTTAGGGGAAGACAAGCTGAGAGGGGTGGGCAATACATAACGAAGGGACCAGCCTCCCCAAGGGAAGGTCAGAGCTCCCCTGCGCCACGGGGCTGCGGGGAGGACTCAGGTGTTCTTCTGCCCCCACAGTCTGTGAGCACCCAGGAGAGAGAAGAGGAAGGAGAATGGGGGTGGGGCACTTGGCCAGTCAGACTGGTGGGCCACCAAGCCGCCATAGCCCGCGTGGAAGAAGACTGCAGCCAAGGAGAAACCCAGGCCAATGAGAACTACCAGCTGCACCAGAGAGGGGGGGGAGGTAGGCTGATCGCAGAGGCAAGGCCAGCCCTGGCCACTAAGCCAAGCCTGCCCTTCTCCCTTCTGAAAAGCTAACGTGTGGATTGACATACATCTCCTAAGTCGAAGTCGGCAGCACGGGTAGAATTAATGAGAGCAATAATATGGAAATGCATTGTAGTAACAGATCCAAGCAGAAAACAAAAGGACTTTTATAAACTAGCGCAAGCTAGGAGCAGAAAGCGGATGCAGGGGACAGTGGAAGGTAAGGGAGGCACGGGGCCTCGGGGAGGGGCGGGAAGACACTGAAGATGTTACCAGAAATTATTTATTTGAATCTTTTGGTGACAGCAACTCCAGAGATGAGTTATATAATTAAGCTGAAACATGAAAACTTGGTGGTATTCAAGGGGTTGTCACCAGAAGGGAGAATGAGGATGAACAGAGGAAAACTTGAAACTCAAGAAAGTGAAGAGAGGGACTCAACAAAACTGTGTTTGGTAACTGTGTGCAAAGTGGAGTCCACAGGGGCAGAGTTCCACTGGACAGTGATGGATGCATGTCAGAGAACTGCTCAGACGGGCCTCTGGCGCCTGCTTTAAGGAGGAGATGTGTCGCAGATGGTGAGCGCACTGGGGATCAAGGCCAGGGTCCAGTCAGCTCTGGGCAGCAGTTAACACGGGTGTTTCCTAAGGCTCAGGCTTCAGTTTCCTGTGAGCTAATCGGCCCCAGGACACTGGGATCTCAGGTTGAGCGGTGTGATTTCCCCCAGTGGTGCCCATTTTCCTCATCTGGTGAAGAAAAGGTGGTGGGGATTTTACTTCCTCCCTGTGGCAGTCAGTGGTCACATCAGACATGCCATGGCTTCTCCCCCACCTCACCATGCCCAGCCCTCTCGTATTAGGGTAGAGATTTTTTAATTGCCTTGCAATTTTGGTTAATAGGTTTACGTGGCAGTGACATGTGTCAACACGGACTGATGCATGGAAGGCACCATGCAAAATCCTCTAGTTATCCTCTCCAGTATTTTGAACATATTCCAGTTGGCATTCCAAATGGTGGACCCTCCATCATCCCGGGTTCCTGAGTTAAGTATGTGAAGAATTCCCCTTTTCCTCACAAACTCCTACCACCAGGTTGCCTATACAGGTACTATAAGCAAGAAGCAAATTTATGGAATATTCAGTGAAAGAAAAATCTCTGTTAGGTTGAGGTTTTGTTACAGCGGCGTGGCTCAGCGTATTCTGACTAATACGCTAACAGTCACCAACCACCATGTTTGATGATTCTCACAAAAGCACTACATCACTAAGCTGTCTTAAGATCCAGCTATTTAAACTCAACAAGCATTTATTGAGTGCCTACGAGGCCCTAGGCATTGTGTTCTTGCCTGTGGCCACAGGGATGAACAAGGTCACAGTTCTTTCCATTTATCTGGAGTGATAGGTTCATGGGTAGATAATAATTATGCAGTGGGGGAAGTTGTTTTGGGTTCAGAAGTACCATAGGGAAACCAGAGAGCTGAATCCAAGAAGCTGAGGTGGGGTAGGGGGCCAAGAAGACCCTGAAGAGGCGGGGTCCTGTGGGCTGGGCTCTGGAGGACGGGCACGGATGTGCCAGGTAAAGAAGGCTCCGAGAGTGCTCAAGTGAGGGGAAGATTAGAATACTGTCCTTTTGCTTCTCTGTTGGAGTAACTTGCCTGCTATGTATCCTTTAAAATCTCAGTCACTGCCACCTGCTGGAAGCCTTTCTCACCTGTCCTCCCCCTTGACCATCACCCACCACCACACACAGAACCCCAACCCCAGGATAGGCTGGGGGGCCCTCCTCTGTCTATCACAACAGAATCTTGTCATTCTGCACTGTCTTGTCCATCTTCCCCCTCGTGCTGGAACCCTTGACGTGAGGAACTGTCATTTCCAGAGCCCAGTAGAGGGCTTGACCCATAATAGATACTAAAAAAAAAACTTGTGAAAAAAGTAATAAAAACAGGAAAAGTTAACAATCCAATCAGAAATAACTCAAGATTTCATCACAGACTTAAGGAAATCTGGGTTCTATCAGGCTCCATGTTCTAACGGCAATGAGGAGGGGGAAGATGGAGGGGAAAGGCTGCCCAAGGCCCAGGGAAAGTGCAGTCCAGGTGGGAAAACCCTGCTGAGCCAGGAAAGGACCGACCTTTAAGAGTAAAAGGAGAGCAGCGCTTCAGTGTGGGAAGGTCATAGAGGGGCCATGAGTCATTGATTTCGTTAAATCATTAGTGGATTGGCTGTTCACCAGGAAATAGACTCTTTCGTATGATTTCTAATTTATCCAGGAGTCTCACTGGTTTTCTGGAACTCCTGTTCACACATGTAAACATCTCAGTGGTAAATTCCGAGTGTCACGGTTCTTACTGACATTTCTCACAGACTGAGACCTAAAGCTGATCCTGTGTCTGCGAAGCAACACATCCCTGATGAGCCTTTGGTCTGGATGAAGTGCAGGCGTAGGAGTCGGGGGAACACCGTGATGCACGGGACACGCCTGAGCTCTTGAGCAGTTGTTATCTACAGAGGAAACAGGTGTGTTCTACACTATCCAGTGGCCCTAAAGGTGAGGGTGACGTGCGGAGCAAACCCGGCTAGCACCAGGCGCCATGGCGGCCCCAGGACTGGACCCAGGCCGGGCTGGCGCTCCCACTGCAGGGACGTGAGAGGAGGCATCCAGAGGGGGAGAGGCTGTTTCCTGAAGACGGCAGGGATCAACACCAGGGAAGGCGACTTCTGAGCTCACGTTCCGGAGGAAGCCCAAGGCCAAACGTAGAGCCACTGGAAAGTCAGAAGCCAAGAAAAAACTGGAGCGAACAGTGAGGAACAGGATGGGAGAGCAGAGAGGACCCGGGACACTTTGGCGCGAACTGGCCGGTAGTCCCATCGCCCGTTTCTGCTGCTCATCAGCCATGCCTCTCGTCGGGGAGAGGATTTGCTTATGGGTCCACGGTCTGGGTGGGCGCCTGTGGAGCGCTTTAAGCCGTGGCCCGCAGAATGCAGTCCCAAGGTGGATCTGAGGTCAGGAGAGTCTGCAATCAAGAGTAATTTCAGAACAAGCACTCCTGTCCTTGATTTATACTTTGCAGACAGCAAGGAGGGCGCACGTAGGCCTCAGTCACTCTGGACACGCTCCTGTTTTCTCTCTCACCCACTTTGCTCCTGTGCTCCAGCACTTCTAAACTTATTTTTTCCCCAAACCACCCTGAAAAACTTCATCCTCTAAGCCCTGCCTCTCAGACCTCTTGATTTCCCTTCGTCTTTGCTCTAGATTCTGCGCTACTTAGTCTAAAGGGCCGGCCTGCCCGGTGGTGCCCTTCTGGGAGGGTAGGGAGCAGGCCCAGCCTGATCCTTATTAGTGGGTAGGTCGTCAGGAAAGACTGAGAGCATCTAACCTTTAGAAATCACATCCCATCACCTATACGACAGAGCACCCAGTGCTGAGCGGGAAGCCGGGACCGAGCCGATGTCACTGGGTCTGTGTGCGGGATCAGGCGTCATTCCCCGCATCTGCTGCGGACCATCACGAAGACTGCCTGCAACAGTGCTGTGGGGTGTCCCGGAGAGAAGGTTCCATGCCCTTCCAGGGCACTATAAAGTCTTCTTGTCCCTACAGAAAGTCGGAGGGTATTTCCCTATCCCTCTGGGATGGTCTGGACTCCAAATGTAGGTGCCATCCAGCATTTCACGGCTGGCCTCCCTCCTCACTGCTTCCACGCCCTCGACCAACATTATGAAACGCCTGTGCTTTGATGGTAGGGCACACCTTAGATTTTCCAACTCTAAAACGATCCTATTTTATAACACTGCAGGCACTGCACTGCTTGAATGCTTCTCAGTCCTGGAATCAATCCTGCTCAAGCCAAGTTGTTGGAAAAAAAATCCCCTCCCCAGCCATTTTCCATTCATCTCAAATGTTGAATTTCTGACATAATCGCCCAATCCTGGGGTGTGTCTGCCTCATCATCTCACAGCTGGGGGAGGCTGGGACCATTTCCTTACATGTAGACAGGAGAGTAAGTTCCCTCACAGGGAGCAAAAAAACATATATTTTTTGTAAAGTATGAATCCTCTAGGAATTAGCTTAATGCACTCACTGGGCTTAAAATGCAAGAACGGGAATTCAAAGCAGGTCCTGTAACAGTAGATGGGCCTGTTTAACACCCCCGTCGGTCTCTTCCCAGCAGACTGGGCCTTTGAGAGGCTCTGTCCCTGAGGACTCCCAACTCCGCGTATGTGTGGGTGGCCAAGTATTCCCCAGCCAACACTTTTCCTCCTCAGTCCCCGATCTTCCATCCCATCCTGGGTTTCTTCCCCTTCAACACCCCTGCAGCAGGAATCAGAAGGGTGCTTCTCAGAGCGTGTTCTCCAGAATGCTGCTCTCTCCAGATGAACAGGAGAAAAGGATTCTTTGGCAAAATATATTTGGGAAAGGTCTCAGACTATAGTCCTTCGGGGTTACAGTGCAAGTTTGCTGTATCTCAGTCTGGGTTTCCCAAGAGCATTTACTGAGATAAAGTTTCCTGATTCCCAGAAGATGCACAGCAAGGAGGGGAAGTGAGACAAGGAAGAGAAAGCCAACGAAGGATGGGTTGTAGGGTCAGTCACCACCGTGAACTGAAAGTCTGAACCCCGTGGGGAGCTCTGCGGCCACGGGCGGGCTGGAGGGCTGAGGCGGTCCCACGCCACCTCCATTACGCTTTGGTTGAGAGCTTCTCCTCGGGGTGCCCACTCCTTGGCCTTCTCGCTCGCCTTAGATGAGAGAAGCGGGCTCCGTGGGTCAGACAAGGCCCTCAGGAACAGACCTGCAGGGCCCATTAGGGAAGTCTGGCTGGCATGCGCCGGACTGGGAAGAGTCAGCATATGGCTGGACTTTGAAAGTGTCTGCGAAAGCATTTTCTAAACTCATTTGATGGCAGAACTCCCCTCCTACCCCCCCAAAGAAATTCCTACACTGTGACAGATTTTGGATAAACCTGGCTAGTATACTTAGCAGGCAGACATATAAAAAGCAAAAGCTGAATGTGGTGCTTCTGTCATAAGAATAACAGGCTTTTTAACCAAGAGAAAAGACACCTGGGAGATAAGGGAAGGCCTGGAAGTGTTGCCAGGCAAGGGAGTAGACCAAGCCTGTCTTTTCTTGGAAACCAGTGGACAGATTAGGCTCAGGAAAGGAAGAAATGTAATGGCTGGGCCAGCCACTGAAAGGCTGGAGGGAAGGTGAACTTCTCAGCACTGGTCATATTTTGATAGCATCAGAGTTCTTTGCGTGTGTGTGCGTGTGTGCATGTGTGTGTGTGTGCGTGTGTGTGCGTGTGTGTGTGCATGTGCATGTGTGTGTGTGTGTGTGTGTATGGTGGGGACTATGAACGGAGGGGACATTTGTTAGAAGGCTGGGCAATCGGGTTCTGAGACTGTTGTATTAAGTCTTCATTTTGATTCTTCCTCCAGGACTGGAGGACGGGAACAGGGAAAAGGCGAGATTTCTCCCGTTTTCTGACTACTTGGCATCTCTAGCACTAGCTGTGTCTCTCAGGGCCCACTGGGCGCTTTGGGCATGATTTAGTTTTCTGCTGGAAGGCTCCAGCTTCTGGACTTCAATCAAAAGATGGGAGGCTAACTCCTGCTCACAGCAGAACGTCTCTCCCTTTAAGCATTTACCCTCTGGCTGAGGGGAAACCGGTCCTTCTCACAGACCTGGGTGAGAGGAGGGAAGAGAGGGAGTGGCCCAAGATCCTAAGTCTTCTCCTAGTGTGGCAAAGACCACTCTCTTTCTTTCTTCCTTTAGCACTGTTAAAGTTCCCACAAGAAACTCAGCCTTGCTGAGACCCCCAAGCATATCTCAAGCCTCCAGATTGCCAAGGAGGCAGGGAACTTTCTGGGTTCTTAACTCATAAAGTTGTGTTTTTCTGTTACTAAGAAATAATAGTTGTTCTTTTTCCAGAGCCCGAAAAATGGATTAGCCTCTTGGGAACCTACAGATTTGGTTTAATCTTCCAAGGATGTATGAAGAACATGAAAGAAAATCCCAGATAAATAATAAAAAAAACAGGCACTTGCCAGAAAAAAATAAAGAAAACTAACAAATCTAATGCCCCCATCCCAGCAGCATTTCCTTTTCCGCTTTCTCTATTGTTCTGTGTCCTAATGAAGCAGCCCTGGGCATGTAGTGTGGTTCCAAGACCTTTCTAACTCAATTTTTTCCAGTGCTTTCTGACACTTCCCAGAGGAGAAATGCTCACTTGCATTTTAATTCACCCAACAAGACAACATTCTGTGCTGGTTCCAGGGAAAACGAGTTGCATTAGCAAGTGGGGAAGGAGGCTACACTGGTCAGTTACCTGTTTTCTCTCAGATTCATTCCCTACATTCTCTTACTCAGTATCATAGGAAACTACATTTCCCAGACTCCCATGCTCCCAGGTGGGAGGAGAGAAGGAGAAAATCCAGGGCCTTTCTTTTCATCTCCCTCTGCGGCAGTGGTTGCATCTTCTCCATGGTTTCAGCTTCACCAGACGGTCCCTTCCTCCATTGTCCCTGTGCTTCCCAGCAGGCCCTGCCGTGGTCTTAGCTCCAACAAGAGACCTGGCTTCTGGACTGTGTAGACCCACCTCACCCCATTGTCCTCAGCCCTCAGGTGAAAGTGACTTCCTGCTGTTGCTAATTTCTGGCTGGCATCACTGAACTATGCTTGGCCTCTTGGCTTTTGCATTACCTGGGTCACAAATTCCCCATATTAAACTGCTTCTGTCTGAAAGACCTAGTGTGTTTTCTACTTTCCTGACTGGATCCCGATTAAGACAGTGTTCTGTTCTATGGGATGGGAGCAAAAAAGTCCCTATTGCCCTCCGTTGGCTAGTGAAATAAGAAGCTGATGGCTCTAATCGAGAGTGTGCTGAACAGAAGCCAGACTGCCAGCAGCAAGGATTTCGGTCAACACCATAATCAGCCAATAGTCACAGAAGCCCCTCGATGCCATAGTTCCCACAATTTCCCTCTGCTCTGACCCAGAACACTCTAGGGTAGTTATTATTTTAATGACTAATTGGATAACTACTTTACAAATGAGGAAACGGAAGGCTGGAGACATGAAATCAGCTGCTGAAGGGCAGCGTGGGGTTAGCACCCGGCAGTCTGCCCCGGAGCTCCTGCCCACCGTTCTCCTCTGATGCCCCGACATGTTCTTCACATGGTCCTCAAAATAAGTGCTGTCCAAGGACCTCTGTTTCTGATCTGCTCAGATGTGTCCTGGTTTCTCTGGTCTTAAAGGGAAGTTGGGCTAAAGCAGAAGAAGAAAAAGAACATGCTTGATTTCCGCATCTTGGATCTCATCTGATATCTAACCAAGGTAAGGCCCTAAATAGCTGTGCCTAAAATGGCAGAAAGAGCCCCAAGTCCTGCATGCTTAAGCTACAACTAAGGAAATAAAACAAGCTACAACGGGGGCCACTTTGCGGATCAAGACGCTGTCTCCAAACCAGCCGTAACAGGCCATCCTCCACACCCTCTTACCATTTCTGAACACTCAGAGAACATTTGCGAGATGCTAAGCGACGTTGGGGGAAGGCGGTACTTGCAGGAGCAAAGCCCATTACTTTACATGAGGATGGAGCCAGGACACCAGCCTCATTAGCAATTTCTCTGAACAATTGGCAACAACCATTGTTGCAAACTCCTTTTCTTCCAAGAATGTTTTAGGCCATAGACCAAAAAGCCGTGTTGCTACCCACTCCCTCCCTGGGAGCCAGGTCTCATTAAGAAGAGAACTTAGATGTGTCCAAAAGTTCCTCAGAATGAAAAATTAACCGAGCTTTTTATAAACAGTGGCCTTGGGAATGAGTAGGAACTGGGTAATTCCCAGTGAGTCTGCTCCACTGATGCAGGAAGTGTGCTGTCTTGCAAAGAGCCCCGTATGGAGTGACTGAAAAGGCACAAGGCACCTATTAGGGAAAAAGAATTTTCAGAGATGGATATTCGACTGACCTGATTTCTTACTGGAAAACTCTTGCCTGGTGTTGTGACTGGAAACACAAGAGGTTTCAGGTTTATATCGTCACTGTGATCCGTGACATGATCATTCTCAGCTCCAAGCAGTATGTATTAAGTCTTCTGGGTTAGACACCGTGTTATGGCAGTCAGAGAAACTTGGGGTAACCAACTGTGAAAGTTGGACCCACATCTGGACTCAAGTCAATCAATCGAACATCCGTGCACCATTCTCTGGGTATCTGGGACGTGCTGAACCACTGTTCTCAAGCCTGGCTGCACAGTAGAATTACCTGGAAAGATTAAAAAAAAAAAACCTGGGCTTGGCCCTCACACTGCCACAATTAAATGTAAATGTCTGGTCATGAGACCAAGCATTTGTATTTTTTAAAAAGGTTGACCAGACCAGAGACTTTAATGTACAGCCAAAGTTGAGAAGAGCTGTAATAAGAAATGTGCTAGGAACTGTAGAGAGATTAAAAAACAACCCTGACCTCTGTGAATTTGCTACCTAGTAAGGGAAATCAGGTGCAGTTAAATAACAATGTATGTGTTAACTAATGAAATAAGATAACAACTCAAGAAGGAACTAACAAGTTTAGAAGGTGCTGAGGTAAAAGCAGTTTCAAGCATTGAGGAGCGCTTTGTAGAAGAACTGGAAATTGAGAAGGGATAGTCGTTGGATTATTCCAAGATAAAGTGGTCTAATAGTTCTCGAAAAGCAGGTTAAACTGGTTATATTTTGAAAGTAGTGGCCAGATCAAGAATATGTTAAATAGGGAGTCAGTAAGAGAGAAGATTAAAAAGGTAGGTCATGGGCTGGATTGAAGGTGGCCTTGGCTATACTACACAGTGGATTTCTAGAACTTGAATTCCTCTTGTATAACTGAACTTTACACCAGTTGAGCACTGTGCCTATAGTTAACAATACTGTTTTGTGCCCTTAAAAATGTGAAATTTGTTAAGAGGGTAGATCTCATGTTAAATATTTTTACCATACACACACAAAAAACACAAGGAAACTTTTGGAGGTGATGGACATGTGCATCACCTTGATCGTGGTGCTAGTTTGACACGCGTATCCACATATCCAAACTCATCAGAATGGGCACATTAAACATGTGCATTTCTTTGCATATCAATTAAACCTCTATCAACTTTTTAAAAAAAAAAGAAGGAAAGGAAAATGGCCTTCACTACAAGCTAAAGTGTAGGCTTTTATCCTGTAGGTGATGGAGAAGCTGCTGGTTTCTGAGCAGGGGGGTTTAAGATGCAGGGATTTTTAATTTTTGTTCATAGGAGGTTTGGCTTTATAATGTAATGAAATGTAGTAAGGACTGGAGGGGAAGAGAAGGACCTAGGGAAAGAGAGAACATTTAGAAGGCTATTGTATTATCTTAGGAATGAGAGCTTTGGCCAAAACAAAGGAGTAGAGAAAGGAAGATAGAAGAGCTACTCTGGAAGAAGAGTCAGTCGGCCCTAGTGACCAGTGAGATCTTAAGAGTTCCTGGCTTGGGTAATTGATTGGGTGGTGGTGGCTATTTGCCAAACAAGAAGCATAGTAGAAGATAAAGACTTTGGTCCTGCTGACCTGAAGTTGAAATGTGGCTGAGTCACTTACAAATCAAATGAGCTTAGACTCTTTGAGATGCTGTTTCCTCATCTGTATAGCAGGGCTTATAGTATCTATCTTATATGTTAGCTGGGAAGACTACAAATAATGTTCATATAATGCCGACTATAGGGCCTTGCACAGAGTAGTATGTCAGTGTTATTATTTTTAGTATTATTATGGAGCATAGGAGATGTTTAGAGGAGTGGAATTTCTATAATGAGTTGAATTTTACACATGTTACACTTGCAGAATATCTCAGCAGAAATGTCCAGTGGGCAGTAGATAATATGGACCCAGAGCTAAAGTTGGGACCCGAAATAAAGATAAGGAAGGTCATGTACATACAGGTGACAGCAGAAACTCAGGGAGGCGGATGAGCCTGCCAAGGAAAAGTATATAAGAGGAAAAGAGTTCAAGGGTGGGTTTAGGTTTTGTTTCAATCAGGACTGTGGTTATAAGTGACAGAACCCTAATTCAACTGGTTTAAGAAAAAAATGGATAAGGGAGGAATTTTTATTGGCTCCAGGAACCAAAAGTACAGAGGAAGATATATATGGTTTCACTCATGTTCCATGGTTGAAGCCAGGTACTCAAAAGGTGTCATGAGACTTCTGCTTTCCTTTGGGATGGCTTCATTCTCAGGCATGTTCTCCCTGTATTACAAAAAAGATGGCCCTGAGGCTTTATTCTATAGCTTAGAAATCCCATCAGAAACAGGGCAGGCCTTTCTCAACAGTTCTAGCAGAAGAACCAAGGTGATTCTCGTCAATTCATTGCTGTATCACCATGACTTTGAGCCCGGATCACATGACTACCCTTAGGCCTAAGGAATGGGCGTAGGGTCACCTGAATAAGCACTGAGAGTAAAGAAAGGGTGTCTGCTCGAAGGAAAATTGGAAGTGCTGTTAGTTCACTAGAGCAGGAGTCCACAGGCCAATCCCTTCCTCCTACCACCTATTTTTATAAATAAAGTCTCGGAACACAGCCATGTCCATATGTTCATGCACTGCCTTTGGCTGCTTTTGAGTTCCAGCAACAGAGCCGAGTGGTTGTTGCAGAGACCATCTGGCCTGCAAAGCCTAAAATATTTACTATCTCATCTTTTTGCCAACCCCTGCACTCGGATATAAGTCCGTAAGAACAGGGACTTTGCCTGTTCTATGCAATGTTGTATCCCCAATGCTGGAAGAATGCCTGGTAGATGGGAGGCACTGAACAGATACCTGTGGGATGAATGGATGGCGGGGAAGTGGATTCTGGGTTGGTATAAAGACCGGGTATCTGTTGCTGAGCCACAGAGAGCGTCAGCGCTTGGCAGGGGTCAGTTTGAGGGATATGGGGAAGAACAGAGGTGGGGAGGAGACCCCACAGGAGCCGCGTCTCCAGAGCATGTGAAGAGAGCCACCTGGAAAGGCAGGTGACCTGCAGGAAGGCCTGAGGGGAGGTTTGCGGGTCTGGATGGTGAGATGGCCGTCAACATACGGAGCTTCCTCAAAGCCACTTTGTTGTTGCATGTTGGATGCAGCCTGCTGAAAGGCAGGTGAGGGGTGAAAACAGTTCAGGTATGCTACATTTGGGGTCTTGAGAGGAGCAAATGCTCAGCAACCAAAGGTCATGTGGAAGAGGGGGACAACCTTTCACATTCAGGCTGATAGGAGGGGTGAGGGCCGATCATGATGGGGAAGAGGCTCAGGTTCTTAAAATGCCTGAGTCCCTTGGGAAGGTCTCTGGTGATCTTGGCTTGGAATTTGACTCCTGAGAGCCCAGACTGGTCGCTCTGACATCCACCCTTCAAAGGCTGAGAAGCATGTATCAGATGTGGTTGAAAGGATCTACTGTCTCCTTACTGACTCCTTTTTTCCTCCAAGTTTCAGAGCACCGTGCTTTTTCCCTTGGGTTTAACATCTTCTCAATCTTTGTAACAAGCCCTGGGGAAATTACCCTGTATGTGCTGTTAAAATTTAAAGCAGGAAATATAAGGGCTCATTTTTCTTCTTTTTTTTTTTCCTGAGCTTAATTCAAAGACCCCTTCTGCTAGCTGTGCTCAAGTATATGAATTGATATCAAAACCACCCAACTCAGCTTCAGTTGCATTGGAATCAATTTAAACATTTGCCAGTCCATTAAAGGCAGGATTCCATTCCTCCAAGTATAAATTCCCTCCCAGAGTTCTTCACATGCTGGTCTTCTCTGTGTGTCTGAAGTGAGCTAAGTTAGTGAAAGAAGCACCCAGCAGAGTCTTGGCTCTCAGTAGGCATTTGCAAATCCATTTCCAGCCCTTCCTAAATGGGCCAGGGAGGAGGGTGGTGCTTCCCACTGGCCTTTCATTCCAGAAGGGGAATTTTCAGAGGGACTTGACTATCTAGACTCCCTTAAGGAACAATAGTCTTTGCAGGAATTCATCACCTGGGGGTAGGTATCCAAATTCTCCCCTGGGACGATGTTTCAAATAACCTTTTGCATTTAAGTTCTTTTTAAAAGAAAAGTTGTTTAAGCTGTCACCTACGGTAGGAGTTTGAGGTTTCCTTAATTCATTCCCTGGGAAGAGAGAAGACATTCTGCTGCTTAGTGCAGGACCCTCTCTCAAGGGTGCAGTTATCTGTCTTCCCTTGGCCGGCGGGGACGCTTGTGTGAGATTCAGGATAAAAGCTGTGAGCCCCCCATGAGGCCCAGTCTGCCCACCCCTCACTTTTGACAGCTGATTCTTCTGAACAAAAATCAAGTCAGGGCTGGGCCCCAGTTCTGTGGGACACACGGGGCCAGCGAGCACAGGAATTTGATGAGAGTCACCGCCTCTTCTCGCCGCCGCGCTGCATCTCCCACCCGGGGGTGCTCACTGACCGTGATGCCGCCCCCACCCCACACAGTGTCAGGGCGGGCATACATTTGTGCGCATTTGTATGTGTTGAAAACAAAAGGCTAACCTCAGCCCCTGGGAAATAAGAATTAGACCAATGAAGGTGAGCAGGGAGGGGGGAGGCGGAGAAGTTTTAGGCCCCTATTAATGTCTGCAGACCTAGCGAGCGCAGTCTGAGCTCTGCAGCCCTTCCTTCTGGGGTCCTTTTGCAGTCCTGTGAGCTCCAGCTGCTGCCACTAGGGGCTGCTGTGGTCAGGGAGTAGAACCGATAACAGAACTGTATACAAAAAGGGAAAAAGAGAAAAAAGACAAAGCAATGATAGGTTCAGTTCATGAATATTTTTGTGATTTTAGAGGATTTGGGAAATGTGCTTGCACCCCGTGCCCATTTTGCAAGTAGGTGACCCCTTTCTTACCCAGCGGCCGGGCCAGGACGGCCGCCCCAGGAGGTCCCCTCCGTCTGACCCTCTAGCCTTGTGCTGGGCAGGGGCGGGCTGCTGTGGCCGACACAGGCTGGGCTGCGCCCCCTGCTCGTCTCCAGGGCATCGCTTCGGGAGACAAAGCTCCCCTGAGGACACAGAGTAGAACTGGATTCTCACACGTCAGATAGTGAGCGTGGAAGAGAGCAAACTAGCTTGCTTGGGGAGCAAGGTACGGATCAGCACATCTCCCCAAACGCCGGGCTTCTCCACAGGGCTGAGACCAGGACAAGCACCTGCCTGTGCTTCAGTTCAAGCCCACACAGCATTCCTTGAGTGCCTCCACATGCAGGTTACCTTACTCTAGTTCATCAATATTTATGTAAGTCCTCTTTGGAAGAGCCGAGTTAGGAATTTGAAGGGTAGGGAGGGGAGAATTGAAAGGCTTTTTAAAACAGAGCTCACAGGAGCGAGGGAAATAAGAAAAGCCTGTAAACTGCATCTATTTAATTTACCAGGAAATAGAAATTGGATGGGGGAGACAGTGAATTAAAGGATAGGGTGCAATGCTTTATTTCCTGTGGCTAAAAAACATGAAAGCTGGAAAAATGAATTCCTGCTGAAGAGTCATGTTCCCTATGTAAAAAGTCATGGTGGCATTGCTATTATTATTGTTTTTGTCATTCTTACCTTGGACATTTTTTTGCCAGTGTGATTGTCCACAAAGGACATGTACCACTGCTTATCAATTTAGCCCTTCTCAATCTAAACAAAACAAAACAAAGCAAAAAATTCATTCCTGCCCCACTGGAAATAGACATGAAATCTGCAGCATTAGTAATGCTGTCTTCACGCCACATTTTGGTCTGGCTGGAGCACTCATGGTTTGGCACTCAGGCTCCAGGAGGGGATCTGTAATTTCGTGAGGGCAGAATCTGTGCAGGACCTCTGCATGTGCTCTCTGCAGCCCTCCCTGGGAGCAGACAGCCCTGGAGGAAAACAACAACTTGCAGCCATCATCGCTAGGCTCTCCTCATGCAGCCCGGCAGCCTTGATCTGGGCATACTCTGGTGTCTGTCCTGACCCTGCAGAGACAGGGTACTTAATCAAAGTAGGGACCTGTGTCTAGAGGGATAGAAGAGCAGCCTGGGAAGTGTTTCCTCATCCCTAATGTCCTCGCTTATCAGGAAACTTCTTTACCCTCTATTGTCCTCTAACGATGGTGCAATGAGCATTAGGGGAAATGTGCGGAATGAGCCTGGCCCATTGTCTGGCACATAGTAGGTGTTCAAAGACTGTTATTTTCTTTTCCTCTTCTCCTTTCCCTGTTAATTTGCCCCCAACTTCTCCAAACAAGAATCTGTCAATTTAGTGATCTCTGGCGAGGAAGGACTTTGCTTATCTGATGGTTCAGGAATGATCAATGTCAGCTGAAGGGGTGGAAGGCGATTTCTTTGGGCTCTCCAGGACCAAGGGAGGGACAGCATCACATGGAAATCTGGATGCAAAGCTGGTAACTCAAAGAAACAGACCTGATGGAGACACTGTGGACGAGAGTCCTAATTTTGTAGAGAGTAACCGCAAGGGGCTTTGTCTTATGAGTTCTGCATGAGTTATGTATTTTCCACCTGCAACACATCTGACAGGTTTTAAATGCATCAAACTGAGCAGATTTGCTGTGAAATGCAGTACACATGTGCTGAGCATTTTGGTAGAATCATAGCCACCAGGAATGCTGTTCTTCTGGTATGAAATACAAAGACAAATACCTCCTCTTTCCTTTGATCACAGCTCCCAGCACAGAGATTTCTGGATTTGCATAAACATAAAGATGAATTTGTACTTCTGGAAATCACTCCCTACCAGGTTTCTCAACTTTTGTTCTTTTCTGTGGAAGGCTCAGCCTGCAAAGACTCTTAGCAATGGAAGTGGCCTAAAATGATTATTGACATTAACCTTTCCAAGGAGTTTCATCTATACCCACTCGTGCCCAAAGGGTGGTCCCTGAACAGTGAACACCTGCTTCACCTGGAAGTTCATTGATAATGCAGAATCTCAGCTCTATCCCAGATCAAATGAGTCAGAATCTGCATTTTAACAAGAGCTCCAGGTGATGTGGGAGCGCGTTGAAGTCTGAGAAGTGTCCTTCTTCATCTCTGACAGATGCCACCCACTTCCCCCAAAGACAGCCAGTTCTTTGGAACTTTTCTACTTAGGAGCTTTCATCAAGCTTTCTGAAGCAGCATGTAGTAAGTCAGCCCCCTCTTCTCCAAGCAAAGCAATTAATTGACTCACCCAGCAGATACTTGCAGTGTGCCCACTCGGTGCTAAGTGTTTGCGGGGGAGGAAAGGCCCGTAGTGAAGACAACAGCTCTGCCTCTCATCGCTCTTCCTTCTCCAGACCCCCAATGTGTTCAGCTGGTTCTTGAATAATACAGCTTTCAGACCCCTTTGAAATTCTTCCTCAGCTCATACAAGTTGTCAAATTTTTTCAACATTAATTCATTCAAAAATATTTACTAAATCCCTCTTAAAATCTAGCATTTAGACAAGACCATATATTTTTTTCCTTCTTCTTCCTCTTTTAACCATATGATGCAGCAATCCCACTTCTGGGTATTTATCCAGAAGAACTGAAATCAGGATTCTGAAGAGATACTAGTACTCTTATGTTCATTGCAGCGCTGACCTCAACAGCTGAGATGTGGAAATAACCTACGTATCCCCCAGCAGATGAATGGATAAGGAGTATGTGGTATACAAACAATGGAATCTTAAAAAAGAGGGAAGTTCTCCAATATTCAATGACACCAATGAACTTTGAAGGTATTATGTTAAAGTGAAATAGGTCAGTCACAGAAGGACAAATACTGCATGAAGTATTTCAAGTAGTCAGATTCATAGAATCAAAGAGTAGAATTCCAGAGGTTGAGGAAGAGGGAAATGGGGAGTGACTAGTCAATAGGTATAAAGTTTCACTTAGGCAAGATGAATAAATTCTAGAAATCCATACTACAATCTGTACATTATACCTACCTGTCATTAACAATACTGGATTTACACTTAAAAATTTGTCAAGAGGGTAGATGTCATGTTGAGGTTTTTGTGACAATAAAATTAAATTTTAAAGAAATCATGTGTTCCTAATGTATCCTGAAAACTTAATGATTTAGAGGGATGTTTGCTTCTGTGGTCTGGACAGGATTGTCTGGGGGTCTCTAGTTTGAGTCTCATGTCTACACCTAACTAGCTATGTGACTTGGTGGGTAGGGGCAAATTCTTTTACTTCTCTGTATTGGAGTATATCACAAGGTCTCCTTGTGTTCTACACTTTATTCCGGATACCATGAAAGGGAAGAAAAAGAGAACCCCGCCTCATCACGCCATGGGGTGCGACCATATCCTTTCCACCATATTTACTGAGCAACCCTCCTCCTCCAGAGTCAGGTGCATCCGTAGGCCCTGGAGATGCCGCAGTGACTAGAGCAGACAGCCTTTGCCTTCATGAAGCTTCCACTCTGGAAAGACCGTCACCGGAGGGACCGCCAACGAGCCTCGCGCCTGGCAGACTAGCCCTGCGGCTTAGATGGGCGTGGCTGGAGAGGCAATGAGAGCGAGAGTCAGAAGGGGATTTTCTTCGCCTCGCGCTGTAGCCCTACCAGTAGCCCTCTGCTTTGCAAGCAGGCTTCTTAAGATTGAGGGAATGAATAAAGTAACATAAAAGCTTTTTGTTTCTTGCCAGACACTTTCATTTAACACTGACTCCTACAATGGAACTATGTTCCTTTTCCTGTGCAGTTAGAGGAGGAAAAGAGGAGAAAAGCAGAAAACCTGCAGCACCAGGGAAGCCGTCATCCTTCACTCCAAGAACAGTGGGAAGGAGCCTGAGTGAGTGGCTCTGAGGCGTGATTTCCAGAGGCTCGCGTGCCGGCCCACTCCGCTGAGCGCTCTGGAACAAAGCTGTGCCATAAAATGGAAAATGCATGGAAAGGCCCAGGGAGTGTAACCTGCCCCCTGCAGGTCCAGGGGTGAGTGCTTCAGACTTGACTCACTGACATTTCCCCGGGAAGCTCTTTCAAACATCTCTGCCACTCACAATAGAACTGGAGGATGGCCTTCCCACCAGATGCCTGTCTTTCTGCTGGTGCCAGGGACTCTGCAGGAGAAAATGACAATTTGAACAGGCTTGGTGATGGAGAGGCATCTCTGGAATGTTCCGTACAAAGTCTGTGTCCTTTGCCTCGGTCAATTCCTGCTTTATGCAGCCTTTTATTCCCTGGGTCCCCCAGGAACTCTGGCCATAAAACCCACCATCCTGGAGGCTCCAGGAGCTTCTCGCTGATTCCGTGATAACTGATGAGCGTCTGACGGACTCAGGATCTGCTCACCTGTAGCTGTGCCGTCCTAGGAAGAGCCGGTCTTCTCTGCTCCCTTCCCAATCCCTTGGCTGTCCATCTAAGGCCTCAGTGACCAACTAGAGGGCTGGAGCTTTGGAAAGATTATAAGCCCTGCAAACCCCTTTGCATCAGTTAGAGTTCTGGGCTGCATGCAACAGAAAACAGCTTTGGTCTCTTTATACAACTGGAGACGTATGGGAAAGCTATAACGGGCAGGAGCTGTCCTATCTCAAGTGGATGCCATGGCCACTACCACCTCCGCCATCACCACAGTGAATGACTCCCGACCATATACTCTTTTGCTTTCAGCAGTGTTTCAAGATTCAAGGTATGGGGAGAGAGCATCTGTCCTAGATATTGTGAGAGGGATTTGACTCCCTTAGCTTTGTAGTGAAAGATAAGCATCTTGAATTGTTTTTCATCAAGGCAGTCCTTACTGGGAAGGGGTGGAAGGTAATTCACCAACAGAAGAGTGGTGGTGGGCCACTAGGGAGAAGGGATGGACGGCAGGAAGCCAAAGCTGGTGGATATCCATCACATAGTTGGCCCAGCCTCCAACTTGCAGAAGACAACCAGAAAGAAGGTGTCTGAAGCTCTCCCGGTTTCATCCTCTTTGTCCTTTGAACATACCAGAGGCGTCGCATAAGAACCCCCACCCTGCTTAGCATGTGGGGATCGAGCCCCAGCCCCACCGTGCCCTGCTTGGTGCGCTCGGCTGTAGAAGGGGGCGGGTCCCGTCAGCCTTGCAGGGCCACTCTGAGCACAGAATGAGGGAGGGCTGCGAGCGTTCTTGAACAGCAGAGCTCACCCTCTATCAAGGGATATCAAACGTGCTCTGAAAGGGCCGGCTGTGCCTGACCACCAGCTTTTCACTCCCTCCCGTCCCCACTGTCCTGCTTCACTCGCTTTTGCTCTGATTCCCTTATTTACTTTGCTTTCTCCTTAGAAGGTTTGGCTGTCACGTGGCAGAATGCCCTCGTTCGTTCCCTGGCAGGCCAGCTTTTGCTCACATCTTGGCCTCTGTGACTTCGTGGGGGCTTGTGTCCCCCTCCTTTGGATTCTATGTGTAGCTGATGGAAAAGCTGAACAAGTGTGGGGATCGCTCTGTGATGGGCAGACTCTCCTCAGTGCCCACAAAGGGTTGGGGTGACTTTTCCAGGCTCTTCCTCCTCCAGTTCATTCCAGCCCCACTCTCACCCCAGTACATTTCCCGCTTCCTCCTCCTCTTCCTCGTTTCCCTTCCTTTTCTTCTTAGGGTAACTGCATTGGGACCCCTGAGACCCTACAGGCTGAGTAAGTCGTCAGCGTCTTGTCCAAGGCTCTCGGGGTCTAGGTACGCTTCCCAATCTATTCTACTCCCACGAAATGTCATTTAGCTGTAGCGGTAGCAGATGGAGATTCTCACTGGAAATAACCAGGTGGAAATAACACCCTAAGCCCTTTTGAAAAACACCAACAACAAAATACACCCAATTAAGAGAGAAATAACAATAAAGAACTAGGTGAGGAGAAGCCATGGAAAAGGGCAGGTTCTGAACACAAGAGTCACTTCTTAAATGTAACTTTATTTAGGAATTATAAATTGGGAATTATAGAACTGAAAATGTCATAATATTAACAAAAAATGAATATTAACAAAAAATATTGTTATTAACAATATTAATATTGTTAGCAACAAAAAGTAACTACCAAAAATAAGGGGAGGGGAATGTTGATTTCCCTATCTTCTAAAGAGTGGAATAAATAAATATTATTTGAAATTGATGTACACAAACAATAACTAAAAATTTGAGAAAGATAGCTTTTAAAAAAGCAACTTAAGCATTTTCAGGTTTTAATGATCATTATTTTAATCTAAGAGGGCTTTTTTAGGAATCAATACATCAAGTGATACAGTAACTTTTACTCAAAATGTATAAATTCTTTCAGTTTAATACCAACTTTTTTGTACTAAATTCAAGTGAAATTAAATTTGTTTTTAAAGAAACATGTACGGCATCACCCACTTCACAGAAATGCATTCTGCTTGATTTATCTGTTCTCCTATCTCTAGATATACAAAAGAGAAAGAGGGATTTGGAATGATATTCTTTCAATTTTTGAAATATAAAATTTGATATCTATATCTGGGGTCAAATCTGGGACAGATCCTTTACTTCCGTCTATGAAGACTTGGCACTGTTTAAATTCTTTATAATAAACACGCACTGTTTTAGAAGCCCAATGCAATCATCACTCTCAAAAATAGCACCATGAAGAGAAGGACTCTGGGTTAATTGGAAAATCCACTGCAGAGGTGAATAATTTAATGTGGATTCTTAGGATAACATACATGATTATTCATGTTTACATAGACTGTTTGAATAGATCTATAAATCCTGCTAATTTATAACTCAGACACATATTTTTTAAGCTTAAAAACTTCCAATTTGGAAGTTTCTCTGCATGCTAATATATGGCTATGACACCACACTTTCTTAATCCATGCTGGGGTGCAGAGCTGATGAAGTTGGGGCAGAGAATAAAGAATGAGCTCCTGCGTTTGTGACGATCAGTATAACCAGAGCAAAACAAAGTGAATCTACAGTGAATTAATGATGTGAAGGAACTGCTGAAAGGAAAGACTCCCATCAGGGTGACAGCAAGCTTACCATTGTGACTTAAAGCCCAGTTTTTATGCCTTCACCACCCCCAGTTTGGGCTTGATATAGTGACAGCCCCATCCTTTTAGACTCTCTTGTTCAAGTGATTTTTTCCTGGGTGGCAGTTTTTCTGCTCTCAATTCAGGGAGAGTGAGCTAAGGGCAAGCGGGTCGCTGGGAGAAGGCTGGCCTGTGGTGATCAGGGAGGTGAGAGGCTGCTTTTCCTGGTCCCCAGACCCTCCTAAGGAAAACCCCAGGGAAGGCTGACAATGCAGTGCTCTCTTCTCCAAATCTATGCCAACATCCTGACCCATGCTCAGACTTTGGAGCCACCCAAAGCACCGGTGTGTAGCCACGGACTGCCAAATTTATGCCAAAAAGCAGTCATGACGTCACAAAAAGCCCCCCTGACGTCCAGAGGCCAAAAGATTCATGACCCAAGTACCCTGTCCGTTTCTACTGGCACTATGAAGAAGGCTTTGAAATTGCCTGTCATAAAAAAATCGGGAATACATGCATACATACTCACCCATTGAGAAATATGTGTCATTTTAATATAAATTGTATCATACAATTTGTATTTACATAAATGCATCTAAAAAGGTTGGCAAATTTCATTTCATGACAAAGGGAGAGGGGAGGGGACCTAGGTGAGGCACGGGGACCTTAGCTGAGGGACTTCTGTGACGTTTACACATTTCTCTTCTCTCCTCTCTTCTTTTTCTTTCTTTTGTTTTTCCTTTAAGAAATATAGTCATACTTTAATTCCTTAGCTAAAAATTATTTCTAAAGATTTGGGAATAACACTCCAAAAAAGTCCAGTTATACACTTAATGATTGCCTAGTGAAATTGATTTTTGGGTTGTTTTAAAAACTGATTTCTGCGTAGTATAGCATGTTTTGTGATGTAGCCTACTCCGTATGGTCACTGGGTTGAATGAAAATATCAGAGATGATTTTTTTGACCTGATGTTTTTATCTGAATAATATTTTTTGCAGTTTGGAAGAGCGATGAACCTGTTCTTGGGGAGCACACTGTATTCTCTCAACAAAATGTTTGTTAAATGGCTGGCTGGGCGGGAGGATGGACGGGTGGATGAAAGATAGATGGACGGAAGAATGCAATGCATGGGTGGGTGGGTGGGTGGATGGAAAGATGGACGGATGAATGATTACTCTGGTGTGAGAGAAAATCACTTGTTAGATTAATGATAACCTTGAGAACAGATTATAAATTTGAAAAAAACCAGATTAAAACACATTCTTATTTACTTTTGACCAAAGTAATATAAAGGCAGTATTTCTTGCCTTAAAAATGTCAGCAAAATGAGGGGTGGACAATTGCACAGTAAGTCTGGTACAAAGCTGAGACTCTGTGGGGATGTCAGCAGGGAGCAGTAAACTGTTTCTTCTTGCTCAGGGAAATGAGAGGAAAACATAACAAACGAACATCGAAATAGGTGTTTACACCAAAGTTATAGGGAGATCAGTAGTGCCCAGAGGTGCAGCACAGCAGTCAGAATGACCGAATCTGCTGTACGAATATGGGTTTTATTCCAAAAGGGACAGTGGGAGGAGACCGTCGCTGGCGGCCAAGTTTGCTCCCACTTCAAATGGAGAATGGAAGCAATGAGCCCTCAGAGGAGCCAAGAGGCTCACCTTCTCATGGGTACTCAGTGCGAGGAGACTAAAAAGACGTTTCTGCTGGAGCAGTGCGCTGTGTTTTCCTAGATGATCACCTCCTATTCTCACTTTCTACTTCCTAGCTCATTTACCACTTCCTCACAGAGCCTCTTCATATTTTTGCAGCTCTGGATGTGGAAAAACTGAAGACTGAATGTGAAACGTAAAACTTTCATCCTGTGTTTCTATTCCTAGGCCATCCATCCCACTCCCTCTGGGAAAGCAAGATGTTTTCTCTGAGTCCCAGAAGGCCTCCAGGAGGCATCTTGCTAGAAAGCACCTCCTGGCCTTTACAGCAGTCTCTAGTAGCAGGCATTATTACAAAGGGCGACCAAGGCAGACAGCCGCCTTAATGAGTGGGAACAGCGAGGAAACGGCTTGCTTATTTCATACAGCCATCGTAAGAGGGCAGACTGCAGCTCTGGGTGCAAAGAAGAGAGAAGAGAGAAGAGAGAAACGAAGGCTCCTTCCTCCCCACTTCCACGCACACAAAGCCTGGCAGTGATTGACTTTGGAAGTGCCATATACACAGCTCTGCTTAAAACACATGCTGTCAAACTTGTTTTTCTGTGCCTTGAAAAATTCTGTCAAATGCCATAAGCCATCATGTCAAGAAAACTCTTGTTTTTAATTGCCAGATCCTTTGCCTTGTTCTTTCTTCTTCAAAGCATTAGCCTTCTTCATGGCCTATTGGGCAAATGGATGTTTTAGCTGGTCATCCCAATAACTGAATGGGCTGTTTGGTGATACACTAAGCCACAAATGTCAGACTCAATTGCCTACAGGGGCCAGGCAGGTAAAACAATGAACAAAGCAGGCCTGATGGTGGTTTTGGCAAAGTAGACTGAGTTACAAGAGACCAACTCGACTCAAATGAGCCGAGGACCAGCCTAAAGGGCGAACCTGCCCCTCAGCTCCCGCTCCCTGTTGACTGGCAAGTCCGGGGCTGCCAGATGCAGGGATCTGTTCCATTCGCTTCAGGAACAGTGACCTTACCCTTTATATTTCTCTGATTTTATGTTTCTATTCAGCTTGCCATAATCACTTCGGTGGCAAAGCTGTACTATCGCCTGTCTTTTAGGAAATTGTGCTGTTCTCTTATTCCATGACTCTAAACTGTGACTTCATCACCCGCTCCGCAAAAACCTCTCCAAGAGCCGGCGCCCAACCCGCTGAGCAGATTCTAGCACCTCGCCCTCCTGGCCGCAGCGATGGGTCGGGGGCTGGGCATGGAACCCAAGGTTGCCCATCAGTGTCCTTGCCTGATTCTTTTCTTTTGCATTAGAGCTTGATGACAAGAGCCTTTTCCTTTCATTGCGACGCTGCGCGGGTGCTGCTCAGAAATGGCTGGTGGCCCTGACTCCAGCCTTGGGGAAGAAGTCAGCCCGGGGGAACCATTGGAAACCCCGGGTCAGAGTCCTGAGGGCGGTCAAGTTCCCAGCCCCCGGCGTCTCAGAGAGCAGCTCCCCGCTTGTTCTTTAACTGGATAGTGAGCCAACTGTCCCTTCTGGCCTATAGCTGATTTGAGTCAACGTCTGTCACTTGGAATCCAATAAACCCTGACAGATATCTGGACTATGTGGCTGGGCTGCTTGGGTTAAGCCTGTGTCTGACACTTGCTAGCTGTGTGGTCTTGAGAAAGTAATCTCTTTGCGTCAGTTTCCTCATCTGTAAAATGGGAACAAAATTAGAACCTACTTCATAGGGTTGTTGTGAGGATTCAAATAGTCAATATAGGTAAAACACCCTAACATAAGCATTGTCACCAAGTATGATCAAGTGACAAAAAATTTTAATTGATTTTTGATTAATTGATTAATTGAGTCCCAGAAAGAGGGACCCAATTTGTCTGCAATGGGACCCAATTTGTCTGCAATGTGACCCAAACTGTCTGGACTTCTGCCTCTAGAAAAAATTTAAACCTAAAAGGTAATTCCTCTTTTATCAGTTTCTCACCCTTCAAAGAATAGTATCTCTGAATAAGAAAAGTGTCTCTCTTTTCCTTTTCCAAAGGGAAGGAAAAAAGAATTTTTTAAAATCAAATTCATATTACATCAAAAAATTAGAAGACAAGCTAGACAGGAACTCTAGAACAAGGTGGAATTCATTAATATTCTGAGAGGGATGGGAAGTTGAAGCACAGAGTCATCATAAGGCATTTAAACACCCACTACAAAGAGAAGTTACTAATGGGTGAGTGTAGGTATAATTTAATGCTTGCATTTGTGAGAAAATTCAGGAAATGACAGGCCTGTAATTTTGACTTCAGAGAAGAAGTAATGGGAATGCTGCTCAGGCTTAGAGTGAGAGTTAGCTTAACTTAGCTGTGAAAGTTATTATTTAATTAGGAGCTGTAAGCACAGATTCAAACGAGGGAAGAACTCTCATTTGCAGGCAGTAGTTTCATCAGCATCCTGAAGACATGAGAGGCGGCCGAGGAGTGAACTACCAACTCAAGAGGGCCCATCAGAGATGCAGCCTCGAGGGAGATTCTCGGCTCACAATGCAAAGAAACCTTCTTTGCAACTGCCCTTACCCTCAAGAGAGAGCCCTTGGTGCTGGCCTCGACAGAAACAGCGCGATCTGCAGGGATTCAGAGAAGAGCAAAGCTTAGCGGTCCCTCGGATCATGTGTTTTAAGGACTGAACTGAGGAAGGAAGAGATTGAATAAATGTTGAAGGGAATGTATTTTTGATAGGAGAATCAGGTTTTGAAAGTCTAATGCTGACGGCTCAGGCTAAGGCTATGGAGCCAGGACGCGGCATCGCCCCTTTTGCAGGTCTTCACAAAGGGGTGTAACGGCCACCTGGAGACAAACAGTGAGGGAGACAGGTCCGTTAAGGGGGATTGTAGTGCTATTTTGCACCCCTCCACGACTTCCACAAAACAGCATGTCACAGTGAGTTATACTGACATTAACAGACTGTTGTAGAAAGTTTCAGCACTAAATCTCTTTCAAAGACAATTGAAGATTTCAGGCAAAATTCATGATCCTTGGGAAGCCCTCTCTGTTAAAATGATGGTAAAGGCAGGTAAGAACACCAAGGAAGCTCATGGCTGTGATTGACATCACTGTTTTTCCAAAGATGTGCAGTGGCTTTGAAAAATGGTTATTTACACTTAAATGCCCATCATGAATAAATGGGTAAAAGATGTGGTATATATACACATGGAAAACATTCAAAGTAATCAGGACAATTTGGTACTGGCACAAGAACAGACCCATAGACCAGAGGATTCAACCCCATAGATTCAGCCACAAGAAAGGAGGACATCCTGACATTTGTGATGAAATGGATGTACCTTTAGTGCATTATGCTACATGAGGTGAGTGGTAAAGAGAAAGACAAGTGATGTATAATATCACTTATATGTAGAATCTAAAAAAGTTACACTTATAAAAAACAGACACTAATATTCATGTTTACTAGGGGATAGGGGTGGAAGGATAAGATTAATGTTGTCTAAGGGTACAAACTTGCAATGAGTACTAAATAAGACTTAAAGATCTAATGCCCAGTATATTGAATATGGACAATAATATTGTGTTATAAGTATTTAATGTGACAAATATTACTATAATAGCAACCATATTACAATATATAAATGCACCAAAGTAACACATTGTACACTTTAAATTTACACAATGTTACATGCCAAATTTATTCAGTAAAAATGGTTACCAAATCAGAAATTTCCTCTTGGAGAATCAGAAAAAGGGTGGCTTATTGGCCCTAAGATTTCTTTCACTCACTCTTATTTGAAAAGGTTGAAAAAAGAAAGGAAATCAGAGACTGACTTGGAGAATCTAAGGAGAATGCACTGCATGGGTCCGTTTAATTAGTCCCAAGACAACTTAGTCGGGTCTCAAAGCCCAAGGCCTCACATCCAAAAGTATTAAATGAAATGTGTTTTGAGGGAAGCAAATTTCATAATGAATACAGTGTTGACTGAGAAGGACAGAAAGAGCGAGGGCCGTACCAGGATTGCTGGAGACCAGAAAGCAGGAGAGAATATGTAGGGAAGAATACGGCAGCAGGAAAAGGAAGTGAAGAGCCTTGAAGGTCACCAGGACAAGAAAGAATCAGGAAAAACAGGAGCAGAGTCAGCGCCGTCAGCACTGGGTTCTACTCCAGGTTGCGCTCTCAAGTTCCTTCTTCAAAGTTAAGCTTCTGATTCACCTCCTTGAAGCTTTCATTTCTAACCTGCCCCTGGAAGGGCTGAATACTTTATCTTTTCCAGGCTCTTCCTGAACATCCTCCCACTGTTTTCTCTTCCTGGAAAGCCCTTTAACTCCCTCTCTGCTGGTGGAAATACATCATCTTTCAAGATCCATAACACCATGCCTGACCTCAGGAGTGCTTTATCCAACAGGGCCTACAGGGTTTCAGGAGTTGATGACAATGTTTGAGGCTTGTAGTGGAGGGGAAAGAACTAATGAGCTCTAAAATATGAAAACCAAAGAATCAAAAAAGTGTTCTAAAAACAAATTTTTGCCAACAAATACTGTATTTAATACAAGAACTAGATACATCTCAGTAGGATCACCATATCTTGAGGTCCTCAAAGGAAAAGGTGTCTGGAGCTGACAGATGTCTCCTAAGAGAAGACTCCTGCTGGAGCCCAAGTCTGGAGAGCTGATCCCCTCCTTGCTTCTCTAGTACTTTGGAGATCCATCCACCACACCACTAGTTTCACTCTGCTCTATGTCAAAGTGACCTGGGTCCACTGCTGCCTATTCGCTTCTCAAGGACAAGAATCCTGTCTCCGCCTGGGGGTCCCAATTAGTAGCCCATAGGGCAATATACAAGTTTTTCAAATCAGGAGACTTCACCCAGTGCCCAGGTTTCTGGCTTCTTTTAAAAATTTAGATGCTCTGCAAAGGAAACTATTAACAAAACAATAAAGCAATTCACAACATGGGAGACTATATTTGTTAATGACATATCCAATAAGGGGTTAACATCCAAAATACATAAAGAACACATACTACTGAGCAGCACAAAAAAACAAATACCCCAATTAAAAAATGGACAGAGGACATGAATAGACATTTTTCCAAAGAAGAAATACAGAGGGCCAATGGACATATGAAAAGATGCTCAACATTACTGATCATCAGGGACATGCAAATCAGAACCACAGTGAGATATCACCTCACACCAGTCAGAAGGGCCACTATCCAAAAGACAAGAAATAACAAGTGTTGGAGAGGATGTGGAGAAAAGGGAACCCTCCTTCACTGTTGATGGTGATGTATATTGTTGTAGCCACAATGGAAAGCAGTATGGAGGTTCCTCAAAAAACTAAAAATAGAAATACCATACAACCCAATATTTCTACTTCTAGGAATTTACATGAAAAAAACAAAATCTCTGATTAGAAAAGATATATGTACCCCTGTTTATTGCCACATTATTACAATAGCCAAAATATGGAGGCCACCTAAGTGTCCATCCACAGATGAATGGATAAAGAAGGTGTGGTACATATACATGATGGACTATTATTCAGCCATGAAAAGAAAGATATCCTGCCATTGGACTTAGAGGGTATTATCCTAAATGAAATAAGCCAGGTGGAGAAAGACAAATGCCATATGATTTCACTTATATGAAGAATCTTAAAGCGAAGCAAAATGAACAAAACAGTAATACACTCAAAGACTAGTGACTGGTGGTTACCACAGGGGAGGGGTTGGGGTAAGTGGGTGATGTGACTGAGGGAGATAAATAAGCACAAAATCTCAATCATAATATAAATTAGTCATGGGGATAAAAGTACAGCATAGAGAATGTAGTCAACAGTTCTGTAATATCTTTCTGTGTTGACAGATAGTAACTACACTAGTTGGAGTGAGCATTTAATAATGTTATATACTGTGTTATATACTTGAAACCAACATAATATTGTGTATCAACTATGCTTCAATAAAAAAAATAAAGAAGCAATTCAATAAAGATGGTAAATTGTTCAGTGAAAAAAAATTTAGATGTTCTGGCCATGTCTGTTTTACCTTCACATAGGTAACAGGCGACTATAGCCAAGTAGGTGGGGCACAAGGCCTCCCCTTGGCCAAGCCTTCCCGCGCCCGCTTTAGGCACGCATGCCTACAGCCTAGCAAGTGCAGGCACCGATTCTGGGATATTCCAGACTTATTTCTTTTTGCGTAACTCCTTTCCCTCCTCTTCATAGGAAGCCCAGCATGATGTCTTGCATATTTCAGGGGTTTAATATGTATTTGTTGAATAAATAAGTGACTGTAGGGTTTGGAGCTTGATGTCCCCAGAATTCACTGTCAGAATCAGACTTCAAATTGCACCAAGCAAACTTTAGCCATTTACTAATAACATGACACTGTTTTCCCTTTTCCAGCTGGTTGAGGGAGGGAACCCAATAACAAACTATGTGGAGTATAATTGGATCATTTTACTGAAAATGATCACAGCAGTAGCCAATTATATCTGTGTGATGGATCTCCAGCACTGCTGAATTTTTTTGTCAAATTTGCAGGCAAATTATTGTCTTAATTCCAAAATGATGTGTCCAAAGATATGTTAATGCAAGAGTGTCAGCTGCAGTGGAAATTCATGATGAAATATAAACTGAAGGCGAGAGGAATGCATACCATCTAGTGCTTATATTTTTCTTTTATTAAGCAAAACTAATCTTCTCCTATAAATTGACAAAAAATACTCTTAATGAGATGAGAAATTAAGCAAAAAGGAATGCCAGAGAAGCCTAAATATTGCTGATCAGAGATTTGAAACCACCATTTCAGAAAACTGAATGTTTTTTTTTCAAACTTTCAAATTTGCTTCCTAGATCAAAGCCACAGAGGTCAGGTTTGAGACACATGTTTAAAACCATGTTGTTTTATAGCTTCAGCTGTGGAATTTAAGGTGACATTTTCAGTAACAGTTTGACGTAAACCATACGTGCACTGTAGAGCTGGCGTGGCTGGTCTATGTCAATATGGGTGAGCACCTCAACTTTCCAAGCAGACCCTAAGCTCCCTGAGGGCAGGGACTGTCTCTCACATGCAGCCTGTCCGCAGTTCCCTTTCATTGTTGCCGTGTGCATAACGGATGCCTATGTATTTGATTACTTTGTTAATCCCCACACCCAAGCCATTTGCAATTAAATGCGACAAAGCTTCATGCAACCCTCTTATGAAAGTAAGCTCTTAAATCTGGGGAGGTCATGGAAATGTGAGTAGATTTATGAGGATCATGTTGTCATTAACAATTCATGCAGGGAGAACACGACAAGGGGTGAACAATACTCCCAAAGCTGTGGGTAAATTTCTGTAGTTTTGCCATGGAAATGTTACCACCTTTGGTAATGGGAACTGGGATTTATATATTGGTCAATTGCATCAAATCAGATGCTGGTTGTTCGATTTCAGAGTTGACCTGTGGAATACTCAAATCAAGGAAATAATGAAGTAGGATGTAGTAGAAATCTGTTGTAACATTATTTCACAAATTAAGAATATACACAGTATTATCCTAGAAACATGATGTGTGTTTCTATTCTTTGACCAAATACCTATTGAAACAAATTAGTCATTGAGGCAGACAGATGAACGGACACAGTAGATTAGATTATTCTTTTTTTTTTTTTTACTCTGTGTGACTTTATTTCCTTATTTATTTTTAATTTGTCAATACACACTTTGTAGTCCAATTTTGATACATGTTCATTGATCACCTGAAAAAGGAGTTTGTACTGCCGTTGTTAAGTCCTGTTCTATCCGTGTCAACTCAGGAACTTTAGTTGTGTCCTTCAGGTCTGTTTTCACATTTCCTTTTTGGGGCGGCCTGTTTGTTCGTCCAGCCTCTGACAGGTGTGTGCAGATCCTCAGCCATACTTGCAGGCGTTTCCCCTTCCCCCTCTAGTGATAGGAAATTTTCTTATCCCTGTTTAACAATGTTATTGGGCACACATGAAATTGAGTTTTGTATCTTCTGTTTTCTTTATGAAATACCCCATTTCTCCCTGGTAATATTTGGTAGTATTCCAGGCCTCCTGTTTTATATCCACTTACTTTCAACCTGTCTGACTCCATTTATTTAAAATAAGCCTCTGCAAACTACATCTTGTTGGGTGCTTTTTGTTTTTAGATACAGATGATTTTTAAGATTAGATTATTCTTTAAAAAATATTTTCTCCCATACACCTCATCCAATATCAAAGGCAACAGTGAACTACCCTGCCTCCTGACTTGGAGCTGAGCCAAGTAACTTGCTTTGGCTAATGGGATGTTAGTAGATGGGGTTACAAGCAGATGCTTGAGGCTTGCTTGGGTGTTTGGTATTACCCACTGTGCTTCTACCATTGACGTGGGAAAAGCATGCCCTGGTGGCCAATGGCCCTTCAGTCTGAGCCCTGAGCTGAGATGTGGGAAGCAGAAACACCCCAGCAGTCTGCATGCATGTGAGTGTCCATTTGAGGGCACTTGGTAACATAGCAATAACTGACTGATACAGGTGCTCTACCTGCCCAAGGTCAAATGGCTAGTGGGTGGTGTTTTATGTATGTGCACCAGGAAACTTGGACATACCCAGCATCTCAGCTCTCTATCTTACCGAGGGAGAAGGACACAGGGAACTGGGAAATATTTTCTTTGAGGACTCAGAGAGAGAGAGAGGTAGCTATGGGTGTTGATTCTAGAATTCTGGAGCTGGGCTCCTGTCACACAGCTGTGCTCTGAGAGTCCACATGAAAAATCCATCAAAGAGCTACATAAACAAACAACCAGTGGATTACAGACCCCAAAACTCTCTATCACCACCACCCCTTTTTTTCTTTTTTCTCTCTTCCTTCTCTCCCTCTCTTTCAATTTAGGGATGAAGGCAGTGTGGTACAATTGACAGTAAACTCGATAGTCAAGAAAACTATGTTCTGGCAATGGCTCTGCCACTATCTCCTTGAGACTTTGGCTAAGTTACTTCATCTCATGGAGTTTCATTTTCTCCATCATTAAAGCAGAGTTAGTAATACTACTTGCCTTGCAGGAGCATTGAAGGGATTTATGAAATAACAATTCTAAAGTACTCACAAAAATGTCTGGCTCAAGCTAGGGAGAGAGGCAGATATCTCTTCCTTTTACAACCTCCTGCAGCAGAAAAGGTTACATAGTTCCCCCCTTTAACAGGTAAAAATGTGCAGAGCCAGCAGATCTTAGCATCTTGCTGTCAAGAAAACGCACACAACAACCTCTCTGGCTGAGCAAAACAGGCCACGAGGTCCTGTGCTTCTCTGTAAAAGTGCTGGTTTCTTTTAAACCCCTCATGTGAGTTATTCTTAATAAAAAGTAATGCCGCCTCTTTTCTGATCTAGTGTCTTGACTTTACTTGTTGTTTCACCATCAGGCCCACAAGGGGCCTCAGACAGGTTTGGACCTTCCTAATCACTTTCACTCAGCAATTTATGAATTGTTATTTCATAAATCTCTTCAATTCTCCCTGTGAGGCGGAGAGACAGGTCCCCATCTTGTCCTCTGGGAGCTCACAATTGCCCTGGGACAAGACCTCTAGGAAGTGCTCATTTATTCACCAGGTATTCCCTGACCGTCTATTCCATGCCGGGTCCCGGGAATGCTGCGGCACATAGAACGATGCGCCTGGAGACATTTAGTCTGGAGAAGCTTTGTCCAGTAGAAATACAATACGAGCCACATGTATAATTTTAAATTTTCTAGTAGCTTTATTTTAAAAGTAAGAACAGATGAAATTAATTTTAATTAACCCAATATACACAAAATATTATCACTTCAACACATAATCAAGATTTCTATATTCTTTTAGTCATATGAACTCTTTGAAATCGGTGTGTCCTTAACTCTTACAGCACAGCTCAGTTAGCACTGCCGTATTCCAAGTGTAGGATGGCCACGTGTGCCTAGTGGCTCCTACATAGGACAGCATGGGTCTAGAGGAATCTGGGAGTAGTGGGGGGTGATGGTACATGCCAGCGAAGAGGGAAGGTGAGGGTATCAGACATCCGAGAGGCTTTTGAAGGAGGAAGGTGGAGCTGGGCCTCAGGGATGGGAGGTTGAGGGAGACGCCCAAAGCGGGTGAAACCTCCCAGCTGCACCAGGAGCCAGCTCAGCCAAGCTGCTGGGAGAATATGGAGAAGAGGGCGGACCAGAGGGGCTTCCTCTGGAGGTATTCCAAGTCTGCAGCGGCACAAGTCATCCCAGCCGCAGCAGCTCTGAAGGAAGAGAAACCAGCTGAGAGCGCCATGGCCCTGAACACGTGGCTTGGCCTCAACACTGATTCACTTTTTATTCATACACAAATATTCATTGAACAGCTATTATGTGCCAGGGACTAGGAATATCATGATGAGTAAGATGATCGCTTCCCCATGCAAATCACATTTTACTGGGGTGGGGGTAGACAGTAAACAAGCAATAAGTAAATAACAGAGTTTCATATGATGGTAAATGCACCACAGTGTGGGGAAAAGGCAGGCGGAAGAGGCAGGCCGACGATGGATGCGGTGCGGGGGTGCTGAGCCGGGCGTTCTCCGCGTGCCCTTCAGCGCTGTCCGCCCGTCCCTGCTCCGCCCTGCTCCTAGGGGGCTGACCTCCGCGGAGTGCAGCCGCAGCCTCGTCCCCCGGCTTCCTGCTGGGTCTGACACGAGCTGGAGGAGCGGGAGGAGGCGCTTACTGGACCCCGGGACCCAGCCCGGTCCCAGCTAAGACCATAGTTTGGGCAGTGGCAGTTCCTTGGCTCCAGACCTCACCAGCACTCTTAGTATCACCTCCTTCTCCTGCCCCTCCAAGCTGGGGATGTGATGGCCCCTGCCTGGCTCCTCTCGGATGCTTCCCTCTTCCTCTCGAGCCCTGTGACCCATCTGCACCTGTGTGAGGGGCGCCTCACTGGACTCTCCTCAGCTGCCCTTCCAAGGGCTCCTGCCCCTCACCACAGTCCGGGAAGCCATCTTTGGCTTTTGGCTTGAAAAGCAAGGAGTCGGTCCCCAGGAGAGGGAGAGGGAGAAAGGGCTTGCAGAGAGCAGGCCCCGTGTGTCTCAGGAGCAGGAAGAGGGCCAGAGGGGCTCGAGCTCAGCAGAGAAGAGAGCCGGGAGACGTGAGGTCAGAGGGAGCAGGGCGGGGGGCTCGGGGGCTCGCGCCTGCGTGAAGAACTGGGGGCCTTACTCCAAGTACGGTGAGAACCCGCTGAGTGTTCTCGGCTGAAAGGTGACATGATCTAATTTAAAAAGACCTGGCCTGTGCCACAAAAGAGAAACAAAGACCAGAACAAACCCCGAAAAAGACGGGGACCCATTAAAGAGCCACAGAAGCCAATCTGAGTGGCCAGTGGCCAAACCGGCGCAGCTTGAGCAACAAAATAAATAACAATAGCGTCAGATCATAACCCAAAAGGAAAATACATATACATGAGTCCATATAAGCACGCGATTAAATAAGTAAGTGAATACATAAATAAACAGAGGAGAGCGGTTAGCTCTTCCTTACAGAAGAACCGCAGTGAGTAATGGAGAAGGAATGAGGGAAATAGGAAATCGCCACCAAGCATCACAGTGATCCTTGCTCAGGGCGAGCTCCGCCAGTGAACGCCGAAATTAGTGAAAGTTTAAGTAGAAACAGGGTATTTGCACAGCCTCAAAATATCTCCCTTCAGATTTGTATTAATTAGTGCGGTGGCTTTAAAATATATCTCCAAGGTCTTTGACATGCCTTCCCCCAGGAGGCGGGGCTTTACCCCCAGCCCCTTGCCTGCAGACTGAGTCCATGACTCACTCCTAATGTGCAGAGTATGGGAAGGGACAAAGAATTACCTTACAGGGGCTGCCGCTTTGACCAAGTGACCCGAGTCAGCATTGTCGCCAGCTAGACCCGTTGTCCTCGCCTACCCTCCAGCATGATGGGGTGAGAGGGCTCCTCGTCTCTGAGGTGCACTTCCCCAAATCTCTAACCTCAGTCTAATCGTGAGAAATCGTCTGCCAAACTGATTGAGGGGCAGCGTACAGAATACCTCACTGGTATCTTTCAAAAGTTTCAAGGTCATGCAGAGCAAGAAAGGACTGAGGAAATGTCACAGATTAGAGGAGATAAAGATGACATGGCGACTAAATGCCATGTGGTGTCTTGGTAGGTTCCAGGAGCAGAAAAACAAAATACGAATGAAGTCTGCCGTTTAGTTAATACTATTGCATCAATATTACATTCTTTGTTTTGATAACTGCACTGTGCTCATGTAAGATGTTAGTGTTGGGGGAGGCTGGATGAAAGATAAATGGGAAGTCTGCTCTCTTTGCAACTCTTCTGTAGGAAAGCCTAAAATTATTACAAAATAAATAAATAAATAAATAAATGGTTGTCAGCATTCTCTAGAGAAACAGAACCAATAAGATCTACATTTATATCTATATCCATATCCGCGTCTATATTTATATCTACATCTACAGCTAGAGAGGTATGGGGGGAGTTGGCTCGCACATTATGGAAGCCGAGGAGTCCCAGCCTGCTGTCTGTGAGCTGGAGGCCGAGGAAAGCCAGTGGTGTGAGTCAGTCTGAGCCCAGAGGCCCAGGAACCAGGAAAGCTGGCGATGTAATTCCCAGTCCCAGGGCAGAAGACTGATGCCTTAGCTCAAGCAGGTAAGTGGAGGAGGGACAAACCCTCCTTCCCTCTTGCTCTGCTTAGGGTCCTCGAGGGGTTGGAAGAGGCCACCCACCCTGGGAAGGCAATCTACGTTACTGGGTCCGCTGGTTTCAGCATTAATCTCATCTAGAAACACTTTCGCCAACACATCCAGAAATAATGTTTAGCCAAATATCTGGGTACTGTTAGATTCCCTTTAATACACACACACACACACACACACACACACACACACACACACACACACAC
>JAQQAC010015468.1:35184148-35198100 GCA_029783875.1 Phataginus tricuspis
CACACACACACACACACACACACACACACACACACACACACACACACGGGCATGCAGGCACACACACCCACATGCGCCCCTGGCTGGTAGGGCTATGACCTATCATGGAGGCACCCCAACTGGTCCCTGTTAGAGTCCCTTTAACACACAACCTTGAACAGCAGCTGCACCCGAGTGTAGCAAAATCCCTTATCGTCTATAGCAGTTTCTAAGTTCAGTTTCTGTTTCTCGGAAGTCACAAAGCCACCATCCTGCTCACCGAGGCCCTAAATTCCTATATAAGCAGCGCCCCCTTGCTGCCGCTGCAGCTCTCTCCTTTCCGAGACAGCCACTCTGTTTATCTTCAGCTCCCCCCTTGCCTCTGCTCTCTCTCTTTCGAGACGCGCACTCTGCCTGTTTGTCTTACAGGGAATAAACCACGCTGACGGAGTTCTCATGTCCTTTGCGAGCGAGAGAGCGGGTAGCTAAGAGAGCCCTTTCAGGTACCCTGTAATCCACTCATCTTGGCACATAAAGTTAACTATGAGAATGGTCCGAGATGAAAATACATGTAACAGCAAGAAATTCGCATTTAGTCATAACCACAAGAGAATCACAGGGGAGTTTCAGTAACATCATTTTTACCCTACTGGCTATAGTGCTTAAAATCCAACTGTCCCAGCAAGGCTGCGTCAGTGCAGAAATCAAGTTAGCACGTCCTCAGAGCTCTCCTTTCCACCCACACGTCGTTTAGCACAGGGGAGAGGGATGCACCTATCTCCACGCATCTCTCTCCCTGTCCGTATCCCCAGTGCTTTGCAGGACCTCGAGTTTGGCCTCTCTGGGACTTGGTGGCTCCATCTGTGAACTGGGAGTTTGACTTAGGGTCTCTCAGGCCTTCTGGGTTTAAGACGTCTGGCTCTGAGGCCAGATTTCCTGGGTGATGAGCATATCTCAAGTCACTGGAGACAAGTAAAAAGAGCCAGAAAACATATTTTATTTCTTGGTAGGATCACCATGGTAGGAAGCAGTTGTAATAACAACTCTAAAAATAACTAACACTTGCTGAATTCTTGCTGTGTGTTGGGCACACTTATAAACACTTAACACGTATCAGCTGACTAAATCCTCAGTATATCCACCATCATTATCATCCCCATTTTATAACTGGGAATGCTGAGGCACAGAGAGGGGAAGGTGGGTCTGCCTGGGGTCACAGTGCCCATGGGCAGGACAGCCTGCACTTGAATTCTGACTATTGCACAAGGGGCATGAGTTGTCCTGTGCCGGAAGGAGCAGGGATGGGGGCACTGGAGAAAATGATGAGATCCTGGTGAAGGCAGGGACAGAGCCTGCCTCCTATCCCAGAGTGGGGGCACTGCATGCCAGCTGATGTCCACCTCCTCTGTACTCAGGACCTTGAGGGGCCACTTTCTCAGGCCAGACCTGGGTCCTGGTGCAGGGAAACTCAGGGGAAGGGACACTTTAGCAACTTGCTCCCTCCAGAAGCAGTTTCCTTTCAGCTGCCTCCCCAGGGACTTGCAGAATGTCTATTTCTCACATGGGTTCCCCCTCACCTCTTCTTTGTCTCTTCCCAGCCCGGCTGCTTACGGATGGAATGTGCTCGGACATGTAGGCAGTGCGCTGGCTTTGTTTCCTCTATTGGTCTTATAAAAATTGCCGTGATAAATACTCAATTATAAAAATATTCAAAAGCATAGACATGCATTATGGAAGAAGTGAATTCACTCTTCTCCTTTTCCCATGTCTCTGTGCCTGTCCCCAAATCCCACTCTCTGAGGGGGCAGTGGCTGCGAGCAGGCATTTGCTAAGATATAGCACCAAATTTTTTTATGCCAAAAATAGGCCCCATGAGAACCAAGACTGTGTCTATCTTGCTCACTGCTGTGCTCCCAGGAGAGGCTTTGGGTAGGTGGCCTGTCGTGTTCATGGAATACTGGATGAATGAATGATTTGCTCCACAACTTATTTTTTTTCTCAAACAGTGCTGTCAACCTTCTTCATTCTTCTTAGGGACTGCCAAGCATTCCACAATCCATATGTACCTTACTGTGTTTAACCATTTCCTTATTAATAAACACTTGGGTATTTTGCAGTATTTCTATTATAAACATGGTGCAGTTAATCCTCTTTTACTGGTGTTTCAGTGTGCATGAATGGGTTCTTCAGTAAGTGAGATTCTCTGTAGTGGAATTGCTGAGTCAAAGGGTATTGAGTTGAAATTCTGTCCCAGAGATGTTCAAGATGTGGTACTGGACACAGGGCCCAGGAGGGCTATAGGGTTTGTGAGGCCGCAGGGCTTCCTGATGGGTTAAACCAACATCTTTCTGCTCAGGCTTAAGGGGCTTGCAAGTGCAAATACCTCCTTTGGGGCCCTAGCCAATGAAACACTCTGGGGGCCTGCAGGCGGCAGCCAGGGCAGACAAGGGGTCTCTAGCTGGATGGTCAGGATTCTTTCTTGTAAGTCTTACTGTAGGTGCTTGTGATTTTCTAAATATCTTCACTTGATTAGCTTCTCTGGATCTAACCATCCCCACAACACAGGCTGGAAAACCACCATCATAGCATTTTACGGGAGAGGGGAAGGACAGCCCAAGGTCACACACCTGCTGATAGGAGGAAGAGTAACTGTGCTCAAGAGCTAGCAGGACAATTGGAACCTGCTGATTTCCTAGACCAACTTTTTAAGGGTGACAGTGCACAGTATGTTATAGGCATCATGTCTTAGGAGGAAAAGAGAATGACATTTATTTGGTGTATAAACTGCAATAAGTTCTCTTGGCCCCCAGATGAGGGTCTCCCAGGCAGTTTCCCTGAACAGACCACACAAATGGAGAAGAGGCTTCGGAAAATAAACAAGACTGCAGAGATACCAACAAGAAACGAATGTCCTTTGGGTCTTCTCAGCTTGACGCTTAGGGCAATTAGGGTGTCGTCTCATAGAAAGAGGCCACTGATAGTTTAAAAATTATTTAATTTTGTCAGGGTTGGTTCTCAATTCAATTTAGTCAATTCACTTAATTGTCCTCATCAGAGGGTTTAATAACAAGATCAACAGCAACAACAAAACATAGCCTGAAATGCCCATGGTTTTTGACAGAAGTCTCTGGAGAGCCCCTCCCTCGTTCTGCACCCAAGAGAGCTCCTCAGAGTCACCCCAGGGCCTCTCTGTGTATCTCCGGAGCTGCTGGCCGCTCTCTGGCCATCTCATGGGCCAGCTGCCGCGAGAATGAGGCTGATGTGGTAGGAAGCAGGATGAGAGGGGAGGAGACAGAGCCCCTGAACCTTGCTCTTCCTGAAGTCAAGCTACTCCGGGCCTTCCTAGCTAAGACAGTCAATAAATCCCCTCTCTGTTTTACCTAGGTTAGTCTCCCTCACTGAGGGACTCCTCATTAAGACTTACCCTAGGACACATTTGGTGTGGGCTTCCTTCCACACCCTTTCCAGACCTTTCTACATTCTAACAAGTAGAATAAGAGTCATGATTATTACTGGTTATTTTCAAATGAGAGTATAATTTACATATTCACTATAATTTACATATAGTGAAATTCACATCTTAAGCATTTAGTTTCATGAGTTTTGACAAATGCATGTACACCCCTGTCAAGACATAGAACAGTCCATCACCTTGGACGATCCCTTGTGCCCCTCTCTAGTTCAGGGGTCTCATCTCCCACCTCAGGGGCAACTACTCGTCTGGTTTCTTTCACCATAGATTAGTTTTGTCTTTTCTAGAGCTCTACCTCAATGAAAGCATACAGCATGTGTTATTTTGGGTCTGGCTTCTTTCACTCAACAGACTGATTCAAGGTTCATCTACATTCTTGCAGATAACATTCAACATCTTTGAACCCTTCCGTGTGCCAGGCACTGTGTCCAGCACTTTATAATCTTTCCGTCTTTGTGATGATCCTGTGGTGTGTGATTAGCCCCATTTCGCAGCTGAGGAAACAGGTTTAGACAGGCTAAGCGCCTTGCTGGTCAGCAGATCAGCCAGTATTTGAGCCCCGGTACCTGACTCCAGAGCCTTCGGTCTCCTGTGCTGGGCACGTCGCACGCCGGGGCCGGGAACTGCTCATTAACCCCCTCGCGCACGTTCCCCTCGGCCTCTGAACCGCTGCTTCCCATTCTGCTTTGCTCTCCTGTCCCCAGGCTGAGATCTCATCTGCTGGTCTACTCGGGGGGCGCGCCACCATCACCCACTCTCCGCGGACAGAGCTTCTGGGAAAGAGAATGGAGGGTGTGAAGGTGCCGCGGCTGTTGGGGTGAGTTACTGCTCCGTCTTCGCCCTGTGAGTGATGACTGTGCGTGAAGCCTGACCCATAAATACAGTTACATTTCTGGGCCTGTCTGGAGAAAGAAAGATTATCTACAGCTATAAAAAGGGTAAGGTGAAGTTAAAAAAAACAACTGCCACCCAGATAACCCAAATTAAGCAAAAGCCTTTTCCATCTAAGGTGACACCTGATTCAAAATGGAATTTTTTTTGGAAGGGTGCAAAGCTATTAGTCATGACTCACAGATGCGTCCTAGCGCTGTGCCCGACCGCCCATGGAGCCTCTGAGACCCGGCGATGGGGCCCCGCGCAGTGGCCTCTCGTTAGTGAGAGGCTGGGCGTCGCTCGGCACAATGCGCAACGGGAAGGGCGGCAGCCGTTCTCTCTTCTGAAAAGCTGAGCCCCTGCCCGTGCTCCCGGGGGCTTCCTCCCGCACCCTCTCCAGGACAGACTCCATGAGATCAGGGCCAGGAGAAGGTCACTTGGGTTCTCCGGGAAGCGGGTAGTGGGGCAGAGAGGAGAGCAGGGAGCTATGGGCAGATGAAATTGGGCCAACTAATTGAGCAAATGAAACAGGGAAGGACAGTAACTCCTTTTTCTGGCCTTGAAGAACATAGAGCCTTTCCAGGCTGTGTGATCTTAAGCAAGTTGCTTGACCTCTCTGTGTCACTGTTTCCTCAGCTGTGGCATGAGGATAGTAGTACGTGCCTCATCAGGTTGTTGTGAGACATAACATATGTTATCTGTTAAGACATATAACATAGCTTGGTTTCTGGAGGTAATAGGTATCTAAATGTTTATTTTGTCATCATTACTTTTATTGCTGTTGGGACAATGGAAAGAGCATTCTGGACTGGGATTGTCAGTGCCGAGTGGCACTTTGGCTGTGCCACTCACTTGCTGTGTGGCCTTCAGCAAGTCACTTCTCCTTTCTGGGACCGTGCAAAGCCAAAGGGCATTCCAGCTCACGTATGCTGCAGTCTGTACCGCTCGGCAGGACGGCATTCAGGCGCAGCCTTCCGGCTCTCCTCGCTGCTCCTCGCATTTGTTCCCAACACCTGGACTTGTCTGATGGTGTCGGCAACCTCCCTGCATCTCAAGATGGAAAAGCTGGGACAGCCTTGAACCCAGATCAGAAGACCGCCTTTCCCCAGGTAGAAAATGCATCTCTGGCTGCTTCCTGATGATGATGCTTTAAGTCAAACTGTCCAAGTCCTGTGTGGTCACTGACCAGCCACTTGACCCTGGGCTGGTTGCTTCACATCCCTGTGCCCCAGATTCCTCTTCTGTAGAGTAGGGGTAATAGTAACAGCTCTCGCACACAGCTATTGTGAGGAGTTAATGTGCTTTTGTAGTTGAAGAGCTTAGTACCATGCCTGGTGCAAATTAAGGGCTCAACAAACATTAGTCATTTTCCTATTACTATGACCCTCATCACGGTCATCCACATCTCTTCCTTTCCAGGTCTTGTTCTCAGGTACAAGCAGCAAACAGTCTGGGACAATAGCCTCCCCCTTTCCTGCTCCTTGGAGCCATTGGTTTTTGTTGCCCTCCATGTGGACATGTGCACACCCACATTCACACGTGCACACTTACACACGCACACATGCTTCCCTCCCTTGGCCACATGGCTGTAGGAGCCCCTGCGCCGGCTGGCCTGTGGGGCAAGGGCAAACAGCTGCATGCAGGTCCTGGGCTGAATACCATCATCTGTAGGCCAAAGGGGCATTTCTGCAGGTTCACCAACAATTTCAGCTGCTCAATAACATAGGCTGGGAGTCAGGAGTTGGGTAAACTGTGTGCCCAGACCTGTATTTAAGATAATCCTTGGACAGTAGCTGGCAGTCAGAAAACCAAGTATATAATTTTCGATTGGCACATTGCAAGCGTCCAGGTTTGCCTAGGCCATAGCAATCTCTTTTGGAATTTGTTTTGTAACTGGCTGTAGTCTAAAAACCAATGAGCCCTGGACTTCTGCAAGGAAGGGAAAATATTTTGTATGTGAGAATTTCTGAGGTCCCCCCACCCACCATGCAGCCTTGTTGTGGGAAAAATGCCCCCTTCTGACCCACACTTGGGTTTCCCTACCCGGTTTCTCTTTGACTAAGGTACCCCCCTCTGGCTTCCTCAGAGCATCCTCTTCCTTTGGCCTGGCTCTATTTCCACGGCAGCTTTGCTCTGTCTTGAACTCCCGAATGACCATACTTGGTACACATGCATCCTTCTACGTTCCTTAAAAGCAATGGCCACCACGTCAACAACGGTGACGATGATACTCATCATCCAGGCACCACTTTCTGTGCTGTCAAGCATTGTGGGAAGTGCCTTATGAGCATTATTTCACTTAATTTCAAAGCAGTTGTTGGTGGCCAGGAACTACAAGCATTCCCACCTTCCCACTAAGGAAATGAAACAGAAAGATACGAAGTAACTTGGCCACAATCTCCATGGCAGTGACTGGTAATCTTGAACTTGAGCTATGGAAGCCTGATGCCAGAACCCTGGTTCTTAACTTCCATGGGTCACCCTCTTAAAGGGTAGCAGGTACTCTTCAATGGTATTCTTGAAATCCTGGCTCGTGACCCATGAAATCATGTTAGTGAATCAGGCACCTTTAACAATAGATTACACTGGGTTATTATAGGGAATACTGGACATCAGCTATAATAAGGACAAGTATTATTTCTTGATACTTTTATTTCAATTTGATGCATACATGTGTGTGTTTACAATACTTGCTTATACTATAGAGGGTATTTCCTAAATTTTGTCCCAACCAGAACAGTTTGCAGTCTCTGGCATACAGGAGACCTCTGGGAAAATGCTGGATGTTTCAGGTTGAGGCCCTGCCCTCTCTTTTTCCTACCTTCCCTAATTATAATAATATTAATGGCAATGATTTCTCATGGCTCTGATGGATGTGAAATTGCTCAGCAAACCATAAAGTGTTGCACGGAAGTTCCAGATTGATCTTCACTTTTGCTGAGCAGTGTTCACCTACCAGGGGGGGCTAGAGGGGGCAGGTGGTCTGGGGCTCTCACTGCAGGCCCAGGGCGTCTTCCGTCTCGCTGCCCAGTGCCTGCTGCCGGCTGCCAGCCCTCAGGGTACCAATTCTTCCAACTAGAAGCTCACTGTGCATGGGCTAGCTGCTTAGGCCACAGGCATGGAAAAGCTCCCAGTCCTTCAGGAAGTATTTGCAGGAGGATTTATCCCTGTCAGCCTTTTCTCAGACATCGAGGGCTAGTCAGGGCGTAACCTCACCCATCCCAGTGCTAGCTCTCAGCTTCCAGAGGATAGATAGCTGGCAGGAATCTGCCGCTGGACCTTTGACGGATCAAAGAGCTTTGGGACTAGATTCCCATGGCAATCTCGGACTTCACCATCTGTGCTAAGAATCAGTACAAACCCACAGTTTTATGACATGCGGGCCTTTCTTCTAACAAGTTCAAAGTAATTGCTTGGATGTTGTGTTCATTTCTTCCAAGGTCCCTATGAAAGGAATGATTTCGCTACTAGTTCTTGACACCAGGGGAGGTGAAAAGATGACTCTGTGGAAGTCCTGGTCTTGTTATCCTGTAGGGCGTGTGGGCTGGGGATGCCTGCAGTTTGGCCTCTTGAAACTTCCCATCTGATTTCTGATTTCTCAGCCCTGTTTCCATTATCACCTCCCTAAAGAGCCTTTTTAAACATTTTTCCCTACTTGCCTTCCACTTCTCCTCCCCCACCAAGGACATACTAATAACACAGATATACTGTAGTCTGTTCACATGCTGTATGTATCTCTGCTCCTTGTGGGTCGGATTTTGCCCCATCAGGAATGAATGCTCTGGAATGTACTAGAGAGAGAGTGCTGACAGGACCTAGCCTCTGCAGACCCCAGCATCTTGACTGCACACAGTGAAGGGTAACAACTGTACTTCCCTGTGGGGTTACTGTGAGGACAAAGGCCACTCTGCGAGGAAAGTGCTCAGTGCCGCGCTCAGCGGCCAGTAAACAGTCGTGAGCACTGTCTCACTCTACTGGTGATAATCATAAAGTTAATGTTTACTGGGAGATTATTGTATCATGGGACTTAGGGCTTTTCGTAAATTCAGTGACTTCATTCTCACGGCAACACTGTAAAGTAGGGCTATGCTTGTCATTTTACAGGTAAAATCGAGGCACAGACAAGTTGACTTATCCAAGGTCACACAACCAGTAAGTGATGAAGCCACGGAGTCTGGCTCCTGCACTCACACTCGTAACTAATACTGTGTGTATCAGTCATGTAAGCACGATGTTAGTACAAGTACCAGGGTTAATCCTTTAGCCTTTCCAACAATAGCAAGTAGCTTCACTGGTACTAGGGCTTCATATGTGTCTGGCTCCTGTGGTCATCGGAGGACTTTGAAATCTGATTCGTCCATCCCAAGCAGAGCTGCCTGAATTGCTGACAAGGATCAGCCATTTTCCGGCCTGGGAAAGTACCCAGGCATCCCTGCAACCATTCCCAGTCTTCAGAGTCAAGATGGCATCGGGCGTGGGCTGCTGCTGTGGAGATGCGTGTTGCTATGGCAGCAGCTCGTGCCTCCTTCCTACCCTCTCAGAGGTGCTCTGACACAGGCAGCAGTTTCCATGGCAACAAGCTGAGTGGAGGGTCCATGAAGAGAGGAGTGTGTGTGTCCTGATATGGGGGAATTGAAAATGCATCGTAGGTATTTGGAGGGCCAGCCTGCCATATGTCAAAGGCAAACAGTATCGCCACTGCAGACAGGGTCCCAGCGAGTGGAGTATTAGAGATACCAGGGTTTCTTAGCTTGTTCTCTCCTGCAAGTTCACCTTTTGGCTTTATAAAGACAGTCTAAGACTTCAGAAAATAAGACTAAGAGGACAAAGTCACAGCTGAGAGTGAATTCTCAGGGGTGCATATTTCAATTACCATGCAGGCAATAGACCCAGAAATAAACTTTTAAGCATGGTTCCAAACCCTTTGGAGAAGTTTTGAAGGATGAAAGGACCAATGCTCTCCCCTATTTGAAGCTGTTCCCATGCTCAGCGGCAGCAAATCCTTCCCACTGACTGACAGCCTCCACCCTGCAGGCTGCTGTGCCCCTCCAGAGCCCACACCTTGCCTGCTGCCAGCTTGGCTCGGGGCCGTTCCACTCCTCTCCCTGGGTCCATGGCCGGCTGCACCCTGGGATCCAGGCACACATCAACAGTCCCTTTGTCCTCTGCATGCTTTCAAGGTAACAGGAGGTGCGGGAGGAAAGCCAAGTCTGTGTCAGCCTGGCATTCTGAGAGCACGCTCAGCAAGGAGAGACCGTTTGGCAGGGGCAACTGTTTGCGTCTCTTCCTGGGTCAGCATATGGGATAAGAGATGGGACAAGCCAGCTAATGCTCATTAAGAGCTTACTATGTGTTGGCCATTTTTCTTAGCAATTGACATCTATTGACTCATTTAATCTTCCAACAACCTGAGGAGATAAAGAGTATTATTATCCCCACCTTACAGAAGAGGAAATAAGCACAGAGAGCTTGAGGAACTTACTCAAGCTCTCACACTTAGTAAATAGCAGAGCTAGGATCAAATGACACATTAGGACCCTGGATTTGGATGGTAGCCATGGGAAGAAGCCAAATTAGTATGCTCGGATGCTCGGAGAAAGCTGGGCAGAAAGTGAACTTGCTGCCAGAGGAGGTGGGAGCCATAGGAGGGCCCTTTCAGAGACAGAAATCCAACTCAGACAGTCTTAAAGAACAAAAGGAACTTAGGGGCTCAGTACAGAGATGCCCAAGGATGCACAAGCTTCAAGCACAGCTGAGTCCAAGTACTAAGTTGCTCAGGCCAGCCCAGCCAAGGTTTCTCTTCATTGTTTCATTCTGACTCACCCCAGGGGGTAGCACAGATAGCTGTAGGCAGCTTCAGACTGACATCCTACCAGCTTTTGTACATGGGACCTACCCTTTCATCATTCCAGCCAAGTCTTGGAATTGATAATGTTGACATGACCCAGTCTGGGTCACATGCCAACCCCAAATCAGTCATTTGATTGATGCTGTACTCACATTGGTTAAATGTGTCCAATTGTTTCATGTGTCCAACTTTGGCGCAATGTAATGGTGGGAAGAGGCTGCATGTTTGTAAGCGGGGACCCCAAGTGAAAATCAGGGTTCTGTAAGTGGAAGAAGAAGAGATGGATGCTGGACAAGCAAAAATAGCAGCTGTTCTGTTATATACAGAGAAATGGCAACCAGACACTCAGTATCCAAATCCAGAAGCATGCTTTGCTTCTACCCACTCTGAGTGCCCAGCTTACAAGGCACAACTCTGCACTGATCTCTCCCCAGGGAGGGAGTGGCCAGTCAGTGGCAGCCTGGCCAAACTGGTCTCTGCCAGGCATTCCCCTTTGCACCTGATAGGACACCTACTCTTTGACACCTGGTCCACCTGCACTTGCAGCACCCCATTTTCATCACTTTCTGGATTTCTCATCCACCTCTTTTCATGTCCACCCCACTCATGATCTTTCACAGAAATGCTTAAGATCTTTCTTCTTCCCCTTTCTTCCCAGCCTTCTCCTGGCATTTGCACACTGTCTTTAAAAACCAAAGCCCCAGCTTCTCCACTACCTTCTGAGCCCACCTTGTGGCCCTAGCCTGGGCACATAGGGTCCAGAAGCTTTTCTTGGTAGGTCTGAGCATTTTGATGCACGCACTTCAGGGAACTGGAATTCAGGGAGCTGAAGCATCTCTGGGGATTTTGTTACTGAGGGTGGGCAATGGCTGAAAGGTCTGTGAGGCCAAATCTCTCTCTCTGCTCTCAAATGCCAAGCGCTTCCACTAGGCTCAAGCCAAGCCGTCCTTCGGTGTGTATTTACTTCATCGCTCACTGACCCCTTGTTTCTCCAAATTTCCATGTATTTTCATGGTTTCTCTGGCCCCAGAACCTATCTCTCTGTTTGGCTGCCAGGGTCCTAAGGTAATGGAAATTAAGGTACATTTTTTTTTTGGCTGCAGACTCTTTGGGAATTTTATTTTCTATAGTATCCTTTATTTCAGGATGATTAGAGAGTATTCAGAAACAAAGCTGTCTCTGAAAGGCCACATGACAGGAGCGGACAATGAGGGACTGAATGTGTCCCTTCTACAAGTCTCATGTTGAAGCCCTAACCCCCAGTGGCATGTATGTGGAGGTGGGGCCTTTGGGAGGTGACTAGGTTTAGATGAGGTCCCTGAGGGCGGTGCTCTCGTGATGCGATTAGTTCCTCTTACAAGATGACAAAGAGACACAGGAGCTCTTCCTCTCTCCATGAGCCTGCATTGGGGAAAGGCAGGTGACGCACAGTGAGAAGGTGGCCATTTACAAGCCAAGATGTTGGCCTTCCCAGGCTCCAGAACTGAAAGGAAAAAGTTCTTCAGTTTAAGCCACCTGGTTTGTGTAGCAGCCTAAGCAGACAAAGACAGGGATGTTATCAGCAGAAGTTAGTTTGACTTCTTTGTTCAGAGAGCTCAGGCAGATTATGGCCAAATTTCTTGGAGTTCAGTGACAAACTTTCAGAGCTTAAATTCTTGATTTCATGTACCAAATAATGGAGAAATGTAAATTCATCTATTTTCCCATGTAAGGTAGTTATTAGTGTTGCTTGCTAAACTTTTCTCACTCTCCTGGCACAATGTAGACTTGTGCAGCACCAACCCCTTGGAGTTAGGGCTGCACATGTGACACTCTTTGGCCAACAAAGTGGCTGTGCTCTCTCCCAGGTGGATGTGGTAAGTGTGTTGATCATATTCTCTTTTCCTCTCTCTGTGCCACAAAAACCAGCATTAAGATGCAGGCTGCCCCACCAGCCTGGGTCCTGGGTGAGTAGACATGAAGCAGACCCTCTCCCTTCCAGTCTGCTTTGGACATGTGCCATGAACACCATGTAAACCTACGTCATTATAAATCACAAAGATTGGGAGTTGCTTGTTATTGCAGCATAACCCATCAGCCTGTACTGACTGACTGTTGTCCTTTTACAAGGGGAATATAAGTGGAGCAAGGCCGGAAGTCACATTTGTTTAATGTATTTGCCAACTCCATTAGCCTAAAAGATTCTGTTTTCCACCCACTGACTCTTCATGTAACTCGGTCTTCACCTTTCAGGTCTCAGCTCAAATGTCACCTTTTTCAGGGGAACTTCCTCGACCAGAGCGTGTTAAGTGGCATCTCCCAGTCACTCCATACCTTCACCCTTCACAGCACATGTCTAAAGCTGGTATAATCTTGTTTATCTGCCTCCCCACCAGAATAAAAGCTCCTTGAAGGCAGGGACTTTTCCACACTGGGTCCTTCAGTCCTTAGAATCCCGCCAAGGACTTCAGTGAAGTTTGTCGCGTGAAAGAATAAGTGAATGGATGGGAGAAGAAGCAACAAAGAAAAACCTTCGTGGATACAAATGTCCCTTAGAGTCATTCTGGGTTAAGATGCACCTTAGAAGTGCACGCAGACTTGGCAGGATTTGAAACTCTTCTCCTGCCTTCCAATTCACTGTTAGTACTGTTTTGATATCAGACATCAGTGTAGTGAGAATGCCTCCTGAGAATATCTCAGTGGCAGGTCATTGCCCGGCTCCTTCCCAGCGAACTCGCCTCTCCCATGTCATCCTCTCTGAACAGCCGCCCTGGCCTCCAGCGGGCTCATTATTGGCTCCACTGGGCAACCACGAATCTGCGCTGCTACATCACTGCTACAGCTTATTACAGTTTTTTGCGGTTCTTTCAGGGTATTTTGCCCTCACACCATGAGGCCCTTGAAGATAGGGACTGAATATGTAGACCTGCATTTCCTGGGATTGCCACAGCACCAGTCCTATGGAAGGCGTCTGACTATTTCTCATGTGTTCGTTTGGTCACTCCAGTAAGACTGGAGGACAGTCCTTTGTTTTCTACTTGTCTCTTCTTTGTGTCAAGCATGTAGTAAGTGTTCAGTAAATACTGACTGGTATCTTTTCCCTTCGTCAGGGCCACTGTGTTCTGCCTTCCTCACTGCATGCGGGGATTTCCACCGGGGTGCAACGAAGAGGCCGGGAAGCGGGCTGTGAACTCGAGCGGGTGTCTGGGCTTCTTAAAGAAAGCGTGAGCTGCGGACGAGGGGAGGCTACCACAGATGAACAATACAGTGGCTTTATTTCCAAAATTTCTAAATCACACATTACAACACTTTGAATAAAGATTTTTGTGTCATGTTTAGGTAGTTGAGGTAATTCTGGAGTTAAGTTCAGGTGCCTAATAAATTTTAGACAAATGAGTAAATGAATGAATAACAAAAACTAACATGAGCTGCAAAATAAAAATTTTCTGTCCCGTATATAAAAGTCATCGAGAAAATCAATTATACCTGGAAAGGAATCTCATCTTCTAAAGCTCTTCTGTAACATTGAAATATTCTTCAAACAAAATCTGGCCCGCTCCTATGGTTTGAGATCTTACTGTGAAACCCTTAGACGTCTTCCTATGATGCCACAAAGATCTTGGTCACGTCTGTCATGATGTCACAGTCAAACCCTCACACAGAAGTGGCCTGGGATCAGCGACCATCCTGTGCGGGTGTTTTCCTTGCATCTGTGTACCTTCAGGCCCTGCGTGGTGCAGGCTCGCGGCCGCAGGGGCATCCCTGGTCTGGCATGAATCCTGCCCTTACTGAGCCAGGGAC
>JAQQAC010015468.1:35206327-35219837 GCA_029783875.1 Phataginus tricuspis
AGGTGCGTGAGTTCTTTGTATATTTTGGATGTCAACCCCTTATCAGATACATCATTTATGAATATATTTTCTCATATTGTAGGATGTCTTTTTGTTCTACTGATGGTGTCCTTTGCTGTACAGAAGCTTTTCAACTTGATATAGTCCCATTTGTTCATTTTTGCTTTTGTTTCCCTTGCCCGGGGGGATATGTTCATGAAGAAGTCGCTCATGTTTATGTCCAAGAGATTTTTGCCTATGTTTTTTTCTAAGAGTTTTATGGTTTCATGATTTACATTCAGGTCTTTGATCCACCTTGAGTTTACCTTTGTGTATGGGGTTAGACAGTAGTCCAGTTTCATTCTCTTACATGTAGCTGTCCAGTTTTTCCAACACCAGCTGCTGAAGAGGCTGTCCTCTCCCCATTGTATATCCAGGGCTCCTTTATCAAATATTAATTGACTGTAGGTGTTTGGGTTAATGTTTGGATTTTCTATTCTGTTCCACTGGTCTGTGGGTCTGTTTTTGTGCCAGTACCAAATTGTCTTGATTACTGTGGCTTTGTAGTAGAGCTTGAAGTCAGGGAGCGTAATTCCCCCTGTTTGATTCCTCCTTCTAAGGATTGTTTTGGTTATTCGGGGTCTTTTCTGGTTCCATATGAATTTTAGAGTTATTTGTTCCAGTTCATTGAAGAAAGTTGTTGGTAGTTTGATAGGGATTGCGTTGAATCTGTAGATTGCTTTAGGTAGTATAGCAATTTTGACAATATTTATTCTTCCTAGCCAAGAGCATGGGACGCATTTCCATTTGTTAGTGTCTTCCTTAATTTCTCCTAGGAGTGTCTTGTAGTTTTCAGAGTACAGGTCTTTCACTTCCTTCGTTAGGTTTATTCCTAGGTATTTTATTCTTTTAGGTGCAATTGTGAATGGAATTGTTTTTCTGATTTCTCTTTCTGTTAGCTCATCATTAGTGTATAGGAAAGCAACAGATTTCTGTGTGTTAATTTTATATCCTGCAACTTTGCTGAATTCAGATATTAGTTCTAGTAGTTTTGGAGTAGAGTCTTTAGGGTTTCTAACCATTTTTAAGTATAGAGTTCAGTAGTGTTAAGTACATTCACATTGTTGTGCAACCAGTCTCCAGAACTTCTTCATCCTGCAAACTGAAACTCTTTACCCGTTAAACAACCCCCCATTTCCCCTCCTCTAGCCCCTGGCAACCACCTTCTACTTTCTGTTTTCTCAGTTTTAAGTGCCTGTGCTGTTAGGGCTCATTTAGCCCTAAGTAACAGAAGCCGCTGGAAATTGCTAAGAAAGAAAATAAAGGAAATTTATAGGTTCAAGAGAATCCATGAAGAGTTGGGCGGTCAGCCAAAGAAAGGCAGGGATAGGCTCCAGGAGCGGAAGTAGCCCGAGTCTACAGTGTCACCGAAGCCCTGCATCCTGCTCCCTTCCGCGCACCAGCTGCACCTGCCGTCTCTGCAGAAGGGCTTCCTCCACGGCAGACCGTGCGGCCGCCAGCGGGGTCACACTGATGTCACCCACTAGAGAGACATTGGATCAGAAAGCTCTGTGGTTCCAATTTAAGAGGCGATTAAATCAGATGGATCAGAGGACCATTCCTGGACCAATTAACCATGGCCAGGATGATGGGGTTACTATTTGGCCCAGCTTAGGTCAGGTACCCCCATCTCTGACCAGTCAACCACATCTAGGGAAGGGGAATGTATGATCACGACAGATCCCGTGGGTAAGGGAGGGGCTGAAGGCATTCCCAGCAGAGAGTGGCAGTGGTGTGGGGCAGATACAGCAGAGGGCATTAATTACCATGCCCTGTACCCCCTCTTCTTCCACTGGATGTCCATGTATTTCAGAGCCACTCATGCACTGTTTTGCTCCCACCTGCTCATTGCGACAAGCCTCTCCCAGGAAGTGCCCCTTCTCTAGATCTCCCATTCTTACTAGTAAAAGGGGAAAGTGAGGTACGCATTTGCATGGTGCTGGGCACATGTGCATATGTTATCTCACTGTCTTTGTCTCTCTCTCTCTCTCTTTCCAACAAAGGATTATCTGTTAGGATCTTAAAATATGATTCTTCCCAATGATATTGTGCTTTTTTCTTAAAGAGACGAAAGCCTAAAATCTTATAAAGGCCTATTATTCCAAATTCACTCCTTGTAGTGGGATCTAAGGCATCTGGTCCCCCCTCTCCAATCACTGAACCACCCAGTGGCTCTCCCTAGTTGGAATAGCCTTGTGGCTGCTTACAAGAAGACAGAGAGGTTTCCCCTTCATTCTTCTTATCGTAATTCCATTGTTTTGTGACATTTAACCAGATTGCTTCCATCTGCGTTTTTATAGCAGCCAGATTATCCTTGCCTTTAAAGAATTGCCTTGGCATTTGGGCTGAGCAGATTTACAGGCAGGTGAATATTTCCTTCTACAGCATATTAGCTGAAGAACAGAATCCACTGTACCCTGGGAGGCCTCCATCCCAGGGCCAGAAGTCCACACCGGCAGTGACCCTGCAGGGATCCCCAGAGAAACTTGGTGCTTACGGACCCTTCAGGGTGGTCTAAGACTCTGCGTAGTTTCCAAATGAAGGCCTATTTAAGTAACACCACTAGGTCTGTCAGTCCCTCATGTATTTAAAAAACTATTAGTTTCCAAAGACACTTTTGAGGTCTGCTGCTCGGTCTGAGGCTGTTGAACACCGTTCACAACACTGAATAAAGTTAAAAAAGGTTTTTAAAGGTGTTCATGCTATATTTCTGGCCATAAGTATTGCCCTAGGCTTTTCTGCCTAAAAAGAAAGATGGAATCATAGCATTTAGAATCAGGGAGGTATCAGTATGAATCAGACTTGGTGATAGCTAGGGAAAGGGAAAATTATTTATTGAGTACCTACTACGTGCTCACCATGCTTAAGATTGTGCTCACAAAAGTGCTATGATCTCTACCCTCAGGAGGCTGATAGGCTACTACAAGAAAGCTATGTCCCTCTTCCTTTATGCTACTCAGGGAGACCTGGTTTCCTCTGATGGACGTTCCCTACTGCATTCCCAGGTCGGTGGCTTTATAGCACTTCTCTTCTTAAATTTCAGAGATGGTCACATGACTCAGGGCCGATCAATCAGACCATTCCATCCTGTGACTGGTTCATAAAGGGGCATATGACCCACGTCTGGCCTATCAGACTTATTTCTGGGGCTTACACTGGAATTATAGGGAGAGAGCCTTGGTCTTTCTGTTTATCCTTTACCTGATAAAATTGTGGTCTGATGTTTCTGGTGGATATGTACTTCCTCATTTTACAGATGAGGGAACCAGAGCACAGAGAAAATAAGTGACTTATCTAAGGTTGTAGAGTCAGCTTGAGGAAGAGCTGGAATTCAAATCCAGACAGCCTGATTCTAGAATCCACCTCTGCTAGGATGTCTCTCATACAATCAATTGAATCTCTCACTTAACTCTTTACACTCCTCATAGTTCTTTCTTTTGGAAAGAGGCCCCTTTGGAATATTCTCCCAAATCTATCAGAAGTGATGAGCTCTGACTTCAGTGCATACCTTGGGTGGTAGGGCTGATCTCTGGAACACAAGAACCACAGACATAGGAGCAAGATAAGGCAAATGGCCCACTAGAGAACATGGAGTAGGGATTCTTAACCTGCTCTGTGCCCCCGATCCTTTGAAGAATTTGATTCCCCTACAAAGTTTATATACATTTGAAGTGTTGTATTTAGAAGGTTCTGACTGCAAATGACAGAAACCCAATTTGAATCAGCTTGGTTAAAAAGGGGTAAGAATGGTTCACATAAATGGATAAGAGCAAGGATGCAGCCAGGCCCGAGGGACTACTGGAACCAGGGACAAGGCTTCTGGGTTTTTGTTTTGTTTTTTTCTCCCTCTTTCTACGTGTTGGCGTTGTTCTCCTTGACTCATGGTCAACAACATGGTTGGCACTGAGTCTCATTTCACGCTGTGAACTCTAGTTAAAAAATATCCTAGGGAAAGACTCCAACTGGCCATGGGTTGTGAATCCACCCCTGTGGCCACAGAAGCAGAGAACCGGGATCAGCAGCTGTTATGACCCAAGGGAAAAAGGTAATATCCTCAGAATAAGGGAGGGTATGGAGCAGACAAAACAAGATGATCTCAGTCAAAAGCCCCGTGAGACACTGGGCTTAGAGCTTAGCACTGTGTCTAAAAAATAAAGTAGAAAACTGAGGATACTACAGGAATAATTCAGAGAACCACTCACCTCTGGCTCAATTATCCAAATAGTTCAAGGATAGAATTTTGACCAAAAGTACCCAGCTAAGAATGCGTAGCACAGTCCATATTCCTATGCCCCACCAAAGAGAAAATTATTTAAAAAAACAAAAAGAAGATATGGATCTCCTACTTGGAAATATAGTGTTCTCTGAGCATTAATATTCTTCTGTTTACACATTTTAAAAGAGAAATAAGGCACACAGATCAGATATAGACCAGGCTGTCTGTATCCAATATTAATTGTGCAAGATAGGAAATGCTGAAGTGGGCTTTAAAAAGGCATCCTCAACTCCAATTTAAGCCCCTTTCAACCTGTCCTTTACACAGATACCAGACTAATTTACCTAAAAGGCCACTTTGTCAGGAATCTCCATACATCTGCAGTGCTTGGTGCTCATGTAGTGGGGACCCATTCTCCTAAACCCGTCTCATCTCCAACTGCTCCATATAGGGTTGCTTCCTCGATCCTCCAAAGCTTATTTTCACCTTGGACATTCTCATCTTTTTTCAACTATCCCAAACCTTCTCTATTTAAAGTTTGGTTTGATTTACACTTTTGTAAGGGACTACCAAGTGTCATAGAATGTGAAGGCATTTACCTTTTGTTCTTCAATTCATTACCATCTTTCCCCTGTTCTGCTATGAATGCAGGAAGCTGAACCCTGAAAACTCTTGTTTCCCAGGGTCCCTTGCTAAATGGGTTCCCAGTAGTTTCATCCAATAATAGGAGGCAAGAAGCCAGAGGACATCTTTGAGGAATGGCATTCTCTGGTGTGACTAGTCTGTTCCATGGTCACCCCTAGCTTCTGCTGTTACTAAACTATGGGCTGCCACACTAACCATATTTGTCTTTTCAGATCTTCCAAATATCTTTGTACCTTTGTAATGTGTCCTTCATATTAAATTCTCTTTATTTGGATACCTGCTAGGCTCATTTTTCCTCACTAGACCTTTTCCAAAACATAAGGCCACCATTCTAATCCCTCTCTTCTCTGATTTCCCATAATAAACAGTGTATACATTGCTTATTTCAATAATTTTTTTAGCTTTTAAAAGATAATATAATTTGAACTGTTTCAAATAGTATAAATAATAAACAATGAAAAGTATATTTCTCATTCTAGGTACCTGGTCCTTTGTTTAAAGTACACCAGATTTAGAGCCTGATGGAAGGATAGGAAACTCTGAGCCCTCTGTCCCCAAAAGAAAATTATAATAATTGAGCTGAAACATTTCTAGTGGGATTCAACAGCAGACCTGATCAGATGAAAGAAAGAATCAATGAACTTGAAGATAGGTCACTGGAAATCATCTAGTTAGATAAGCAGAGAGAAAAAGGAATGAAGAAAGTAAAGAAAGCCTAAAAGACTCATAGGATCCTGGAAAATAGATTAAACTATGCACTATGGGAATCAGAAGAAGAGATAGGATAGAGAGCTTATTTGAAGAAATAATGGCTGAAAACTCCCCAAATCTGGGGAAAGAAATGGACATACATATTCAAGAAGCTCAAAGAACTCCAACTAGTATAAACTCAAAACGACTTATTTAATAAATCACATTATAATCAAATCATCAAAAGTCAAAAACAGAGGATTTTGAAAGCAACAAGGGAAAATGGATCCATTGCATATAAGAAAACCTGGTAGGATTATCAGCAAATTTATCAGCAGAAACCTTACAGGCCAGAAGTCAGTGGGATAATATATTCAGAGTGCTGAAAGAAAAAAACACATCAACCAAGAATGCTGTATCTGGTGAAACTGTCCTTCAAAATCAAGAGGAAATTAAGATTTTTTTTTTTATAAACAAAACTAAAGGAGTTCGTTACCACTAGACCTGGCCTTACAAGACATGCTAAAGGGAGTACTTTAAGTAGAAACAAAATATGTTAGTTACACAAAGCTGTACAAAAATATAAGGTTCTCCTGTAAAGGTAAATATATGGACAAAAAAATAAATTATATTGTAATTTTGGTGCATAGAATTAGAGATGAAAACATAACAAAAATTTAAATACATGTTAATAGGTGTATTAACATATAAAGATGCAATTTATGATATCAATCACATAAAGTAGGGGAGGAGGGAATGAGCTATAAAGAATAGGGTAAATTTTGCATGTAGTTGAAGCTAAGTTGTAATCAGTTTAAAATAGAATTCTATAATTTTAAGATGTTTCATGTGATTGCAGTGGTAACCACAATGAAAATGTCTACAGAATATACACAAAAGGAAATGAGAAGAGAATTAAAGCATATCACCACAGAAAAATCAATGAAACATAAAGAAGGCAGTAAAAGAGGAAAAGAGGGACAAAAATATTATAAGATATACAGAAAATAGTTAAGATTTGGCAACACTAAGTCCTTTAATATCAGTACTTACATTAAATGTAAATGGATTAAACTCCTCAATAAAGACAGATTGGCTGAATGGATTAAAAAGCAGTATCCAAAAATATGCTCTGTACAAGAGACTCACTTTAAAGCTAAGGACACATAGGCTGAAAGTCAAAGAATGTGGGAAGATATTCCATACAAATAGTAACAAAGAAAGGAGCAGGGTAGCTATCCTAACATCAGACAAAATAGACTTTAAGTCAAAAACTGTTACAAGAGACAAAGAAGAATATTATAAAATGATAAAAGGGTCAATTCGCCAGGAAGATATAACAATTATAAATATTATGCATTAAACCTCAGGGCTCCTAAATATAGGAAGCAAAGGGAGTTTGGCAGAATTGGCGGGAGAAATAGACATCATCACACTAATAGTAGGAGTCTTCAATACCCCACTTTCAATAATGGATAGAAAACTAGGCAGAATATCAATATGGAAAATAGGATGTTAATAACACTATAGACCAATTGGGCCTACCCGGCATATACAGAATACTCCACAAACAGTAGTAGAATATACATTCTTCTCAAGGGCACATGGCTAGACCACCTGTTAAACCGTAAAACAAGTAACAAATTTAAGATTAAAATCATACAAAGTATCTTTTCTGATCACAATGGAATAAAATTAGAAATCTATAGCAGAAAGGAAACATGAAAAGACACAAATATGTGGAAATTAAACAACAGACTCATAAACAATGAGAGTCAAAGAAGTAACAAGGGAAATTAGAAAATACCAAAACAAGTGAAAATGAAAATACAACATACCAAAGTAGGATTCAGAGGGAATTTTATAACTGTATATGCATATATTAAAAAAGAAGAAAACACTCAGAGAGGACAAGTAGTGATTCTATAGCATCTCACTACACTGGTGGACAGTGACTGTAATGGGGCATCTGGGGGGGACTTGATGAAGTGGGGAGTTGAGTAACAATAATGTTGCACATGTAATTGTAGATTAATGATACCAAAAGAAAAAAAGAAAAAAAAGAAAAAAACCTCAAATCAACAACCTAACTTTGCAACTCTAGGAACTAGAAAATGAAGGAGAAACCAAACCCAAAGTTAGCAGAATGAATGTATGAAATAATAAAGATTATAGAAGAGATAAATGAAATAAAGAACAGAAAAATAATAGAAAAAATATCAACCAATCTAAGTATTTTGAAAAGATTAACAAAATTGACAAACCCTTAGTTAAATTAACTAAGAGAGACAAGAAGACTCAAATACCTAAAATTAGAAATGAAAGATGGGACATTACAACTGATGCTACAGAAATAAAAAGTATTATAAGAGAATACTATGAATAATTGCATGCCAACAAGTTGGATAACCTAGAAGAAATGGATAGATTCTCAGAAACAACTTACCAAGACTGAATCATGAAGGTTTATTCAATCATCTGCTAAAAGGTTCTTTAAGGAGGCAATATTTATGTTGAAATATGAATGAATGAAATATGAGTGAAAAGAATCCGCACTGTCCAAAGCCACTAGCTATGCAAATTTAATCAGTTAAATTTTAATATGTTAAAATTTTTAATTATATTTAAAATCCAGTTCCTCAGTTGCCTGGGACACTTCAGGTGCTCAGTAACCACATGTGACTGGTGGCTACTGTACTGGACATCATAGATGCAGAACATTTCCATCATCACAGAAAGTACTGCTGGGTAGCACTGGTCTGAAGAAGAAATTTTCAGGCAGAAGGGAAGTGAAAGCAAAAGATGAGAATTTCCTGGGCACTCTGCTGATGAAAAGAAAGGCAGTGTAGCTAACGGGCACTTACGGAAGGGAGAGAGGTAATCAGGGAGTTTGGAAAGTCGGGGAGGAACAGGTTATATAGGTACTTGAAGGCCATGGAAAGAAGTCTAAATTTTTATTCTAGTTGCTATGGAAATCCTTTGAGATGTTTTAAGCAGGGGGTGTCATGTTCTGATTCTACTTTAGAATGATTATTCTGAAGGGTTTGAGATAAAAGGTGTATCTTAATCTCAAATAAATTCTAATTTCAGTTGTGCTTTTATCTTTGAACAAAAAATTATTTTAAAGATAGTTCTTTTTTAATTGCAAAGTGGGATGTATTTGGTGAGGAGATTATTATTTCACTAATTTATCTTTTTACTGTATTGTGGTCCAAAAATACAGCCTAAACTTTTTATGGTTGGAGAATTTCTTAAGGCTTTGATTTATTTGTTTGTAACAAAGTAAAGGGCCAGGTTTTATAAATGGCTTGTGTGTAGGAGCAAAAAATTAAGAAAAGTAGGAATGTGTGTTTTCTCTAGTACAGGCATAACTTGGAGACACTGTGGGTTTGGTTCCAGACCACCACAATAAAGCGAATATTGCAGCAAACAAGTCAAATGAATTTCTTGGTTTCCCAGGCATAGGAAAGTCATGTTTACACCACACTGTAGTCTATTAAGTGTGCAATGGCATTATGTCTAGAAAAAAGTAAATACCTTAATTAAAAAATACTTTATTGCTACAAAATGCCAACCATCATCTGCACTTTCAGTGAGTTGTAATCTTTTTGCTAGTGGAGGGTCTTGCTTCAGTGTTGATGGCTGCTGACTGATCTGGATGGTGGTTGCTTAACATTGGGGAGGCTGTGGCAGTTTCTTAAAATAAGACAACAGTGAAGTTTGCTGCATCAACTGACTCTTTCTTTCCCTAATGACTTCTCTGTAGCATGTGATGCTATTTGATAGCATTTTACACATAGTAGAACTTCTTTCAAAATTGGAGCCAATCCTCTCAAACCCTGCTACTGCTTTATCAACTAAGCTCACATACTATTCTAAACAATTTGTTGTCATTTCAAAAATCCTTTCAGCATCTTCAACAGTAAATTCCATCTCAAGAAACCACTTCCTTTGCTCATCCATAAGAAGCCTCCTCATGTTCGAGTTTTATCCTGAGATTGCAGCAGTTCAGTACCATCTTCAGGCTCCACTGCTGGTTCTAGTTCTCTTGCTATTTCCACCACACCAGCACTTATTTGCTTCACCGAAGTCTTGAACCCCTCAGAGTCATCCATGAGGGTTGGCATCAACTTAGTCCGAACTCCTGTGATGCGGTGATTGACCTCTGCCCATGAATCACTAATGCTCTTGATGGCATCTAGAATGGTGAATCCTTTCTAGGTTTTCAATTTGCTTTGCTAGATCCATCCGAGGAATCACTATCTTGGCAGCTACAGCTTTATGAAATGTATTTCTTAAATAATAAGACTTGAAAGTTGGAATTACTCCTTGATCCCTGGGCTGCAGAATGGGTGATGTGTTATCAGGCATGAAAACAACATTAACCCTGTACACGGCCCTCAGAACTCTTGGGCAACCAGGCACATTGTCAATGAGCAGTAATACTTTGAAAGGAGCATTTTAAAATGAGCAGTGGTTCTCAACAGTGGGCTTAAAATATTCAGAACCATGTTATAAACAGACGTGCTGTCATTCAAGTTTTGTTGTTCCATTGACAGGCAGAGTAGATTTAGCTTAATTCTTAGGGCCCTAGGATTTTCAGAATGGTTAATGAGCATTGGCTTCAACTTAGTTACCAGCCACATTAGCTCCTCATATAAGAGAGTCAGCCTCTCCTTTGAAGCCAAACATGTACTTTTCCCTTTAGCTATGAAAATCCAAGATGACATCTTCCAGTATAAGGCTATTTCATCTACACTGAAAGTCAGTTGCGTAGTGTAGCCCACCTTCATTAATTTTCTTAGCTAGGTCTTCTGGATAAGTTGCTGCAGCTTCTTTATCAGCACCTGTTACTTCTCCTGCACTTTTATATTCTGCCTTTTTTTTGAGACGCCTCCTTTGCAGCTTCCTCCCCTTTCTCGGCTTTCATGGAATTGAAGAGAGTTAGGCCCTTGCTCCTGATCTCAAGAGGATTTTGTGGCTGGTATGATCTACCCAAGCCACTCAAACTTTCTCCATACCAGCAATAAGGCTGTTTCACTTTCTTTTCATTTGTGTATTCACTGGAGTAGCACTTTTAATTTCTTTCAAGAACTTGTCTTTTGCATTCTTAACTTGGCTGTTTGGCACAGAGGCCCGGCTTTCAGCCTAGCTTGACTTTCGACATGCCCTCCTCACTAAGCTTAATCATTTCTAGCTTTTGATTTAAAGTGAAACATGTGACTCTTCCTTTCACTTGAACACTTAGAAGCCATTGTAAAATCATTAACTGGCCTAATCTCAATATTGTTTGTCTAGAAGAGGGAGGCTTAAGGAGAGTAGGAAGGCTTATCAATGATTATTGATTAAGTGCTCCATCTTACACGGCTGGGGTTTGTAGCACCCCAAAACAATTGCAATAGTAACAGCAAAATTCCCAGATCACAGATCACCACAAGTAATACAGTTATCATGGGAAAGTTTGAAATATGGTGAGAATTACCAAAGTGTGACAGAGATACAAAGTGAGCACATGCCGTTGGAGAAATGGTGTTGATAGATTTGCCTGATACAGGATTGCCGAAAACCTTCACTTTGTAAAAAACGCAGTATCTGTGAGATACAATAAAGCGAAGTGCAACAAAATGAGGTATGTCTATAAACCAAATAAATTTTAAGCTCGTTAATTGTGTTATTCATATCATTTATACTCTTTTTCTGTTTTTTAAAATTGATCAAATTCCAAAGAACTGGATCAGTCTTCCAATCCTAAACAGATTCTTCATACATTTCTAAGTATTTCTATTATACATATTTCCCTTAGTTGTTTGTGGCATAAAAACTCATGTCTATTATTTTCTTTGTGTATTATAATTTTTGCTAATGAAAAAATTCCATCCCTTTTAATGGTTTTGGCCCATTGCATTCTCTCTGATGACTGAGTATTCATAGCATGGGTTGCTGTGTTTAACCAATTCTCTATGGATAGATATTTGAATTTTTTCAAGTATATTTTCTATCTTCAACAATGGTCTTTATCCTAACCTGTTTAGCATATTATTTTCAACACATTTCTGTTGATGGAATTAAGAAAAACATAAATCAATGTGTTTTAAGACATGAGATGTTTTTATTAATCAGGACCCTAAGGGATACGTGTGATGCTTTTTAAAATCAAGCTTTCTTCCCTGTTGATCTACCTCTATAGTTCTTGACACTTGGGAATCAATTTTACTACCATATTATTAAAGCCAGAGGAAGCAAAATAAATGATGTTGAATAGCTTCCTTTAAGTTAGAAATTTAATACTAGTGATAAATGTACAAAATGATTCATCAGATAACTGAAAGCAAACTAAGAGTTTTAAGAATAGAAGATGTCTTGCAGATGGCGCAAAGACAACTTTGACATTTAATCCGACAGCATAAAACTGAATGAGATCAGAGGGACTTTGAAATTACAGTTCCATATGGCTGCTGTTACAGAAAATCACCAGGGAATGTTATTGAGTTTGTTGAACACTACTTATAATAAAAAATGATTATCATCCAAGGAAGGAAGAAAAATAATTGATTGCAAAGGTAAACACTCCATTGTTATAATTCAAATGAAATCACCGACATTGTTTGTCACACGGCAGGGACGACCATCTCTGGCCCCTTCTCATCGAATTATTTATGGGGTATTGGAGATCATTTGATAAAAGGCTGAATGGGAGATACTTTGAGCAAAACAAGTGTCAGTGACACTCAAAGAAGCATAAGTTAATGAATAAAACATTGAGGTCCTGGGGTACAATGAGGTGTGTGGATGATTTGGACATGCAGTTTGTGTGGACTGGTTTGAGTGACACCGCCCATTATGGGCAAAGAAAAATAAAACAATATAGTCTTCAAAAATGGAAAATTTCTACCAGGGAATCTATAAATCAGTTGTTTTTTTTAACATGGCATTTCTTTGATAGTGATTCCTGCCTTTGAGATGCAACTCTGGTCCACAAACTATTCCAGATAAGAATAGAAATGATCCTGGATAAAGTATCTTCTCCTTTACTCTCTGGGATAAAATTCAAGACTCTCCCCTTGAATCAGAAATCTCCATGAGTTTCCACGCTGCAAGCCTGTTAGCATATCTGTCAGGTGGGGGGAACAGTCTCAAAGAACGATTAGAAAAACACACTAAAACTCATGTGCCAATCAAATTGTTCAATATCCAGTGACTTTCAAGGGAAGATTTCTCTGACTTAGTGAAATCCTTGTCATTTTCTTCTTACTGGATGTGGGTTGTCTCTTTTTCTTGCGTAGTTGAGTTAGCAGCAATTTATTTGCAAGGATTATGTAGTTATCATACCCCTTTAGATTGTGGACTGTCACGGTGCAGATACCACCCAATCTAGGCACTTCCATCGTCCTCAGGGGTCAGACCTCCCCATGCGTAAAGGATGGACTCCGGGGCCTCTTGTGGCTTTCTCAGTCAGCAAAAATATGAGACTCCACGCTGTATAAACATCCATTTCCTCTTAAACTCTGAACATAATGAGAAACAAAGCATTTTTCCTCTATCCACTTTCAATATTGAAAACTTGAGGTATTTGGTCAAAAGGCCTTAGATTTAGTATCAGATATTAGTTAACTAGTTCTTCTCAGCAATGTAAACATCGTTAGATTTCCAAACAGGAATAAAAACAGTGTGAACAGTAGCTAACCACTCACTTTCCTGTATACAGTATCTCATTTGATCCCTTCAGATTCCTATTACCCGCTTTTTGTGTTGACAACTTCCAACATTTATTTATTTATTGACTGTTGTAAGAACATTCACCATGAAATCTACTCTCTTAACAGATTTTCAGGTGTACATAGTGTATTGTTATCTGGAGGCACAATGTCATACAGCAGATCTCAAGAACCTGTACATCTTGCATAACTGAAATTTTTTTTT
>JAQQAC010015468.1:35219937-35255313 GCA_029783875.1 Phataginus tricuspis
TCCATTCGTGGGTTCTGTGAGTCTGCTGCTGTTTTGTTCCTTCATTTATTTATTTATTTTATTTTTTATTTTTCTTTGTTCTTATACTCCACATATGAGTGAGATCATTTGGTACTTGTCTTTTTTGGCCTGGCTTATTTCACTGAGCATAATACCCTCCAGCTCCATCCATGTTGTTGCAAATGGTAGGATTTGTTTTTTTCTTATGACTGCGTAATATTCCATTGTGTATATGTACCACCTCTTCTTAATCCATTCATCTACTGATGGGCACTTAGGTTGCTTCCATTTCTTGGCTATTGTAAATAGTGCTGCAATAAACATAGGGGTGCATCTGTCTTTCTCAAACTGGGCTGCTGCATTCTTGGGGTAAATTCCTAGGAGTGGGATTCCTGGGTCAAATGGTATTTCTATTTTGAGTTTTTTGAGGAACCTCCATACTGCTTTCCACAATGGTTGAACTAATTTGCATTCCCACCAGCAATGTAGGAGGGTTCCCCTCTCTCCACATCCTCGCCAACATTTGTTGTTGTTTGTGTTTTGGATGGTGGCCATCCTCACTGGTGTGAGGTGATATCTCATTGTGGTTTTAATCTGCATTTCTCTGATGATTAGCGATGTGGAGCATCTTTTCATGTGCCTGTTGGCCATCTGAATTTCTTCTTTAGAGAAGTGTCTATTCATGTCCTGTGCCCATTTCTTAATTGGGTTATTTGCTTTTTGTTTGTTAAGGTGCGTGAGTTCTTTGTATATTTTGGATGTCAACCCCTTATCAGAGGCATCATTTATGAATATATTTCCCCATATTGTAGGATGTCTTTTTGTTCTACTAATGGTGTCCTTTGCTGTACAGAAGCTTTTCAACTTGATATAGTCCCATTTGTTCATTTTTGCTTTTGTTTCCCTTGCCCCGGGGGATATGTTCATGAAGAAGTCACTCATGTTTATGTCCAAGAGATTTTTGCCTATGTTTTTTTCTAAGAGTTTTATGGTTTCATGACTTACATTCAGGTCTTTGATCCACCTTGAGTTTACCTTTGTGTATGGGGTTAAACAGTAGTCCAGTTTCATTCTCTTGCATGTAGCTGTCCAGTTTTTCCAACACCAGCTGCTGAAGAGGCTGTCCTCTCCCCATTGTATATCCAGGGCTCCTTTATCAAATATTAATTGACTGTAGGTGTTTGGGTTAATGAATAACTGAAATTTTATACCCACTGATTAGCAATGCCTCATTTCCCCTCCCACAGACCCCGGCAACCACTATTCTTTTCTTGCTTCTGTGAGTTTGCCCCCATTTTATATATGAAGAAACCAAGGTTCAAAGATGTAAGTAATTTGTCTGGACCATACAACCAACAAGTGGAGAACTAGAGTCTGAAAACATATTGACCCCCAGACCAGTATTGCCCTGACATCTTACTCCTTGTGGAGGGAGGTGGACTGTTCTGTGTACCAGAAACTATGTTAAGAGCCATAATGCATTGATTCCTTGCCAAAATTTGTTAAGAAAGTAATAACATTGGCTCCATTTTACAGAGGAGGAAATATACTTGTAGAGTTAGAAGCCCAGAGCTGGGGGTAATCAGGTAATTGTCTAGTCACGAGACCACGGAGCGTGCTGCCTCCTTCCCAAGGTGAGGGGAGAGAAGGCGCTGTTACCTGCTCCCAAAGAACCTGATGGCATAGTGTTTATGTCAGATTATCCCCTAAAGGAAACTGGTCTTGCTCTCTCTGATGGCGTCCTGAAGCAGTGCTACCTTGATATGGTCCCTGAGGACGCAAGGCTCCACTGAGGCTGAAATGCCCACCTTGGACCACCACCACCACGCCTCACCTTCTGAATACAGTGCACACGTGAGGTCACTAGACGTCAAGGGAAAAAAACACAACTGAGCTTGAGAAGTTCTAGGGAACAATAGAAAAGGAAACCCAAATGATCACAGGTTGTTGAGGGAGCCTGACGGGTAAGAGGGCTATTCAGTCAGGAACAATAAAGACTGAGTTGGATGGTGGAGGCTGCCTTGGTGACCAAATCTGCTACAAGATTAGGGGATCCCCCAGAGTGCCGACAGGAAGTCTCACCGTACAAGCTGTCCACTTTCGGAGCATGTGTCTTCCAGCTGCAGCACTCTCCACACCAGGTTGCCCTGCGTGTACTCTCCAGTCATCTCCAGCTTCATCCACTGACGACTCTGCTCGCTGGCTCAGCTCAGCTCCCTTTTCCCTGGTCCATCCTGTCAGATCAAAGGCTCGAAGAACTCTCTTTCTGTCCATGAAATTCTTATTTAACTTGATTCACTCAAAAATCTCCCACCAGACATATTTTCCAACCACATGGAGACCTCCAGCCATTGACTGTAACCTTTTTTTCTCCCTCTCCATTAGTGTCCTCCTCTTCTCCCTATGCTAGCCAGACCCCAAGGACCCTATCTACTGTCTAAACTTCCCTTCTTTTCTGTCCTTTCAAAGCACCTACCTGGGCTCCAGCCCCAAATGAATCTAACTATCTGCCTTCTCCATGGCTGCATCTGGACTGCTGGGCACCACTGGAGAAAATTCCACAAGTGGGCCCGTTAATACCACTAAAAACTCATGGTCACTAATCTCAAGTGTACAGGAAGCCTACTATGTTTTTCTAGTCAGCTCATACTCCAATTATTTTCAAGCTTTTCTCATTTTCTCAAATCTCATATTCCCTCGCCTCCTCACTTACTGTTTATCCTTGAAGCCAACTATGCAAATGTTCCTGCACTAGCACTGTTAGGTCTGTTTTTGGGCCCCCACCCAGATAGGGTGGCTACCTATTTTACAGGTAGGTGCACCCATTTCTCAACTGCTGTGGAAGTTGGCTGCTAACGGCTTTCACCTGCAGCCTTCTCTGGAAGCTGCCTCGTCCAGAGATGCCTGGAAGGACATGCACCCCATTCCGCTTCCAGGAGGGCTGCGGATGGCTAGCTGAGACTGACGAATACAGCTCCATCGCCTCAAAGACAGACAGATTCAGTGGGAGCAGTTCACACGCCAGAGCTTCCTCCACGATTAGGCTGAGGCTGGATTTCTGAAACCACATCTTTGCCCAGCTTTTGCCTTGCAAAATCCTACTTCCTATATTGCCCTGCACACTTTTCTTGAGAACATTCCCTCATCTTTTCTTCTCCTTTCCTCCCGTTGAGACCGAGTGATCCCTGCTCCTCTGCAAGGCCAGGGCCTCCTCCTGCGTTCTGGACTCTGGGCTGTTCTGTCTTTTCAGGAACCCCACACAAAGAGTAATCCTTTCTCTTCATCTGGGTGCCTTCCCATCAGGACTGAAACAAGCTCAAGCCTTTCCCATCTTAAAAATAAACCTCCCCTCAGCCCCACCTCCTTTCCAACACTCTTCTCTTTCATAGGCAAACTTCAGAATTAAGTTGTTGGAGTTTTTAATAATTTTTTTTCATAGTTACATTTCTCTCTCATTTGTAGAATATACAGGGTCCACCTCCTGGAAAGATGAGAGATTTTGGAGGAGTCCAGATATGGCCAGAAGGAACCCTTTAAAGATGCGCCTGCCACTCTTACTGTTATTTTGAGCTTTTCTGTCATATGAGCTGGGGAGCGCTGCCCCATGGTGCTGTTTGCACATTTCCCCTCCATTCCCTCACCTCCTACTCTTTTCTCAACCCACTGCAGTCTGGGTTCCCACCCCTGCTACTTTACTCTGACCTCCTGTCGCTAAATCTAAAGCACACCTTTCAGTTCCCAGCCTACTGGATTTCCCTCCCTTGTTCTTCGGTGCCCACTCTTTTCTTGGCTTCTCTCTCTCCCCCTGCCTGTCTAGTTCATCCTTTTTGGTTGCTTTTTCAGTTCCTCTTCTTTTCAATACCTATTAAATGATGATATTTCTCAGAGATCTCTCTGGAACTTTTTAAACTTTTTAAAATTTTCACTCAGCATGTGCCCTAAGCAACTTTATGCAGTTCCAAGGCTTTAATCCATCCCAGGCCTTTCCTCTGAATTCCAAATTCATATATTCAACAGACTTTGCCATATCTCCACCTGGGTACTTTAAATAACCCGTAAGCAGAATATGTCCAGAATTAAATGTGTAGTTTTTCTACCTTAACTGCTCTATCTCCAATCTTGATAGCCTTAAGAAATTGCACCACCACCCACATAATTTCTCAAGTTAATAATTTGTGAGTCAATTGTTATCCCTCCTCAATCTCACATTCAATCAATCACTGAGTCCTATTAACTCAATCTCTTAAATATCTCTGAAATACATCCCCTTCTACACATTCTCCCATGACAGTATGCTACTTTAGCCATCTTTCCTTGTCTGAAGTATTGCAATAATGTTTCTATATCCATTGGGGTTTAGTTGAAGAAAGTAAAAATGACTTTAGCTTTTAAGTGTAAAGAAATTTGATATAGGAAAGAAGGAACCTGTACCATCCTGGAAGGAATAGAAGTCTCTGGGCTAGGTTTTCAGAAATAACATCCAGAATAACACAAGAGAATGAGCCCATCAGAGGAACTGCTTCCCTGACACCATTAGAAAGGTCCAGAATCAGGGAGCCATCACTCCAACTGCTGACTTCAAGAGCGTCACCTTTGGTGTGACCCAGCGATCACAGAGCTGGCGAGGCCACAGAGTCACCATTTTGCTGGACTACTGCTTCAGAGAAAGCCAGTGGCCATCTCAGTCTGGCCAGCTCACACTGTCTTCTGAATCTCCAAGCTGCATGTAATTGGTGGAGTCTTATCCACTGGGACCTGGTCTTCTGCAGCCCCTGCAGTATAGGGAGGCATGTCTGAGAGGGGCTGACTTGCATGCTGAGCCAGCCAGTCCACAATAGCCATCCCAGTCTTCCCATTGGCCTCCTTATATCTCTTCTCTTTCAGCCCCTTTTCCTCTCTGCTGCCAGAGTAATGCATTTTAAAGCAGAAAACAGATCATGAAATCCTCCTTAAAACTCATTGATGATTTCCCATTGCTTTTAAATTGTAATCCAAATTTTTTATTATGGCCTAAAAGGCCATGTGTTGTTCTTATCATAGGCTACTATGTGCCAGGCATTGTGCCAATGATTTTGGGGGATTATCTCATTTAATTCTCAAAATAAGCCTATATATGAATCAGGTACATTATTCTGGTTTTACAGATGAGTCAACCCCAGAGAAGTTAAGTAATTTCTCAAGGTCATCCATTTGAGATGCAAGACAATCAGACCTAACTCCATAGCTTATGCACTTAGCTCTGTGCTGCATGGTCTCCGTCAGCACCGGCCCTGGCAATGTCTCCAGCCTCATTTCTCACTACTGCCTCCCTCCCCCCCTATGCTCTCCCCATGCTGCTCACTCTCAGTCCTAGAGGATGTGCTCTCTTTTGCCTCCAAACTTTTGAACTTACTGGTTCCTTTTCTGGAATACTCTTCCTTCTTTTTTTCCCAGCTTGTATCTGCTCCTCCTTCAGCCAAATCCTTTCCTCTGAGAAGCCATTCCTGATCCCCTAGAGGAGCTGAGTCTCCTGATTACCCCCTGTCTGGGTGTCCACCCACATCTCCTCTCCTGCAGCACTTCACACACATGGAATCACCCAGTAAATTATCTAATAATTATTTAGTGTTTGTCTTCCTCACAAAACTGCGGTGGCCCTTGTTATGCCTATTGTGGTCCCCACTCTGTCCCAGGTGCCTAGAATTCTGCCTGCTACAAAATGGGCACTCAATAAATATTTATAAACTGACTGATTAGTAAGAGGGCAAAAATTTTTTTTAACTCATTATTTGAAATGAGGGTGACAGAAATAAAAACAGCTCAACAAAAAGTATGGACGAACTCCCCCTGTAACAAGAAAGAAGCGTGGCTAAGGGAAGTAAGGAATGTGTGCAGACCTCATCAGCCCCTGAGTTCATTTTGGTGCAGAATTCAAGGGACATAGAAATGGGGCTGCGATGTGCCGGGATCTTCAGCGTAGCCCTGGCTCTCACTCTGTGCCCACCTTGAAGCAAGGCTCAGCTTTCACACATTCCAGAATTAGATCCCAATTTACACTGTTATATTCCCAGGAGGCTGGAGTGAGGAGAGGGAGATATATTTCACACCATGTGGCCAAGTTTCCTTTAAATTTCTCTGATCTGTCCCCCAAACCCTCCAGATCCTAGCCAACTGATCTCCCTTTTTCCCTCCGGAGTAGCCCTTCCCATAACCTCCCATCCAGGCCAGGCCCTTGGTACCAGAAGTTACCATATTCTGGGTGTCCCCATCTTCCTTCCTTGGGGGAGCACCTCACACTCAGCCCCTGCACTGTGGCAAAGCCCCCTCCTAGGGATCCATTTCCCCGAGAAGGCAGAGTAAATACAGTGAGGCTATTTGGGGATGTTGACCCACTGTAACTTTTGTCCTTTGTCTGTAGCGATCAGGGGCTCAGACATCAGGAACCTTGCGTGATAGGATCAGATCAGAGAGTTTGTTCCATGGTTATAGTAAGGGTGCTCCATCTTACGCTATGATGTCTGAGCCATGAGACTCAGTAGCCTGGGAAATAGGGTGAATGCTTCCCAGAGAGAAAGTGTGACATGAAATACCCCTTCCACCACAATGAAGTGTGGGAAGGAGGAGGGTAGAGATGTCAGACATGTGTCCCTACTATCTTCTCCACTGGGTGGAAGCTTTGCGGGAGCTAGCAGAAACACCGTGAACGCAAGGGGGAGTCAAGGTCATCACAGGGCTGGGTTGGAAGGGAATACACTTCAGAGGTCGTGCCTGGGGAAAAACTGCACACACACGGCTACCCCCAGGGCAGCACAGGGATGAAGTGCCATCTCGGAGTGCGTGGTCATACGGGACACCCTCTGGTGGCATTCTTGGCTCACTTAGGTTTATGGGAGGGCTGCAGGGACCCAGAAATTCCTTCAAGTCCTTGTAAATGAGACAAAGGCACAGGGAAGAAGTGCTGGTGTTGCAGAGGCCTGGGTCAGGAAGAGGAGGCCCTCAAGACGGTACCTCAGCGATAGAGGTGATGACAGTGGCTCTTAAGCAAACACGAGCTCAGCCGTCAGACCAGCTCAACCACCCAACAACGAAGATCCGAGAAAGAGGACCGTATGTGGACCAGATGTCACAGCCTCCATGCCAGGAGGACCCCCGCTGTCCCCACACCCAGAAATAAGGCGGGAGGAGAGGGAAAGAAGACATGGTTTTGATTAACCAAATGTTTACCCAAAGAGAAACGCTTCAAACCTAAAAAACTCTTTTAAGCTACAGGAGTTGGAGAAATCATTATTTGGCAAGTTATTACTGCCCCCCCATCCTCTGCGCACTAACTAGCCCATTCTCAGCAGAGAAATCTGGAGACCTACGGGGTCTGGCAACGCCAGGGCATCTAATGATACCGAGAAAGACCTTGTCCTTCAGGTCTGAGGCTTAAGTCACCGAGACAAATCCCAGCATCCACACGGTCTCAACAGGGATTCGGAGGGAAGCCACGACAGATCACGCCTCCTGACTTTCCCTGAGCGACCCGGTCATCGGTCAAACGGCGCGCCCTCGGATCTCTCGCGGCAGTGGCTGCTGCGGATGGAGCGTTGTCGCGGAGCCCACGTGAGCCCCTGCCCCGGGAGCTGGCGGAGGAGGTAGCCAGCGGCCGCGGCACAGGGAGGACGCGGCCGGCCAAGGCACCCGGCGGAACGCGGCAAGCCTTCTGGAAGGCCGCCGGGCTGCAGCCGGTCTGCACACCTATTAGAACGTGACGTCAAGTGAAGCCAAGTAAAGCAACAGTGAGGAACCCCGATGTGGGCTTCCTGACCAGGCCTCTGCTGAATGCCTTTGCTGTGGTCTTTGAAAACAAGGGTGGTGGTAAGGAAGGGAGAGGGTACTGCCAGGAAGGGCTGCGCCGCTGGAGGACAAAACTGTCAGGAGAGCAGCTTTGGAACTGCTACTTCAGCTGTTTAAATGCTACGGTTGGTTGTACAGAATGATTGTTATCTCGAGGCGTAAATTCTACTGATTCAATTGCTCTTATTTGGATTTTCGAATTATTCCTGACAAGATAATAAGTCTCTTTCAAAACATTAAATCGGATAAATCTCCCGGCTGGAGGTCTCTACTTCGATTCAATTTTCTGCAGATTTTCAAAGTATCTAATGAGAAATCAAAATGAAAGGGCTTAATTGGAATTCCTCTAATTCCCCAACACAAGGTCCTGCGTTAAAGAACCTGGAGGCAGAGGCCAAGCCAGCGAGATGCTTCCTCTCTGTCTCCCTGGGTCTGGCTGAGTGGGCCCCACTCCTGACCTTTAGACCATCTTGTTGAACTTCACAGTCTATTAATTGTAAGGCTTAAACCTTAATTGTAAGACTTGATTTTGCTTGTTGTGTGGCCAATTTTAATACATTCCCCCATTTTCTCTAGATCTTTTGAAGCCTGCGTATTATGTCTTTGTGTGAACTGCATGGATGTAGCAAATCAGATGTGAACTTTCAGAGCTGCTATTCTGCTGAAAACAGAGCTTGTAAAGTTACCTAGAAAATGGTTTGCCAAAATTCATTTCTTTGATTCTCGGGAGCTTCTCTGGATGAGGGTCATTGCCAGCCAGACAAGGTAATGACTGCTACCCTTTACTGAGCATTTAGTATGTGTCAGGTATTCTGCTAAACCTTTACACGTGTGTTTCATTTAATCCACACAACATTCCAGTGAGGTGAATGCTGTGGTAGATGTATTTTGTAGATGAGTAAGTAGGCTCAGAGAGGAGAAGTCATTTATAGGGGACCACAAACTTTTAGTAAACAGTGTGTGTGCTTGGGGTGGGGTGGGGTGGCACAGAGACTTGCATCTAGATCCATCTGCCTCTCAAGCCACCCTCTCGTTACTCTAAGGACAGACCAAACTTTCTAAGTTACACAGAAATTGCTTTTAGTGAGTTTCCAGGAGAACACGATAGGCCTTTAGATAACAGAGCACAATAGTTGCCATATATCCATCAACATATCCATCATTAGAGACTAACTTCATTTGTTTTTAAGACGTCTTACAGAGACAGTGGGGCAGCAGGGCAGAGAAGGAGTAATATTCTTTCCTGGAAAGTGGGGTGTCATTTTCTCACCAAAATTGTTGCTGTCACCCAGAGTAGGAGAGAGATTGATGTGATAGGAACTTTCTTTGTGTTCTGAGGATTGCAAGAGAGGACAGAGGAGTCAGATTAGCTGCTCTTGGCAAAGCTCCCACCTCATCAAAGATAATATTGGCCCTGTAATGGTCCTAGGACAGGTAAGGAGGGAGCACCTCACTAGGGAACCAAGTCACCAGACAAGGGAACGCCTACCCACAGCCTTTACTTTCACCCCACTGACAACTCCACCCTCAGATGACAGATGATCCTGTAGCCTTATATTAATGGCCATCCCCGATGAACAGAACCAGGAAGGTAAAGACCAGCCAGCAACTGGTTTGATGGTAATTTTAAGTGTGGAGTTTGCTCTCACCCTATCACTTCTCAACTTTCATCATCAGCTATGATGATGCTGCAAAAGAGGATGCGCTTGCCAGGGCACTCTTTCAGGCCACACTTGCTTACAAAACTTCCCTATAAATGTACGTTGGCCTGTGACCCTTGCTTTTAAATCCATAGGGAGGGAATGTACTGAGAAAGGGTGGAAGGAGCTTAATTCGACTTTATTAGCACAGAAACTCTCAAAATGAGGTAAGTTGTCAGTGAGTATCAATTGAGGGGACAGTGGCTTCCATGTAAGTGGGTGACTGGGCCCTCAGGGGGCTCAGGGTCTGGAGCTGGAAGAGCAGCACCCCATCCTCCCATCTATCTTCAGCTCCTGTCCTGTCCACCCCCTACCCTATGCCCTAGTTTTCACCACCTACTGGCTTTGAAGGCATCTGAGATGCAAGTAAGTTAAGGGAAATCCCCTTTGAATAGTTTGACTTCAGGGCCTAGAATTTAAGCTCTTCAGTGGAGGGAATAGTTTCCTCTAGTCTTCTATGTCTATCTAAGGAGCAATCAGAGAATGAATAATTCAAAAGGTAACATCCCAGCAAGAAGCAAGGAGCTCTGAGAGAAGACGCACTCATTCATGCAGGGCTCTGATGCCACGCTTGGGGCTTGGTATCACTGGCATTCAGATCACGGCTGGGGCAAACTCCTTGTGAGCCACATATTCTTTATACCCCTAACTACTCTCCAGGGGGTGTGAGGCAGCTTACACCAAAAGACACACATCCACTGAAACTGTAAAAACAAGACTCAACGGATATGAAACAAACATTGAAAGAGACTAAACAGAAAATATCATTGTAGAAACCTGGACTACCATAAGTATAAAAGGTTACTTTGAGTTCCCCTATATCTGAGACAAAAAAGGAACCATGTTAATTTTTGAACATCTGACTTTAAACGCACATCAAATTTGTCATCGTATAGCAACTACCTAGTTTCCCTCTATTCCGTGACCATCCTTCTTACTCCAAGAGAAGGCCAGACAAAAACGAGACCTTGAAGATGGGTTAGGCAGACTCTGCCTTACACAAAACTTAATGTGGCCACAACAATATCCTTTCTCAAACTGTGACATCCTCTGGTCATTTCTCTTATGCGGAAGCAAGAGTATTTGTTCTTCTTGATAAACTCTAAGTAGGAGTCTGGATGAGAATCAATCTCATTAAATATCCCCTGAAGGGTTGGAGAGAGAGTTGTCTGGTAGTAACAGTTGGAATTCACTTCTAAACCTTGTGAGAAGGAGTAAGAGGAGATAAGTTGCTATTTCCAATGGTCTGATCATAATAGGGCATGAAAGCATTTCAGAGAACAAGGACATGGGAGTTAGAAACCTTGAGTCTTGTCCCAACTGGACAACTCCCTAAATGGTGTGACACTGGGCAGCCACTTCTCCTTGAGCCGCACTTTGCCCTCCGTATCGTGAAAGGGTTGAAATAGATCAGAAGTTCTCAACTCTGGCTACACCCTGGGAACCATGTGAGGGGAGCATTTAAACATACACATGCATGGCCTTTTCTACAGATAAATTAATAATTTGTAGTTCCCTAGGGGTGGATTCCAGGCATCTGTATTGTTAAAAACATCTCAGGAGATTCCCATGTATAGCCAGGGCTGAGACCACTGGATGGGATCCATGCTTCTATGGATCTGTTCCTATTTGGAGGGATACCTCAATTAATGATTCCCCTGGGCATGGAGCTCTTTCTCACAGAGTCAGCTAGGTTAAAAAAAAACCAGAAAGATCCTTATAAATCATGCAAAGTGAACTGCCTGCTTATGCAGCTGCACGACAAAAATACCTCCCTGCACAACGTCTATGTCTCCCTTCTTGATGATAAACAGCACCCTCCTAATGCAGAGCATGAGCTCCATCATCTGTGGCCTCAGCCTATCTTTCTGGCTTCCTTCTCTCCTCGCATGGGCCCTCTTACCTCCCTTCACACTCCTGATCCTTCCTCCAGTTTATACTGGGAAGGAACTGATGGCAGACCCTAAACCCTCAAGTGTTGGCTGAATGACTGCAGACAAAACTTTAACTTGCATCTGGAGTAAACGTTAACTCACACCTATGTGACAAAGGCTGGGTTAGGCATGTTCACTGCCTCATTTTAAATATTTTGTTGGAATTTGTAGAAAAAAAAGGGAATAGTATCATTAAAAGAATAACAAGCACCAGCCAAGCAATAGGTTTAGACTAGACACGATGGCACACGGGAGCCACTCAGCTCAGTTTGAGGAGGGGCTCAGTGGGGCAACTTGAGGACGGTCCTCTCCAGGGACCTTGGCAGCCGGTGGCTTCTCCCAGGACCTGGAACACCACTTGTCAAAGCTGTGCTTGAACAGTAGGCCTGTTCTCCAGCCCTTCACCTGCTTTCCTCATATAACTTGATCAGATTACATCCTAACCTCCTGTCCATTGGTCCAAGACTTTGTGTTAATATTTTGCATCCTGTGGACCACTTGAAGATAATATAATTAGTATCCATACCCTGACATTCCAATTTACTATTTTACCCCCAAACTGACTTCCAATGAAACAGGATAAGTACTATAAAAAACTCCTGACAAGAGTTCAGAATCATAGAATAAACATTAAGTTATTGAGGGTGTTGTGGTTCTATTTAGAATATAAACATATAACACCCTGAGCAATGTAACCAAAATAAATAAAACCAAAAGAAATTGAGTTGTGAGGGGACAAGGACAAATAGGATAATCAACTTATCTACCAGAGTAATGATCGAAAGTCTCTTCTAACAATAAAATCAACAATAGATTTAGCTCATAAAGTTTTCATAGTATTTTCTTGGCTATGGAGAATCTTTTGGGAATTAATGATACCTGTAATAAAAAAGTGTTTAGTAGAGGTTTGGGAATCCCTCTGATTTTGCAAACATTCAAAAAAAGAAGAAAAAGGTTTCTTTCCCTTCTACTAAATACATACAAAATTAAATACAAATATTTTTTGTTTTCTGAGAAGAATATATCCTTACAGATTTCTCTCTCTTGCTCCGTATGTATATTCACACAGAGATGTCTGGCAACATGTTCGCCAAGTGTTATATTAGTCATTTCTAGTCAGTGGGAGTTTAGTTAATTAGTTGCTTCATTATTGGATTGTTCCTATCTTGTTTGCGTTTTTTTCTTTTTACCTTTTGACCCCTTCCACCCATTTCTCCAGCACCCACTTATTACCTCTGGCAACCATCAATCTGTTCTTTGTATCTGTGAACTTGTGGGATTTTTTTTGTTCTCGTTTGTAGATTCCACATATACGAGAGATCATACAGCATTTTTCTTTCTTTGCCTGACTTACTTCACTTAGCACAATGTTCACATTTTTAATCATGATCATGTACTATGTTTTAAAAAATCATGACTTGAAAAAAAGTCGATGACTATAGGTCCATGGATGGCTTCAAAATGAACTCTACAAATATATGCAATATTTTATGTATAATATGTATGTATGTCTTTCCTGGAAACGGTGTCTTATTTACATCCAATTATCAGAATTGTTTATGAATCCAGAGTGAGTTTCGTGCCTTCTGCACTTCTCGCACCTTCAGTTTTAGGCTCCTGGCTGGTAGTCTAGCTTCCCTTGACTGACAGTAAATGCCAAGCACTTCATATGTAATGTCTGACTCTGTAGGATAGATATTATCATTTCCATGTAATGGAGGAGAAATAAGGATTAGGAATGCTCAGTCACTTGCCCAAGGTCACACAGAAATCAGAGGCAGAGCTGTGCCTGGGTCTGAAGTCTATACTGCCCCACAACATTCATTTACCTCATCAGATACGTTACCAGGAGTCATTCATCTGCCATTATTTGAGGGCTTGCAATGAACTCGCAATGTCCCAGGTGCTGGTGACATAACAGTGAACATTGGACAAAATTCTATGCTTTCCTGGAGCTGATACTTTAGAAATAACTCAACATATCTTAAAAATATGTGGTATTATTTCATTTGGTCATTATAAAAATCTTTTGAGGCAGGGAAAGCATTGCCAATTTTTATAGACAAGCCAACTAAATCTGAGAAAAGTTAGAGTTATCCAAGTTATGTATTGGGGGGTGGACTTAGAATATCAAACATGATAGGACTCATCTTTAAGTATAACATATACATATATACATTACAATTTGACCATATCCTAATAAAAAATAGTGCTAGTGATGGAATATAGAAGTTAAAGGTAAAATTTGTCCTCAGTTGTCCCCAGCTCACCTGATAAAGGTCATTGGAATGTGAGACAGACTCTTTCCTCAGCTCACCCCCACCTCCCCTCTCAGGGTCCTCCCCCCACTCCTGACGACCCTAAGTCATCTCCCACAGTCCTCTCTCTCGCGTGCTCTCAATGATCTGACCACAACCTCTCTGTTCCTACCCCCAAAGCTTAGGGGTCAGCTAAGGATACGTGACGTATCTTTTCCACTCAGTCACTGATCACCGAACACCTAGAGGACCCTGAGGGTGGTGTAAGGGTGGGAAATACGCATATGAAGGTATGACCCAGGCTCAGTCCCAGCGAGGGCCTGCGTTTGCACTTCAAACTGGGATTTGTCAAGACTTTAGGTTCTGAAAGATTCATCTCCAATGATGGATTTTCAGGTATATTTTATTTATTTTTTGTTTATTGAAGTGTAATTGACATATAATATCCTATTAGAATCAGGTGTACATTATGGTGATTTAATACTTTTATACATTACAAAATGATTCCCATAATAAGCCTAGTTACCATCTATCACCACACAGTTATTAAAATATTATGGATTATATTCTCAATGCTGTACATTTTATTTTATTTTGTTTTATTTTATTTTTATTTTATAACTGAGTGTGTATCTCTTAATCTCTAACCTATTTCACCTACCCTCCAACCCCTCCTTGCTCTCATAATGAACAGTTTGTTTTCTGCATCTGTGAATCTGTTTCTTTTTTGTTTTGTTTGTTCATTTTGTGGTTAGACTCCACATGTAAGTGAAATCATGTGGTAGTTGTTTATGTCTGTCTGACTTATTTTACTTAACACAATGCCCTCCACATCCACCCGTGTTGTCCCAAATTGCAAGATCTCATTCTTTTTTTTTTTATGGCTGAGTAATATTTCTGTGTGAACATATATATCATCCATCATATATCACATCTTCTTCATTCATCTATCGATGGACAGTTTGCTTCCATATCTAGGCTGTTGCAAATAACGCTGCAATGAGCATAGGGGTGCCTATATCTCTTCAAGTTGGTGATTCATTTTCTCCAGATAAATACCCAGCATTGGAATAGCTGGATTATATGGTAGTTCTTTTTTTTGCAGAACCCCCATACTGCTTTCCATAGTGGCTGAACCAATTTACATTCCCATCAATAGTGAATGACAGTTCCCTTTTCTCCATATCCTTGCCTACTCTTGTTATTTTTTAATCTTTTTAGTAATAGCCTTTCTGACAGGTGTGAAGTGGTGGTTTCATTGTGGTTTTGATTTGCATTTCTCTGATCATTAGTGATGTGGAGCATCCTTTCATGTGCCTGTTGGCCATCTGTATGACTTCTTTGGAAAAATGTCTATTCAAGTCCTCTGGCCACTTTAATTAGTTTCTTTTTGATATTGAGTTGTGTTAAGTTCTTTATAGTTTTTGGATATTATTCCCTTATCAGATGAATGATTTTCAAATATCCTCTCCCATGTAGTAGATGGCCTTTTCATTTTGCTAATAGATTGTTTTGCTGTGCAAAAGCTTTTCGGTTTGATGCAATCCCATTTGTTTATTTTAGCTTTGTTGCCCTGGCCTGAAGAGACTGATCCAAAAAAATATTACTAAGATCCATGTCAAAGAATTATTGCCTGTGTTTTCTTCCAGGAGTTTTATGGTTTCAGGTCTTACATTCAAGTCTTTAATCCATTTTGAATTTATTTTTGTATATGATGTAATATAGTGGTCTACTTTCATTCTTTTGCATGTAGCTGTCAAGTTTTCCAACATCATGAACTGTTGTCTTTTCCCCATTGTATATTCTTGCCTCCTTTGCCACAGATTAATTGACTATACATGCATGGGTTTGTTTCTGTGTTCTCTATTCTGGCCCATTGATCTATGTGTCTGTTTTCATGCCAATACCATTCTGTTTTGATTACTATAACTTTGTAGTGTAGTTTGAAATCAGGGAGCATGATCCCTCCAGCTTTGTTCTTCTTTCTAAAGATTGCTTTGACTACCCAGTGTTTTTTTGTGTTCCCTTAAAAATTCTAGGATTCTTGTACTAGTTCTGTGAAAATGCCTTTGGAATTTTAAAAGGGATTGCATTGAGTCTATAGATTGCTTTGGTTAGTATGGCCATTTTAACAATATTCCTCCAGTCCATGAGCATGGTATATCTTTCCATTTATTTGTGTCATCTTCATTTTTTTTTAATCAGTGATAGTTTTCAGTGTACAGGTGTTTCAACTCCTTGGTTAAATGTACTTTATTTCTAGGTATTTTATTCTTTTTGATGCAATTACAAATGGGATTGTTTTCTCTTTTGACAGCCTTTATTAATGTTCTGTATGTTAATCTGTATCCTATTTTTAGATATATTTTAAATGGTATATTCCTTGGAATCATTTACAGAGCACCTAGGAGCTTGCTACAAATGCATGTTCCCAGATGTCACCTTAGGAGACTCTACCGTTCTGAGGTGTTGGCCAGGAATCTGCACATGCTGCAGGCTTCCCAGCGTCCATACAGCACATTCTCGAGAAGCGCTGGTATATGGGGGGGAGAGCTCACTGAGCGCTCCAGGAATCTCTGTGTCATAGCTGCACTTGTGGTGCTCCTGCCAGAGCACTTGCACACCCCATGGTGATCGTCTGCCGTTGCCACCAGACAGTGGGACCCATTTCTAGTCGTCTTTGCAGCTCAAGCACCTGGCTCAGAGTACCCTGCTGGGGGACATTCAGTAAATGATCATCAAATATACGAAGATGAGCCCAACTCCACATTAGTCGTAAACACACACATACACACACAGAGACACACATTCACACCCACTGTATTCCCACGGAAAGAGGTGGCCCTTGCTCTGTACCACTACCGGGTACCTGGCACAAACATATGCTTCTGCAGTATGCTAAGAAGGAAGGCTTCATAAAAGCCATAGTTGACCTGGCAGCTGGAAAAAGTGATAAGGCACATTGCAAGAATGGAGTTAAATTATTGATATAGTCCCATGCTCATCTAGCAAATAAAGGCATGAAACCTGAAATAATTAAATTGAGTGTCTTGGTGAAGATCACAGGGCAAGTTGCTCATATCTAAGAGTAGAAGTATCATTTTTTTGACTTTATATCAATTCCTTATTGCTCTGATCACCACCACCTAAGAAATCCAAACATCTTTATCTTTTGCCCCTATCATGCCCCTATCATTAAAAATATAATGCTATGTTAGTAAAACCTACTTTTTCATACTGCAGATACATTAAATAGAACTAGAATGTCTACTTATGCATGAGAACGGGTCCTCTTGCAATCACTCCACTCTGGGAATTCCTAGATGGTGTCAGCACTCATCATTAAAGCAGGAAAATGTGGTTTGGGGACCAAAGGGGAAAGAAGCCTACATGTGCAGAGAGGAAAGAGGAAAGACAGAAAACAAGGAGGGGGGAGGGAAGGAGACAGAAAAGAGATAAGGAAGAAGGGAAGAAGGGAAGGAGGGAAGGAACAAAAGGGCAAGAGAGGAAGGAGGGGAGGAGAAAGAAAGGGAGGGGGTCTGAAGCCACACAGTTTTCTGGGGGGTGCGGAGCCAGCTGCAGTGCACACAGGATCATTTTATGATATTGTTATTCTAACTTGCAAGCAATGAACTTGGAGTAGTTAAAGGGACATCAAGATCTGATTGGCCATTTCCCACACGTTCCTCATTCCAGTCTGTAATTTAGTGACTTCAGTAAAACAGAGAGCAACGATGTCCCTCCTTCGTGGCTCCCACGATGCTTGGGGGAGGCCCCAGTCATGTCAAGGGCCAGCATCTCTATTCCAGAAGGCAGTCTAGCAGCACCGTTTGGTTTTCATCATTCAGTTTCCAGGCACTTGACTAAGACTTGAGCAGAATGCAGCCCTGATAACTGAACAGACAAGGTACTTATTGTGTCTAAACTGAAACAATCCATTTGTGACCATGCCAGAATTTGTCTTAATAGAACTAAACAGGGTCAATACTATTGTGAACCCAGAGAATCCCTATAAGTGCTGAAACTGTTTAAAATACTTTGCTCTGTATTTCAAAAATTTGGAACTACTTTAAAGATCATCTAGTTCAATCTCCAAACTATGACTAAGCGCAAAAAACCAAAGTCACTTTATCTTTTGGGGGCCTTGGTTTCTTCATCTGTAAAATGAGAAGACTGGACAAGTTGGAATCTAAGATTCATGCTGGCTTCAATGGCTCATGAATCAACAGGAGTATCTGGGAGCGGTAGCAGTCATAGACTCTCTGATACATTATCAAACATATTGAATAAGAAATGAGAGCTATGGCTCTCTTCTTGGCTTCCAAATATCAGCTTATAAAAGCTAACTTTAATTTGAAGGGTTTAAAGTAAATCTGATCTAGTCTGAAAGATATGTCTAGATACCTCTAGAAATACAAATTTTCATTTCTTTCAGAATGGTGAAGGGTTAATTATAGGCATTGGTGAATAACCTTTTATTTCCATGATTTTATCTTACCCCTTACCAAATGTGCAACCCCAATAGAAGTGTCAAAAGGGTAGTAAAATTTCCAAAGCTAAAAAAAGGGCAGGTCTTCTCAGACTTCCACAGATTCTAATTACTCATAATGACAAGTCATTATCCAAATCCATTTCTAGAAAGTCACAAGGACCTGACAGGTCAAAGCAAAAATGTCTTTTCAGGCTCCAGCAAGAGACTATGCCATGTTAACCCTCACCATACTTATATGTACCACTCATTTTTTCCAAGAAGGAAGAAACAAATATAGGAGAGGGTTAATGCCTTGGAAAAAGGAAACCAGTGGGAGCTATTGAGCCCCAGGTACAGGGGCTTGTATCAGGGATGCCCTGCAGCACAACTTTAACTACATGACCTAACTGTGGGCTTCTATAGGGAACAGGTCTTGCACAACAGACAGAAACAGCTCTCCGGAATTCAGAGGTAAGGAAACAGAAGGGTCAGAGCTCTTTGGGGAGGGACAGGGAGAGGCTAAGAGACATGGCAACCCATAGCAGTGGATCTTGTAAATAAATTCTGGGTCCATCCAGATTCCTATGAACAAATTTGTTTGTTATCACTTATGCATTCAAGCATATATGCAGTTAACAGATATTTTCTGAGAATCTACTTTTTGTCACTTGCACTTCTAGGTTCTAGGGATACAGTGGTGTCTTGCCTGAGGGTTTCAGCCCTGGACAAGTTCACTATGGATTCAGTGAGACTGAGGAATGACAACAAAATGCTCTTGGTGTGAAAGGGCTTATTATCCGGCTTTATTCCCATAGTGGCAGGTCAAGCACTAGAATCACATCTGCATCCAGCCATCTGCAGGTCTGTAGTCCTCCTCTGTCTCTGCCTCCGCCCAGAGCCCTGGGCGGAGCTCTTTCCACAGTGACTCAGTCAGTAATAGCTTATAGCCTAGCAGTAGGCCAATGACGCCATCCAGTAGGTTAGGGTCAGGCGAGGATCCTGGCCACCGGCACTTCCATTTTCCCCACAAGTGGTGAGTAAGAGAGTGATTGGCCTCACTGACTTTCCTGAGGAAAATGAACTTAACTAAATAATCACACAAATGAGTAAATATAATTAAAGCTCACACTTAATTGAGTACAATGAAGAGAATGATTAGTGCAGGATTAGAGATTTGAATGGGGCCAGCAGAGGGGTCACAGATGGGAAGGCAGGGTGCCTAGTGAATAGGAGCTAACGTGATGGAGGGTCAGGCGGTTCCCAGTGGGAGGGACATTCTGTGTAAAGCCCCTGAGATGGGCTGCAGGAACCGGGAAGACAGGGCAGGGCACTTAGAGTGTCAGGTAAGTATTAAGAGTGGGGACAGAGCCTGTAGAGGTGCGGGGGGGGGGGGGGGGGGCGCCTTGAATTACAAAGGCCAATTAGGAACAGGAGAGAGGGAGGGGAGAAGCTAGGGGACAGCGTGCTCCAAGGAGGGCACAGAGCAGATTCCCTAGGCTGAGAGAGGCTGCCTGGGGACTCAAGTACTTGAATAAATCATGGAAAGCCTTGTAGTGAAGGTAAGGAGTTTGGGATTTACCCTAAATTCAGGGGGAGGCCACTTCAGTATTTTAGTTGGAGAGCAATAGATTTGATAAATTTTTTAGAGATCACACTGGGTAGACAGTGGTGAAAATCAAACAGCAAAAACTACACACAACCCCATGGAGTGTCTTAGAAAGATGATGAATTTAAAAAGCAACCCCAGAAGACTACATATTGTGAGATACCATCTTTTCAAAGCTCAAAAACAAGCAAAACTATGTTATATATTATGTGAGGCTATAGAGGAGATGAAAGAATACTTTTTAGAGTGAGCTATAAACATGACATTCAGGACGGCGGCTACCCCGGGAAGAGGACAGGAGGCGAGGACGGCGGCTACCCCGGGAAGAGGACAGGAGGCGAGGACGGCGGCTACCCCGGGAAGAGGACAGGAGGCGAGGACGGTGGCTACCCCGGGAAGAGGACAGGAGGCGAGGACGGCGGCTATCCCCGGGAAGAGGACAGGAGGCGAGGACGGCGGCTACCCCGGGAAGAGGACAGGAGGCGAGGACGGCGGCTACCCCGGGAAGAGGACAGGAGGCGAGGGGGGGACACAGATGGTCACTAGGTTTGTGTCCTAGTCCTTAAGTGGGGTGGTTGGTTTTGAGTATTCGTTTCATTGTGGTTTCTCATATAATGCACACATATAAATTACATTTATAATACATAAAATATGTCATACATTATATTTAAGAGAAGAATGGGTCATTCTGCCTACCGCATGGATAACAGATTTGAGGGAAACACGAGTAGAATCAGTGAGACTAGTTAGGGGCTATTTCAGTCTCTCAGGCAAGACATTTCAAATCTTCCCCTGTGCTCCCTCCAGGAGGTCTGAACGAGGGTCCAGAGACCACCAGTAGCACCTACCCAGCACCTGGCATCAGTCTGTATACACAGTAGACAGTCAGTAAAATTTTCCTTAGTAGAATCACGAACAAGTACAAAGAATGGCTGGATACGTTAACCTCAAGACACAAGACTCACAACAATCATTGAACTACCAACTCTGTGGCAGTTCCGTGTTTACAAATCACTTTCACATTCATTGTCTGTTTTTTCACCCAACTGCAGGGGATGCATGCATCACATGAGAGGTAAAGTGACAGACGAGCCACAGCATGGCGAGGGTTCAGCTAGAACTGGGCCTAAACCGGCGCTCTTTCCACTGTATGCTGATTCCTCTCAAACACCAGACGTGAGCAATTACCTCAAATACCATCCCAGCTCACTCTCAGACCACTCTGTTTCAGCTCTGTCACATTTTTCAAATATCTTTCAGACTCTGTAGCTGTAGACTTTGTCACACGCACACACACATGTATGTATATTCTCTATATAATTATATGATGCTGTTTGCCCATCCCCAACAATTTCCTCAGTTTATTGAGGGTGATACGTAAGTTTTCTCCTTTTTTTAAAACCTATAAAACAGTGGGTATGTGAGCATGTTGAGGCCCTACCACCTGTCACCTCGTGAGTCACCAAGACTGCTCCCGCCACTCTAGCGGCTGGGTGGGTCCCCTTCTCTCCTCAATGCTCTAGGCTGAATGCTCTGTTAATAATAAAGACTTTCCATATATGAGGGGACTGTTATTCAGACAAAGCTCTTCAAAACTAGTTATTTACTCTTGATAGAAATTTCCTAAAGTCAGCCCTGAAACCAGACACACAGTCATTCATTAATAGATTTTCCTTTGCACTCTGGGGTAGCAATTTCCAGTTCACCTGATGCTAAGACACCTGATTTCATCCTACAGGGGCCCTGCATCCATTCCGTAATCATGCTAATTATAACCCAGGATACAGTTCACCCTTGAGAACATCAGAAATTTATTGCTGAGCGAGGAAGCAACTAAGATTCAGGATCTAGTCCTGGGTCCAGAAGCAGAACCACAGAAATCAGGCAGGATATAGGATTTTGAAGTGGGTGTAGGCAAGGTCAGAAGCTTGAGGCGTCAGTCTGAATGACCAAACCCAGGTAGGAATGCAGAAAAGAAGCTACAGGAGGCGTTGGGAAGTGCCATATTCCAAAGTTCACGTGCTAAAACAGGTTAACACTGCAGAAAGAAGCCGACCTCTAAGGTAGAGGAGTTCTTTCTAAAGACCTTAAGCACTTAGTGGGTTCCTTTTTCAAGAATAAAAACTGTTCATTTCAGCTAACCATTAGGTGTTAGACACCACTGCAAGCTCTTTACATGCATAGGATCACTTAATCTGCACAAAAATGACTTACCCCTTAATGCAAGTGAGGAAACTGAGGCTTAAGAACATGAAGTGACTTGCCCAAGGTCACACAGCTATTGGGAGAGAAGAGAGCTACTGGGAGAGGGACAGAGAAAGAGGCAGGGACAGGGAGAAGTTGAGTTGGATTCAAATCTAGACAGTCTTACTTACAAGCCACCGTGTTAGCCAACAATTGATACTACTCTCAAATGAACCTTTGCCTTCAATTCCCTCTAAGATACATTTATATTATAAAAAATAAAAGCAAGTTTATATTCATTTGGCCTTGACAGTTGAGAATGTTTACGTCCTTTGAGATGACTGGAAAGAGCTCAGGATTAAAAAACCACTGTTTTGAGCTTTAAAAGACCCCACAGATGAGGATGTTAGGATACCTCACCCTTGAGTTCCCCTTGGAGAATTCAGTGTCTCCATTATAACTCTGCATGGGATCCAGTCTGCTGTCAAGCCCTGGAGTGTTAAAGGGAGGAGAGTGGGAACAAATTAGAAGATACACAAGGACAAGTCTAAACATTATAATTCTGATACAAAAAAAATCAAGATATCATAAAAATTCTATTTCTGAAGATTTATCTCCACTTAACGCCATAAGAACTTGAGGTGGCTAAAAAAAAATCAACTTGTAAAGCAAACAGAATTATTGAATTGTGAAATTGATGGCCATAAAATTTAAAACAATTTTATGTGAAACCAATTTTTTTTTCAAAGTAAAAGAGTCCGATAATATCAAGTACTCATAAGGCTTGAGGACACAAGAAATAAGGAGAGGAACGAAAGGTTCCCCTTTGCTAAGCGACTGGACGGCTGCCATCGGCAGGAGGTGACTTAGGTTAACCACCTGCTCCCGGCTAGAGCCTGAACTTGACCCTGATTCTTGCTGCGTGAGATTTGTCTCCTCCATCTCTCACAGTGCCTGCAGGATTGTCCTTTTCCTTTCTCCCTATGGAAAGTCTGAGTTCTGTAGCTATTTCAGCCTTTTGGTGAATATGGCACCGAACTTCACACTTCACAATGCCCTGTAAGGTATTATCTTCTCATTTTTCCCCTTTGCATTACATTTCCTCTTCCAGCCGGAGAGTACGCCTCTCTGGTGCAGGAGCGCTCGCTGATGCTGCTCCTGCTTTCTCCCCTCTCGGGTGGGCGGCAGCTTGGCGCAGTGATTGAGATTTGAGTTTGAATTCTGAGTCTCTATGATACTGAATAGGGTACTTACTCTTTCCTTCTATAAAATAGGGATTCAGTGGGCCCGGAGCGCTCAGTCCAGAGCCCAGCCCATGCTCACTACCCGGTAAGCTTTATTCACGCCCATCACCCTTCCTCTATCTGGAGAAATGGCCTCAGGCCCTGACACACCGCCGAGGCCCTCTAGCGGGCGGTCTTCCCGTTCCTGCCTCTCTGAGTTCTTAGATACAATTTTTACCTTTTCAAGATTAGGAACTGAACCCCTCTTTCACCATAATAAGGAATTCCCACCACCGCCACCACTACAACTCCTCTCCATCTGATTTGAGGGTCTATTATCATCTCACAGAGATGCCACTTAGACAAAGCTTCGAATTATGGAGCTGTGGAGGGGGGCTGGGGTAGAGCCCTGCCCTATTAACATTCAATCCACAATAGACACCATTATCTTGGCTTGAAAATACCCCAGCAGTAGTGATGTGAGGAAATGGGGGTGGGTTACCAAAGCAACAGGGAGATGTGAGCTGCACTGTTCCCATGGCAACAGAAAGCAGGCAGGAGTACTTTCCTGGCTGGAATGATGGTTGGTTAGCCTCTCACCAGCAGCACGGTGGCTCGTCAGGTGGCTTAGTGAGGGACTTCTCTTAGAGTTTTGGCCAGAAGGAAGCCTACAGCAGAGGGCCTGACCCGTCAGCCTGGAGCACGGACTTCTTCCTAAGGAGTCAGTGTTCTCTTTGGATACTGACCAACTAATTACCTCCCCAGTATCATCAGTTTGTACTTATGACCTGCAGTCTCCATGAGTGGCTTTCTTGAACAAAATCCATTTATGGAAACCCAACTCATAAAGCACACACAGTAAGCAGCAGACAACTAAGTGCCCAGGCTATTTCCCTCCTCTTTAATTTTAATTTATCAAAGAAATACACTCACATCATTTAAAAGTCATAAGGAAAAACAGCCGTCCCCACACACAGGACACCTCCTCCCCTACCCCTGTTCCTAGGGGCAACCACTTTTAACAACTTTAGCTGTGTATCTTTCAGTTCATTTTAGTATTTCCAAATATTTCCATATTTCATGTAATTTCCTATTAGAGAACATAGATAAAGCTCCTCACATCTTCTCTGCAACTCAACCTTCTAATTTGATTATATCACAACTTTTGAATAAATCTATATGAAGTGTTTTCAGCGTCAATCAGGGAACTGCAACATATGATCTCATGTGGACGAGGGGCTGGAGACCTCCCCATTCAAGATTCAGACCTTCACCCAATCCCCTGGGTCTGGTCTGCATACCCGCCCCCTCTGTGTCTGGTGTCCCATAACTGGAGGCTGTCTGTTCAGTTTCTCTAGAGAATTACCTCCTGCTTCTTGGCAATCCGAGGAGATATGTGGGCCCTGCCTGTCCCTTAAACAGACTTTCACGTAAGTCCCTCATTTTCAGCTGCTACCTCTTGCAGACCTTGCTTACTCAGCGTCCGGAGTCTTCGGGCACCAGGGTTGGAATTCCCTCCCTCACCCTCTGCTTATTCAGGGGTGTTCTGAGCTACAGATGTCTTCCGCTGTTGTCTAAAATGACATTGTGTTTCCATTTCTTATTCCTCTGCTGTTTGGGGTGATTATAATAGAAGAGGACAGAAACAAGTTTTCTTCAAATGCTTGTCTGCCTAGGAGGTGGCCCTCATTGGAGTGATTTTGGGATAGGCTAAATTATAGGGAATACTTTCCTAACTATTTTCTTGCGGTACCATTATCTTAAATGTATGACAATCTAAATCCGTCCAGAGAATGATTAGGTTTGAAAAAATTTTGATTTGGAAAAGAAGTATTTTCTGCTCTGGTATGTTGTAATCAAACTAGGCAATTTTACCTTTTGACTGATTGAGGCTCTATTCTAAGAAAATAATTTGAGACAAGCACTAAATGAAATTGATTACTGCTGCTTAACTGTAATTGTGGAAAATGGAAATTCTCTAAATGCCCAATGAGAACAACATAGTGATATGTGAGTGCAATGGAATAGTATGAACAACATGGAAAATATACCAGTGTACTAAGAAGCTGACTTTATGCTCTGTTTACAAGTGTGTAAAATAGCCATTATAATCTCTTTCTGTTGCAAATTCCCCATCTGTAAAATGGGATAGTAAAGTAGCTACGTCATAGAAGGAAACAATGACCCAAAATTTTAGCTCGTGCCTGAGACATAGTAAGGGTGCAATACGTGCTAGACACTGCTGCTTCCATTACAAAATAGTATGTGTGTAAATGTGGGATTTTGCGTCCCTTTTCAATAAATCAAAAATCAGGATACAAAAAACTGTCTCCATAACCATAAAGAAACATTTATATTATAATGGAATTTTTGTAACCTTTGAAGTCCTCTGGCCAAACTGTTGGTTTAAAGCAGTGGCTTCAAAAGTATGGGCCCAGGACCAGCAATATCAGCGTATCGCCTACAAAGTTGTCAGGAATGCAAATTCTCAGGCCCCACTGTAGACATTCTAGATCAAAAACCCTGGGTTGGGGTCCAGCAATCCGTGTTTTAACAAATCCTGGAGGGGATCTGATGCATGCTAAGTGGTTCTTAACATTAGATGCACATTTGAGTCATTTTTGGAGTTTAAAAGATGATGACGCCGAGCTCCACCCAGATCAGCTAAATCAGATACAGGTGGCTGTGGGGACGTGGGGGTGCCTGTGGCCAGGATCCTCACTGAACTTACACCACCTGATGATGTCACTGGCCTGTTGCTAGGCTACCACTTCCACGCCTTTAGGCAGTAAGCTATTACTGCACTATATAGAGAGCTGGTCCAGGGCTCTGGGCGGAGGCGGAGATGCTAGTGCTCCCCCTACCGCCAGGAGAACAAGCCGGGTAATAAACCCTTTCACCCCAAAGAACATTTTGCTGTCAATTTCTTTGATCACATTGAATCCATAGCAAACTTGCCTGGGGCTGAAACCCATTGGCAAGACAGTGGTTCTCAGGCATTGGAAGTTTTAAAAACTACCAGGTGATTCTAATGTGCAGCCAAGACTGAGACCTATGGATTTAGAGGGATTACCATAAAGAAAGGCCAAGTTAGATGTGAGGGCCAGGTAGCCTTTCTGGCAGCATTTGAACCTTCTTCCATCATCTTTGGTTTCCACAGGATCCTATTGTGCCTATTCTTAGTTGAATCTAAGTCCAGGAGAAAAGAGGGGTCGTTAATACAGCTCTTCCAAACATTTCAGACATGTTCATAGATCTTGGAGGTCAGATAGAAGTAGAAGTAAAGGAGGCTTAATGTGGTGATGTAAGCCGGGAGGGTATGATTCTTTCTACCGCTGAGAAAACTGCCTCTTTATAAGTGAGGTCTGGGTGCATTGGTTTCAAGGAAAGCTTGGAGTTTTCTTGGTAGCCAGACCAGAGACAGTCCCAGATTCAGATTCTCTGTTTTCTACCCAAACTCTCCCTTTGAGATTCCCGCTGTGTCCCATCAGAGTTCAAGGAGCGTCCGGCAGGCCTAAGCTCCAGTTTCTGGCACATTTTCTGGGTTTCATCTTCGTAATTTGCTGACAAATTTCTGTCAAGAAATGACAAAGAAATAAACATCCCTGGGTATGTCTGATTGTCCCTTCGCTCCAATTTTCTTGACTCGTTTGCTTTTATCCTGTTGAGTCTTTCATATTTTTATAATTATCCTCCAATCCTCTTTTAGAATTTGGCGGGTAAAATAAAAAGAAGTTATAAAAGCCAATCCGTTGTATTCTCCATTTGCCTTTTTTAAATTGGATCCTTCATTTATTCAACCCATAAGCACTTATTCCATCCATTATAAGAAATTTCTACTGAGAATCTCTAGGTACACAGGGAAAGCTACAAAGGAAACACAAGCCCTAATGCCCTTCCTCTCTTCAAGAATTGTATTTACCATTATTATTGGATGAAAAGAGAAACATGTGCATCAAATAAGGAGCAGTATTGATAAATTACTGAGCAAAATACGATCAAATGCGAGAGAACTACCGTGGGTTGAATGCTTAATGAGAACCAGGCAGCAGGCAGTGTTTTCTACACACTCTCTCACGCTTCCCTGGTGCAGCCCTGAAGGTGGTGATTTCACGGGCCAGTCTGTGCTCTGGAGTCTGCCAGGGCAGTTCGCCTAACCTGCCTGTGGCTCATGGGTAAAGGGGGAGAGGAACAATCCTACCTCAGTTGATGCGAGTTTCAAATTCATGCAAAGCACATAGCACTGTTAAACGAATGGGTATCTGAATTACTTACCACACTTCAGTGCCTGACACATAGATGCTATTCATCATTGTTAGATGGCATTTAAGTCCATTTTAAAGATGAATAAACTGAGGTTGAGAGAGATTAATGATATCATGTGTTTGTAGCATAGCTAGACACCAAACCTGGGTACTTTCTTCTATTTTGCTTATAAAATCAAGTGCTGAAATATTTAGCATAGATCTCAAGCAATTTACTGTTCTGTTTGCATTATCAAAATACTTAACAAACCCAAACTGAAATTCCACATGGTTGGTTTTATTTATTGACTATTTTTGATAAAAGGGTAGGTTGTAAGAAACATTAAGTTCCTCCTCTGGTCACAGACCTACCCAGGCTCAGCACAGCATGGAATCTAAGCCTCTGTGGGTCTTTCCACTGGGCCTCTGGGGTGATTCCCTCTCATCCAAGGCAAGCTCCCTTCCTCGCTCCAGGCGCTTTCCTCACAGCAACCGGCCTCTCTCACCTCCTCCCGTTCCTTCTCTTTCCTGCCCCACTTCTCTCCATGTACCAAAGCCTGCAGGCCCCTCTTCTATGACTCCCTCAGCACCGCCTTCACCCCTTGCCCCCTTCTTGGGACCCATGTAGTCGGTGCTTGTAACTACAGCAAGCCTTCGCTCACGGCACTCAGCACCCCACCCGTATTATAACTCACTGAGTCCGCAAAACCACCTGGATTTTTTGATCCTCACTTTACAAAGACATTTGGGCTCAGAAGGATTAAGGGACATGCTGGAGTTCCCACACCTGGACACTGGAAGAGCTGACTCTTTCACCTTGGGCATGCAGGCACACCTCATTTTATGGTACTTGCGGATATTCTGTTTTTTACAAATGGAAGATTGTGGCAACCCTGCCTAGAGCCAGTTTGTCAGTGCCATTTTCCCAACATTTGCTCAGTGCCTGTCTCTGTGTAACATTTTGGTAATTCTCACAATATTTCAAAGTTTGTTATTACATTTCTTATGGTGACCAGTGATCATGTGATCATGACTCAGCTGAAAACTTAAATGGTGGTTAGCACTTCATAGCAATAAAGTATTTTTTAATTAAGGTATGTATATTTTTTAGACCTATTGCTATTGCACACTTAATAGACTACAGTATAGTGTAAACATAATTTTTGTGTGCACTGAGAAACCAAAAACTTCATTTGACTTACCTTATTGTGATATTCACCTTATTGTGATGTTCACTTCATCCGGGGGGTCTGAGGTACACCTACCTGTACACGCATTTCATGTTAATTTCTCCTGGCCCCCCCACTGGACTTTTAGTTCCTTGAATTCAGTGAGCACAGGAATGGGATACCGCACAACTAAGCTTTTCACAACCAATAGAGCAGTCCTTCAGACAGAACTCTGCACCCTGGTAGAACTTTCCCTCCCATCACAAACTCAGCTTGGACAATTGAAGAAGCCCCATTGAGCACAGACCGACACTGGGGATACCACATAAAAACCTCATGATAAAGAGCAGAAATCACAGTGCACCCCACCCCACAAACCAGACTGTGAGTAAGCTGTCCCCTTTCCTCTCTATTTCTCTCTGGAATCTGGGGTCCCACAGAGGCTTATCTCATTTAGTTCTTGAATGGCATAAGTTTCGTTTGGACTTCCTTTAATTACTTGTTCATTTACATATATTTATTGGGCACCCACTAGGGGTGTGGTCGTTGTGCTAAGTGCTATAAAATAATGATGAGCTATTGATACAGTCCTTGCTTTCATGGAATAACAGTCAAGTAATCAGAGCAGCTCACAAATCCATTATGATTAAGTGCTGTGATCAAGAGGCAAGAGGTATTATGAGAACATGTGCAAGAGGGACTTGACCGGTCTGGGAGGTAAGGGACAGCCTTCCTTGAGGGAATGATGATTGAGCAGAGATCTGAACAAGACTAAACATTATCTAAAATAAAGGATGGGGTGCAGAATGCAGAGCAAACAGCATATGCCAAAGCCTTGATGTGATGGTCACATAAAATGCAAAGGGAGAGAAAGGTGGCTGTTGTGGCTGGAGAGAGGGGTCAGAATGAGGATGGTCTTAGGGACATGTTAAGGATTTAGGTCCTTATCCTAAAATGATCTAGAAAACCCTGAAGGTTTTTAGGAAGAGGGTAACATAATTAGATTTATGTTTTAGAAAGCTTATAACATGAAAAACAGATTTGGGCCATGCATGAAGTAGACCAGTAGGCCAGAAAGATGATGTGGGCCAGGGTGCCAGTTGTGGGTTGCAAACAAGTGTACCAATGTGAGATATGCAAGTGATAGAATTGCAGGGATTGCTGGTAGAGTGATAAGGAGAGCACTAGGGAAAGACATGCCAAGGACACCTTGGTTTTTTGTTTGAAGGCTGGTGGATGGAGCCACCATTCATTGAGATGGGAATCTTAGAATAAGATGGGAATTAAGGGGGGAGTACCAAGTTTGAGGAGACTTTGACGTATCCACATGGAGATGTCAGGAAGGCAATTAGGTGTATGCATTTGACTCATAGGACTAGTCTGGGATCTTCAAACTAGAGTTTGTGAGTCATCTGCCCATAGAAGGTGATCGAAGTCATGGGCATGAATGAAATTCATAAAAAGAGATTGAATAATGAAAATAGAAAAGAGATAGGACTAAGCCTGAGCTTCCTCGATATTTAATGGTCAAGAGAATCCCGTAAAAAGATAGAAATGATGCTCAGAGAGGTAGGAAGACAATCAGAATATGGAAGCTAGCATTTTAAGGATGATTTCACAATGCAGAGGTCACTGGGACCTTAACCTGAGCTTTGCAGAAGAGTGATACCAAAAGCAATAGAAATGGAATCTGTTGTCATCAGTGATTTTCATGACATGAATGCCAGAAACTTCACGTTGCAGTCTCTGCCAAACACTAATAAATTTGTTCCTGCTGTTTGAGTCCTAACCACACTGTTTGAATGAAAGTTGGTTTCGTCCAACCTATTTCTAGCATTTCAATCTAGCAGAAAAGGAAAGGACAGAAGAATTTGAATTTGTTGATAATCTTTGATCTAAAGGTCAAGACAAGAAAGGGAGTAATTATCTGCAGCTGAAACCATATCTCTCGACCAAAGGCGGTGAATTCCCAGGTGGATGCACTGTGCACACCTAATGAAGAGTCCATCTGTTACAAGATGAATTGTGGCAAAGCTCCGAGAACATCACAACACCCTATGACAAGACCACTTTGTCCCTTCAAGCATATTATAAAGACTTAGGAAAGGCTTCATTTTGCACCTGATATTAAAGCACCATGAAAGGATTCACAATACGATCTCAAAGACAGGCAATTCTGAAGATGGCAGGAGTCATGAACTCATCCCATTACCTTTAGAGGGGCAGAATACATAAAAAAAAAAAAAAAAGAATAAAGATCTGTTTTAAGAACAGAAAAGCCCAGGAATGAAAGAGGAGGAATGTAGAATCACAGCTTAAAATAGCACATAGTATGCCTGGTGTCCTGGGATGGAGCAACAGCTGTGAGAGCCTCTGGGCTCAAACATGCTGTAGCATGGGTGTGAGGGTTGAGCCCCTCCTCCCAACAGGCGGCAGGCCCTTACCACTGTCCTGGGGTCGGCAGGGGGCTCCTAGTGTGTCCTGAAGCTCCACAGCTCATCCCCAGTTCACACAGTGATTGGGCCTGGTGCCTCTCCCCTTCGGGTGGCTAGTGAGTCCATCATGCATCATGGATGAAGGACAGAGGTCTGATGGTGGCGGTCTGAGGGAGAGAGAAGCAGGTCGCTACTCTGTCATGAAGATTGATGCAACGGGGTCTACTGTGGGCCAGAGACTGTGCAAAGCACTTTATATAGATTATTCCTAATTCTACAAAGAAATCTGAAAATTAAGCTCTATTTTACCTTCCTTCTACAGATAAGAACACTGAGTCCAGGGAAGATAAGTAACTGTCCATGTCTGGCTCCAGAGTCCTTCCTTCTTGGGCTGCACCGCAGACTCCTACCTGGCTGTAGACGCCGTGTGTGACGCGAGGAGGATGCGTTAGAAAGTAAGCCCAGCATCTGCTAACCCAGCCTCTGGTGTCCCTTTTGGGATATTGCCTTTTTCCCATGGTTTTAAATCATGCTGGAATGGAAATCTAGGCACTTGTCCTCCACCACGGAAGCTGAAGGAATCCCCAGAAATTCCGTCTGCCACATCTGTCCTCCACTCCCCACAGATAAGGGCTTGGTTTATGACCTAAACTCTGCCAGCCAGGGTCTCTCTTCTGGGATATTGACTCCCAAGCTGAGGAACAAGGAGAAAATCAGTCATACAGCTTACTCACTCCAGCAGCAGGACCCAGGAAAGAGTGCCAGGCATTTCCTCCTGTTCCTCAACCCCTCCTCATCCACTAGACCCTCTACTTGCAACCAGTTTCCGTTGCTTGCAGGCAAAGAACCCTAACTGAGAAAACTTAGTAGGTAGAGTAGTTCTAATATTTTCTAAAACAAGAAGGAGAAAGGATCTGGGAGAACATTTCAAAGAAGTTACTGAGGGAGGTGAGGGCATATGTCCTTGGTGGGAGGTGGACCTGTGACTACCATAACCAGTAGAATGTGGCAGAAGTGACAGTGTGCCACCTCTGGGCATTGCCCTTAACTGGCCTGGAATCTTCCAGTTTTTGCCTTTTGGAACACATACTCATGGGACACCCCCTCTTGGAATCCAGCCCCATGCTATGAAAAGCCAAGTCACATGGAGAGGCCGCATGCAGTAGTTCAGCGTGCAGCCCCAACCGAGCTCTCAGCTGCCAGCCAGCACCAGCCGCCCACCATGGGAGGGCGCTGTGCTAGCCCAGAGGAGCCTTCAGATGAGCACAGCCCCCGCCTCCATCGGACTACAACCACATAAGAGACCCTATGTGAGATTCACCTGGTCAGCCTGCAGCAGTCTGACAATAACAATGAATTATTGTAAGCCACCAGGTTTTAGGGTAGTTTCTAATGCAGTAATAGACAGAACAGAATACTTAGAATTAGGATTGCTGGATGTAGAAAAGGGCTCTTTTGATTTTGATAGATACTGTCAAACTTCCTTCCTGAAGGCTGTACCAGTTCACGTATCCACCAAAGGTAGACGATAATAAAGACGGACTTTAGCCAAGCTATAAGAAATCAAGAGCGTTCATGTATTGCCTACTAGCATTAGTTATTTCAAAACTCCTTGTCAAGAAAAAAGAATGGAAGAAAAGATATTTGAAAAGAGAGGCTTGCTGTTCTAAATTCCTTTTAACCCCTTACAGTATAATTTTGGTTCATCATTCAATTTACCTTGGGTCCTGAAAATAAATCATGCCATCATTTGTGAGTAGAGTAACTAACCAGTGATTTCTTCTTAAATTTCATTCCATATGACAAGTGCTTACTGAAGCACCACTTGTGCCGAGCACTGAGGGGCCGTAGTGAGGGCTGGGGGGGAATGGAGCTGAGTCTACAGGGCCTCACATAAATATATCAGGCTTGCTTCTTTTCTGCAAAATTAAAAGCCCAACATTGCCTTGGCACCTTGGTCCTAAAGCTGTGTCCCCTACGCGGGAGTTTCTTTACTTACCAGCCTTTGTCTATTCTAGGAGACTGACTCCATTCCTGTTCTTTTATAATGACTGCAGGAAATAGGGTTTTTTCCTTTTCTTACTTTACATCTCAATACAGTGCCAAGACGGTTTCATTACCATAGTGTGTGTATGTGCATGTGCGCGTGGGTGTGTATGATTTCCAGATGGTGAGATTCCTAGATCTCTGAAAGGAAACTGGAAATTGAAGTAGTTGAGACAAGGAAGAGGGTGAAGGTGTGGGGGAGCGAGAATGAAGAGAAGAGAGCTGACCCCACCTCAGGGAACGGAGTTCCTTCACCCTGGGCCGACGACCGGGACAGCCAAAGAGAAGCCTGTCTTACACATAATTAAGTAGAGAATGTTGCAGGGCCTGGACTGTGACAAAGACTCTCTCCCTGACTAAATTTTGAACACCTCTGAGCTCTCCTTTCTACTAGGCCTCCACCTTGGCCCTTGGCCTGTCTTTGGCCTTCTCAGACCAGTCTAAGCCAAGAATCCTGCTTAGTCATCCCCCTACCTTTGATATCTGATCAAGTTCTTCATCCTTCAGCTTGGATGCCTATTTTTAAAAGTAAGAATCCTGTTAAGTCAGTTTAGCAAGAATCCTCTGTGCTTAATGCCTTCTTTTAGCAATTTTCTGTCCACTGGTGCCCTCACCCTGCTTCTTGGCTACAAATCCCCACTTGTCCTGTATTCAGAGCAGAGCCTGAGCTCTCACCCTCATTGCAATAGCCCTGTCACGAGCTGAGTTCATTCTCCTTGGTCCTTGTCCCCGCCTCAACAAAGATTTGAAAGTCAGAGACACAGCAGCGGAGCAGAATGAAAGCTTTATTTGAATCCACTCCAAGGGAGGAGAGGGCCACGGTCACGGGAGACAAAGGCAGGCTGCTCGCTGGGAGGCTTCTTTTTATGGGGTTTTTGGCAGGACAGAGACGTCCTTGATTGACGGTCTCAGGCTTTGGAGGCCGGGTCTAATGGATAAAAAGAAGACAGGAGCTGCTCTGATGATTTTTGTGCCTGTCTTTGGTTGTTTTATTTTCTCTTGTCTGGGGAGAGTCTGTGCTTAGAGACTTCTCATCTGGATATGTTGTTTTTTTCCATCTGGGGAATGCTTGGATATTCCAAGTAACTCCTAGTCTTTGAAACTTCAACTCATTAACTCTGCGAGTCTTTTCTGGCTCTCTGGTTTTGTCTGGCTAACTCTTTGAGTCCCTTTCAGTGGGCTTCACTGGCTTCATTCTCCCTCCACCCGTTTATGTCTACCTTTCTGCCTAACACTCCTGCCACAATAGTCTTGCATAAATTCTTCCTTACAATTTTAACAAATGTCAGAATAACTTTTTCTCTAACTATCCATGAAGAGTGTGGAAGGTCAGGTGTCCCCTTGGGCACCTGGCCACTTTGTTCATCCTCAGGTTCCAATGTCATCCTGTTTTCCACCTTTCCCAGAGGACCCCATGCCTCCTCTAACAGGAGGAAAGGCTCCTGTTGTTTTAGCACTTGTCACATGCCATTACTGTTCGGTTTTTTTACATGTCTGTTTCCTCTGCTGTGAGCGCCTAGAGGGAAGACTGTGTCTTTCATCTCTGTGTCCCCAGTGCCCAGCATAGGCCAGGAACAGACAGAAAGCTCACTTTAACACTTAACTGAACTGCTTCACGGTGGAATCAAGTCCTTAGGTCTCGCTATGGACTGAATGTCTGTGTTCCCATAAATTCATGTACTGAAACGTGATCCCCAGTGTGATGGTATTTGCAGGTGGGGCTGCTGGGAGGTAATTAGGCCCTCCTGAATGGGATTAGTGACCTTATAAGAAGAGACACGAGAGGAATGACCCCTCTCTCTGCCATGGGACCACACAGCAAGAAGGCAGCTGTCTTGCACACCAGGAAGAGAGGCGTCACCAGGAACCAGATGGCCTAGTGCCTTGATATTGGACTTCCCAGCCTCCAAAACTATGAGGAATAAATTTCTGTTGTTTAAGCTGTATAGTCCATGGTGTTTTGTTATAGAAGCGCCAACTAATACAGGCTCAGAGTACAGGGAGCCCTTTATGGGGTGGGCGAGATGGGGCGGGGGCCTAACGGAGGCAGGAAGGACTCCGGCGGGCAGAGAACAGCAAGGCGGGCACCACCGAGGCGGGGGCAGCACCGGCGTCACACAGGGAGGAGGCTCATCACACATTACTGGGTCTCCAGAAACAACAACCCACTCAAGATCTGGGCAATTTATTGTATAAACTGTAAGTCAATCAAAAAGTGAACTTACTATAAGCTTATATCATTTTTTTTTACAATTTATTTTATTTTAGTATCATTAACCTACAATTAC
>JAQQAC010015468.1:35260313-35278174 GCA_029783875.1 Phataginus tricuspis
CTTTACTATCTGAAAATCTAACTTAACTTTCTTGTTAAGTTATTGTGTACGCCGTCTGATGTTTCTTTATCTCTTCCTTCCTATTTTTCCTCCTCCTTTCTTTATATATTAGGTGTTTTATTCTTTGCCTTTAGTTGGTATTTGGATGGTCTGCTTTCTTTGGTATGATTTTATTTTCTCTCGTGACATCTTTTTAGCCTTAGGGGTGTTTCCCTCTAGAGCAGTCCGTTTAAGATATCCTGTAGTGGTGGTTTATGAGAGGCAAACTCCCTCAACTTTCTTTTGTCCTGAAATTGTTTAATCCCTCCGTCATATTTAAATGATAATCGTGCTGGATACAATATTCTTGGTTCGAGGCCCTTCTGTTTCATTACATTAAATATATCATGCCATTCTCTTCAGGCCTGTAAGGTTTCTGTTGAGAAGTCTGATGACAGTCTGATGGGTTTTCCTTTGTAGGTGATCTTTTTTCTCTCTCTAGCTGCCTTTAATACTCTGTCCTTGTCTTTGATCTTTACCATCTTGATTATTATGTGTCTTGGTGTTGTCTTCCTTGGGTCCCTTGTGTTGGGAGATCTGTGGGCTTCTGTGGACTGTGAGACTATTTCCTTCCCTAGCGTGGGGAAGTTTTCAGCAATTATTTCTTCAAAGACACTTTCTATCCCTTTTTCTCTCTTTTCTTCCTCCGGTACTCCTATTATGCAAATATTGTTCCATTTGGATTGGTCACATAGTTCTTATAAGCTTATATCTTAATATCCAAGTTGAAACATGGCTGGTTGTCAAGACAACAGGAATAAGATCCTGGAATGTTGGGAAGATGGCAGACAAATGGCACCTTGTCTCTGTTTCTCTCTCCACACCCAAGTTCTCTAGAACCAGCTTTGTTTATTCCACCTGCACATGGTCCTGCCTGGACGTCCCCAGCTCACTCCCACAGCCCTCCCCACGCCCCGAGGTCCATGAGACCTTCCAGTCCAACTCTGCAACCAGCTCGAGTCTCCGTGAGGCTCCCCAGGTCCGCTCCAGGTCCAGTCAGCCGTGCTGTGGCGAAGGGGACATCTAGGGCTGCAGGGGCTGCTCCCACCGCAGGGAAAGGGCAGTTTTCAGAGGAGGCCTCAACGAGCCAGGAACTCCACAGGTGTGTCAACTACAGGACATACTGAGGAGATCAGTGGGCCAGATCAGAGGATGTGTGTCGAAAAGAAGAGAACTGGGGATGGGATTGGATCACTGAGGCTGACCAGCTGAAGGCCCAGGAGCATTATGTGCAGTATCTTTTAGGCAAGAGCGAGCTTATGCTCTAGACATACTTTAATACTAGGCTCCAGTTCCCTAGGGTATCCCTGATGCTCCTCCTAGAAATGTCTTCCCAAGAAAGACCAGGGAGAAGAAACCCAAGCAATCCGGGGCTCGGTTGCAGAACCATATTCTAGGCAAAGAGGTACTGTTGTGAGCAGTTTAATGACCTGCCTCTTCTCATTACAGAGGCTGCCCATCCTCGGCACCCAGAGGAATGGAGACGCTACATCTCCCGACTGCCGCGCTGCATCTCCCGACTGCCACGGCAGGTGCACATTGAGATTTCCGGGCCTCCAGGTGGGGATGTGCCCACTGGCTCTAATTGCCATTTTGAGAAGTGGAACAGACATGTGTCCTCTCAAAGGCCCATGCTGGGAGTTGGAGCATGCACCCTGGCTGCCCGTCCTGTCGACGGAGTATTAAAACAGCATGCAGGAGAGGGCCTGAAGGTGCTGAAGGGAGCTGGCAAAGGTGAGTGTTAGCAACCATACCAACCTAGAAGTACCTTTGCACCAGTTACATCTCTTCTGGTTGCACTTACTGACCCTCCCTGGAGCTGGCATTGGTCAAAAGGAGAAATAACAGGAAGGATACAAAATGTCTCATGGAACCCACTGGGTTTCAAGGACAGCACAAAGCCAGGTACTGGAGCTCTGTAGGGAACTCGGAGGGCCCTCTCTCTACACCCAGCACCAATTTTTGACATGCTTACTTCACTCTTTTCCATCCAACAGAGTCGCCAGTTCCCCTTTCCCGTTCATACGGCAGAGCAGTGGTCACACAGCTCCCAAGTTCACACGGCCTACTTTCACCAGAGCAATCCCGCTGAACCTGACATCTTTTAGTTCCAGTCTGTGTTTATTGGGAAGCACCTGACTGGCCCAACTAGCAGTGGCCACTGTGTGCCCACCACCAGTTGTGGCCTGTGTGGCATGGTCCTGCCATATAAACATGGTGCTTTGCACTGTAAGAAAGAAGCTGGGAGAAGGGAGGAGACAGTCGTCAGAGAAGGTTGATTACACAGTGCCCTCTGTGGCCTCGCTGTGTGGGGCCCCAGCACACAGAATTGTGGTCTTCAATATCACCACATGATTATTCTGTTTCCCAAGCTTCAGTCTCTCACAAACCGTCTTGACAATTCTTGCCATTTCTGAGAACCACCTCTCCTGTTAGCTATTTTTAAAAAAGTCACCTCACGTGTGGGGGCTCTCTTGCCCCCTCCTGGCCTGAGCCAGGAGCTCTGTCCTCTCGCTCTCTCTCTAAATAAAAGCCTCTGCCCGGCTCTCCTACCTTGGGTGTTTGCGAAGTTCATTCTTCGACTCTGTGAACAAGACCCCCGGCATCGGTAATCGCAAGGTTTTCGTGTGAAACATTCCTAAGAGTGTATATAAATGAGAACTTAATACAAAAAATAAATTAGATTAAAAAAACCCAACTCACTTGTTTTACTTAAGTAAATTTTGGTGTCTGCTAAGCCATAATAGTCATAAAACTGGGGGTTGGTGTGTTTTTAAAATATCTTTTCTGACACACATTATAATAAGTGCACACCATCAAAATAAAAAGAAAGTCTGTCCATGAATTCTTGAAAGGATCTCACATACTCTCAGTGACATGAATGGTGAGCGTACTTTGGGGCTTCATTCTTTTTGGGGAAGGATGGTGGTTTTTGGGGCCACACAGGTCTGAGTTCAAACTCCCTTTCTAGGCTATTCAGTCTTTGGCAATTCGCAAAACCTCTGTAAGCCTGTTTTTGCATTAAAAGATGTTTTAATTGACCTGAAATTGACATATTGTGTAAGATTTAGGTGTACAACATGTTGATTTGGTCAATTTACATATCGCAATACAATGACCACTGTAGCATCAGCTAATGTCTCTATCACGTCACATAATTATTTCTTTTATATCGTGAGAACACTTAAGTTCTAATTTCTCAGCAACTTTGAAGTATAAGGGAAGAATGGATAAAGAAGATGTGTGTGTGTGTGTATATATATATATGTATGTAGTATCCACACACGCACACACCATAGAATATTATTCAGCCACGATAATTTTGCCATTTGTGACAGCATGGATGGCCCTTCAGGGCGTTATGTTAAGTGAGATAAGTCAGACAGAGAGACAAATACCATATACTATCACTTACATGTGGAATTTTAAAAAGCTAAAGTCATAGAAACAGAGAGAATGGTAGTTACCAAGGGACAGGGAGTGGGGGAATTAGGGAACTGTTTAAGGATATAAACTTGCAACTAGAAGATGAATAAATTCTGGAGATCTCATGTACAGCACAGTGATTATAGTTTTTTGCATTTGTAAAGTAGGGAAGGACAAGCGCCACCTCAAGAGGGTGTTAAAAGGCTTAAATGGGATGAAGTTGAGGAAGTGCTGGGCACATTGTGAATACTTCAGGGGCGCAAACCTACTGATGCTTTCAAGAGTACGCATGCGTCCAGCAAGATCACCTCTGCTGGTTCATCTGGGCATCATCCTGTGCTCACACATCTCAGAAATTGTCCCCCAACCCTCAAGGTGAACCAGGCTCCTGGATGAAATCCCCCCAAGAGAACACAGGAATGGCAGCCCACGATAGTGGTTAAAATGTTAGGATTTGATAAAGCCCCATTTCAATACCAGTTCTGCCATTTACTGGCTGGGTGACCTTGGGAGAGTGGCTTAACTTCTCTGAACTTCTTTGTGTACAAAAATGATGGTAATAATACCTACTCCCCAAAGGTTTTTGTGAAGATTAAAAGAGAGAGAGGCGGCTCTCCACAGCCTTTCATCTGCTTTTATTCTACGCCAGCAGTGTGACCACCTCAGTCACCTGTCATCAGCCACCGCGACTGTGACATTCCCATACGTGCCTGGAGAAGAGCTGCTATTTCCGGGACATGGAGAGCTGAGCTGGCTGCCGGGGAAGGACTCGCGGGAGAGCAGGCCTGCCCGTCAGCTCCACGGCCGCTGACAGTGATGTGGCTAGCAAGGCAAACAATCATCATTTTCCACAGCAAAAAAGGACGGAGAAAAAGCATCTCCCAAACCTCTGTAAATGAGAAATAATTCATGCATGAAGAAAGTCATTCCAGGGAGATATTATTAAAATTCTACCCTTTCTTGCTATTAGAAGAACAAAGTGGGCAGAGAGAACTGGGGGAGGAGGAGGGGGGCTCCTGTCCCCTATCTGCAGCTTCAAAATAACAATGAAATGGTTGTTCTTTAAATTTTGAAACTACATCCCTTCTCATTCAAGACCAGATAGAAAGAGAAAGAACTAACAAGACTCTGATCTACTCATGGGGACCCTTTAAAGAATTTGTTCTTATTTATAAAGCCCCCAGGGCAGGGGGCGGACTGAGATACGACAGGAGTTTGCCTCATGGGTTTGCTCTGATGGCAGTGGGGACGGTTTCGGGACGGGGAGGAGGAAGAAACTGCGGAAGGAGGGGACACTGGGGGTCCTTTACGGAGCCTGGGGTTGCCGCCCCACGTGTGAACCAGCACCACGACCCCGGATGACAGCAGACTAGGCAGGCAATTTAAATGAACAAGTGAAGAACATGACCAACAGGACAGTCCGTTCTCCAGCTAGAAGGAGGCAGCTGCTGCTTAACCCAGCCAACTCTTCACGTTGGAATATGGGCCCAGCATTGCCAGATCTCACATCTTTCCAGAAAAGCCAAAAATCTGGATTTTTATTTGTAATTTCTTTATAGTTCACAATTTTAGTATTACACTACCCTGACCAACACCACACATCCGTGGGCCACATCTGACCCAGGGGGAACAGTTCGTGACCTCTGATTTAAACCCTCTGTCCTCGGCTGCCTCTCTTACTCGCCGTGGTGTTTGCAGACTGCTCTGCGGGTGCGGGGTCGCAGGGCGTCTTTCGAGAAGCCCTGTCTTGTAACCAGCATGCACAGCACTGAAGGATGCCTGCCCCTGTGTCATTAGTGGAGCAAAATTTACACCACACCTGCCTCCCAATCCTCTCCAGAACATTTGTTGGTCCTCAAAACCGCTCCATTTTTTAAAGAGGAATATTTTTCAATCTCAGATGTGTTTTCAGGTGGAATGGTCTCTTTGACACCAGCATAATCTGTTGTGACATAGCCTGTTTGCTTGACAAACGACAAGACAGGACTTGACAATCAGATTCCCAGCCACAGGCCTGGCCCACTGCTACCTGCAGCGCCCCCTGGGGACCGGGAGAGCTCGGGCTGCCTCCTCCCTCCCCTCGTGGGCTGCCTGATACAGGGCTCTGCCCAAGATGAAAACTTCCAGCTTCTTGTCATAATCCAGAGGCTGTATTTTTTCTGTTTTAGTCACTTAAACGTACAATCTCGAGATGGCTGCGGCTTCCCCAGAGGGTGATGTGTTTTGACATCTGTATTTAGGGCTGACATTAGAAGGCTCCTGCCGAAATAGCCCCGATGTGAGATCCCTTCTGAAGAGATGCCATGTCATGCACCAACTGCTTCCTGGCTCAGCTTTCTATGAAGCCTATTTCACCGACAGCGAGACTTAGGCATCTTAGAGAACAGAAGCTATTTGAGGCCACAAGTACCTCCAGAGCCATGACAGTAAAACGTGGATAATGATGCCTATTCTTTGGGTCCTTACTGGGGTTAACTGAGAAAACCTGTGTTCTTATGCAACATTCAGTTATATAAGAAGAGATTCGACATCAGCTCCACTCTGTTTCTTATCTGGAAAATTTCATCCCCAAACCATTAGATAAGTGGGAGGGAAGAATTACATTTATTATGTTTTATACCTTAAACATTAAAAAATGTATTAGACTACATAAATATCTTTCGTAAAATCAGAATATCTTAGTTTTGTCTAACATCTTTCTTCATTAGGAACTCCAAATTTTCATGTTATTCATGCATCTTCACACAGTAATGGCTGAATACATGCCCTTGGGTGTGTCTTTTTGCTTTGTTTGTTTGTGAAATGGGATAATTTAATGCTCTATCTAATGCACAGGATTGGCGTAGGAGGAAAAGTGAATGAAAGCTCTGTGAATGCACTTTAAAGAACATAAAAAACAATATGCAAAGTCAGGATAGGAGTCGGTTTGATGCCCCAGTGCATTTGCGATTTCCTGGCAGCCTCCTGTCCTGTTAGACCCCTAGTGTGGTTCAGGCCCTGCTCCTCAGAAGCTGAGGCCGACCCTGCTCTGCCGCAAAGCAGCGAGTCAGGGGGAGGGTGTGAGCTGCCGTGGGGCCCGCAGGGCGACCAGCTCTCACCGTGCCCTCCCACCCTGAGCCAGCCTTCTGCTCCTCCCTTCTCTCTCGCCCCATCCAGTCCCTGATCAAAAGGGATTCCGCTCACAGCCACCGCATTAGTCCCAGCCATCGGTCATCATCCTTCACAACAGAACAGCCTCCTCACCGGACCCTGCTTCCACCTTCCCTACGGTCCACTCCACACAATAACCAGAAGCATTTTTCACCATGTAAGTCAGACTGGGGCCCCCTCTCTGCTCTCTTCGCAGCACTTCAGTGGTGCTCCACGCCCTTGAGGGGGAAGCTGGGCCCTACTACGGACCTCACAGACCCGCCTGCACTGACTCCCTGCTCCCTCTCTACCTCCTTGGCCCCAGCTGCACAGACCACACCTCACCGTCACAGCAGCCCTACACGGAGTGGACTCTCATATCATTTGAAAGATGAGGAAACTGGCTCAGAGAGGTAAAGTAGCTTGTCTGAGGTCACATAGCTGGGAAGTGATGGGGTCAGAATCTGTATTCAAGTGTCCCTTAACTCCCATCTTCTTTATTTTTACCTGGTTGTGTATATTTTATAAGCCACTCAAATCCATTTCCAAATAGTCAAGCAAGCAAGGAAGGAAAGAAGTGAAAGCAGGCAATTTTGGATTCTTTGGAGGCCAGAAAATCAGTTAGCTTCGTAAAAATCAGCCTAAATATTGTAACCTGGGTTTGTCCACTGCTTCAGGAATTTCTTCAGACAAAAAAGAGGAGGCTGAGAATTCCTGACTAACCAGGCTAGCACTCTAGTTAATGACACAGAAAATGTCACTGAGCCATCAGAAAATTGTTTTAATGTCCAGAGTCTCTGCTGTTGTGCTGCCATTAACATGATGCTAATGAAATGTAATAAAATGTGGCTTGAAAAGGAAACCCCTCTGCTGTGAAACTTCCATTAATATGATCAAGATGTAGCTCTTACACAATAAAGTTGCATCTGACACACATTCTGGGCTTCATGGATTATTACAGTTGCGCTAATGCAGCCACATAAAGTTAAGCTGTGTCCAGTTAACACTTGCGTCCAGCTCAATAGCCCAGGGCCTGGCTGGTGGGAAGGGGGTGGAAGGGCCTTGGACTTGACCACTTCCCCACATGGCACGTCCCCTCTGCTCTAGTTCCTCAGAACGGAGCGTGGAGCCAGCAGGGAACATGGCTATGACAAGTCTTGCCCAGGAAAATGCAGGGCTCTGGAACTGGGCGGGGAGCTTCCACCCTGCTCCGACTAGACTCGTGGGGCTGGGGATTGGCTGACAGGGCCTGCCTGCATTTGCCTTCTTCTCTTAATATTCCACCATCAAATTCTAGGCGTTTTTCTGAGCATCCACTATGTTCAGATCACTAGCAGAGAGGGGAAGAGATACAAAGAGAGAAAGGACAGCCTTGATCCTCAGAATACATAGAGAGGCTTCAGGAATTAAAATGGGCCACTATGAAAAGTCTAACGTGGGTCTTATGCTCTTCTTTTTCCATTGTCCAAATTCCAGGGGAGTTCAGCTGGGCACAGGTAACAACAGCTGGTAGAGGAAGTAGAGAGGGAAGGCCAGTCCTCTTTCTCCTTCAGGGATGGGAAGGCAATTCACCTCAAAGCCAGAAAGCTGTAAGGGACACCTGTCCCCACTGAGTCCCTGGAGTATGGGTGGGCTTTCCCCCCGCCCCCCAAACTCTTTCCCAGGCCAGGCCTATCAGGGCAGTGCATACCTCTGACCACAGTGACTGCTCAGAGGTGTGCATATGATCAAGTCAGACCAGTAAGAATCAGGCCCAGGATCTGCTCCGGGAACTACTGGAGAGTTAAGCACTCTCTTCCTCTGTGACCGCCCAGCTGGAGAAAGTAGACTGGAGTGCTGGGGACTATTTGCCTTCGTGGGGAGAGGGGGAAAGAAGCCAACAGAGAAGAGCAAAGCCGAGCTGCCTGGAAAGACCATCCTGGTGACACCGTTTGCACGTCTAGATCCAGCTGCGGCTGGTGGTAGTTTATCCCCTGACCTGCCCTGTGCCAGGATTGTGAATTCATCCCTGGAAAGGTAGTTTTAAGTTGACTGTTGCAGCTCAGGTTCTGGCTGACACCAAGACAGATGGCACAAAAGTACTACAAATTCCAGGGCCCTGGTCCCCTGGAGGGGCTCCCACAGTCCCCAGGAATGCTGCCGACCTGAGCTGCAGCCTCTCAGGGAAAGGATGGCTGTTTTGGTCAGCAGAGCCTGAGCAGGGGCTGCAGGTGCGCAGATCCCACCCACCCTCTCCTCTACTTCCTCTCCCACCCATTCCTTCCTCCTCCTCAACTATCTCCCAGGGAAACATCCCGTCAACCTTCATAACTGTTGCAGGGAACTTGCTCTACCTGATCCACATTTGGGAATCATTTTGGCCTCTGCTCTCTCACCAGTCACATTCTCAAGAGGCTCATAACCTGTGAGCCCCAGAGCAAGGTTGGCTGGGCTGAGTGTTCCTCCAGCTCACGGCCTAGCGTTTAGGAGGCATTTCAGAGCTGAAGGAGCGCATGGCTGTCTTCAGCATATCAGAGGTCTTACTCTCAGAATTAATACAGGTGGTGCCCTTTACTCTGAGGGCTGTGCCCTAGATTCATGGTCCCTATCACTACCTTTGATTTTACATCCAGACCCACACTGATAGCTCTTAAAGCTGAGTTGAGCAGGAAGAAATGAGGAAGGAGGAGCGTTGATGAAGATTTCTAATACTGGACAGACCCAGAAACAAAATCCAGTTTGCATCTTACAACAGGGTGGACTTAGCAAGTTACCTAACTTCTCCACACCTTAGTTTCCATGTTGGCAAAATGGTAATACCTTTATGGGATCATGGTGAGAACTCCATGAGCTATGGTTGCCCATTGCTTACCTCAGGGCTCAACCATACTGAGCTTTCAGTAAACTTAGTTTTTATATTCCAGGCACCAAGCTAGGAGGGCTGTCACACAATTTCATTTAATCACCATGAAGTCTCTTATTACTGGCTGCACCAGTCAGACTGCTGGCTGCACTCTTAAGCAAAAAGAAAATGTAATGAAAGGATATCAGGGATGCAGAGAATCACCGAGAAGTCAGAAGACCATGCTTGGAGGGGGTGGGAACCAAGGTCATGCAGCAGGACCTGTGTGGCCCACACTCCCTGCCAGCATGGACCGGGTCCCACCTCCAGATGGTCCCTCCAGTTTTTAACCAGTCAGCAAGGTCATAGAAAGGAGCAGCTGACGGACTGAGCTTCTGTCAGTTGCCTGTTCCCGGCTGGAACGGCAGGTAGAGGGAAAGCAGAGAAAGGACTTGGGCCTCTCAGCGTCCGTGGGAAGAGGGAGGCATAGGAAATACTCTTCATCAAAAGCATACATTGGGCTATTTCCCAAGTGGGGATCATGGTGTAAATAGGATAAAGGGTGTTTGGCTCAGGACAGCGTACACGTCCGGAGGGTCACACGGGGACACACACACACACACACACACACACACACACACACACACAGACTTTTAGAAGACAATGAGGACTTGAACCTGGGTATTTTGACTTGCAGTCCTCTTCCTTTTCTTCCCTTCCAGGACAGACTCTTGCAAAGGGGAGGTATGGAAGGCAGAGACCCCAAAAGGGAGGTGGATATTGAAAAGGGTGCCCAGGTGAGCTTCATGGTTGTACAGAGGAAGACCGGAGGCTGGTCGGACTGGCCTAGATGAGAGGAGGCAGGGAGGCTATGTGAGGCAGGCTGGGAGGGGAGGCCGTCTCCTACAGAGGGAGCAGGAAGAGGGGAGAAATGCTGGAGGTGAGGGGGACAAGGAGTGAGAAGCAGAGCGTGCCTGGGGTTCTGGACATACAGTCACATGTTCCCCGGGAGACGCTGGATGTCAGGACAGGCAGCCCTCAGGGCGCTGAAACAGCACAGCCTGGACCAACCACACCTCCAAACACAGGAGCTCATAAGTCACAGCTGACAGGGTGGGGACTCTCTGCTGCGCATACCTTTTGTTTCAGGGACAGATGGCCACTGGAGCACGTGTGTGGATTTTTTGTGGTTACTGCATATGTATCCTGGAATGGTTATTAGTTTAAAGAGCTGAAATAGACAGTTTGTTTCTGTCCCCATCCACCATGGGCCACAGAAGTGTTTCCCAAACTGAAACTATTAGAATATCAATTGTGCTATTATTTAATTATGCTGTCCTCTTATTTGGACTCTTTTTTTAAATCCAAATAAATATATTTTAGAAAAATATTTCAAACGTTGTTTTCTAGTCCAGCATGTAAGAAGCTTCAAAGTCGTCACTACATCCCAATGACAAGTAAAAAGCTGAACTGAAAAACCAGTAACTCTTTTTCGATCTAGCAAAGAAGTTGAGACAGGGACTGTGGGTGTAGTCAGAGGAGGGGGAGGGCCTCGGGAAAATGCAAGGCAGGATATTTGCAGTCAGAGCAATGTAACTACATGCAAGGAAACCCCCTACCAAAACTCTGTGTTAAACATTAAGCTCCAGGGTCATTCTTCAGTGAGATCAGTTAATGTTCCCCAGATAAAGAAGAGGAGCACATGTTTTTATTATGCTAATCATTTGTAATCATGTGTAAGATTCACTTTAGCATGCTAAAAGGCCCAGGCCTATGTGCTGTCTTTCCTCTTTCAGATCTAATAAGGTGATTTTGCAAACTAGGCAACTGATTTAGCATGCAGACTCAGCTGTAAACAACATAATAAAAGGCAAGAAAGATTCCACCTTAAAGATAGATTGCACTTAACTTTCTCTTTAGCAAACAATGCCTCAGCCCATCTGGGGGTCAGGCTGAGCAGGTGGCCTTGTTTCATATGCCCCCAGACCAAGATGCTGGTATCTCAGGGAGAAATTAACAGAGCAGGAGGTTACTTGTATCAAGTTACTTGTAAATATTCCAGGACAGCTTAATAAATTCCCACCCCTAAGCTTTTTCATGTTCTCGAAAAATCCTCATTTGCTTATAAAACCCCTAGACAACGCACCACACCGGATTCTCTTGTCCCCTCCTGGCGTGAGCCGGGAGCCCTGTCCTTCCACTTTATCTATAAATAAAAGCCTGTACCTTCCTCTCCTACCTTGAGTGTTTGCTAAGCTCATTCTTCGGCTTCGTGAACAAGAACCCCGGCATCAAAGTGAAGTCAGAAGTCAAACCAAAGCCCCTGAAATTGGAGGGACAGACAAGCAAATGTAGGGAATCACACCTTACCAGAGCAGAAACCTCCTTGGGAACCAGGACCCAGTTAAGAAAACTTAAACTGCAACTGACAAATTGCTGGGGGCTGAATGTAGACAAATCTGAGAGTTAAAAACTCCAGGGAAACTTAGTCATGGGAATCCTCTGCACTTTCATGAGTTTTACCTCTAGGAGTTTAAGTCCCGGGAGAGGAAATCCCTGGGCAAAATACCTCTAAAAACCGAAATCAGTCAAAGGGAGAAATAAAGTTTAAAACCCGTTTATTGCTTACAAACTGCAGTCCAGAGCAGTCTTCCCCGCAAACCCCCACGCTCCGGAAGAGGCACGCCAGCCCCTCCCCTTAAACTCTCAGGTTCAGAGGCGCCCTCCGTTGCCCCTGTAATTACCCATTGACAGGGAGATGAACTTCTCTCCACCCACGAGGCTATGCAAATGCACTAGAGCCAAGGGAGATAATCTAGAAATGTCACAATTTTACCCACAGAGCTCAACTAGGTTACCACAGTAAACATCAGAAAAAAACCTTCTCATGCTTTCAGCAGGAGAAAAGGAACCATTCTGAAATATGCCAGAGCACCCTGTTCCTCACAAGGCCTGCCCTCAAGAGATACAGTTTTACCAGAGCCTAGACTGTTAGGGTTTTACCAGAGTTTAATCAACCGGGAGGAAATCAACTCCAGCCCACTCTAGGTATCCTGTCCCACCTAAGTGGAGAGAGGGGGGGCCAGAGCATTTGTGAAGTTCAAAGTCCAGAGGCCCAAGCTCACCGAAAGACTGAGATCCAGTCAAAGGACTATAAAATACTTCCCCTCCCCCACACCTTACCATACCATGACTAAAGGACTATTTACAACCGTTCCTTTACTCAGAACATCATGTCTGGCTATTGAGAAAAAAATTACAAGACATACTAAAAGGTAAAAAAAAAGTACAATTCGAAGGGACAGAGCAAACTTCAGAACCAGATTCAGATATGGCAGGGATGTTGGAATGAACAGACCAGGAATTTAAAACAGCCATGATTAATATTAAGGACTCTAATGGAAAACGTGCAAGAGCACATGGACAGTGTAGGCAGAAAGATGAAAATTCTAAGAAGAGATAAAAAAGAAGTGCAAAAAATTAAAAATCATTATAACAAATTAAAAATGTTTTGATGGTCTCATTAGTAGATAGCTGAGAAAAGAACCTCTGAGTTTGAGTATATGCCAATGGAAATTACCAAAACTGAAAAGCAGAATAATTACCAAGGGTATAACATTTGAATAATGGAAATGCCAGAAAGAGAAGAATGAGAAAAAGAAACAGAAGAACAACTGACAAAATAATGACTGAGAATTTCCCCCAAATTAATGTTAGACACAAAACCACAGAACCAGGAAGCTCAGAGAACACAAATCAGGATAAATGAGTAAATATATATATATGTATATGCCTAGATATATCATATTTAAACTGCAAAAAATCAAAGATAAAGAAAAAAGTCTTGAAAGAAATCAGAGGGAAAAAAATCCAACTTACCTATAGAGAAGCAAAGATAAGAATTATATCTGACTTCTCAGAATTCATACAAACAAGAAGAAAGCGGAGTGAGATATTTAAAGTACTGAGAGAAAAATAGTTGCCATGTGAGAGAAAAAACTATCATTCTGGAATTTTGTACCATCTGCGATTGAGTTGAACTCAAAAGTGAAGAAGAAATAGACTTTATCAGACAAACAAAAATGGAGGGAATTTGTTGCCAGTGACTATCTTGCAAGAAATGTTAAAAGAACTCTTGCAGGAAGAAAATTATTTAGATTAGAAACTTAGATATATTCTGGAAGACAGAAATAGGAACCAAGAATAACAGTAATAAAAAGAAATCACCGACAAATATGGTAGCTATTAATCCCCAACTATATCAATAACCACTTTAAATGTGAATGGTCTAAATGCACCAATTAAAAGATGGAGATTGTCAAGTGGATAGAAAAACAAGATCCAATTATGTTGAGACAGGGACTGTGGGTGTAGTCAGAGTAGGGGAGGGCCTCCGGAAAAAGCAAGGCAGGATATTTGCAGTCAGAGCAATGTAACTACATGCAAGGAAACCCCCTACCAAAACTCTGTGTTAAACATTAAGCTCCAGGGTCATTCTTCAGTAAGATCAGTTAATGTTCCCCAGATAAAGAAGAGTACCCCATGTTTTTATTATGCTAATCATTTGTAAGATTCACTTTAGCATGCTAAAAGGCCCAGGCATGTGTGCTATCTTTCCTCTATTTCAGATCTAATGGGGTGGTTTTGCAAACCAGGCAACTAATTTAGCATGCAGACCCAGCTGTAAACAACATAGTAAAAGGCAGGGAAGATTCCACCTTAAAGATAAGATTGCATTTAAACACCCAGGAAGTTTGAGAAGCAGGATTCTTAACTTACTCTTTAGCAAACAGACAATACCTCAGCCCACCTTGGGGGCTGGGCAGGCCACCTTTTGATATGCTCCTAGACCAAGACGCCAGTATCCCAGAGAGAGATGGGGTGAGAAATTCCTCGCGTTAATTCTGGGTGTTCAGACACCACTTAGCAGGTCTGCACCCCTAAACCTTTTTTCATGTTCTCAAAAAATCCTCATCTGCCTATAAAACCCCCTAGACAACGCAGCACACCGGACTCTCTTGTCCCCTCCTGGTGTGAGCCGGGAGCTCTGTCTTTTCACTTTATTTCTAAATAAAAGCTTGTACCTTGCTCTCCTACCTTGCCTGTTTGCTAAGCTCATTCTTTGGCTTCGTGAACAAGAACCCCGGCATCAATATGTTGTCTATAAGAAACCTACTTTAAATATAAAGACATATAGATTAAAAGAAAATGGGTGAAGAATATATACCCTGCTAACACTAATCAAAAGTAAGCCAGAACAGCTATATTAATTCCAGACAGAGCAGACATCAGAACAAGGGAAGTTATCAGGCATAAAGAAGGGCATTACATAATGATAATAAGGAGTCAGTTCTCTAAGAAGAAATACCAGTATTTAATGTGTATATGCTTAATAACACAGCTCAAAATACATGAGGGAAAAACTGATAATACTACCAGGAGAAATAGATGAATCCATTATTATAGGTGGAGACTCTAAACACCCTTCTATCTGAAATAGATCGATCAATCAGAAAATCAGTAACAGCACAGTTGAACTCAGCAACGCATCAGTCAATGACAGAATTGACATTTATACAATACCTTGTCTAACATCAACATAACACATACTCTACTGAAGTTCACAGAACATTCACCAAACTAGGCCACATCTGGCCGTAAAGCACAGCTTAACTGACTTAAAAGAACAGAAATCACACCATATCTGTTCTAAGACCTCAATGGAATTAAACTAGAAATTGATAACAGAAAGATAGCTGGAAAATCCAAAATTACTTGGAGATTATATAAATAACCCATGAATAACACATGTCAAAGATGAAATCTCAGAAGAAATTTAAATATAGTTTGAACTGCATTAAAATGAAAATGCAACATACCAAAAATTATAGATGCAGAAAAAGCAGTGTTTAGAGAGAAATTTATAGAATTTAATGCATGTATAAGAAAAGAAGAAAGATCTAAAATCAACAATCTAAGTTTCTTTAGTAGGTGAATGGGAAAATAAACCAGTACATTTAGAAAACTGAACATTATTCAGCACTGAAAAGAAGTGAGCTATCAAGCCATGAAAAGACGTGGAGGAACACTTAATATATATTACTACATGAAAGAAGTCAACCTGAAGGACTACATATTATATAATTTTAACCATATGGTATTCTGGAAAAGGCACAACTGTATAGAGACAGTAAAAAGAACAGTGGTTGTCAATGGTTTAAGGGGAGGGAGGGATGAGCAGGTAGAACACAGAGGATTTTTGGAGCATTGAAATTATTCTGGGTGATACTATTCATGGTCGGTACATGTCATATTTGTCATCCCCCATAGACTGTACAGCACCAAGAACAATGAACTTCAGGTGATAATGTATCAACCTAGGTTCACTGATTCTAACAAGTTTACCATTCTATTGCAGTATTTTGATATTGGGGAAGGTTGTGCATACCTTCCACTTAATTTTGCCACGAACCTAAAACTGCCCTAAATAATAGTCTTTTTTTTTAAAAGAAAATTTATTCTAAATATCCGGTAAATGAAAAATCAGTGTTAGCCATGAACAGAAAGTAACTCTAACGTCCTTTCTTCCTTGTTCGGGTGCCACTTGTCCCGGACGTGGCCCGTCCCGACCCGCAGGACGGCACCAAAGAACCTGGAGAGGGGGCGCTGGGAAAATATGGAGACAAGAGACAAGAAATGGAGACAAGACAGGCTTTCTGATCAAGTCTCGTTTATTTGCAGAAACAGCAAAGAATATATAGTATTAGAAGGGGTGTGATGGGGCGTGGTTTCTTCTGATTGGTTGCCCTTTATGTTAATGAAGCAATCTACAAGCTCCAATCACGCACCGAGTTGTGTGCATGCTCAGTTGTCTCTTGACGTAAGCAGTAACTGAAACTGAAACTTAAGCTCACTTCTCAGAATATGAAACTGAAACTTAAGCACATATCTTGGAATGTGAAACTGAAACTTTTTGTGCACTTTTGAAACTCAGCTTCTGAGAGAGCCTAAGATGAAGTTGCTATGGCTGTTGCATATCCAGCTCCCCACACTTCCTTCCTTTTCCTAAAAATTCAGTCCAAACACCATCAGGTGATTCCAAGGGAGGTAAGTCTGTGTAGGTTGTGGATAGCCAGGTATAAGGTGTCACGAGTGTTATGAGAGGAGGACATCCCCGCAGTGTGGGGTAGAATATCGGAGTCTGTAAATGCTGATGGGGGACAGTGGTGGCAATGACGCAACGACAGATGTTGAAGCCTGAGAAGAATGAAAAATGCATCTATACATGGGAGAGGCAGGAGTACTGACTGGGGCCATGGGTTGTTGGGTAGCAAGTAGGATGAAGAAGGCAACTGTGAAGCCGAGGTGGAGTCTGGAATTCCACCGGGGTAAAGAGGGCAACCGAGGTGCAGGGTAGCAGCAGTGGGCATAGAATGTCAGGCCCAAGAAAGATGAGGAAGGCAGCTGTGTGTGGGGGGTTGGTGGCAGCAGGAGCCAGTGTGGGATGTTGGAGCCTGAGAAGGATGGAAAGCACAAATGCACTGGGAATGGGGAAGACAGGACCCAGTGTGAGATGCGAAAGCCCAGGTAGGTAAGAAGGGCGTCTGTGCATGGGGCAGGTATGGTGATTGAAGACTGGCTATATAAAGGGGGACTCTCCAAGAAGTAAATAAACCGATGCTAATGCGAGCCAGTTTTCTCACCTTGGCGTAGAGAGTTATGAATGTGAGGGGTGGGGGAAACTAGAATGAAATCTGTGGCGTTGGATTAGAATTAGTATGAATAGAGAGACAGCAGAATTAAATATAGGTATTTTATTTATAGATATCTGTATTTATACATAGACATATACTTAAATATTTATAGATGACGATGATGATAGATAGACAGATGATAGGTAGATAATGATAGATAACAGATAGATCTAATAGGTATTAGAGGGCTTGGGAACAATGATATCCTAATAATTTTTGAGCACACTTAACACCCAGATCATGGTTTCTAAGTACCATTCTCCACTGAAAGTAATCAGAATTCCTGCGAGAAATGGCTAATTCCAGGGCTGTGGCTGAAGACCTTGGAGAATATTGCGCCAGGAGGCAAGGAAGCACACAGAAGATGGTGTCACATGGAGAGAGGACGGACTGGAGAGACTCTCACTGGCCAGACCTGGAACAATTTGAATATCAAAATCAATAACGATAGTAAGAGATTATCACCAATTGAATGAAATAGGAATCTGTGAATGCATAGATATATAAATAAATACATGGAAGAAGATAGATTTTTTTCTCTCAGCAGAAGAAATGATAGGATGAGAAAATCCACTGTTTGGCAACCATCAGAGTAATGATGAATTCATCCAAGAAACGTCAACATCCAACATCCAAAACACAAACAACACCAAATGTTGGCGAGGATGTGGAGAGAGGGGAACCCTCCTACA
>JAQQAC010015468.1:35278574-35298316 GCA_029783875.1 Phataginus tricuspis
GATTCTCATCTCACTACGCTGATGGACAGTGACTGTGGTGGGGTTGGTGGGGGGGACCTGGTGATGGGGGGAGTTCAATCATCACGGTATTGCTTATGTAATTGTAGGTTAATGATACTAAAATAAAATAAAATATTAAAAAAAAAAAAAAAGAAACGTCAACATATGCTAAAACTAGTCCTTTAGATTTAACTGGAATAGGATATTTGCACGGTATCAGTGTGCCTCCTTACAAAATGTTTATAAACTACAAAGGATAAAAGACTAGCTTTCTTTACAGTGGAGAAATAAGGCAGACATCCCTTTAATGAAGTAATCAGAGTAAACATTAGCAGTAACAGGACAAATCAACACATATGCCATCGGATAGGATCCAATGAGAGAAACGATACTTCATTTCTGTGATATTTTGCCAAAGATGCATAATCTGGATCTAATAATGAAGAAATGTCAGACAAATGCAAATTGAAGGACATTCTACAAAATAATTGGCCTGGGATCTTTAAACTGTCAAGGTTATGAAAGTCAAGGGAAGACTGAGAAACTGTTCCAGACTGAAGAAAACTGAAGAGATATGACAGCTAAATATAGTGATCTTGGACTGGATTATTTATTCAATTGGTGAAATTTGAGTGAGGTCTGCAGCTTACATGGTAGTTAAAGAACAGTGTTAATTTCCTGATTTTGATGGTTATATTATGGTAATGAAGATAATGTCCTTGTTTGTAGGAATTACAGCCAAATATTCAGGGGTTGTGAGCATCAGTGTCAGCCACCTACTCTCAGATGGTTCAGGGAAAATGTTATATAAGTTCCTTAAACTTTTCTGTGAGTTTGAAGTTGTTTCAAAAGAAAAATTATCTGAGTATTTAAAAAGAAAGTAACTGTAAAAGAAATACAATGGAAACAAAATAATTAAATAGCTAGATTCTGTTGCCTGCTAAGGGCTGAGAGCCTGAAGTCTACTCTATCTTTTTGAAATGAAGATTAGCAAGTGTTTGACGTTAAGTACATGCTTACAACAGAGATTTTCTTCTGTCATCAGAATAGTGAAAAAATTAGAAAAGAGAAGCATAACTTTTACATGACACGTTTTCATGTTATTTAATCCTCTGTGTTTGATCAAGATCATTTCTTATGCCACTAGTAGGGCTTGGTGTGCACTTCATGAAACACCAGAATACCGATATAAATACTTAATAAATGCTTATGCTTAAACAGATTTATGAGAATAATCTTTTTTTATTATTATTAAAGAAGCACTAATTGCTTCAAAATAGAGAATATGTGCAGAGAGAATATTGTTACTTGAAAGCCCTAAATTTCTCTAGACTTGACCCTGTTTGTTCATTCACACCCGAACAACATAAGGGTTACCCTCCTTCTCTTAATACTCAGTCTTTGAGTCCCAGGATGTCCACTGAATGTTTTCTGAGCCCCAGGTTCCTGTATTCAGCAGCCTATTGACATCTCCGCTTATACATCCTACCAGTATCACAATGCTTAAATATTCAAAACTAAACATTTCCTATCCAAATCCCAACTCTCAAATCTGCCTCCCTTCCCCTCATTTCTGCCTTGGTGAATAGCACCCTCATCCACCAGTTTTTCAGACCAGAGGATTGGGCATCATTTTCCTTTACCCTGTAGACCCTCTCCATAACTGAGTCCTGTAGGTCTAACCCAGAATATATCATAGATGCATCCACACTTCCCCATATCCACTCCCTCTATTCCAACCCAAGCTCCTGACTGGCCATTCTATTCCCACTCCTGCCCTCTCTAATTCATTCTCTGAACTACAGCCAGTGAGTTTTCTCTTAAAAGATATGTCTGATTTTGTAACTCTTCTGTAAAACTCTGCAGAGCTGTACTAATGTAATAGCTATTAGCCACATGCGACTATTTTCATTTAAGTTAATTAAAATAAGGTAAAAGTAAATATTCAGTTCCATGTTGCACAAACCACATTACCACTGCTCAGCAGTCACATGTGGATAGTGGCTGCCACATCAGACAGCACAGATTGTAAGACACAGAAACATTCAGTTGGGTAGTTCTGCTTCAAAGGTTTCCCACTGCTTCTGGATAAAGTCCAGAATTGCCGTGGAGGTCTACAAAGCTCCTCTTGACTGGGTCTGACCACCCTTTCCAACCTTCTCACATACTTCTCCTCCCGCCCCCCCCCGCCCGTCATTACACTCCAGCCACAAGGGCCTTCTTCTCATTTCTTCAAATGACTGAGCCCTTTGCAACCTCAGGGCTTTACTTATGGTATCCCCTGCCTGGAACATTTACATTCCCCCACTCTCTGTCTCACGAACTCGTATTCATCCTTCAGATTTTCTTAACTCTCCAACCTAAATAATTAACCTATTATCATACACTTTTTTGCACACTGCTTAATTAAATTTTACATTATCATGGAGCCTGTGAAATCATAGACAGTGAAGAAAAAACATTTTTTAGACCATTTTTAGGTGTACAGCAAAATCGAGAGGAAGGTATGGAGATTTCCCATACACTCCCTGCCCCCACGCATGCATAGCCTCCTCTGTTATTAACATTCCTTGGTGTGATTTTCACCAAGGATGAACCTACATTGAAACATCCAAAGTTCACTTTGGTGTTGTACATTCTATGGATTTGAGCAAACATATAATAATACATACCCATCATTATAATATCACAGAGTATTTTCACTGCCCTAAAAATTCTCTGTGCTCCACCTATTCGTCTTACCCCTACCCCTTGGACAATGATCTTTTTGCAATCTCCTTAGTTTTGCCTTTTACAGAATATCATACAGTTGAAATTATACAGTGTATAGTCTTTTCCGATTGGCTTCTTTCACTTGGTAGTATGCATTAAAGTTTCCTCCATACCTTCTCATGGCTCGTTCTTTTTCAGTAATCAGTTTTCTAAATGTACCAGTTTATTTAGCCACTTACCTACTGAAGGACATCTTGGTTGCTTCCAAATTTTGGCAAACACAAATAAAGCTGTTATAAACATCTACATGCAGGTTGTTGTATAGATGTAAGTTTTCGATTTCTTTGGGAAATACACAGGAGCATAATTGCTGGATCATATGATAAGGTATAGTTAGTTTTGTAAGAAACCACCAGTCTTCCAAAGTGACTGTACACACCTTGCTTTTCTTCTTCCATGTCATTTGCTGCATTCACAATGGTGATGTTTAATTCTGTGTTTATTAAATATCTATCCCTAATTCTGTATGGAAAGACACCCTAATTTTTTGTTCACCACTCTATTTCTATTGTGTAGCCCAGGCCTGGCACATAAAATGCACTAAAAAATTATTTGCTTAACAAAAAAGTGATTTTATACCAGTGTAACTTTAATGTGCATGTCTCTTTAGGAATTAAGCTGGATATGGAATGGGTAGCAGAAATCAGGAAAACACAATTTTCTACCCATCTTTCTACCTTAACACTTCTTATCTTGAAGATTAACCTTTTCTACTGAAACAATCCAAGAAGACACTTTCTCTATTCTCTTGTCTTCCAATATTAGTTCCTCATCTGTGAAATAGGGATACATCTTCTCTGCTTGATGTCTGGGGCCACAATAACAGATCTCCTGAGAGTCATTCCTGCCCCAGACTATAATTGTGTCATTCTCTGTCCAGAAGACTGGTTTCCCCTACAGTCAAATTTGTAACTAAGTAGTTTACTGCAGAGGTTAATTGCACAGAAAATATAATTCAAGGAACATCAATTGTTTTTCCCTCCCATGTTTCTGCTATTAAGCTGCTATGAATGCTTGGCTTTAAATGCCCTAAAAATGTTCAGAAGAAAGGAAAAACAAGGAGAAATCTAATATATGAAACATCCATGATCTGGATTATTTGCTGTATGGAAGAAAGAGTTGATATAGCCCTAGAAAGAGAATGCACACTAACTGGAGCTGTTGCCACACAGCCTGATGTGAAGCAAGCTCTTCTGTAGCAATTCCCATCCCACAGCAGGAGAGAGATGGGAGATAGGTCTCCTACTTAGATTCACAAAACAGCAGACCTGGAAGGGATTTAACAATCCTCAAAGTCCAGACACAAAATGTTCATATCTGCAGAAGCAAACCCAAACACTGAGGATTTGAACTCAGGTCTCCACACATGCAGTCCAGAGACCCTTTAGGGTAGCACTGTCATGGCTCTAATAGAGGGTTAGAACTGATTTTGCATAATGTTTCCTTATTACCTCTCTTACCTAAGGTTTCCCCATCAGAAGTGACAGGCAAGGTATATATACGATCGTGATGCTGTCATCAGGATGCCAGGGGCAAGAGCGGATCCGCACCCACCCTGGGAGCCTGACACTGAATCTTGCCTTGGATGAAATCAGAAAGTCAGAGATGCTCCATTTTAAACTGCACACCTGCAGATGTCCTGAGTCGGCAAGGTCTGTCTCTCGGATTCCAGGACTGATTGTTTCCTTTCTAAATGAGTAAGGACAATAGTATCCCCATTTGATCGCAAATTTCCTCCATCCTGTCATATTTAATGCAGAGACCAATTCCTTCCCTCTATACCCTCAAGACCCTGACTTGGTGCAAAGCCCAGGGCAGGAAAGTGACTCTGTCCTGTCATCATATCCATCTGACAGGATGATCGCAATTTACCTGATCGCCCACATAGAGACAGAGGATAGCCAGAGAAAAGTCATTTCCTTCTTTTCCTTTCTCCCCTGGGAAAATCAAATTATGCATTGGGGTTGGGGAAAGAGGGGCTGGAGCGTGGGGAAATGAATATCAGAATAACCTCTACTGAGACCTCAGTCTGCAAATAATGATGATACAAAGTGGAAAATTATTAAAGTTTCAAAAATATGTTTGGGAATCATGGACAAAAGAGCTCCCGATAAAAGGACCACAGTCTGAGAGTCTAGAGATGAAGAATGACTGATAAGCCATTCTCTCTGCTATGTTACACACACGCGCACACACACGCACAACACCCCAAGTTATTCTTTCAGAACATTGCAACCAAAGAAATGGCTGCTCCATTGAATAAATCTAACCATTTTTCTCAAAAGACATATATTAGAATGTGTGGGCCATTCCAAAGGAATAAAGATATCCTTAATTAAGGACAATGTGGTCATCATGAATTCAGTTCTGCCTGCCAGGATCACTGGTTATAGACGGACGACTAAGATCCTTTACTCTTCCACATAAACAGTAGCTTCTTGCTGGATTTCCTGCTGCTAGTTTCTGAAAACCATTGCCTAAGCCACCAGCAGGGCTGCTAATTGAAGAGCTGAGCAGGTTTTTCCCTAAAAGTCATGATGACATGGTGAAACTGGGCACCCTGCCTCTGCTCCCCAAGCATCCTTTCGGAAAGCATGCTCTTCTTCACAGAAGTGAAACTTGCAAGGCTCAGCGACAGAAGGCTTAAGGTCAAGTGATAAATTCCAAGAGTTAAGACATGCTTTACTAACTAAACTTCTATATTCCACTGTGCCTCTGCATATATGAGGCAAAACTCCAGAAATAAAAAGCAGAGACTCACTGACTCAGGAAGAGCTGAAGAATTTGGGTCAAGATTGAGGGAAGGATGCTCCCTACCTGGGAACTAGTCACTGTTTGTTGAACACTTAAAATGTGCAGGGTGAATAAAAATGATAGATAGGTAGATAGATGATAGATATTTAATTTCACACAGTAATGCTTATACACATACATATATATATGTATATACACACATATATTTTCTTCACTGATGAGAAAATCATAGCTCAGAAAGTTGAGTAAGTGTATTGGTTTGTCCCCATATCAGAACTTGAGGCAAAGACTTGAGTATAGTTAGTTTATTTCAAAGGCATCTCAGTAAACAAGAGTGGGGAGTAGGGACAGTGACACAAGGAAGGGAGCCAAAGCCAACCCAAAGCACCTTACTGAGTGATAACTGCTGTGGCTAACTGACCTCAGTCCCTATGGGGACTCTGAGGAACTGTGTAGAATGTGCCTCAGGATCGTCCCTTGAAAGGATGAGAGGCTGAATATTAATCTCCTGCCCTTCTGGGCTATTTCTACGTGTGAGCAGACAGAGTGCCCCTAGCTTTGGAGGAGACCGAAGGCTGGAAGGCTGATAGACTGATGTAGTTGGCCTTTGAGAGAAATGCTGTCTATGTATATGGACCTGCTACCAAAATTACAGCCTAACTCAAAGACGGGCTCAGTGGAAACAGTGTCAGTCACAAAAATCTGTTAGAGTGACTGACCTACTCAACTTCAAAACCGATGCTTTTTTGCACTCTATCATGTTTTCTTTCTAGGACTGGTCATCAGCAGTGTAAGGATACCCTGTCCTTCCTACATATCCATCCTGCAGCCCATTCCTGCAGGTCCTTGCTCTAGGTGGATGTCAAGCTTTAGTTGAAAGCAACTCAACAATTTCCCCATGCCGGGAGTTCTTAAGTTGTTAAGGGAGGACTCTGAAACAGCTGTTTTGAGATACACTATGTACATAGGTAATACGCTCTCTTCAACAGAATAAACAGGCATCCTACAGTATGGGAGAATATATTTGTAAATGACATATCTGACAAGGGGTTAGCATCCAAAATATACAAAGAACTCACATGCCACAACACCCAAAAAGCAAATAACCTATTAAAAAATGGGTGGAGAATATGAACAGACACTTCTCCAAAGAAGAAATTCAGATGGCCAGCAGGCATATGAAAAGATGCTCCACATCACTAATCATCGGGGAAATGCAAATCAAAACCACAATGAGATATCATCTCACAGCAGTAAGGATGGCCAGCATCGAAATGACAAAGAACAACAAATGCTGATGACGATGGGGAGAAAGGGGAACCCTCCTACACTGCTGGTGGGAATGTAAGCTAGTTCAACCATTGTGGAAAGCAATATGGAGGTTCCTCAAAAAACTAAAAATAGACATACCATTTGACCCAGGAACCCCACTCCTTGGAATTTACCCAAAGAATACAACTTCTCAGATTAAAAAAGACATATGCACCCTATGTTTATTGCAGTGCTTTTTACAATAGCCAAGATATGGAAGCAACCTAAGTGTCCATCAGTAGATGAATGAATAAAGAAGATGTGGTACGTCTACACAATGGAATACTATTCAGCCATAAGAAAGAAGCAAATCCTACAATTTGCAACAACATGGATGGAGCTAGAGGGTTTTATGCTCAGTGAAATAAGACAAGTGCCAAATGATTTCCTTCATCTGTGGAGTATAACAACAAAGCAAAACTGAAGGAACAAAACAGCAGCAGACTCACAGACTCTAAGAAGGGACTAGCGGTTACCAAAGGGGAGAGGTGTGGGAAGGTGGGTGGGGAGGGTGGGAGAAGGGGATTGAGGGGTATGTTTTGTACACATGGTGTAAGGGGTCATGGGGAAAACAGTGTAGCACAGAGAAGGCAAACAGTGAATCTGTGGCATCTTACTTCACTGATGGACAGTGACTGCAATGGGGTATGGGTGGGGACTTAATAATATGGTAAATGTAGTAACCACATTGTTTTTTCATGTGAAACCTTCATAATAATGTATATAAATAATACCTTAATTAAAAAATAATAAGCTCTCTTTAATAAGATATTCTATAAGCCCAAGGTGAATCACAGAAAATCATAACATGAATGTCTGCACTAGATGCTGAATTAGACTTAGATATTAAAGGAAATTCTAGGATTAAATTCCAGTTCCAGGATTCTGTTCCACTTCTTTCTTGGGTAGATTCATATTTATGCTTGTATGCATATATATAAAGGTTCACTTATATGGAAACAAATGACCGTATTCAATTTCTTTTCAACCAGCAATATGCCTTACTGATTGTCTTAGTCACTTTGGGTTGCTGTAACCAAATATCACAGGCTAAGTGGTTTAAACAACAAACATTTATTTTTCACAATTCTAAAGGTTTGGAAGTCCAAGAGCAAGGTGCCAGCAGATTTCATGTCTGTCAAGAATTCAATTCCTGGTTTGAAGATGGCCATTTTCTCACTGTATCTTCAGGTGCCAGAGTGCAGAGAGAAAGGAAGAGAATGCTCTCATGCCTTTCTTATAAGGTCATTGACCCCAGCCTGTGGGCTCCATCCTCATGGCCTAGTTGCCTCCCAAAGGCCCCACCTCCAAAGACTATGACATCTGGGATTGGGCTCAACATATGGATTCAGGGGTTAGGAGGGACAGAGACATTCAGGGCATAATAGAGATGAATCATTTCATATTAGCATACACCTACATTAACATTTACATATTGTTTCATTGTATAAATAGTGCATGATTTATTTAACCAGGACCTTCTTAAATTTACATGGTTTCCAGTCTTTTGCTTCAATGAACATCCTTAGAAATATATCACTTGTGAAGTATATCCATAAGATAAATTCCTAGTAATTTTTGGGAAAATTGATATGTGCAGTTAAATTGATGGATATTAACAAATTATCCTCCAAAGATGTTGTAACAATTGATAATCCCCACATAAATTTATGAGTGTGTATTTCATCACCTACTCACCAAAAACATGTCTCACCAATCTTTTGATCTTTAGAGAGCCTTCTTTTTATTCTGACATTTTTCTACTTAATAAGAAATGCTAGGGATTGGCATGAAGGCATTACTTGTCTTTGCACTGAAAATCATAGAATATGACCTTTACCCAGTGTCTTACTACTATTTCTATTTGGCTCTGTATCTACCATTGTACCAGTTAGCTTTTGCTGTGTAACAAACCGTCCCTAACTTAGTGGCTGAAAACATCAACCATTTGTTTAACTCACAGTTCTGCAGGGCTCAGTGATGGTTTTCTATCCTGGGTGAGCTCACTCATTTAGGTCATGGTAGGTTGGCTTATCTCTGCTCCACATGGTCTCTCATCCTCCTGGAGGCTAGCTTGGGCCTGTTCTCATGGAAGCTAGCAGGGTTCCAAAAAAGAGAGCAGAAAAATGCACGAACTCTTGATGCTTAGGCTTAGAACTGTCACAATGTCACTTCCATCACATTCGATTGGTTAAAGCAAGTCCCAAGACCAGCCCCGACCATTTTCATTGACTTTTTTATGCGAGGACCCACACATTCTTAATTCTAGAATGAAGACATGAATGATTATTTTGGGCAACTTCTTCATTTTACAGATGAGGAAATGAGATTCAGAGTGGATGGCTGACTTATTCAAGGCCACAATATAACCCATTTCCCGTAGTGGGTTGGTCCAACTAGACAATATGGTAAAGGTACCAATGAGACAATTCACTGTGGAGGACGAAATGTGTCATTGGTACTGACAATAATGAAAATCTCTGTTTCATCTGCCTCCCAGGGTAGGTCATGAAAAACTGCCCAGCTCATCCTTCAAGCCACATTACTACAGCATTTCCTCAGTGCGCATATTCTTCATGGAGAACTGAATGATTTATAGCACAAAGCCTGTAATTATAGGCCTCTTTTAAAGACAAATGGCACAGGTATTGAAATACTCTGCTATGAACCAATTTGGGTTTTTCAAAACAGAAAAAGGGACAGCAATTTTCAGTGAAGTTGTCATTTTTCATTGACATACCAAGAAGAATGTGGCAGTTCATTGCGGGCGATTCATCTTTGTTCTTTCGTATACATTCTGACGAGCTTTCTTCAATTCCCTTGGTAAACGGCAGATATTATGGGCTCTTTATTAAAACTTGGGAGCAACTAAGCATAAAATGAAATATGACCAGTCTCCAACAAATGCGACATTGCCATTAATAGAAATGTTTCACTGACACAGGTTGTACTTGTAGATTTTGCTGAGTTATATTTTTATACTTCACAATTTTGATTTGAGATAAAAAACAAGCTATCATTAGGCAGAGTACATAATTCTTAACAAGAAACGACAAAGATCCTTTATATTAGCTATTCTTCAGCATTTACAACCTTCATCCACTTTTTACCCAAACCTCAGGGTTGAAAAGGAGTACATAAACAATTTTTTACACATTTTTGTACCTTTTATTTTTTGTACCTTTTTTAATTAAAAAAATTTACCTGACTCCTGAGTTGTCATGGTAAAAATTAGTACAATGTAGCAGAAAAAATAAATATTAAAAGTGACCTTCATGCCTACATTTCCACCCCATCCACTTCAAATAGCACCTTCTAAAAGGTAAACACTATTTTTAATTTAGTATATAATTTTCTAGATATTTTTCTATACCTTTACATTTGTAACACAAACACATAAAGGTCTTTTGTTTTACATACACAGCATTCTTATTTACATTTTTTCACTTAAATTCATTTTTTACATTTAATCGCATCCTAGAGATCTTTCATGATGTTACATATAGATGTACTTTTTTTTTACTGCTACATAGTATTTCATAGAATGGAAGGATCATAATTTGACCTTCTCTGTATTGATGGGCCTATAGATGATTTCTAATTATTTTTTACTATTGCAAGTAATACTACAATGAATATTTGTGTGTGTGTGTGTGTGTGTGTGTGTGTGTGTCTTTGTGTTAATGTTTGAATATTTCATAGTATAACTTCTTGAAATGGAATTGCTGGGTAAAGGGAATAGGCATGTTAAATTCAATAGATTTCATCAAATTGGGTTCCAAAAAAGCTGTATAAATTATATTCTATGCTCAATGCAGACATGATGGGGCTCAGAAAGCCCTGGAGTCAGACAGGCAGGGTCCACATCCAGCCTCCTCCGCTTCCTAGGGAGTGACTTGGGCTCTTTGTGCCTTCGTTTCCCCACTGCAAGCATAGGACTAACGCACACATTGAGGGGTCTTCAAGAGTTTTAAAAAACAGCAAATTGAAATGGATGTTTCTTGTCTATGATAGGCATTCAACTTTCCCCAAAAGTAGCAATATAATTTTGAGTAAAAAAACCCTGGGGATCTTTTCTGCAATACGGATTCTAAGGTACCACCCCCAGAGATGTGACTGGGATGAACTGAAATGCGGCCCAGAAAGACACTTTGTCTGCCAGGAGATTTTGGTGTGGTTATTCTTTGGACTACCATTTGAGAATCGCCTCTTCACTAGGGAAATCCCAATTCCCTTGATGACTTCTTCCTATTGAAAGGAATTCCACTTAATATCCTTAAATAGACAATTTCCTATCTTTATTCCTAGCTGTCTGTCTCTCTCCTCTCTAGTAAAAGGGAGTGTGTGAGTCAGGAGCTGAGATGGGCATATCTATGTACAGGTTTTGTTAACCAATCCTTGGAACCCCATGGACTTTGAGATAGATTTTGTTTCAAGACAAAATTTTACATAAGTTCATAATAATAATTGCTCTTGGAGAAAAATAGCCGTGTATTCAGCTGGAGGAAATGCCATATTTAATCAAATCTAAGAAGAAAGAAAAATGTTGTCAAGTATAATTGTAAACTGTCTTATATTTTAAGTGGCAATCCAATTTCAGAGGTGTTAAAATATGAGAAACTCTTGGTCTTAGAATTGATGAAATATAATGATTTGTATAAACTATCTGACATGCAAGGAGGGAGACACCAAATGATGTGGTGACTGCAAAAGGTAATCATCAAGACATGATCTGGAGAAATTCCAGTGGAAACCTAGGCAGAATCGCTGCGCTTGATGGAGAATAGAGAATTAAAAATTCTGGGAGGAATACCAAGAAAAGGAAGAAAAGTGAGGAATCCAGGCTCTGCAGGTGGAAGCGTAAGAACGTTTCAGCACACAACCACCCACACACGCAAGCACGCATATATTCATCCATACACTCACTCAAAAATACACAGTCCCTTTGGAATATGCCTTAAGTGCAGGAAATGCAGTGAAACCCATTTCTCCTCCCTACCAGATCTCCAGTGAAGTCAGCATTGTTTACTTATGTTCATCATATGAGTGGGATCTTTAGGGATACTTAGGTTTTACTTTGGTAGTAAGCAAAGACAGGGAAATCTCAAAATCAGGGAACTGAAGGATGAGGAAATAGCGGCTAACTGGTTATCAGCATCAGGTTTTAACTTAATTAATAGGTAAGAAAACCTCCTCAGAAGAGCCATGTGGCTTGTCTGACATCATTCATTGAACCTCTCTGAACCCCAGTTAGAGTTTGGGACATCTTGAGTCTTCTTTATTTTCAGGTTCTTGGGCTCCTTCCCAAGTCAAAGAGTTGACCCTTCTGTGGGCTACATATTATGTTTTGTTCATTAAAATTAACTATGGGGTGGACGTTTCTGGACTCCAAGTGACCTAGGCCATTTGTTGGCTTATTCTGCTGCCCTTTTCTCTGCTCAAACAATATCGCATGATTTCCAGTCACTGACAGTGGCTGCGGTCCTCTGTGGTTTCTTCCTTTCTTCCCATGTACCCACAGAGCTCTGCTGCCTCTGACCCTGGCGTAAAGGGATGCAGAACAATGCAAAGAGTTTTGCTCACAATTGCAGATCGGTCACAAAGAAGGGGTGGTGTGTTGATCTCTCTTATGACCCTCTCACACTTAGAGGAGAAATGACTTTGGCCTGCTGATGGTCAAGCATCAGTCCATTCATGACAGCTGTCATATTACCATAACTTAAATGTGCCGCAGCTCCTGGTACTCTGGAGCCCCCTGTTTAAGACTCAGACTGTCTTACTAGAGAGGACCAGATCCATAGGTAGTAGTGTTGAGCATGGTTCTCAACATTCATCCCAGAGGAGACAAGTCATCAGGAAAACCTGTTCCACCTTAGCAAATTAAACAGAATACTTAATAGCTCACATGAGGAATACACAAAACCTGAAAACAGCTCTTTTAGGTTGAACAAGCTGAAGACTTAGCTGAATGTTTTCTGCAATTTGACATCAGAAGTGACATCCACACAACAGTGTCACACTTCTCAGCAGGTCCTTTGTTTTTCTGATAATAAATGCAAGTGTCACATGGAATCCATGTTTTGCTTCATTTTGTAGTGTAATGTAGTACTAAACTAGCAGCACCCAACAGACGGCTAACGTGCTCCCACAGGATGAATAGAGTCTCTACAAAAGGACACAGACCTGTGCTTCTGACTCCATTTTCTCATTGGCAAGACAGCCGACAGGAAGAGATGAGTCACTTACAGATAGTCATAACTTGGAGGTCCTGCCTGTTTGTTTTGATAAACATTATTGAAGTATAATGTACATTCAAAATATTGTATCTATTTTAAGTGCTCAGGTCAATAAATTTGACAAATGTATATACCCAGGTAGCCACAAATCAAAACATAGAACATTAACATCACCCCAGAAAGTTCCCTTTTTTCTCTTCGCAGTCAACCTCCCTGCAATCCATATCTCCAGAAAACCACTGATCTGTTTCTGTTGCTATAAATTAAATTTCCCTTATTGATATTTTCATATAAATGAAACTATGTCACATATATTCTTTTTTTTCACACAGCATAATGTCTGTGAAGTTTGTTCCCTTTTATCAATGAGCAGCCGCCCCACAGCATGGATACATCACGGATTGTCTACTGGTCCAGTGAGTGGTGGGTACTTAGATTGTTTTCAGTTTGGATTATTATAAATAAAGCTGCTATGAGCATTTGTGTACGACTTTTTGTGGAAGAGTATATTTTCATTTCTCTTGGGTAGTAGTTACCTGAAAGTGGAATTTTTGGGACATCTTGTAAGTGCATGTTTAACTTTACAAAATATTGCCCAATTTCTTTCCAGTGTGTTTGCATTACTTTGTGGTTCTATATCTCACTAACCCTTGGGATTTTCATTGTCTTTAACACCTTCTAGAGGGTGTGAATAGGTATATTACTATAGTTTTAATTTGCTTTTCTCTGAAGACTGATGGTATTGAGTATATTTGCATGCAGACATTCATACATAGTATTCATTCAAATATTTCCCCCCTTTTTTGGATTGTGTCTCATTACTGAGTTGTAAGATTTCCTTATATATTTTGGATACAAATACTTTGTCAAATACATTATACATATATTTTCTCCTAATCTGTGACTTGCCTTTTTAAATTCCTAAGTTTTTTTTTAATAGCACAGAATTTTTTTTATTTCAATGGTCTATTTTTGAGGTTTTAAAAAATATTTTGTGAGGTTTTAAAAACATGCTTAAGAAATGTTTGTCTATGTCAAGGTCATGAAGACTTCTACCTGTTTTCTTCTAGAATATTTGTAGTTTTAGCTCTTATGTTTAAGTCTATGATCCATTTGGAAAACATTTTGGTAGTTTCTTATAAAGTTAAATATATACCTTCTATATAACCCAGCAACTCAACTCCTGGCTATTTATTCAAGAATAATAAGAACATATGCCACAGAAAGACTCGAATACAAATATTCATAGTAGCTTTATTCACATGAGCTCAAAGCTATATACAACCCAAATGTCCATCAACAATTGAATTGATAAATTATTTGTATATCCTCATGTATATATTCAGTAACATAAAGGAACAAGTTTCTTGTAAATACAACATTGGAGAATCTCATAGACATTAGATTGTGTGAAAGAAGCCAGACAAAAAAGAGTAAATACTAGATTATTCCATTTATATGAAATTCTAGAGATTGTAAGAATAACCTTTAGAGATAGAAATCAGATCCACGGTGGTAGGTAGCCAGTTAGGACTTGGGCACAGGGAGATTAGGAAAAGCGACGAGGAGACTCTCGGGAAGGCGGAAATGTTTTATATCTTGATTGGGATGGTGTTTACATTTGTCAAAAATTATTGACCTGTATATTGACATGTGATGATTTTATTGTATAAAATTATATCTCAGTAACATTGACTTAAAATTGTTAGTTAATAAATTTGTAATTGTATTAGTCAGGGTTCTCCAGAGAAACAGAACCGTTAGGATATGTGTGTATAGATTAATATAGGAATTGTCTCATGTGTTTATAGAGGCTGAGAAGTCCCACGATCTGCCATCTACAAGCCAGAGAACCAGGAAAGCTGGTGGTATAATTCCGTCTGAGTCTAATGTCCTGAGAGTCAGGGAGCAGATGGTACAGGTCCCGATCTGTGTCCTAAAGCCTGAGAATTAGGTGTGCAGAAGTCCACAGACAGATGACAGATGTCTTGGCTCAAACAGAGAGAGAGGAGAACCCACTCTCCTCCACCATTTGGGCCTTCAGTGGGCAGGGTGAGGCCCCGCACCGGAGAGGCCGATATGCTTCACTAACTCACCGATTCCGATGCTTATCTCTTTTGAGAACACCCTCACAGATTCACCCAGAAATAATGTTTTACCACCTACCTGGGCACCCCTTAGACAAATCAAGTTAACACATAAATTAACCATAACAGTAACTATCTATTTTTGGGCTGAATACTATTTAACATGTTTCCTTTGTCAGCCCTCCAAGCTCCATGTCTGCTCTACTCACCGTTGGGTCCTCAATGCACTCAAACCCATTGGAAGCAAATGGGAAGTAGTCAACCAATATTTGTTAAAAGAAGGAAAGAGGGGAAGCACAGTCTTGTTCAGAAGAAACAATACAGTGAATTAAATAACTGAGTGCAGGGTTGAATTCACCAAGTAAAAAGACAACAGGAATTCAGGGAGAAGAGAAATAAATCTGTATGTTCTAAAACAGTTGAAGAAACATTTTGAAATAAGCAATTTTTTTTTTAAATAATGGAATTTGTAGAAAAGGAGTATTGGACCGATGGAATTTCTGGTGGAGAAAACTTCATGAATAAAGACTGGAGGTAAATGAGTGGTCAATGGGGAGGAGGCAGAGTTTCATGAATTTTCATCTCATACCCAGACACTGCAGATAGAGAGACCTATCCTGCCCCTCTAGCCCCGCACCCCAAGTCCTGACCGCTATTCTTCTCTGTCGGCCTGTGCCATGCCGCCCCAAGGGTGGCTGCTGGGAAAGAACATTCAACCCTTGCTGACTTTGAACCTTCCCTCTGATGTTGGGTGAGGACCTGGTGCTTAATGGAGGTCCCAGGCCTGAGGCCTACAGCAAGTGGGCTTCAGAGAGAATATCTTGGGTCTTCTCAGCACTGCACACACTGGAGACAGCAAATTACAAGCTGAAAGTTCATTATATTTGTGAAAAACGTGAATTTATTTAGATGAAAGCAGATGAATAGGATGGATAATCTTGTTAAGTTTCAGCACACTGTATTTTATTCAGAAGAAATGAAACATAACGTGTGATGTGTTCCTTTCCTTCCATCTGCTTTCCCTTTCTTAAGTTCAGGCTTACTATTAATATAATGAAATTCATCTTGCCTCCCTCTCAGTTCCATTAGTCTATACTCTTAATGATGTTTTGTACTGTTGTCCTTTTCAATAGCTCAGAAACTCTCTTTCAATGTGTCTACTTTCCCCAGATCTCAGATCATTTCTACAGATGAATTTCTGTTATCAGGCGTGTGAAATGTCTTCATCAAATTATAATTTTTCTCAAATGTTAAGAAATTATCTAGGCCCTTCTGTTCCCTAAAATAGGCCTGATGACTTGAAGGGCAGATTCTTCACAAGATTGGGACCAACTCTTGACTTGGGTTTCTGGGAAGAGGAGATGGGAGTCATCGTCCTCAGATTTCCAGTGTCTTGACCTTAGTCAACTCACTGTTAGCCAGAACTCTAGATTTCCCACTCCAATGTATTTTTCCTCCAAAACAGATGTAAGGGGCACTGAAAGTCTCAAGAAAACTCCAAGCTTCACAATCAGTAAAGACAGATGAAAAGATTGAAAGTCTCAAGAAAACGCCAAGCTTCACAATCAGTAAAGACAGATGAAAAGATTGAAAGCTCAGAGGGATACAAGGATTCAAAGACAAAACTCAGTCCTCCCTATACTCAAGCCCATGTTCAAATAGTTTAAGATTTCTAACATTTCTGTTCCCAACAAGGCAGATCGTATGTGTGGTATTGCCGCCAGCTGCTCCGGCATGGGGAGGGAGACATTTCCCTGACCCCTTTGGTGCTCTTCCAGCCAGCACAGTCTGATCCTGGTGACCCTTCGCCAATACTCCTTTAGGTCACGCTTGTCTGCCTGAAAGAGGGATCCTGCCTGGGGGCCAAACGATCACTTCTGGCATCAAACTCCTGTGCTCAAATCCAGCTCACTCTCCACTAGGGTGAACCCGGTCAAGTTAGTTTGTGCCCTGGTTTCCTCACCTGTAAAACAGGACTAACAATTGAAACCTACTTTATAGAGTTATTGTGAAAAAAGTAGGAAGAGGACTGACACATGGGTGCTAAATAAATACTGGCTGTCACCACTATGCAGCCATTGTGACTCTGCTACTATTCAGGGAAACCTTCATGTCTCCAGAATTGGATCCAACTCATGCCTACATATATCTCCTTCTGCACCCCAAAGATTTAGGGAATCAAATTTTAACTAAAGCCACAGCCGCTTCCACAAACATTAAAAAAAACTAGCATTTCTGTCTTGGGTCAGCTCCATAGTCCCTTCGGCTGAGCAGTACCCGCCCTGATGGGGTTACTGAGTGGCACCACGGGTCTCCCACTGGAGACTAAGTCCCAAAGGCAGACTCTCCCCGCCACCTTATTGCAGCCCTCCTGGGGGCTCCTGATGGTTTTAGTCAGAACCTCCTTCTTGGGACATTTTATTCCTTAGGATGATAACCCTGGGTGTGGTTGGTCTTCCTTTCCTTTTTGTTCTAAAGCTTGAAGCTTGGGTCCAGGAAATCTGTTGGCATTCTGAAAATCAGCAAGTAAGATCCATCCATCTGTCTTCATGAACTACAATCTAGATCACAGGGAAGCCGACCTAGCCTCTGGCCTTTCATTCTAATTGACTTGGGTGCCCCCATCACTACCTCTGAAGATACCCAGCTTCAGCCTCCCAAACGTTGCAGTGTTATTACTGAGCTGTCTTAAGTTGTTACCTGTCTCGTGCCTTGAGCAAGACGCCTCTCTGACCAGGTATTGTTCTTCCTCAAAGCAGGGGCAGAGAAAGTTGCTTACTGACCCCTGAAGCCAGTCAACCCTGTGGCCAGTGGACAGCAAAGTCATCCCTGTCTTTATTATTTTACCCATTGAAAGCTTCCAGAATGAACCCACATATACTATTACTTGAAGGACTGATGAGTAAGTTTTTTTATGATTCTGCTCCCAGGGTCTTAAGAGAGAGCACATTTGTCCAAACTTAAGTCTTCTAAATTGGAATTGCCACCTTTAAGAGATAAGCACGCCCAATGTCCTTGCTAGTCAAGGAAACTTTTAAATGCAGAGGAAAAATTAACACTTTTTTTCACACACACTGGATGAAAGAGGCCATGAACATTGGCTCAAACCAAACTGTTGAAGTTGTTTGAGTTTATTTTTATATATAGCAAAACTGCAAAAATGTCAGTCTCTTCTACCCACTCCTTCTGCCGAGGTCTCTCACTCATCCATCAAATGGCTGGATGTTGGAGCCTCAGATCCCCCAGGATGGACCTGCCCACACTTCCCCTGCAGACATGGTCTGGCCATGTCTGCTGATCTGAAAAGCCATTTGCCTGCAGGAATATCAGCTCCAGAGAGGCCTGCAAGCCAGGGCTATGCCAGTCACCTCCCACCTGTGCCTCTCTGTTCACAGGCCATGCAAACATGCAGGCCAGCCCCTCTCATTGTCTAGTAGGTAGGAGCAGTACTGGGTGCTGTGGGGATAGAAAGAAAGTGAAAGCGTATCTCTGACCTGGAAGAAGGTGCTGTCAAGGGGGGACCCAGGACGGTCATAAGGAAATGACTTGAGGACATAAAAGACAATATAACATGAAATCTAGGGCCCTGGAGCCAGACTCCTGGGATTGGATCTTTTCTCTGCATGATAATTGTGTGCCCTTGTTCCTTATCTTCACTATCCCCTGAACTTCATGGGTCTTATAAGGTCTAAAAATGAGAACTTGTACAATATTTGGTACACACTTGATTAAAAAATTATAAAGCTTAATTATCTCACATCCTGCCCCACAGCTTCCTATCACACCAGGAACAAGATCCAGCCGTGCCTTGTGCCCGCACAACCTCACCCTGCCTGTCCCTCCCGGCTCAGGGTCAAGCCCGTCCCCCTGTTCACTCCGCCCAGGCCCGCCGGCCTCCTTGTTCAAGCAGAAAGGCCTCTACCCGCCTCCGGGCTCTTGCTTGGCTGCTCTTCTGTCCAAAATAAAAATGTACCATCTTTGCCACTCTACCCCTTATCCTGCTTTTTCTTTTCTCATAGCATATCCCTACCTGAAATTATATGGGTTATTTTGTACCATTACTATAGTATCCTCAGAATTTAAAGAGTATCTGACAAATAACAGGCTCTTAATAAGTGTTTGTTAATGAATGGGTGAGTGAGTGATATGCAAATTCTCAAAGTGTTAACTCTTATTATTTCCTCTGTGGCAGGTGTCTTGGGCGTCCCACTGCCCACTGCCCGCCACCTCTGACCTCGGCCCCGGTGGGCGATGGTCCTCTGGCAGCCCTGGCTTGCTTCTCCCTGGCTCTCACTCAAGCACTCACCGACTTCCGTTCTGTCACAAGGTCTTCTCGGATGCCCTTGGATTCCCTGGATCACAGTCCAAGGGTTGCCCCTGCATGTGAGGGCAGTGCCCCCAGGGGCCAACAATCAAGGGAGACAGGAGCTCTCACTGCTCCTTCTGCCCGCTCTTCAGGCAGACAACCTGGAGGGTGTTCTTACAGGCTCGTCAGGAGATCCGGGAGGAAGCCAGCCCCATTGCACATAGCAGCCACCCCGCACGGCAGCCGCCCCGCACGGCAGCGACCCCGCACGGCAGC
>JAQQAC010015468.1:35303420-35326044 GCA_029783875.1 Phataginus tricuspis
AATAATTGTGTCCTTAGACTGTTCATTTGGGAATGTTCTTCCTTCTTTAAATGGGCCTGGATTGCAATGTACTTTCCTCTTAAGACTGCCTTCGCTGCATCCCACAGAAGTTGTGGCTGTGTGTTGTTGTTGTCATTAGTCTCCATATATTCTTTTGTTGCATTTCTATACATTAATAATGAACTACCAGAAAGAAAAATCCAGAACATAATCCAATTTACAATTACATCAAAAAGAATAAAATACTTAGGAATAAATTTGATCAAGGAACTGAAAGACCTGTACTCTGAAAATTGTAGGACATTGATGAAATAATTGAAAAAGACAGAAATAATGGAAAAATATTCTGTGCTCATGGATTGGAAGACTTAACATTGTTAAAATGCCCATATTACTCAAAGCAATCTATAGATTTGATGCAATCTGTGTGAAATTTTCTAATGACATTTTTCATAGAACTAGAGTAAATAATTCTAAATTTGTATGGAACCACAAAAGACTCCAAATAGCTAAAGCAATCTTAAGTAAGAAGAACAAAGCTGGAGGTATTACAGTCCCTACCTTAAAACTATATTACAAAACTATCATAATCAATACTGTATGGTATTGGCATAAAACCAGACACGCTGATCAGTAGAACAGAATAGTGAGCCCAGAAATAAACCCATGTATCTGTGGTCAATTTATGGCAAAAGAGGCAAGAATATATTATGGGGGAAAAACAGTCTCTTCAGCAAATGGTGTTAAGGAAACTGGACAACTACATGCAAAAGAATGAAATTGGATCACTACCTTAAACCATACATAAAAATTAACTCAAAATTGATTAGACTTGAACATAAGGCCTGAAAACATAAAACTCCTGAAAGGAAACAGAGTCAGTGAGCTTCCTGACATTGGTCTCAGCAATATTTTTTTGGATCTGACTCCAAGGCAGGGGCAACAAAAACAAAAATAAAAAGTGAGAGTACTTCAGACTAAAAAGTTTCTGCACAGTGAAGGAAATATCAGCAGAATGAAAGGCAATCTACAGAATGGAAGAAGATACTTGCAGATCATATATGCAATAAGGGGTTAATATCCAAACTATGTAAAGAACTTACATAGCTCAATAATAGAAAAACAAATAATCTGATAAAAAAAATGGGCAGAGATTCTGAATAGACATTTCTCCAAAGAAGACATACAAATGGCCAACAAACATATGAAAAGATGTTCAACGGTGCTAATTATCAGGGAAAAGCAAATCAAAGCTGCAATGAAATATCACCTAAATACATGTCAGGATGGCTATTATCAAAAAGACAAAAAATAACAAGTGTTGGTGAAGATGTGGAGATAAGGGAACCCTCCTGCATTGTGGTGGGAACGTAAGTTGATGCAACCACTATGGAAAACATATGTAGGTTCCTCAAAAAATTAAAAATAGTTACCATATGATCCAACAATTCCGCTATTGGGTATCTATCTGAAGAAAACAGAAGTACTTATTCAAAAAGATACATACACCTCTATGTTCATTGCAGCATTATTTCAATGGCCAAGGTATGGAAGCCATCTAAGAGTCCCTCAGTGGATAAATAAACCTCTTGACAGCTATGCAATGCCAGGTACTAGTATGTAATCGTCGCCTTCAACTAGCATTCTTTAGGTGCCTCTTTATGTTTTATGCCTTATTTAGTTCTCAGAATAATCTTATCATCCTTACTTCACAGATTAGGAAACAGAGATATAGAGAGGGAAGCAAAGTCACATAGCTAGTAGCTGAGGAGCTGAGATTCAAGCCCAGCCACATATACTCCAGAGCTACTTTCTTTGCTTTAACTCTAAACTTCCTCTCAAGAGGAAGAATTAAAATTCAAACCTGGGTCCTGTGATTCCAAACCTTATGTTTTTGCTACTATGTCACACCGTGACAAAATTCACAAGTGATATAACTTAGATCTGTTTATACCATTATATAGGGTCATGGCTGCATGAGGAGATGTTCAGGACCTATTTGATGATAGCCACCATTTTCATAACTGAAGTCTTCTATCTGGTCTAGGGCCCACTGCAAGTGAGAATCCTGACCCATGTTCTTTACGTCTGTTCTGTTCCTTCACTCTGGTGACATGCTTGATAGAAATAAAAATAATTCTTGGAGAAAAGCCCAATCCACATGAGCCAAGGGCATATGCTAAACCCCTGACCTACTGGGGACACTACTTTCCAGAGCAAAACATGAGAAATGAAGTGGCTTCTCAAACTCAGTCCCTATGCATTTGTCCCTGCCTTGACAAATATTGCTCCCATGAGAAGTACAGCTGCCTTTATGGTTCTGTCTTCGTCAGGGCTCTGCACACAGTCCTCTCAAATCCAGCATCTGTGTAACAAACCCCAAGTCAACACCATTTCAAATGCTAATATGTGAGGTGAACAAATTAAAGGAGATGAAAAACTTCATCTGAGCATATTTATTTGTAATGATACTTGAAGTGTGGTGTTCAAGGGAAACAATTTTCTAAGAGAAAAGCCAGTCATCACAACGTGAGTTGTCAGGATTCTAACTCAAAAGCAAGAGAGAAATGGGATTTTTCTGCATATTAAATGCACAATCAAAGAGCTATCTGCCCCAAATGATGATGATTGAAATCGACAGACAATTCCATTAAGTGTAATCTTCAAATTGAGACTTTCAGGAATAGCATGCAAGAAGAGGGTATGTTAAAGATTTATTATGCTTTTGAACTATTTCTATACAATTATTCAAAACAGATTGAGAGTAGATTATTTTATAAAAACGTACTTGAAATGAGAGTGTACATTTAGGCCTTGAAAGTGTATGCATTCATTAGAGAGCTCTTAATATCCTGATATTTTATTTGGTGAGGAGTTTGTGTTTTAAATGTTGCTTAAGTATTTCTTTATTTAGTGATATTTTTCAAGCATTTCAATAAGAAATAGAAAATGAAATATGGATGTTAATTCAGTAAAATTATTTCTGGAGAAGCATTGAACTCTGGGTGTGTGCTGTAGCCATTTTATAAATTTTGCTCTATCAAACAGTAGAGGTGGTACATTTAAAATATTGACAGGAAATAAGACAGGCGCTAATATCTTTATATATTATTTATAAAGCCCCAATATCATGCTTTCAGAAACTTTTAGCCACACTCTTGTGCCATAATGCAAGCTAAATTTTATTCACTTTCGTATCTTTTCTCTTCATGATATTTTTTATCCCTTTGTTTCTCAAGGCAGATTCTGACACTTTCCATTACCTCCTTCACTTTGTCACTTTGATCTTGTAGGACTTGAGGGTAATGGAGCCTATTTCCTATTTAGGACTGAAGAGCCAGGTCTAAAACATTTGAATTTTTTTTTGTCTTGATATATTTTTTTATTGAAGAATAGTTGATATATAATATTTTATTGGTCTCAAGAATACAACGTAGTGATTCAACAGTTATATACATTATTAAATGCTTACCTCACCTAGTGTACTTTACTGTCAACTAAAAAGATGTAAAACATTTTCATTTGATATGTACAATTATACTCTTGAATCTGGTCCCCGTGTGCCTTCTGAGAGCAGGTCCCTTTTCATGGGGGAAGACCAGTGCCAAAGAGCAAGAAGGGCTGCATGCTGTTTCTGCTCTCATGGCCAAGAAATGTTTAAGAGTCTCTTGGGCCCTTCCCCTCCCCGGCTCCTGCATTCTCAAGGAAAGGAGGAACAATTCTTAGAAGCTTACCTTTTGGCAAACCTTTTGGAAGCTTACTATCAGGTTTAAAATAAATTACAGAGTCAAATATCAGCTTAACTAAAAGAGACTGATGAAAGAAAATGAAATAGGGGTTGTTTTATCACCAGAGACAGACATGAAGAATGAGCCAGATTATTAATATTTTTTTGATTAATATTTAACAAACCAAGGCTCTCCCCTTGCCAAAACTACTCCCTGGGTATAAATCTGGCCCAGATGTAATGGGAGTTTTCTTTTCCCCACTACAAAATCTGATTTTTATTGCTCTCTTGGCAGTCCTAGAGACTGTCATATGCTCTAAATTTTCTCTTCTCCATCCCAGTAACCAGAATTCAACCTGTCCTTCACTTTGCCCTTGAGTTAAATATACTCCCAGTCATCAAAATTGTTCAGAGCATTTCCCACGGAGCTAGCAAGTCTCCTGCTATTTTTTTTTCTCCTCTGTCTCATGGTGACTTCAGACACAGAAAGAACAGTGGCTTGTGACCAAATCAGAAAGTTAGGGCTGGTAGAGGCTTTGTGGAAATGCCCTGGGGGAACCAAAGCCCAGAGAGGAAGTGACCGAGTCAGGGTCACATGGTCACATGATCTGGGGCAGATTAGCCAAGGAGGAGTAGGGATGCATGAACTTTGCCATCTGGCTACAAGGATCCAACCCTGGTCCTAGTACTTGCTATCTGGGTGTCCTCTTGGAACATCAGTATTCCCTCCCACAGGTTCGAGGTACTAATATCTACCTGCTGTGAGAATCTGGTGGGCTAATACAGGAATTTGGGAAAAGTCCAGTATTAGTGATTAATATTAAATACAGAGTAACTACCCACTTCATAAAAAAATTCTCTTTACTCAAATATTGCTACTGTAGAACTCAATTTTTCTTTTCACCACCATGAGAATTAGCATATCCGTTTATTATACTGTCTATAAAATTTGAGAATAAATACTAGAGCAGCAATCTGCCATTCCTTCTGCCCCAAGTATTCTCAGAGACATTAAATAACATTCTTTCTTGCCTTTGGTGACTTGACAAATAATAATAATTAAAAAAAAATGTAAAGAGTCAAAGAAGAAAGGGAAAGGGAAATGAACTTGTAAGAGAAGAAGTGCAAAGGACGGGGAGAGATAGGAAAACGGGGCTCTACAGGAGCAAATAATTCCTTTCTGGTTAGAACCTAGGAAATCATCTAATCCAACCCCTCACATTGCACTTGGGGAAACAAAAACAGAAAGGCGATGGGTCTCCATGGTGACAGAAATAGGGTAAGAACCAAGGATCTAGTTTTCCAATCTGCCCTTCCCTCTGCCCAGAATGCTTTTCATTCTGCACTACCCTCTTGCCTCCTTAGTGCCTATTAATTTTGAAATCTCACCTCAAACATCCCTTCCTCTGGCAGGTCTTCTCCGACCTTCACACCCCACCACCACTTGATCCAGGCCTCCATTATGCACTCTCATAGCATCCACCAGTGTGTTTCTTCCCCAGCTCCCCATTCTCCACCCATTGCACAGGGCAGGTAATTTACACTCCATAAGAACATGAGTCAGTTAGGGCACAGGAAACACAGAGCATGTGTTCCACCTGGGATGCTTTTCACTACAGCAGACACATCTCCATACAATTCATTCATAAAGCAACAGAAAGAAATATTTTCCATTGATGCGTCTTTCAATAGCAAGGATTCATTAAAGGAAACTCTTAATTGTGATGTTTCTTCCCAGAGAGTCGATATGGCTCTTTCTGTCTAGCTGGCTCCTTCTTTCAGGGCAAACGCTGCTAAAGAGGACAAGAACTAATAAGCAAATTCCATCAATTTTTCTAGTGCTTTGTTTTTTTCTAACACTTGCTTTTATCACCCCAGACATGCTTTATGTGAAACAAATTGATTAAAACATAAAATGAGGATTCACGTTCTGTTAGGCTCTGCAGGGTATAGTTACTGGGATGTTGAAAGGTCCAAGTGGCTTAACTAAATCCAAAAAAATCCATCTCCTACTGCCTCTTCTTCAGCTGTAAAGTTTAAGCTCCTTGCTGAGAAGGGCAGAGAAAAAGAGCTGACGTTTATTGAGTTCTTACTATATGCCAAGCACTGAATGAGGCAACTTTCATCGTGTGTTCATTCAGCAAATATCTGCGCACCTGGCTCTGCTCTAGGAACTAGGGAGTCTACAATAAAGAGGCTGAAGTCCCTGCCATCACGAAGTTTCCACTCCAGTGAGGGGAGACAAACAGTGAGCAAATAAAAAAGACCACATGATGTCAGATAAGAACGATTTCTATGTAGAGGAATAAAGCAGGTTAAAGAAACAGGGGTGACGGGAGATATTTTAGGTTGGGAGTCCAGAAGCTTTCCGAAGTAGCCTTGGAACAGAGAGCTCGGTGATGTGATCAGCAACGCTTGTGACGGAGGGGGGAAGGGTGGTCCGGCTGGGGCCGCGGCCCGCACAGAGGCCCTGGGGCGCGAATGTGTTCGGGCTTCTGGAGGAACAGGGAGGAAACCAGTGTACGGGGGGGCACAAGGAGTGAGACGACAGGGTCAGGAGATGTGGGCAGGGGGGTGGATGGGCACCGACCATGTCATCAGCTGAGGACTTCGGACCTCTGCTTCAAATCTCACAACAACCCTTCGGGGCATTTTGATAAGGGAATGCCATGACCTGCTCTGCTTTTTAAATGGTCGCATCTCATTTAATCCTTAAAATGTCCTTAAGAGGAAAGTAGCATTAACCTTACTTTATAGATGTAGAATTGGGGATGGAGAGATTAAATATCTTGCCCAAATTGATGCTATTTATAGATGGCAGATTCATGATCCCACCTCAGGGAGGCCTGATTCCCAGCCCCGGGCTCTTCACACCCCCCAGCAGGCAGCAGCTGCCTGGCAGGTATTTTCTAAATGAGTGCATAAGACTCAAACTCTGCCAAATTCCTGGGATGCCCGGGTGTTTGGGTCATTGAAGAGGTGGATAGGGAGAATAAAGGATTTTTACAATCTAAAAAGAGAATGAAAAAATTAAGATGTTTTGAGCTGTGTTCTATTTCAGGCAATAAATACCCTTCCATGGAAAAACATGATTTTTTTCAGTGCTTCATTGTTTACTTCATTTGGCATTTAAAATTCTTTGTTCTTTGTACAGTTTTGTGTGAGTAAACAAAACTTTGTACACACATCAGCTTTGACAGGAATAATGGCTTGCTGTTCAGTCCCAGTGTCTCTGCAAATGACATTTAGCTGAGTTTTGAGTTTACTCTTAGCGGCTCTTCCCACGTATCTATCACGTCTAGACAAGCAAACTATGATGATCTCGTGCCCTTTCTCCTTTCTACATCCGTGTAACCGCCACGGAGCGGCTCCTTTTCCCATCTCTTACCAGGGAGACCAGACAAAGACAAGACCATTTCCAGGTGTGTGCCCATTATGCAGCCCACCTCTGACTCCACCCCGCGCTGAATGCCCCACGGCTCGCCGTCCCCCACAGTCCTTCATGCACTGAAGGGGATTAAGGAAAGTGGCTCCCTACATGAAGGACTCTCCTGGGTTCCGGAGTTCTCGTGTGCTAAGCCAAGCACGTGCTCTCGGGAACCTGCAGGCTCGCCTGGGGGGCGATAACCACATACTCACACAAACATTACATGACTAATGTGGAAAAGGGCTGAAGTAAACAAACCAGAAGTTCTAAGAGCCTCCATCAGGGGCCTTACCTCTCCTGGGGCGGAGGCACAGAGGCTTCTCTGATGGTGGTGATGCCGGGGTTCTTGTTCACGGAGCCGAAGAATGAGCTTAGCAAACAGGCAAGGTAGGAGAGCAAGGTACAGGCTTTTATTTAGAAATAAAGTGATAGGACAGAGCTCCTGGCTCACGCCAGGAGGGGACAAGAGAGTCCGGTGTGCTGCGTTGTCTAGGGGGTTTTATAGGCAGATGAGGATTTTTCGAGAACATGAAAAAAGTTTAGGGGTGCAGACCTGCTAAGTGGTGTCTGAACACCCAGAATTAACACGAGGAATTTCTTGCCCCATCTCTCTCTCTGGGATACTGGCGTCTTGGTCTAGGGGTATATCAAAAGGTGGCCTGCCCAGCCCCCAAGGTGGGCTGAGGTATTGTCTGTTTGCTAAAGAGTAAGTTAAGAATCCTGCTTCCCAAACTTCCTGGGTGTTAAAATGCAATCTTATCTTTAAGGTGGAATCTTCCCTGCCTTTTACTATGTTGTTTACAGCTGGGTCTGCATGCTAAATCAGTTGCCCAGTCTGTCCTGGGCCTTTTAGCATGCTAAAGTGAATCTTACAAGTGATTAGCATAATAACAACATGTGCTACTCTTCTTTATCTGGGGAACATTAACTGATCTTACTGAAGAATGACCCTAGAGCTTAATGTTTAACACAGAGTTTTGGTAGGGGGTTTCCTTGCATGTAGTTACATTGCTCTGACTGCAAATATCCTGCCTTGCTTTTTCTGGAGGCCCTCCCCTACTCTGACTACACCCACAGTCCCTGTCTCAGTTGACACCCAGCGGACAGGTGGGCATTAAGGAAATGAAGCAGAGAAAGGAGCAGTCTAGGCTAGGAGGCTCTCTCGAGGCATGGAAAAGAGCAGATTCAAGGGATGCTGGAGGAAGAAAGAGGGCTAGGGTGACTGAGGCTCAGAGAGAACTGGGGAGGACTGGGGGCGGGAGGCAGGGGCCCTGGTCACGGCATTGCTTTGCCCCCAACACTCACCAAACTGAGGGTTGAAGCAGCCTTCAGATGAGACAGCACAGTAAAAAAGCAAAAACAGGCTCAGGAAAACCTAAAATCTCCCAGGGTTTCTACATACAGTGGTTCTACAATCCTGCAGGGAGACAGGGGGTAGAGAGGGATTTGCAAAGAAAGTCATTAACATGACCTGCCAGGGAAGAGGAACTCCAGGTGAGGCTCCTGGGGGAAACCTGGCCGTGAGCAGTCATTTACATCCCAGAGTTCCTAGATGAAATGAGAAGCAGTCATTAGCACAGCAAGCAACCCTCATCCTTCCTTCTCCATAATAACACTCTCAGAGAGGATGGAAAATCACCCTGACGTCTCTATATCTCCAAATTGCACTTTGGAGACAGGCTGCGTAAGGCAAACAGACCCCCAGTGAAAACCTCCTGGCTAGACTTCCAAGCCAAGGACTAATAAATAACCCTGAAATACACTATCTGACTGCAGCTTTGCTAGACCATGAATTGCAGAGCCTGACAGACGGGTCAGAATGTGGTGTCTGCCTGGTGGGTTGAGGACCTGAAAATTAACCCCACGGTGGTTCTTTCAGAACAAGGCAGCCTGCATGGGCCAAGACTAACCTCTAAGAGAGGACCAGGCCTCCAGGCAGGCCTCCTGGGCATGACAGAATCAACCCCAACCCCCAAAGTGCCGGAGGGAGCTCTGTGAATCACAGGATCAAAGAAGGCAAACCTGATTGTAGCGGTGATTGAAAATGCTTATCGGGAGGGAGCCTGGGCGGCATTAAGTGAACCCAACTGAAAGGTGCAAAATTTTCAGTCTGTATTTTTCTTTCTCAGTCAAAAACATTCCGATTTGCCAAAGAACTTCTGCATCATTTGTAAATTGGTCTGCCAGGGTTTCCATGAGAATGTTAAATGACAAGAAGAAGAATCAATATCTCATCGCTGGTGCAGGGGTAGGCGTCCGTGTGAAAAAGAAGATTCAAAGAAGCACCGATAGAAAAATGCAAAGATGTCAATCTCCTGGCATGAAAAATAGTTTAGCAAAAGGTGCCAAATGCCAAGCTATGGAGAATGGTCTAAGTAATGAATGCAAATAAATCCACCGTAAGGCAGCTATAGATGTTGAAGTTTTTTTTTTAATTTGACTTTGTTGGGGACTACTGATAAGAATTACATGAAATAAGATTATCAAGAATAAATTGCCTCATGCTTAAGCAATGGCTGCAACGAAATTGTGATGTGAATTACAAAGAAAACATCTGTGTTGTGAATAATAAAGAAACCAGAAGAGCAACTCTAGAAATAGGAAATTTATAGACAGTTTAGTATAAAGTCTGTACCTTTGAGAGCTGCTGGACTGCTCTATTTGGGAGCCAGTAACTGTTTGCATTTATCAGGTGTTCACTATGGACTAGGTACTACTGTTGTGTTTTGTGTGTGTGTGTGTGAACAAATGATTTTGTGAACAGTCAAGGAACCCTATGAAGGATGAAGATTATTATCCCCATTTTGCAGATGAGGAAACGGTGGCACAGAGAGGCTAAGTAGCTATCTCATCCCATGTGACCTAGCAAATCAGAGCTGGGATTCCAGTCTCAGATCCAGAGCTGTTGCTATCTAATTCTACTTTTCATAGTGTTGTACCCATTTGGCTCAGGAGAAAGAGAATACTGGGGGCTATCTGATACTCCCACAAGAACAACTTGATAGCTTTACCCAAGCAAACTTTTTTTCTGAAAAAAATAATGAAATGTGAACAGGAGGAGAGAAGACAGGTGTCATTTGTGGTGTGGCCCTCACTAAGGCTGCTCTCCTTCCCTCAGGGCCAACTTGTAGGCTTCAGGCTTCCGGCTGGAACGTCAAAGAAAATTCTGCCTTCTCTAAACACAGTTATATTTAGCGAAATAAATAGAAATTGGGGAGAAAGATAGGGAAGTGTTACTTTTACATGTTTTTCTCAAGCTCCTATAGGGAAAGGAAATTCAGCAAAGTAATCATTTGAAATCTTTTGAACTAATTGTACAAGTCAAAAAGCCAAAACATTCTCTTATTTTTCAAGGTACTCTGACTCTTTTTGCATTTCTGCTTCTTGGAATAACAAACCGTCCTCTAATTCTTTTCTGTTTTAGAAAAGCTGCACAAATGTCTCTCAAGCTCATGTCATACTCCTCCCAGCAAATTAGCACAGTCCTCTGAAATATTTTCCACAAACATTGCAAAGGCTCATAATCAGGTCCTTCCAGAAGAAAGCAGAAATTCTCTTTCTTTTTGGCTGTGGTCTTACACCACCAATATTTTGTCTTTCTTCCTAAATAAATATATGAATAAAATTCTCTTCCCAAATAACAAATGAACTAATTTCTTATTTTATTTTAGAAGGAAGGTCTGGAGTGACTGTGGATATGGCTCAAGCCAACGGCTTCCACCAGCAGATGCCAGTGGTCCTCTATTTTCTGTGCTCTTATTAGCCACATTGCTTTTCCTATGGCTCTTTTGTTATTCAGTGCTGCTTGGCAGGGGTGAGGGCATGAAGTCAATTAATTGTGCTTGGAAGCTGCAGGCCTTGTATTCTGTAAGCCAGCAGAGGCCTGCAAGCTTGGCTGTGAAGAAAAGGTCTCAGAGGCAGGGAAAGAGGATTACGTGGTTTTATGGGAAAAGTACTGAACGAGAGCGCACGGCCCAAGTGGCCCAGGTGTGAGCTGAGCATCGGCGTAGAGAAGGCAGGCTTGCCAAAGTGAGCAGACTTAGCTCGGTGGGTCTCCTGCTTCCAGCCAGTGGCTCGGCGCCTCCCTCACGAGATCACAGTGTACCCCCTCCTAGGAGCCCTTCTTTCTCTTTCTTTTTTTGCTTCCTAGCCATTCAGAAAACCTTTTTCTTCACTCCGCCCTCCCCTTTCTTTCACCTTCCTTCCTCCTCTGTCTCTGTCTCCTTCCCTCCCACCTTCTCTTTGTCACTAACGTTGTATAGGATGCCCTCCATTTGGGTAGCATTTTCTCCCCAGGGAATTGATGGGCAATCTTTTGTTCTTTCAAGCTGTTTTTGTTTCCAAGAGACAAAATCCTACTTTGTGTTAAGTTCTTTTGTGTGGGACGAATAATAACAGAACAGTTAGGAGCTGTATACTTGCATTCTTAAAAAGCTTAAATTAGTACCATTTTTAATACAACAATTATATTAGTATAATTGCTTTTAAAACAAAACCTGTAAAAGCAAGTTAAATGGCTTAAATCATAGCTGTCCATTGACTACTAAAATATTAGAAAGTAGAAACTAGTAATTCTCAGCCCAAAATAAGGCACTATTTCTGTTACCTGGATGTTTTTAAGTGACTTCCTCTGCCTTCTAAGAACGAGAGAATATCTGGGCAAGAGGAAATAGAAAATGTTGCCAAGGTCAATCATATGTACCTGATCCCCTTTCTGATACTTTCTATGCTGGCTCTCTCTTTTGACATTTTTGACACAACAATTAATACTACTCATAAAATAAAAGGATTTTTAAAAATTTGCCAAAATTGGACTTTTAGTACACTTTTACCAGATGAATGAATGAATGGATGGATCATGGCTAAGTAGCTGGATGGTAAGTGGATAAATGGATGGATGGTGGGTGGGTAGTTGGATGTATGTGGATAAGGGGATGGATGGTGGGTGCATAGCTGGATGGATGGTAGATTGATAGATGAGGCGGATGGCGGATACAAGCAGACTCGTAATCAAATTAGATCATCTGAGGAACATTACCATCAGGTTTAGTCATTTACAATTAAGGAAGTGTCTGCTCTATGCAAGACACTAAGGTGGTAGACAAAAAATAGAAGATATTAAGTACAAGCCCTTAAAAAAGTTGAAATCTAATTTGGAAATAAGATAACATACAAATAATAATACATATTTAATTAAGCATAAAAATATGTGGTACAGACTGTTCAGAGAAAACTCAAGTGGAAAAAACAAAAAAGGGATTCCAAGTGTAACTTTGGGGAGGGGAAATCCCGGGGCAAAATACCTCTGAAACTGTAATCAGTCAAAGGCAGAAATAAAGTTTAAAACCCATTTATTGCTTACAAGCAGTTGTCCCACATAGCTCTCTCTCTTGCTGCGGCAAAAACTAGTGAATATCCCCCCAACCTCTCCGGTCCAGATAAGCCTTCACTCGCCCATATAATTACCCACTAATATGGAGATGGACTGCTTGTCTCCACCCCTTGGAAACACCTGCTGATATGGAGATGCACTGAGGCCAGGCAAAAGATTCTGGAAATATTGCAATTTTACCCACACCAAGTAAGGAACAGAGTACTCAGAAAAGGCCTACGGAAGAGACCTAATCTGAGCAAGAGTTTACAGGACAAATTAGGTTTGGACAAGCAGGGAGGAAGGGACATTTCTAGCAACAATTGGTATTTGTTGGCACTAAGTCATTCCTCTTCTACAGGCAAATTTTCCACTTTTCAAGAGCTTTCAACAAGAGGCATTATAACTTTGTCTTTTATTTAATCATACACTCAGATCCTGCACAAGTTAGATATCAATTAAGATGGAGTGAACGAGTGAGTTGAATGAATAAATGAAGAGTTCTACCCAAAGTCTCTATGCAGACTGTGGTCTTTCCTTGGGATTCTTGACATAAAATGATGCTCAGCTATACCTTAGCATGGATTATAGTTGATCAGACTCTTCCTGCATAAAAAAGCCCTGATGGCAAGTTTGCAATATGAATTGAGAATAAATTGATTAAGTAAAATTTGTGCTTTAGCAATAATGAAGACAAACCAGTTTCTTTACATTGTTCTGAGAAGAACCCTTTCATATTTGAAATGAATAGAAAAGGACAAAAGGGAAAAATAGAGCCATGTTTTGACACAATCTTAATTAAATAACTTCATTCCCAGCTTTATAGAAAAATCAAATCTAATAATATTTTGCCCAGAGATTGTTCTTCAAGAGGATAATAACAAATTATTCTGCTGGCTTTCAGTCTTGGAATAAAAAATGTGAAGTAATCTCATTAGCCGATGTGCCTTACGAGCGGCCTAGGGACTGCGGCTGACCACTCTCCGGGCTAAACAGGAGCCTGATCAGGAAGCGGTTGCCTCGAGAGATCCTGGGCGGTGACATGGGGGTTTTGCTGATGACTTCAGGTCTTCTTAAGTAGTTGAGCCCTGGATTCCCTAAGGACCATCTGTTCTTTAAGTCCTGTGCCTTTGGGAACTTCTAACTCCAAGGTAGGTTGAAGAGAAAATTGGGAAAATGATGGAGAAAAAGAGAGGATGTTAGAGTCTCCAAGAAGACCCGCTTGCGTCAGGGCCTTTGCATTTACTGTCCTTCCATTTAGCAGACTCTGCCCATGGCCCCCCAGCCTCCCCTCACGTCCTTGTTTCTCTCTGGCCCTTGTCCAGCTGTCACGCCAACAAAGAGACTTTCCAAGGCCGTCCTTTGTGACCTCTTCTCTCCTACCCCGACCTCCTTTAATCTCTGTCCCTTACTTTCTCCGTAGTGCATAGTACCACAAAATGTGAATATGTGCTTGTTGTCAGTCACCTGGCATGAGAACACACGCACGAAGGACATTGCCACGTCAGTCATATTCGATACTTTACCTCCATTGGAGGCTGAAGTGTCTGACTCACAGAGGTGCTGATATTTGTTTAAGGAATGAGGGAATGAATTTACTGGATTGTTGCTTTGCATATTTAAACTCTTCAAAGAGGCCAGGCTGAAAGCAAAAGCTCCAGTAAGACTCGGAGTCAGCATTTCTTGATCACCGACGCTGTGTCAGGCACTGTGGCAATCACCTTACATTCATTAACTCATCCAGGCCTCACAACAATCCTGTGAAGTGAATTCCAAGATTACTCCCTTTACAGGTGAGCAAACTAAGGCAGTCGGTGCCTGCCGCACAAGGGGAATTACATTTAGGGTCATCCCTCGACAGCCTGTGGATGTTCCAAATTAAGAAACCACATGAACTGAGTGATAACGATGATAACCTGGCATATAAAGTACGTACTATGTGTGGGGCACTTTTATGAGGACATTAGATATATTAATTCACTTAATCATCTCCACAGTCCTATGAAGGAGGTCCTGATATTTTCTTCATTTTACGGATCAGGAAAGTAAGCCAGAGAGAAGTAACTGGTTCAAGGTCACACATTCAACTTAAATGTCAGAGTCTGGCTCCAGGGTCATGTAAGAGTACAATTAAAGCAAAACAAAAAACAAAAACAAACTTGGAGCCCCAAGGCAAAGAGGGGCTCACACTCGAATCTGCCTCAGCCCTGCAGACCCACAGACCTGTCATCAGAGGGGGTTAAGGAAGGACCCAAAGACAGGAGGCTGCTTCTCCCCGAGTGAGCTTCCACAGCATTCACAGAAAACTGCGCACTGAAGAGACCATTAAAGGTAGACTCTCTTACCAAGGGGGATTTTCATACCTAATAATCACTAGATAAGTGAAAACATTCATGCTCTGTGGAGCTAAAAACTCTCTCCTTTAGGGGATGGAAAAAGCAGTTCCTAAAATAAGAAAGACATGTAAGATAATCATTATGGTAAAGAATGTACATGAAATAACAAAAAACCACCTTGTCCCTAGCATTTACCTGAAGACGTTTTATTGTGGTTATTTTACTTGCATCTAAGTGATTTTTTTCCACTTGAACTGCCTCAAAAAGAGCAAGTCAAAAAGAAAAGTTACTGGGGATGGAATTTAATAATATTTAGAGAGAATAAAATTGAGTATTATTTGATGCATCAATTCCTGGTTGACCACATGTCAGTTCCTGGCAGGCAGCTTACTTAGCTAAGCTTCAGGAAGTACGTTCAATGCATTGTGATTCCACACACACACACACACACACGAGGGGAATAGAAGGAAAAAACAAAACTAAAATAGTCTGAGTTCTCCAGTAGCACCCAGAGTGCTACTCAGATACTCTAGCTCAGATTTTGTGTTTATCACTTTTCTGCAGCCAACTAGAATCTTAATGACTTAAATATTAATCATTATTATTTGTTGAGCATTTTCAATGAGCCCAGAACTATGCTAAGTGCATTCTGATTAACATCATCCAGGTTCTCACAACAAGCCCATGAGAGAGATGGAGGGGTTAAGGCTCAGAAAGGTGAGCAGGCCTTACCCCACTCCCAGTAAGAGGCGTGACTGAGAACTGCACCTTGGCCAGTCTCGCTCTGCAGCTCACGATCTCAGCTGGCTCACAGCAGTGGCAAAGAGCCCTTTGGGGGTAGGCTTAGGTAGGTTCAAATCCCTCCCCCAGACTGACAGGCTGAAGCCGGGTGAGAAATGGACTGGAGGAGGGAATGCTAGACAGACTCACTGGGGGAGGGCGGGACAGACCCATTCCTGCAGCTGTCACACGTAGCATGGACTTGTTTAGCAGGGTGCTTTCCTCCTCTTTGCCATTACTTTGATGATTGAAGGGTAGTCAAGGGGCACCACCCAGACCTAATGGCATCCTGAGAGACCTGGGCATGAGGGGAAGATCATCTCAAGGCAAAAGGACCCTGAGGACATACCCCATCTGCTCAGCGATGCCCAAGGCCATTTCTGCACTGGGAAGCGTGGTTTGTTACCTGCCTTCCTGAGCATCACCAGAGATGTGATCTCTGAAGACATTGGCATAGGAAATACTAGTCAAGTCAAGGTTAGTTGCAGGGTCCCCCTTTCATTTCCCTTTTGGAATGGAGGCAAGCATACTGTCTTAGGTTGGGATTCCCCCAGAATCAAATCTTGAGATGATGATTTAAGTGCCAGTCACTTATTTGGGAGGTAATCCCAGGAAAACCAGGAGGAAAGAGGAGGTAAGGGAGCCTGTGCTGAGCATGTTTGTGAGTAGGTCCCACTGAGGACCCCGGGGGCCACTTCGACTGTGCCTCAGAGTCAGGGTATTTATCCACCAATTCCCACCCATCGTTTTCTGAGAGCTGCTCCCAAGGGCAGCTCCCTGATATTTCTCACCCACCTGTGGGTGAACTGAGACTGCTCCAGTGGACAAAGACAACCCCACAGGAAAGAAGGACATGTCCCAGTGGTTGGAAGTTGTCTGGCTGGGGTGTGTGCGGACTGGACAAGCCCGGGAGAGGCGGGCTGGGCACCTGCCGCACATACACAAAACGAGTTCTTTACTAATGAGGAAGGCAATAGCCTTCATGTCAGTGAGAAACTGCAGCAGCTACTTAGCTCCAGCCAGTTGCCCATGCAAGAATGTGGACATAGTGTTCAAGAGAAACTACAAATCTAAATTTTATTTGAAATCCCTTGATTTTCAAATGAATTCAAAACCTTAAAAACACTATGATGGCTCAACAACATCTATTGCTCCCAGTAATAGCTTCTGATAAAGTAGGTAACGATGCCCTTGTCTCTATTGGAAAATCACTTGGTCCTTTCTTCCAAGGGCTTTTGCATCTGTCAGCTCATGAGGACTTTATCACATTCCAGGGACTAACCCATTTCTGAGAGAGGTTCCTGCGTAGAACATGTCTCAGAGTTTTCCCTTCTGAATGACAAAACTCAAGGTGAGTATCTTTGCTGATACAAAGCTCTGCCACCTCTGGTCATCTTTTCCACCAAGCCAGCCAGTCGTCTGTGACTCCACCACCTCCTGCAGGTAAGACCTCATCAGGGCAGCCACTTCGGATCAGGAGCTCAGGAGACATGAAGTTCTCCTCTTGTTTTATTATTTTCTAATTTTTATTTATTTATCTCCTTTTTTTATTTCCCCCGGGGTAGGAATTTCTCAAGGTCAGACGGCACCTACCAGTTGGTACCTCTCATAGCTTCACACCAGGAAATTCTGCTCTCACAGACTCTCAAGAGTATTCTTAAAAAGAAGGATTTAACAGAGCCACAGGAACAATAATAATTGCAGTGGTATAAAAATGATCATCCAAACACCCCCAAGCCACCTTACATCTTGTTGGTGACCACCTTGGACTTTGCACAGGCACAGAGAACTTAAAGATCTTAGCCCAACCCAGTTTCATTCTGTATTCTACGCTTTGTTGCTTAAGAACCTAACCTAACCTTTATAGTCAGCATATAGAATAGATTTACACTAGAACAATGGGACTCCATTTTGTTTTAAAGACTCCATCTTGTTGTTTACTTCTTCTTGGTCAGTTTCCCACCACAGCTTCCCGCTAAGAGTTCTCAACCAGGTCCGTTGCTTACGTCAAAGACTACTGCGCATGTGCACAACTCGGTGTGTGATTGGACTTTGTAAGCTACCTCATTATCATAATGGGCAACCAACCAGAAGAAGCCACTCCTTACCACACCCCTTAAGGTGCTATATATTCCCAGCCTTTCTTGCAAATGAAGGAAGCCTTGACAATTTGCTTGGCTTCCGTCTCTCTCTCTCCGTCCCATCCTTTAGGTACAGGGATCCTCCTCGAGACCCACTAATAACCAGCCCCGCGGGCCGGGGCAACATCTCTTTAAACTTCCAGAGAAGACATGGTCCTGGAATGAGGGCCAGATTCATCCACTCATTCAACAGATAATTACTAGTGCCCAGAACTGTTCTAGGTGCCAGGCTGAACCAGATGGATGAACTCCCTTCTCTCATGGTGCTTACCTTTAGGGAAACCCAGCCTCATAAAGGGGAAGTTGAGAAAGCAGCCCCATTAACTAGCTATGGGACCTCCTTGACCAGAGGAGGGTAACTGCCTGACCTGCCCTCCCTACATATCTGTGTCAGGATGAGGTGAGGCCACGCATGTGGAATGAGTTGGGAAACTGAGGGGCCCTTCAAGTTAAGGCGTGTGCATCACTCACCTTGTCCGCACCCCCAGCCTCTCCCAAGTGGGGAAGAGCAACTGCACCTGCTGACTGCAAAGCCTACAGCCTTGTGTTTGTATCTTTCCTATAAAAGTGGTTTAGTGAATATTAATGATGTGGATATTAATTCCAGATGTGAGTCTGAAATTGTCGTCCCTGTCACTCTCCATTTTAGAGCTTGGAAAATGGAGATCTGGAGAGAGGAAGTGACTTGGGAGAGGCGGCCAGCCGGTGAGAGCAGAACAGGAAAGGACCAAGACTTAGTCCAAAGTAGTCTCCACAACAAATTGCAAAAACAACCTTCTGTGTGAATCATCGAACTAAATTTGATAAATTCCTACCAAGCGCCTTTTGACACACAGTCCTTAGGTAGGAGCTCAAGACGAGAGTGTTCTTAAGCTTCCCAGGTGCTTTTGGGAGATTGTGATTCAGGAGTTCCAAAGTGGGACTGAGGAGCAAGTATTTATAACTAGTGCCCCTGGGATATTCTGGGAGGCAGGAAAACTGTGCAATATCAACCTGACTGGCTTGTGCGGTGGTTCTTAACCAAAGCTCCCCGTGACCACCTTGGAGCTCACATCCCCAAGTCCCTCTCCGCTGGCACTTCATAATCATTTCACCATATTTCAAAAGCTTTCCCGGGTGAGCCTGATGCACACGATGTACTTGGGAACTCCTGATACTGTAGGTAAAGCCATCTATATAGAGGCCCACATAGCTTGGTTCAAACTGTTAGCTGTATCACCTGGGTTAAAGTTACTTACCTCCTTCAAACCACAAAGGATAATGACAGTGGAACCTACCTCGCAGGACCGTTCTGAGGATTAAGCCCTTAGCACAGTGACCAGCACATGGGCATACAATGAATGTCAGGTTTTTGGTTTTTTTTTTACATAATCTGACAGACCTACACTTACCAGACAGCCAGAACTCCATGTGAAGCTAGAGTCCCATAACCTAATGAAGATAAATAGTGTCGGAAGAAAGTATGCTACCAACAGTTTGTACAAAGACAGAAAACAAATGCTAATAACTCTGTACATATGGACTTTCGGTATGGAACCTTAAAGAACACCTGCTCCACATTGTGAAAACTTCACTCCCTTTCCCCACATCTAAACCCCAGCCTTCCCATAGTGTTCCTCCAATTTAGGGACATTTCCCAGCACAAGCATTCTGATAAAGGAAGAGTTTGGAGTTATCTCTGCATTCAAGGAAAGGCGCACATATATTGTGGACGTCTCAGAAAATTCCCAAATTTTCCAAGATTACCCAAGAACACTGTTGAACTGACAGGTATATTGTGAATCAGGCCAATTTTTTTAGCAACTTCTCTGATTAGGGGTTACCATGAACCATCCATTTTGGTGTTCGGCAAAGAGATTATCCTATTTCAGGGGATAAGACTATTTCAAAGGAGCTAAGAAAATAAATACACTTTCCCTGTATTAAAGCCTCTGCCTTCTTTGAACTTCTCATTTTTAGAATATCTCCACTGATAAGGACAAATGCAATTTTCACCATCAGTGGATCTGAACAGACAATTACATTAAGGCAAATAAGACAGGGTGAGGCCAGGGATGTAAATCACATTGTGTGCATCTAATGTGCAAACAAACCCTCAGACAAAAATGAACCCTCCAAATGCAGTCAACAATTATTACTTTTGTCTTTTTGCATTTAATCAGGATGCAATTTGCATTAACATTCCTTTACCTACCACCTCCACAAAATCACTTGCTGTCATTAGAGGTCTGGGAAGAGGGAAGAATTCAGCCAATTTTCAAAACATTTTCTCTAAGGAAACTGCTCCGACCCCTTGGGAAGGGCTCGCAGGTGCCTAAGCAAAAGAAAGCCCTCACTGTTACAGCATTTCAGGTTCATTAGACATTCCCCTGCTCATTCCCTATTTGGTTCTTACTGCGACCTCATGAGCTTGACAAGGGCAATAGTTTCTCATGTTTACAATGGAGATGAGCCCCAGGTTATGAGTGGCTTCACAGCAAGTGGCAGGACCGCAGTTGCAGTCTTAACTTTCCACAGCACCAGGCGAGGCTTGCTCTAAAATCTTTGCCCAACGAGTATTAGCCCATCCAGCCCTGATGTTGCTCTAACCCCTCACCAGAGCGCCGCACAATGCTTCAGAGTGAAGCAAGGAACTTGGAAAGGGGCAGCAGAAACTGCACTCAGCCTAGCCGAGAGTCACAGCTTTGCTAGTGGTGTTTGAGCCAGCCCGGCAGGGGAAGCAAATGGCCAAACTCAGAGAATGCACCCCCTGATGAGCTTTTGTGTGCATGAGAAAGGGAAAAGAATAATATTCAGGAAAAGAATGTCAGGGAAACCATGGGGATGGTGAGATGGAGCAAAATGTAAATGCACGGGCAGAGAAAGGCAACAGCCTGCCCTGTAAAACCTCCCTAGTGCTTGGCGTCAGAGAACAGAGACCCAGGCCGATGCGCCTCTGAGAGGAAGCTGGCAGCTTATGGGGCGCTATCTCAGGCTTCTCACATGACAGTCAACGTCTGATGAGGGCCTGGGGTGCTAGCCCCAGGGTGCCGTGGTGTCACAAGGCATTGCAGGCTCTTCACGGCCCTCTCCCCACCTACCCCCAGCTGCTTGGTTTTCGACATGCTTCTGCCCGCCTCTGGCTGCTGAGGGGCCAGCAGAGGGCACCCTGCTTCTCTGCGGAAGGGGCCAGCACTGGGCAAGCGTGGGGTAGAGGGAGGAAGGGTCTCCGGGAGTGTTTTCTAGACTGGGTTTCTGGGAAGATTTGGTTTCCACAGAGAAGCGAGGGTTCAGCTAGAGCAGCCCTGCTTTTTGCTACTTTGTGTATCATTTCCAGCTAAAAAAATGAAGGATGGGGGATGCCAAAAGGGTATCACTAGTGCGACAAGTATCTTGAAAACCACTGCTAGATACTTACTACGGCCCCTCTGGCCCTGAGGTTTGAAGATTCTCTCCTTTCCATAAAAGATGGATCGGCTCCATCCGCTAACCCAATGTTTCCATGAGGTAGGATAAACATATGACCAAGGATTTTTCACAGTACTTGGAAAGCATTGTTTAACAATTATGCATTTATTTTAAAGTGGCATCTCACATTTATAGCAACTAACGCTGGTTTTGCATTTATGGCAGTGATATGAAATGCTTTTTTAAGGTCAATTTATTTATGCCTTTAAAAAGTGAGCTGCTTCTATTATTGAATAATTATTAGGTAATAGTAGATGTCGGGCCTGGAGGTGACAAGCAGCACATGGTCTGGTTCCCAGCAGTCTGGGACTTGCTGTGCTGGCCCAGCTGGTCGTGTCGGCCCAGCGCTGGAACGGAAGCCAGGAGAGTGTCCAGCAGGCCATCCAGACCCATCAAGACTTAAACTAAATCACAGTGAAGCAGTGGCTGTCTGGTGAGAATTCACAACTGGCCACTGCACGCCTCCCATCCCAGGGGCAAGGACGGGCTAGAGACACAAGTCACAAGCTGAGACAGCAAAGTCACAGATCCTGCCCACCCGAAGGGCAGGGTCGGGAGGCGCCCTTAGCGGAAGGAAGGAATAAGGAGCTTTGGTGAGTTTATGTGCAACACAAACTCTGGCCTCTAGCCAGACAGGTCATTCATTGTTCTATGACCCAGATGTTAACTTTCACCCCAAATTTTTATGTTTTCCTGCCAGAAATGACCTCTGCCCTCCCCTCCGTCTTTCAGAGCTCAAGCTCTGCCTTCTCTGTGAAGCCCTCCCTGATCACCCCAACGCCTGGGGCCTCCTTCGGCATTTTCCATGCACTTACTCTATTGTTTCACCCTGCTTTCCCTCTAGCAGGAAATGCACCCCGCTGATGATGCGGGAGATGATTTAAGGATAAGCCGATTCAATCTTAAATAACAAAACCACAGTATGAGAAAGTCACTCCCCCTTGCTTCTTCTTCAGTGCGTCTGATCACGTCAAGAAGGAGCCTCAGTTTGGTGCTAACATGCCTTTAACACCTATGACACTTGCTTTCTCCCTTTTTAACAAAGAGGGAGCTCTGGATGCAAATCATCACACATTAATATCCAACTAGAATTCAATGACATTAATTTGTTTTTTTATATATATATTTTTAATTAAAGCAAATTATTCTGGCTTCTCACTTGAAATCATGATTTTTAAATCAATCTATTTAAACAAAAATCTGATCAACTTAAAGAAAATATTGTGCAGTGGCACATAGGAATATATTTATACATAAGGTGCTGGGTGGACATAGCAGACATTGGGAAGGTGGTAGATAAAGAACTGAAGTTTGGAAAAACTGGTCAAAATTTTCCAATGGCATGATTAGTCAGTCTGTTCAGCTCCGCATGGCAGAGGTCAACCGGGACGGCAT